>CM051520.1:37399493-38599493 GCA_028015205.1 Mytilisepta virgata
TATACAGTCTGTCATGCCCCTTATCTTTAAAGTTCGTGCCTTTAAATACACTTCTTATCAAGAGTTTATCGTCCGCAAGTCATAGCCGTGATCGTATAGTGGTTAGTACTTCGCGTTGTGGCCGCGACAACCCAGGTTCGAATCCTGGTCACGGCAAACAGCTGTGCAATGTCGCTGTTACGGCATTGCGGGCAAATTTTTTGGCGTGATTTTGGACATTTTTGGAAAGTCTTGACGTACCTTTGCAGAAAACTTGCATAATTTTCAGCATGCAACAGAGACGCCATAATTTTCTATGGTATCTCATCAATCATTAGAACCTGGGGAGAGGGGATGTATTAATTTTTAATGAAAAAAAAATAATAATCTTTGTACTATTCACCGTTTTTAATTTCTTAATTGAAACATGTACTGCTTATTTGAAATTGTGTATGCTAATGTCCCATATAAATAGATAACGAGGGATTGTTTTGCATCCATTACGTTTTCCCGCGTAATTGTAAATGGAAATAGAGACATCTGCCACAAAATGAACCGTGTAGGTACTTTAAATAACACGTTTCACCCAAAGGTCCCAAAAGAGCCAGCAATTAAGCGAATGAATAATAAAAAAAAATTATTTCGCCCAACGTGGGGCTCGAACCCACGACCCTGAGATTAAGAGTCTCATGCTCTACCGACTGAGCTAGCCGGGCGGTTACTGAAGGAGGGAAAAACAGAGACGTCATTTGTGTGCTCGATCATGAAGAGGTCTGATATGCCCGTGAAAAGATAAGAAATAAAGACCGATATAGTTGTAAGAGGATGTGAGGTCTTATTATGCAACACACGAAATACTTTGAATTTCTTTTTAATATTTCACACCACTGTGCACTCCAGCCCGCCATTTGAATCCGGGCCCCCGTATTGAAACTTGAATGTGCACGCGTGTCCCATATCTACTAAGTATGAAGGAGAGTTTCAAAGGACCGTAAATTGAAATTTACAGACAAGACATTTATGTTAACGAGGAATGCCACCAATTATACAGTCTGTCATGCCCCTTATCTTTAAAGTTCGTGCCTTTAAATACACTTCTTATCAAGAGTTTATCGTCCGCAAGTCATAGCCGTGATCGTATAGTGGTTAGTACTTCGCGTTGTGGCCGCGACAACCCAGGTTCGAATCCTGGTCACGGCAAACAGCTGTGCAATGTCGCTGTTACGGCATTGCGGGCAAATTTTTTGGCGTGATTTTGGACATTTTTGGAAAGTCTTGACGTACCTTTGCAGAAAACTTGCATAATTTTCAGCATGCAACAGAGACGCCATAATTTTCTATGGTATCTCATCAATCATTAGAACCTGGGGAGAGGGGATGTATTAATTTTTAATGAAAAAAAAATAATAATCTTTGTACTATTCACCGTTTTTAATTTCTTAATTGAAACATGTACTGCTTATTTGAAATTGTGTATGCTAATGTCCCATATAAATAGATAACGAGGGATTGTTTTGCATCCATTACGTTTTCCCGCGTAATTGTAAATGGAAATAGAGACATCTGCCACAAAATGAACCGTGTAGGTACTTTAAATAACACGTTTCACCCAAAGGTCCCAAAAGAGCCAGCAATTAAGCGAATGAATAATAAAAAAAAATTATTTCGCCCAACGTGGGGCTCGAACCCACGACCCTGAGATTAAGAGTCTCATGCTCTACCGACTGAGCTAGCCGGGCGGTTACTGAAGGAGGGAAAAACAGAGACGTCATTTGTGTGCTCGATCATGAAGAGGTCTGATATGCCCGTGAAAAGATAAGAAATAAAGACCGATATAGTTGTAAGAGGATGTGAGGTCTTATTATGCAACACACGAAATACTTTGAATTTCTTTTTAATATTTCACACCACTGTGCACTCCAGCCCGCCATTTGAATCCGGGCCCCCGTATTGAAACTTGAATGTGCACGCGTGTCCCATATCTACTAAGTATGAAGGAGAGTTTCAAAGGACCGTAAATTGAAATTTACAGACAAGACATTTATGTTAACGAGGAATGCCACCAATTATACAGTCTGTCATGCCCCTTATCTTTAAAGTTCGTGCCTTTAAATACACTTCTTATCAAGAGTTTATCGTCCGCAAGTCATAGCCGTGATCGTATAGTGGTTAGTACTTCGCGTTGTGGCCGCGACAACCCAGGTTCGAATCCTGGTCACGGCAAACAGCTGTGCAATGTCGCTGTTACGGCATTGCGGGCAAATTTTTTGGCGTGATTTTGGACATTTTTGGAAAGTCTTGACGTACCTTTGCAGAAAACTTGCATAATTTTCAGCATGCAACAGAGACGCCATAATTTTCTATGGTATCTCATCAATCATTAGAACCTGGGGAGAGGGGATGTATTAATTTTTAATGAAAAAAAAATAATAATCTTTGTACTATTCACCGTTTTTAATTTCTTAATTGAAACATGTACTGCTTATTTGAAATTGTGTATGCTAATGTCCCATATAAATAGATAACGAGGGATTGTTTTGCATCCATTACGTTTTCCCGCGTAATTGTAAATGGAAATAGAGACATCTGCCACAAAATGAACCGTGTAGGTACTTTAAATAACACGTTTCACCCAAAGGTCCCAAAAGAGCCAGCAATTAAGCGAATGAATAATAAAAAAAAATTATTTCGCCCAACGTGGGGCTCGAACCCACGACCCTGAGATTAAGAGTCTCATGCTCTACCGACTGAGCTAGCCGGGCGGTTACTGAAGGAGGGAAAAACAGAGACGTCATTTGTGTGCTCGATCATGAAGAGGTCTGATATGCCCGTGAAAAGATAAGAAATAAAGACCGATATAGTTGTAAGAGGATGTGAGGTCTTATTATGCAACACACGAAATACTTTGAATTTCTTTTTAATATTTCACACCACTGTGCACTCCAGCCCGCCATTTGAATCCGGGCCCCCGTATTGAAACTTGAATGTGCACGCGTGTCCCATATCTACTAAGTATGAAGGAGAGTTTCAAAGGACCGTAAATTGAAATTTACAGACAAGACATTTATGTTAACGAGGAATGCCACCAATTATACAGTCTGTCATGCCCCTTATCTTTAAAGTTCGTGCCTTTAAATACACTTCTTATCAAGAGTTTATCGTCCGCAAGTCATAGCCGTGATCGTATAGTGGTTAGTACTTCGCGTTGTGGCCGCGACAACCCAGGTTCGAATCCTGGTCACGGCAAACAGCTGTGCAATGTCGCTGTTACGGCATTGCGGGCAAATTTTTTGGCGTGATTTTGGACATTTTTGGAAAGTCTTGACGTACCTTTGCAGAAAACTTGCATAATTTTCAGCATGCAACAGAGACGCCATAATTTTCTATGGTATCTCATCAATCATTAGAACCTGGGGAGAGGGGATGTATTAATTTTTAATGAAAAAAAATAATAATCTTTGTACTATTCACCGTTTTTAATTTCTTAATTGAAACATGTACTGCTTATTTGAAATTGTGTATGCTAATGTCCCATATAAATAGATAACGAGGGATTGTTTTGCATCCATTACGTTTTCCCGCGTAATTGTAAATGGAAATAGAGACATCTGCCACAAAATGAACCGTGTAGGTACTTTAAATAACACGTTTCACCCAAAGGTCCCAAAAGAGCCAGCAATTAAGCGAATGAATAATAAAAAAAAATTATTTCGCCCAACGTGGGGCTCGAACCCACGACCCTGAGATTAAGAGTCTCATGCTCTACCGACTGAGCTAGCCGGGCGGTTACTGAAGGAGGGAAAAACAGAGACGTCATTTGTGTGCTCGATCATGAAGAGGTCTGATATGCCCGTGAAAAGATAAGAAATAAAGACCGATATAGTTGTAAGAGGATGTGAGGTCTTATTATGCAACACACGAAATACTTTGAATTTCTTTTTAATATTTCACACCACTGTGCACTCCAGCCCGCCATTTGAATCCGGGCCCCCGTATTGAAACTTGAATGTGCACGCGTGTCCCATATCTACTAAGTATGAAGGAGAGTTTCAAAGGACCGTAAATTGAAATTTACAGACAAGACATTTATGTTAACGAGGAATGCCACCAATTATACAGTCTGTCATGCCCCTTATCTTTAAAGTTCGTGCCTTTAAATACACTTCTTATCAAGAGTTTATCGTCCGCAAGTCATAGCCGTGATCGTATAGTGGTTAGTACTTCGCGTTGTGGCCGCGACAACCCAGGTTCGAATCCTGGTCACGGCAAACAGCTGTGCAATGTCGCTGTTACGGCATTGCGGGCAAATTTTTTGGCGTGATTTTGGACATTTTTGGAAAGTCTTGACGTACCTTTGCAGAAAACTTGCATAATTTTCAGCATGCAACAGAGACGCCATAATTTTCTATGGTATCTCATCAATCATTAGAACCTGGGGAGAGGGGATGTATTAATTTTTAATGAAAAAAAATAATAATCTTTGTACTATTCACCGTTTTTAATTTCTTAATTGAAACATGTACTGCTTATTTGAAATTGTGTATGCTAATGTCCCATATAAATAGATAACGAGGGATTGTTTTGCATCCATTACGTTTTCCCGCGTAATTGTAAATGGAAATAGAGACATCTGCCACAAAATGAACCGTGTAGGTACTTTAAATAACACGTTTCACCCAAAGGTCCCAAAAGAGCCAGCAATTAAGCGAATGAATAATAAAAAAAAATTATTTCGCCCAACGTGGGGCTCGAACCCACGACCCTGAGATTAAGAGTCTCATGCTCTACCGACTGAGCTAGCCGGGCGGTTACTGAAGGAGGGAAAAACAGAGACGTCATTTGTGTGCTCGATCATGAAGAGGTCTGATATGCCCGTGAAAAGATAAGAAATAAAGACCGATATAGTTGTAAGAGGATGTGAGGTCTTATTATGCAACACACGAAATACTTTGAATTTCTTTTTAATATTTCACACCACTGTGCACTCCAGCCCGCCATTTGAATCCGGGCCCCCGTATTGAAACTTGAATGTGCACGCGTGTCCCATATCTACTAAGTATGAAGGAGAGTTTCAAAGGACCGTAAATTGAAATTTACAGACAAGACATTTATGTTAACGAGGAATGCCACCAATTATACAGTCTGTCATGCCCCTTATCTTTAAAGTTCGTGCCTTTAAATACACTTCTTATCAAGAGTTTATCGTCCGCAAGTCATAGCCGTGATCGTATAGTGGTTAGTACTTCGCGTTGTGGCCGCGACAACCCAGGTTCGAATCCTGGTCACGGCAAACAGCTGTGCAATGTCGCTGTTACGGCATTGCGGGCAAATTTTTTGGCGTGATTTTGGACATTTTTGGAAAGTCTTGACGTACCTTTGCAGAAAACTTGCATAATTTTCAGCATGCAACAGAGACGCCATAATTTTCTATGGTATCTCATCAATCATTAGAACCTGGGGAGAGGGGATGTATTAATTTTTAATGAAAAAAAATAATAATCTTTGTACTATTCACCGTTTTTAATTTCTTAATTGAAACATGTACTGCTTATTTGAAATTGTGTATGCTAATGTCCCATATAAATAGATAACGAGGGATTGTTTTGCATCCATTACCATATGCAGCTATATCGGTCATAATTATGTTAGGTAACTCTGTTTAGACTTATTAACTGGTTACCCAATATCGGGAATCTACTGGTCCCGTTCATGCCAGGCATTCATCGTACTTCGATAACTCTGTATTGATTATAGCACGTTCCCCACGTCTTCACTTTAAAAAAACTTTTTATTTGAAATATGTAGTAACATTTCACATGGATTATAATTTCAATATATGAAATTGTGACAATAATTAATAATATGAAATTCATCACCAATTTATACAAACTGTCAAAAGTACATAATTACACGTGATAAAGGCTAATGGTGCAAGTTTTTTTTTTATTTTTTAAGCCGCGAGAAAAGCGAATATTTTTTTTTTGGTAAAATTTATTTGAGTTTTATCTGAAGAAATTTATTATGCGCAATTAACATGCTGTGTGTTTCAGGTAATTATAACTAATTAACGATTTGACATGTATATTGTACCTTGACTGTCCGGGTGTTGATTGTTCCAACCGTTAATTAAGGTACACAGGTACATTGTATGTATACAGGTAAACCGTTTGCTGACCAAAAACAGCGTGATTTCATTTTTAACGCCACATTTTTTGATAATTAATGCAACATTTTAATATAGAGGTGTGTGTGTGTTTAAGGGGGGATCACAAAGAATGCAGTGATGAAATATAATTTCAAATGTCAGATAAGTAACATTTTAATTTATTTTAAATTAATAATTTATCTTTTTGGTATTTATATATTTAACATTTGACATATTATATGAGTAATTCTATTTACTCGTATATATATTTACTTTGTTATGGCAAGGTAGAAGCTGATTAGGATGGGCGCCATCTTGAATAATAATAGTAAAAATTAACACATTTCAAAATAGCTAATTTTCAAATCAATTTGGAAGGGACATAATCAAAATGTAAACTATTGCAATTACGATATTTTGAAAAGTTATGAAGGTTTTACTCAAACATATGATATATGAAGACCAAAGGATATACTTTATTAGTAACATCCGAGACATAAAACAATATGTCTCTAGTAATATATCAGTATCTAGAGTATGCATATCCCCCCTTTTATTATAACTTCATCACACAAACATTATATAATAAAATCCTCGATTGAAAAGAAATGAAATGATCCATCATCTGTGCTAGTTTTCATTAATACTGGCAAAGGTGCGATTTTTTTTCATAATCTATATCGCCCTTGGCGAGGATAAGTTAATATGCAGTGCAATTGGAAACTATATACTTATTAATAAGTTATGTCAGCTATTTATATATATATATATATATACTTTATATTTCAAACATAAGCGTTTGTTTCGATGCAAATATGAAATTGAAAATCATTAAATGTTTGTATTTTCGTGTGCCATTTCCGGTTATCGTCGCCATCTTGAAAAATAATAAAAGATTTTCCGAAGATATCTAATTTTCAAATCAATTTGGAAGGGATATAATAAAAAATTAAACTATTGCATTTACGATATTTCAAAAATTTATAAATGTATTAATTAGCACATAGCACCAAAATTTTTCCATCAGTTTTCGTTAAATCGCAATTTTATGTTAAAAACGACAAAAAAGCCAATTTATCGCAGTTAGATGATTTAACAATATGGACTTAACGGGAAAATAAGACAAAATTTTCAAAAGCATTTGGAAGGGATAAGACAAAAATTTAAACGTTTCCAAATAACAAAAATATTTTTATAAATATATGAGGAAGTACTACATAGCACCAAAATTTTTTCAGCACGAACTAAAAGTAGTTTATTTTATCGATTCATGATCGCCCAAGTGCATTTCTATACAATTTACTTGGGTATGGTATAGGTGATGTGTGACGTCACGAAAGTCACGTGATGACTTCTATAGTTGGATATGCGTTTTCCCGCGTAATTGTAAATGGAAATAGAGACATCTGCCACAAAATGAACCGTGTAGGTACTTTAAATAACACGTTTCACCCAAAGGTCCCAAAAGAGCCAGCAATTAAGCGAATGAATAATAAAAAAAAATTATTTCGCCCAACGTGGGGCTCGAACCCACGACCCTGAGATTAAGAGTCTCATGCTCTACCGACTGAGCTAGCCGGGCGGTTACTGAAGGAGGGAAAAACAGAGACGTCATTTGTGTGCTCGATCATGAAGAGGTCTGATATGCCCGTGAAAAGATAAGAAATAAAGACCGATATAGTTGTAAGAGGATGTGAGGTCTTATTATGCAACACACGAAATACTTTGAATTTCTTTTTAATATTTCACACCACTGTGCACTCCAGCCCGCCATTTGAATCCGGGCCCCCGTATTGAAACTTGAATGTGCACGCGTGTCCCATATCTACTAAGTATGAAGGAGAGTTTCAAAGGACCGTAAATTGAAATTTACAGACAAGACATTTATGTTAACGAGGAATGCCACCAATTATACAGTCTGTCATGCCCCTTATCTTTAAAGTTCGTGCCTTTAAGTACACTTCTTATCAAGAGTTTATCGTCCGCAAGTCATAGCCGTGATCGTATAGTGGTTAGTACTTCGCGTTGTGGCCGCGACAACCCAGGTTCGAATCCTGGTCACGGCAAACAGCTGTGCAATGTCGCTGTTACGGCATTGCGGGCAAATTTTTTGGCGTGATTTTGGACATTTTTGGAAAGTCTTGACGTACCTTTGCAGAAAACTTGCATAATTTTCAGCATGCAACAGAGACGCCATAATTTTCTATGGTATCTCATCAATCATTAGAACCTGAGGAGAGGGGATGTATTAATTTTTAATAAAAAAAAATAATAATCTTTGTACTATTCACCGTTTTTAATTTCTTAATTGAAACATGTACTGCTTATTTGAAATTGTGTATGCTAATGTCCCATATAAATAGATAACGAGGGATTGTTTTGCATCCATTACGTTTTCCCGCGTAATTGTAAATGGAAATAGAGACATCTGCCACAAAATGAACCGTGTAGGTACTTTAAATAACACGTTTCACCCAAAGGTCCCAAAAGAGCCAGCAATTAAGCGAATGAATAATAAAAAAAAATTATTTCGCCCAACGTGGGGCTCGAACCCACGACCCTGAGATTAAGAGTCTCATGCTCTACCGACTGAGCTAGCCGGGCGGTTACTGAAGGAGGGAAAAACAGAGACGTCATTTGTGTGCTCGATCATGAAGAGGTCTGATATGCCCGTGAAAAGATAAGAAATAAAGACCGATATAGTTGTAAGAGGATGTGAGGTCTTATTATGCAACACACGAAATACTTTGAATTTCTTTTTAATATTTCACACCACTGTGCACTCCAGCCCGCCATTTGAATCCGGGCCCCCGTATTGAAACTTGAATGTGCACGCGTGTCCCATATCTACTAAGTATGAAGGAGAGTTTCAAAGGACCGTAAATTGAAATTTACAGACAAGACATTTATGTTAACGAGGAATGCCACCAATTATACAGTCTGTCATGCCCCTTATCTTTAAAGTTCGTGCCTTTAAGTACACTTCTTATCAAGAGTTTATCGTCCGCAAGTCATAGCCGTGATCGTATAGTGGTTAGTACTTCGCGTTGTGGCCGCGACAACCCAGGTTCGAATCCTGGTCACGGCAAACAGCTGTGCAATGTCGCTGTTACGGCATTGCGGGCAAATTTTTTGGCGTGATTTTGGACATTTTTGGAAAGTCTTGACGTACCTTTGCAGAAAACTTGCATAATTTTCAGCATGCAACAGAGACGCCATAATTTTCTATGGTATCTCATCAATCATTAGAACCTGAGGAGAGGGGATGTATTAATTTTTAATAAAAAAAAATAATAATCTTTGTACTATTCACCGTTTTTAATTTCTTAATTGAAACATGTACTGCTTATTTGAAATTGTGTATGCTAATGTCCCATATAAATAGATAACGAGGGATTGTTTTGCATCCATTACGTTTTCCCGCGTAATTGTAAATGGAAATAGAGACATCTGCCACAAAATGAACCGTGTAGGTACTTTAAATAACACGTTTCACCCAAAGGTCCCAAAAGAGCCAGCAATTAAGCGAATGAATAATAAAAAAAAATTATTTCGCCCAACGTGGGGCTCGAACCCACGACCCTGAGATTAAGAGTCTCATGCTTTTTTTATCTTGTAAATATTTATTGCACTATTTATCTATAATCATTTACATCAATTTACAACTTCATCATTGAAAACATCAAGTCCTTATACTACCAGGCTACCTCACTCTTATATTTCATGCAGGTCATTCTTCCAATTATTTCAGATAACTACACAGAATACAATATAAAGAATAAATTTAATTGATAAATGTCCTCTGTTGCCAGTGAAAAGACGAAAGAAAAGTAAACGATTAAATCAATTGTTCGTATGGGGTTGGATTCCATTCCACCATGCAAAATCGAGATTTATATCGTTAATATTCATCGATGACAAAACAACGTCAATGAGACAATGTTCAATCAAATATACAAAAAGTCATAATGTATTCCGAAAGATAAAATCTAACATACACACAATCTTACAAATTCATACTCTTATGCTCATACAATTTTTATTTATATTTTTATTATATATTTTCTATAAAAAGTATTCATAGTTTTCTATTTATTTTCAACATAATCAATCATTTTCAGTATTGCTTGCTCTACTTCATCATTCATGAATTTCGTATTCCGTACGTCATTGAAATCTTCTGTTAATACTTTATGGAACTTTCGATAAAAACGATCACCAACACTAAGTTCTTCATACGTTTTTCGACTCATATTATACATTACAAGTCTACCCGTCTTTTCAATTTTGCTGATCAATTGATTACCATCGCTCAAACTGTTTTTCAATACAAATTTAGAATACATATCCAACTTTTCATCACTTAGACTGTATGCATCGACAACTTTTGAATCACAGTTATCTGAAGAACATTCTATTGTAGTTTTATTTGTATGACACGGGCCTGTAACGGATAATTCACTACAATCATCTACCGTTTTACGGAACATAAATTTTGAAAACGCCTCATGTTCATTACCTAATGTACACTTTTTGTTTGTATTTTTGTCTTCAATATTGACCACTTTACATTTGTTTTTACCTTTGTTCACATTGTCAATTTCTTTATTATTTATACAATCCAATAACTCAGGTGATTTACCTGTATCTTTTCTACACAATCCAATACTTATATTATCTACTGATTGAGATTCACCTGTTGCTGGGGTACCGTTTGGGGTATTTTCAATATCCATTTCACATTGTCTTTCTATACAAATGTCAGCACTATTTTCAGACGGACAAATTATTTCAGATACAAAATGTACATTAGCGCTATCATTTGAACACTGTCCATTATATTCTCGAAGTCTTTTATTGTCCCGTCTTATTGTAGAAATTGATTTACGCTTATTTTTGGAATTGGTCTCATTAGTAAATACAATAGAAATTCGGGCTTTTTCATTTTCGCCATGTATCGTATATGTAATGTTACGAAACTGTTCACAAGCATTCTTTATGGAACTAGTCAGCAACAATGGAAGTCTCTCCATAATAAAATAATATAAATCGTATTATAATCTACCCTAGGTGGACCTCTTCGTATTTCCTGATGTTGACGTAGTTAAATAAACCTTTCTAAACGACTGTTTTGAAATAATAATGAAAAAACTTACTGATGCAACAAGTAAGAATCACATAAATCCTATTATTTAGCTTGGATATCCGAGCAGTAACAAGAAACATAGTAAAATTTCTCACAACACAAAACAACGTCCATTCACATCAAGGTCCACTCGATCATCCCAGAGTCTCATGCTCTACCGACTGAGCTAGCCGGGCGGTTACTGAAAGAGGGAAAAACAGAGACGTCATTTGTGTGCTCGATCATGAAGAGGTCTGATATGCCCGTGAAAAGATAAGAAATAAAGACCGATATAGTTGTAAGAGGATGTGAGGTCTTATTATGCAACACACGAAATACTTTGAATTTCTTTTTAATATTTCACACCACTGTGCACTCCAGCCCGCCATTTAAATCCGGGCCCCCGTATTGAAACTTGAATGTGCACGCGTGTCCCATATCTACTAAGTATGAAGGAGAGTTTCAAAGGACCGTAAATTGAAATTTACAGACAAGACATTTATGTTAACGAAGAATGCCACCAATTATACAGTCTGTCATGCCCCTTATCTTTAAAATTCGTGCCTTTAAATACACTTCTTATCAAGAGTTTATCGTCCGCAAGTCATAGCCGTGATCGTATAGTGGTTAGTACTTCGCGTTGTGGCCGCGACAACCCAGGTTCGAATCCTGGTCACGGCAAACAGCTGTGCAATGTCGCTGTTACGGCATTGCGGGCAAATTTTTTGGCGTGATTTTGGACATTTTTGGAAAGTCTTGACGTACCTTTGCAGAAAACTTGCATAATTTTCAGCATGCAACAGAGACGCCATAATTTTCTATGGTATCTCATCAATCATTAGAACCTGGGGAGAGGGGATGTATTAATTTTTAATGAAAAAAAATAATAATCTTTGTACTATTCACCGTTTTTAATTTCTTAATTGAAACATGTACTGCTTATTTGAAATTGTGTATGCTAATGTCCCATATAAATAGATAACGAGGGATTGTTTTGCATCCATTACGTTTTCCCGCGTAATTGTAAATGGAAATAGAGACATCTGCCACAAAATGAACCGTGTAGGTACTTTAAATAACACGTTTCACCCAAAGGTCCCAAAAGAGCCAGCAATTAAGCGAATGAATAATAAAAAAAAATTATTTCGCCCAACGTGGGGCTCGAACCCACGACCCTGAGATTAAGAGTCTCATGCTCTACCGACTGAGCTAGCCGGGCGGTTACTGAAGGAGGGAAAAACAGAGACGTCATTTGTGTGCTCGATCATGAAGAGGTCTGATATGCCCGTGAAAAGATAAGAAATAAAGACCGATATAGTTGTAAGAGGATGTGAGGTCTTATTATGCAACACACGAAATACTTTGAATTTCTTTTTAATATTTCACACCACTGTGCACTCCAGCCCGCCATTTGAATCCGGGCCCCCGTATTGAAACTTGAATGTGCACGCGTGTCCCATATCTACTAAGTATGAAGGAGAGTTTCAAAGGACCGTAAATTGAAATTTACAGACAAGACATTTATGTTAACGAGGAATGCCACCAATTATACAGTCTGTCATGCCCCTTATCTTTAAAGTTCGTGCCTTTAAATACACTTCTTATCAAGAGTTTATCGTCCGCAAGTCATAGCCGTGATCGTATAGTGGTTAGTACTTCGCGTTGTGGCCGCGACAACCCAGGTTCGAATCCTGGTCACGGCAAACAGCTGTGCAATGTCGCTGTTACGGCATTGCGGGCAAATTTTTTGGCGTGATTTTGGACATTTTTGGAAAGTCTTGACGTACCTTTGCAGAAAACTTGCATAATTTTCAGCATGCAACAGAGACGCCATAATTTTCTATGGTATCTCATCAATCATTAGAACCTGGGGAGAGGGGATGTATTAATTTTTAATGAAAAAAAAATAATAATCTTTGTACTATTCACCGTTTTTAATTTCTTAATTGAAACATGTACTGCTTATTTGAAATTGTGTATGCTAATGTCCCATATAAATAGATAACGAGGGATTGTTTTGCATCCATTACGTTTTCCCGCGTAATTGTAAATGGAAATAGAGACATCTGCCACAAAATGAACCGTGTAGGTACTTTAAATAACACGTTTCACCCAAAGGTCCCAAAAGAGCCAGCAATTAAGCGAATGAATAATAAAAAAGAATTATTTCGCCCAACGTGGGGCTCGAACCCACGACCCTGAGATTAAGAGTCTCATGCTCTACCGACTGAGCTAGCCGGGCGGTTACTGAAGGAGGGAAAAACAGAGACGTCATTTGTGTGATCGATCATGAAGAGGTCTGATATGCCCGTGAAAAGATAAGAAATAAAGACCGATATAGTTGTAAGAGGATGTGAGGTCTTATTATGCAACACACGAAATACTTTGAATTTCTTTTTAATATTTCACACCACTGTGCACTCCAGCCCGCCATTTAAATCCGGGCCCCCGTATTGAAACTTGAATGTGCACGCGTGTCCCATATCTACTAAGTATGAAGGAGAGTTTCAAAGGACCGTAAATTGAAATTTACAGACAAGACATTTATGTTAACGAAGAATGCCACCAATTATACAGTCTGTCATGCCCCTTATCTTTAAAGTTCGTGCCTTTAAATACACTTCTTATCAAGAGTTTATCGTCCGCAAGTCATAGCCGTGATCGTATAGTGGTTAGTACTTCGCGTTGTGGCCGCGACAACCCAGGTTCGAATCCTGGTCACGGCAAACAGCTGTGCAATGTCGCTGTTACGGCATTGCGGGCAAATTTTTTGGCGTGATTTTGAACATTTTTGGAAAGTCTTGACGTACCTTTGCAGAAAACTTGCATAATTTTCAGCATGCAACAGAGACGCCATAATTTTCTATGGTATCTCATCAATCATTAGAACCTGGTGAGAGGGGATGTATTAATTTTTAATGAAAAAAAAATAATAATCTTTGTACTATTCACCGTTTTTAATTTCTTAATTTAAACATGTACTGCTTATTTGAAATTGTGTATGCTAATGTCCCATATAAATAGATAACGAGGGATTGTTTTGCATCCATTACGTTTTCCCGCGTAATTGTAAATGGAAATAGAGACATCTGCCACAAAATGAACCGTGTAGGTACTTTAAATAACACGTTTCACCCAAAGGTCCCAAAAGAGCCAGCAATTAAGCGAATGAATAATAAAAAAAAATTATTTCGCCCAACGTGGGGCTCGAACCCACGACCCTGAGATTAAGAGTCTCATGCTCTACCGACTGAGCTAGCCGGGCGGTTACTGAAAGAGGGAAAAACAGAGACGTCATTTGTGTGCTCGATCATGAAGAGGTCTGATATGCCCGTGAAAAGATAAGAAATAAAGACCGATATAGT
Source organism: Mytilisepta virgata (assembly GCA_028015205.1). NCBI lineage: Eukaryota > Metazoa > Mollusca > Bivalvia > Mytilida > Mytilidae > Mytilisepta > Mytilisepta virgata. Next base: position 37,414,108 of record CM051520.1, read on the forward strand.
TGTAAGAGGATGTGAGGTCTTATTATGCAACACACGAAATACTTTGAATTTCTTTTTAATATTTCACACCACTGTGCACTCCAGCCCGCCATTTGAATCCGGGCCCCCGTATTGAAACTTGAATGTGCACGCGTGTCCCATATCTACTAAGTATGAAGGAGAGTTTCAAAGGACCGTAAATTGAAATTTACAGACAAGACATTTATGTTAACGAGGAATGCCACCAATTATACAGTCTGTCATGCCCCTTATCTTTAAAGTTCGTGCCTTTAAATACACTTCTTATCAAGAGTTTATCGTCCGCAAGTCATAGCCGTGATCGTATAGTGGTTAGTACTTCGCGTTGTGGCCGCGACAACCCAGGTTCGAATCCTGGTCACGGCAAACAGCTGTGCAATGTCGCTGTTACGGCATTGCGGGCAAATTTTTTGGCGTGATTTTGGACATTTTTGGAAAGTCTTGACGTACCTTTGCAGAAAACTTGCATAATTTTCAGCATGCAACAGAGACGCCATAATTTTCTATGGTATCTCATCAATCATTAGAACCTGGGGAGAGGGGATGTATTAATTTTTAATGAAAAAAAAATAATAATCTTTGTACTATTCACCGTTTTTAATTTCTTAATTGAAACATGTACTGCTTATTTGAAATTGTGTATGCTAATGTCCCATATAAATAGATAACGAGGGATTGTTTTGCATCCATTACGTTTTCCCGCGTAATTGTAAATGGAAATAGAGACATCTGCCACAAAATGAACCGTGTAGGTACTTTAAATAACACGTTTCACCCAAAGGTCCCAAAAGAGCCAGCAATTAAGCGAATGAATAATAAAAAAGAATTATTTCGCCCAACGTGGGGCTCGAACCCACGACCCTGAGATTAAGAGTCTCATGCTCTACCGACTGAGCTAGCCGGGCGGTTACTGAAGGAGGGAAAAACAGAGACGTCATTTGTGTGATCGATCATGAAGAGGTCTGATATGCCCGTGAAAAGATAAGAAATAAAGACCGATATAGTTGTAAGAGGATGTGAGGTCTTATTATGCAACACACGAAATACTTTGAATTTCTTTTTAATATTTCACACCACTGTGCACTCCAGCCCGCCATTTAAATCCGGGCCCCCGTATTGAAACTTGAATGTGCACGCGTGTCCCATATCTACTAAGTATGAAGGAGAGTTTCAAAGGACCGTAAATTGAAATTTACAGACAAGACATTTATGTTAACGAAGAATGCCACCAATTATACAGTCTGTCATGCCCCTTATCTTTAAAGTTCGTGCCTTTAAATACACTTCTTATCAAGAGTTTATCGTCCGCAAGTCATAGCCGTGATCGTATAGTGGTTAGTACTTCGCGTTGTGGCCGCGACAACCCAGGTTCGAATCCTGGTCACGGCAAACAGCTGTGCAATGTCGCTGTTACGGCATTGCGGGCAAATTTTTTGGCGTGATTTTGAACATTTTTGGAAAGTCTTGACGTACCTTTGCAGAAAACTTGCATAATTTTCAGCATGCAACAGAGACGCCATAATTTTCTATGGTATCTCATCAATCATTAGAACCTGGTGAGAGGGGATGTATTAATTTTTAATGAAAAAAAAATAATAATCTTTGTACTATTCACCGTTTTTAATTTCTTAATTGAAACATGTACTGCTTATTTGAAATTGTGTATGCTAATGTCCCATATAAATAGATAACGAGGGATTGTTTTGCATCCATTACGTTTTCCCGCGTAATTGTAAATGGAAATAGAGACATCTGCCACAAAATGAACCGTGTAGGTACTTTAAATAACACGTTTCACCCAAAGGTCCCAAAAGAGCCAGCAATTAAGCGAATGAATAATAAAAAAAAATTATTTCGCCCAACGTGGGGCTCGAACCCACGACCCTGAGATTAAGAGTCTCATGCTCTACCGACTGAGCTAGCCGGGCGGTTACTGAAGGAGGGAAAAACAGAGACGTCATTTGTGTGCTCGATCATGAAGAGGTCTGATATGCCCGTGAAAAGATAAGAAATAAAGACCGATATAGTTGTAAGAGGATGTGAGGTCTTATTATGCAACACACGAAATACTTTGAATTTCTTTTTAATATTTCACACCACTGTGCACTCCAGCCCGCCATTTGAATCCGGGCCCCCGTATTGAAACTTGAATGTGCACGCGTGTCCCATATCTACTAAGTATGAAGGAGAGTTTCAAAGGACCGTAAATTGAAATTTACAGACAAGACATTTATGTTAACGAGGAATGCCACCAATTATACAGTCTGTCATGCCCCTTATCTTTAAAGTTCGTGCCTTTAAATACACTTCTTATCAAGAGTTTATCGTCCGCAAGTCATAGCCGTGATCGTATAGTGGTTAGTACTTCGCGTTGTGGCCGCGACAACCCAGGTTCGAATCCTGGTCACGGCAAACAGCTGTGCAATGTCGCTGTTACAGCATTGCGGGCAAATTTTTTGGCGTGATTTTGGACATTTTTGGAAAGTCTTGACGTACCTTTGCAGAAAACTTGCATAATTTTCAGCATGCAACAGAGACGCCATAATTTTCTATGGTATCTCATCAATCATTAGAACCTGGGGAGAGGGGATGTATTAATTTTTAATGAAAAAAAAATAATAATCTTTGTACTATTCACCGTTTTTAATTTCTTAATTGAAACATGTACTGCTTATTTGAAATTGTGTATGCTAATGTCCCATATAAATAGATAACGAGGGATTGTTTTGCATCCATTACGTTTTCCCGCGTAATTGTAAATGGAAATAGAGACATCTGCCACAAAATGAACCGTGTAGGTACTTTAAATAACACGTTTCACCCAAAGGTCCCAAAAGAGCCAGCAATTAAGCGAATGAATAATAAAAAAGAATTATTTCGCCCAACGTGGGGCTCGAACCCACGACCCTGAGATTAAGAGTCTCATGCTCTACCGACTGAGCTAGCCGGGCGGTTACTGAAGGAGGGAAAAACAGAGACGTCATTTGTGTGATCGATCATGAAGAGGTCTGATATGCCCGTGAAAAGATAAGAAATAAAGACCGATATAGTTGTAAGAGGATGTGAGGTCTTATTATGCAACACACGAAATACTTTGAATTTCTTTTTAATATTTCACACCACTGTGCACTCCAGCCCGCCATTTGAATCCGGGCCCCCGTATTGAAACTTGAATGTGCACGCGTGTCCCATATCTACTAAGTATGAAGGAGAGTTTCAAAGGACCGTAAATTGAAATTTACAGACAAGACATTTATGTTAACGAGGAATGCCACCAATTATACAGTCTGTCATGCCCCTTATCTTTAAAGTTCGTGCCTTTAAATACACTTCTTATCAAGAGTTTATCGTCCGCAAGTCATAGCCGTGATCGTATAGTGGTTAGTACTTCGCGTTGTGGCCGCGACAACCCAGGTTCGAATCCTGGTCACGGCAAACAGCTGTGCAATGTCGCTGTTACGGCATTGCGGGCAAATTTTTTGGCGTGATTTTGGACATTTTTGGAAAGTCTTGACGTACCTTTGCAGAAAACTTGCATAATTTTCAGCATGCAACAGAGACGCCATAATTTTCTATGGTATCTCATCAATCATTAGAACCTGGGGAGAGGGGATGTATTAATTTTTAATGAAAAAAAAATAATAATCTTTGTACTATTCACCGTTTTTAATTTCTTAATTGAAACATGTACTGCTTATTTGAAATTGTGTATGCTAATGTCCCATATAAATAGATAACGAGGGATTGTTTTGCATCCATTACGTTTTCCCGCGTAATTGTAAATGGAAATAGAGACATCTGCCACAAAATGAACCGTGTAGGTACTTTAAATAACACTTTCACCCAAAGGTCCCAAAAGAGCCAGCAATTAAGCGAATGAATAATAAAAAAAAATTATTTCGCCCAACGTGGGGCTCGAACCCACGACCCTGAGATTAAGAGTCTCATGCTCTACCGACTGAGCTAGCCGGGCGGTTACTGAAGGAGGGAAAAACAGAGACGTCATTTGTGTGCTCGATCATGAAGAGGTCTGATATGCCCGTGAAAAGATAAGAAATAAAGACCGATATAGTTGTAAGAGGATGTGAGGTCTTATTATGCAACACACGAAATACTTTGAATTTCTTTTTAATATTTCACACCACTGTGCACTCCAGCCCGCCATTTGAATCCGGGCCCCCGTATTGAAACTTGAATGTGCACGCGTGTCCCATATCTACTAAGTATGAAGGAGAGTTTCAAAGGACCGTAAATTGAAATTTACAGACAAGACATTTATGTTAACGAGGAATGCCACCAATTATACAGTCTGTCATGCCCCTTATCTTTAAAGTTCGTGCCTTTAAATACACTTCTTATCAAGAGTTTATCGTCCGCAAGTCATAGCCGTGATCGTATAGTGGTTAGTACTTCGCGTTGTGGCCGCGACAACCCAGGTTCGAATCCTGGTCACGGCAAACAGCTGTGCAATGTCGCTGTTACGGCATTGCGGGCAAATTTTTTGGCGTGATTTTGGACATTTTTGGAAAGTCTTGACGTACCTTTGCAGAAAACTTGCATAATTTTCAGCATGCAACAGAGACGCCATAATTTTCTCAGCTATGGTATCTCATCAATCAGAACCTGAGGAGAGGGGATGTATTAATTTTTAATAAAAAAAAAATAATAATCTTTGTACTATTCACCGTTTTTAATTTCTTAATTGAAACATGTACTGCTTATTGAAATTGTGTATGCTAATGTCCCATATAAATAGATAACGAGGGATTGTTTTGCATCCATTACGTTTTCCCGCGTAATTGTAAATGGAAATAGAGACATCTGCCACAAAATGAACCGTGTAGGTACTTTAAATAACACGTTTCACCCAAAGGTCCCAAAAGAACCAGCAATTAAGCGAATGAATAATAAAAAAAAATTATTTCGCCCAACGTGGGGCTCGAACCCACGACCCTGAGATTAAGAGTCTCATGCTCTACCGACTGAGCTAGCCGGGCGGTTACTGAAGGAGGAAAAAACAGAGACGTCATTTGTGTGCTCGATCATGAAGAGGTCTGATATGCCCGTGAAAAGATAAGAAATAAAGACCGATATAGTTGTAAGAGGATGTGAGGTCTTATTATGCAACACACGAAATACTTTGAATTTCTTTTTAATATTTTACATCACTGTCCACCCCAACCCGCCATTTGAATCCCCCCGTATTGAAACGTAATGATTGTGTACGCGTGTCCATCTTACGATGTAGGAAAAGTGGCGAGATAATCAAAAGGGACGAACAGTAATGAAACGCCCCAACATACGGGTTCTAATTACGTGTAAACATGGATATGCTTGCGAATTATGACGATTCAGACCAAATCAGTAACTCGTTCACAAACGACAAAATCGACGAAAAGGTGAAAAATATTTATGTAGATAAGGGTTACATTAAAGGTTTACTGTAATAAACATATATAATGTATAGTCTCGCCCATAGGTGACCTTTGGTATGTACAAATTATTTATCCCATGCACGTCCAAATAATTTTTCAAGATTTACTTATCCGGATGGGCATTTCACTGAAATTAGTTGTGGAAAAAATAAGCAAAATCTATGATGCTATAATTTGTATATAGTATGTAAATAACCCAGTTGTTATTTAATAGACGTATTGATAGTAGAACGTCAGCTGCTCTACTACACCCCGTGCACGAAATTTGTATAAATAATTTTTTATGTGATAGATGCTACTATTATACCTCAGTATGTTTATGCTGGGGCCGTGGGACATCACAGTGCACTCCGCATAGAAAACATGGAAATGTTTTTTAGACTCGAAATCGTAATACATGTATATCCAGCCTTCTAGGCCAATTATTAGTAGATAAATCATATATCACTCGATTCCTTATTCTTTTTTCTCTAAGATATGTACATTTTATTCACCAACAATCTCCCTGTACCACAAACGAAAGCATTATTCCCTTCAACCCACCATTTTCATAATTTCACTTCACTTTGAACAAGATATTTGAGATTATAATAATCAGTCATGGTCTAAGATGTGAGATGGGACAATTCCACCCTATAGCTAGGGTTCATATTTTCAAGTCAGAAACGAGGCTTGCCGAGTTTCTGATGGTAGAAAATGTGAACCCGAGGGTGGAATTGTCCATTCTCACATTTTTGACCATGACTGATTATTTTTCTCACACTTCTGCACTGAAAATTAAAGGTAATAAACATGGCCACCGTGACAGAAAAATATGTTCTCTTAAACTAGGCGACCTAGTGGAAAATAAATTCTATATTCGAAAAGATCCTATGCGTTTTTTTGTTTTTTACCAAAGGTATAAAACTTTAAAAAGATATCTTTAAGGTTGCGCTTCAGGGGTTTTCAAATTGAAGCCATCTTAATTTCAATGTTGTCGTACCATTTTTGCAAAGTTGTGTGTTTTCTGACGTTCTGGCATTGTGACGTGGTGTTTTTCGCATTGTTACGTCAAGGTAGGTCATGTGATGTGAAATGCATAAATCTAACACTGGTGTCTCGCACGGAATATGACTGTCCCAAATACATAGAAATGAGAGAAATTGTGATCACACGTTAATTCTTTACAAAAGTTGGAAATTTATGCATGTACAAGCCGTCAAAATTCAGTATGGACAAAGCATGGATGAGTAAACTGACCTGCGCAAACATGACCTTTGAAATTCCCACTTCAAACAAACATTGTATGTCACGATGAAACAACCACTCGAGAGACAGCAATTGACCACGTGAAGCTGAACTGTATGAACATCCAATCAAATCATGCACATCTCCCAGTTCAACGAATGGATTTAGAAATAGTAAACAAACAAAATGATGCATATTAAATACTTTATCAAGGTATAATTGTAACATAAAGAAAGAATTCGCATCGTAGTAGGGTACATGTAATACAAGGCTTTGCTTTGCAGTCATATGCATTCGACGACTGGATTGTAAAGCTTCTTTGCACTTTAATGTGAATCTTTATTTCGTATAGTCTGGCAATGAAATGAATATAGTAACGTATGACAATTTATATAATACATAATCCGAGACATAATCATGGTTGGAAAAAATAAAATTTTGTCATCAGTGAATTGATATGAGCACTGACTGAGGGTAATCAAGAGAATATTTGATATTTTGATTATTTAAAAATTGCTAACCATTTCCAAAACTTGAATATTATTTCTAATCTTTCTACAAACTATGTGAATAAAATTTCATATTCAGCCAAACAAGACAATTACAATGTACATGTATTTCTTTTAATGTATTCCAGAATTATTTTTCCTGAACCTTTAGTAAAATATTTTACAGGTAGGTAACCAATTCTTGACAAAAGCGTGGATAGTAAAAAGCGCAGGTTATACAACAAGCCGTTTATGGTAATCGTTATTGCTCTCCACAACAAACAGAAAATCGCGTGCAAAAACAAGCCTATTATGGTGATGGCCACCACCCACATTTGAATAGGCTACTAAGGCGGAGCTTTGCAGCATTTTTTGGCACGATAATAATATGTTTTGATTTTTATATCGCGATTTGTAAGTATTGGTCATTTGATTGATTGTATTTGTATGCTGAACTTCTTACTTGATTAAAAGAAATAGTAAAACTTGATTTTATTTATTTATACTTTGAATGGGAATTTCCTTCATTTCCGCACATCAGTTGGGGAATTATACGTATTACTCTTCCTAAGCGATTGGTTGGTCGTATTTAACGTCATGGAGAGAGTGTTTGCATCGGTCAGTGATTGGTTTTTAAAATTGTGACATACAATGTTTGTCTATTTCCAATGAGATTTGTCCGCGCAGTTTCAGATCTTTGTCCATACTGAATTTTGACGGCTTGTAGGTTGAAATAACGCAGTCATGTGACAAATTCTTCAAAGTGAAAGTGAAATGATGAAAATGGTGGGTTGAAGGGAATAAAGCTTTCGTTTGTCAGGGGTCGTGCTGGTATTAAAAAACTTGTCACCAAAAAATCGCCAAAGCATCATTTTTGTCGCCAGTTTCAAAATTTGTTCACCATCTCACCCTCCCCATTTGGAAGCATTTTGTCGTACATGATTGTTCTTTTATTCATTAGTATTTGAAATAACATGACCTGAAAAGTGTTTTTGATGAAATAGTTTAATGACAGTTAACTTTCATCTGAAATTACCTTTATTTTGATGGCAAGCCTAATAAATATACAATACATAGTCATTGTCGGAAAATATAAAATTTATTTGGGCGAGCTTTAGAAACATGAGAAAAGGCGAGCTTTAGTGAGCCTTTTCCCCATGTTTTGCAGCGAGCCCAAATAAATTTTATATTTTCCGACAATGACTTTGTATTTATTGTCTTTATCCTGCAATCCCCTTTAGATGCGTAAAATGCCTTAAAAGTATGTTTGAAGTTGAAATTCAACGACACTGAAAACGCGGGAAACGCCATGACGTCATCTGGTACATTTGCAACGCTCCTCGCGCTCTTCATGTAAACAAGTACGAGTAGACTTTATTAGGTCATTGACCTAATACGACTAAAGTTTATTCTACCCCTTTTATTAGATTTATTTGGCTTGATTGCAGGATAAAAATCGATTGTTCCACATGTGTTTGTTGATGTTAAACTGAAAGTGATATCACAATCTTTGCAGATTGGAAATTTTATGATATAATACCCTTACTGCCATAAGGTTTTCACACCATTTTAAATGAACAAAATGAATATATTTGCGGTATAAATATTAAACTAGAAAAAAGAATGTGTGTTAATGAGATAATTGGGACTATATCTCAGAACTAGGAGATTGAGGACTAACCTTAAGATTTGGTAGTGGCTTAAAAGATTTAGTTTATACCTAAAATTATCCAACTTTAACATAAATCCAATCAAATTTTAAAGAAAAAGGGAAATTTGGATAGTATTACAAAAAACTTACCCGAAATCTGACAAATCAGACAAAAAAGTAACCCAAAATCTGCTCTACATATGAATTCACAAAAACCTAACCCGAATTTGACACGCATCCTGCCCATGACCAAACTAGGGTTATTCCATCCCCCGCCCGAAAAGACGGTCCGCACTCGCAACCAACATGCTACCGCAACACATACCTATACCTACACGTGACATCGAGATAAAAATAATCCGTTTTTGGGTTATTGCCCATGAATTGTTAATTTTAAGTCAAGTTATTAGCTTGAATATTATTATAGATAAAGGCAAACTGTATACAGCAAAAATGTTCAGCAAAGGAAGGTCTACAAATAAGTCAACATGACCAAAATCGTCAATTGACCCCTTATAGGAGTTTTTACCTTTGAAAGATTATTTACATGTAAACAGTAAATAATGGTCTGACATTGTCACAGATGTTTAGGGCATTACTTGAAATAAATTAAATGGTAGCTGTACAAGTAAAATGGAGTGTCAAGGGTCAAGGTAATTGAAAAAGTTTATAGCAACCGATATTTGGGTTCAGCACCCTACAATTTACCTTTTCAAGTCAAAATGGAAGGTCAAGAGTCAATGCCACTGAAAAAGTTCATAGCAACCGATGAAAAAGTCCCTAGCAACCATAACTATTTAGGTTCAGGATTCTATATTTTAGCTGTACAGGTAAATATTAAGGATAAAATTGTGACAGTATACCTTAAATAGCAAAAATAATCACTGATGCAAGATCTTCCGGTACACAAAAGATAACAGGTGAGCGATTCAGACTCTTGGGTGCCTCTTAGCAGGCTTAATGTGATAAGTAAAGAAGCATCAATAAAAACAACTGTTCAAACTCATAAAAATGTTTAATTTATGATAAGAAATTGAAAGGTTAGAAACAAAAGATATTTGCAACATTATTTAATCCAATTCTGAAAAAGAAATACCTCTTTGGTTTATGAAATTTATAAGTGAATATATAAGGATGAAAATATTAAGGGAAAATTTTACTCAATGCTTTCGTCAACATTTAGATATCTAAATGATAATAAATTGAAAAACTTTTACACTATATACTTCCAAACAAAAAATGACTGTATCAATGGAAGGTCACTACTAGTCCTCTTTATAATTATTGCAACATGGAAGAAAGTTACATTCATTACATTGTAGAATGTAAATATTTAAAGCATTAAAACGTTAATGGATATGTTGACTTTAGGCCAACATTTAATAATTTTTCAAAATCTTGTATTTGGCTATAAAATAAAAGATACAAAATATAATGAGATTAATTACTTGTTAAACCTAATTCTTTTTACTGTGTATAAAGTCTATTACTTATCTGAACAAAAAAATCAGATCTTATCAGTTTTTGATGTATTTAAAAAAATTAATACTTTCAAGGCATGCAATTAAAACCTTAAGAAAAGAGGTCATTAGTAAATATTCATGTTTAAATTAATCACATCACTTAGCTAGGTGTAGAATCAAAACCTTAAGAAAAGAGGTCATTAGTAAATATTCATGTTTAAATTAGTCACATCACTTAGCTAGGTATAGTATCAAAATGTATAAATATGTCCCCATACTACATGTATAGTTATCAAACAATTATCATTTATTTTATTAACACATACAATTTTCTAATTATTATATTTCCCCAAACTAAAAACTCTACAAAAATTAAACCAACTATTTTTATTGTTCAGATTTTTTTAAATTCCTAAGTGATTACCGATTAGATCTATACTTTCACTCTACTTATGTTTTTATATGTCATACATGTATCTGAATGCAGTTTAGATAGTTTTAGTATTTTTTTTTGGAGTATATATAGTTTCACCCTAACTTTTTCTTAATAAATAGTAAATTACAAATACATTTTCAAGAATTCAGTGTTGTGTTTGTAACTTTTATTTAAAAACACCTTTACTTAGACTACATACAAATGTACATCAATACATCCAAACGCAACATCTATTTTTAGATAATTTTTTTTTCCATGTTACGAGGCGAACTTTCATGAATTTTTTTAGCTAAATTTCTCGCCACTTTTGTAGTTTGAATATACATGTATATTGAACTTACCATGCTTATTATATTAGAAAAAAATGTTGTTGAACATAACTATTCTTTATTTTTTATAAATGTAATGTAATTTTGATAAGTCATTTACACGGCCACCAATCGCTCTAAGTCACAGCCAAATGCTGTGAAAGAAAAAGGTTTAGAGGAATTTCCGGTTGTGACTTGGAGGAAACCATTTACGTGACCTTTTGCAGGTAGGTCGTACATTTATGGTCCCGCATGAGGTTTTTAAAGAGAATAGGAAAATTCTAAGAATGTCATCATACCCTTTAATAATTTTCCTGTCACATATTAACAGCGTTTTTACATCTGTAATATTATGTTGGCGCTACAACTTTTGGCAGACAGAAGTTGAGGTGTTTCATGCTGCAGACGGAATTTCAAATCGTGTTTTCCGAAGCGAAATGGTTGTTTCTGGATAGTTTGTTTTATTTAAAAGGATTCTATTTGACGACCAAACATTCAAGTCACCTTTAATCTACCAAAATCTTTGAATTGCCAACAAATACGGACATTTAGTGCAATGCTGTGACTCGGAGAGACCTGTGTGACTTAGAGGAACTAGATGTCTTTCCAATTTTAAATGTAATCCCCCCCCCCCCCCCCCCCAGACTCTACCTTGAAAATGGAAGGGGCATATAGTTTTACCCTTGTTCTTCCGTCTGTACGTCCGTCCCGATTCATTTAGGTTTCTGTGTTGGGTTCATTTCTAAGCAACACTTTGTGCAACACATCAATGATATCTTACCGCTACAATGGACTTGCATGGCGCAAAAGGTTTCAGCAATAATTAAAGCACATTGACCTATATTGTATGCTTGAATGAATCTGGTTAAATTTTGTGTTCAGGACCATTTCTTAGCAACTATTTGTGGTACATCAATGATAATTAACACCTGCAATGTTCTTTTATAGTACAAGAGGTTTCAACTTGCACGTGTAGTTCTCTTTTTGGATTGTGTGTAATGGTAAAATGTCCGTCATGAAAATCTACCATAGCGAATTGCTGCCATACTAGAAAATAAAATTGTGGATTATAATCTCGTAATTATGATTTCTAAACGGTTCAGAGTAAGAAAAATTCATAATTATAAATATAATAAAGCGTATCACAAAATACCGAAATAAATGTGATGCAATGTATGGCCATTTCGTTGACTGATAACTCGTCAGCAGTGCAAATCACTTGGTTTCACGTCAGGCAGCGATCATTTCTGTTCTTGGTAGGTAAAAAACATATTGAAATTTTAAAAAAGACAACTACGATTATTTCGGCCAAGGAAAATGAATTGTTGGTTTCCTCTAACATGGTCAATTTAATTAGACTCGGCAGGCAGGTTTTTTGTTTTTTTTATTTGATATTGTTAAATGAATCGTATATTGTTATTTCATGTATGATATGCCAGATGATGGCCCACGATTGGATTTAATAAAATATTCTATTCTACTGTATTCTTTTCTATGAAGTTAATACCTTACCTCAAAGCAGAGATTGTTGTAACGAAAGTTTCGTACGGAATGACGGACGGACGTTACAGATGAACGGAATGACGAATGAACAAAGTGATTCCAGTATACCACCACTCTTGCGACTAGGATATAATACAAACATTAATGCACTACTAAATTTTCTAAATATTGATTCCTCCAAATCACATCTAGTTCCTCCAAGTCAAAACAGGTCTCTCCGAGTCACAGCATTGCACTAAATGTCCGTATTTGTTGGCAATTCAAAGACTTTGGTTAATTAAAGGTGACTTGAATGTTAGGTCGTCAAATAGAATCCTTTTGAATAAAAAAAATAATCCAGAAACAACCATTTCGCTCCGGAAAACACGATTTGAAATTCCGTCTGCAGCATGAAACACCTCAACTTCTGTCTGCCAAAAGTTGTAGCGCCAACATAATATTACAGATGTGAAAACGCTGTTAATATGTGACAGGGAATTATTAAAGGGTATGATGACATTCTTAGAATTTTCCTATTCTCTTTAAAAACCTCAAACGGGACCATAAATGTACGACCTACCAGCAAAAGGTCACGTAAATGGTTTCCTCCAAGTCACAATCGGAAATTCCTCAACTTTTTTCTTTCACAGCATTTGGCTGTGACTTAGAGCGATTGGTGGCCATGATTTAGGTAAAATTCCAGAAATGTGTATATAATTATAATAGAAAAAATTGTAGCAGGAAAAAAAAGTATAGAAGTTGTTTTCGAATATATTATTACATAATCTTGTATTCTTAATTGAGAACATACATTAGTGTTGTCAAATCTAATTCACAGGGAACCCTGTAGAAATGCAGGATCTACTGGGTAATTGTTAACAGTGGATTAAGTGCAATAAAATGTTTTTCAAGTTGTTAAAAAAAATGTATCTCCCCAATAAGCACATGGACGCCCACTTTTTTTGGCAAACATAAGTCCTTTTTAATACTTAAAAATTATTATACTAAAATTTAAGGAAAAAGTAGAGAAATGTTTTCTTCATGCATCTGAAGTTACCATTGTTGCCAGTATTCAAAACTACCAACTAGTTTGTTGATCTTTGTCACCAATTATTTATAAGATAAAAATATCTGTATTTTGGAATAGTTTATAAAAGATCCTGTGAAGTTATCTTTTTTCATTAAAAAGTAAGGCAGAAAGTCTTGAAAAATAGAAAATTCAGGGTTTTTGGCTCAAATATTCCAAATATCTCAGTCGTAAAGTTATGTTTTTCTTTTCGTACATGTCGTATATCAAAAGTATACACAAAAAATTATCTTGCAGTAAAAAATCAGTAAAAGAACCTTACTGTTACATATTCCCTTAATTCCATTTTATGTTGTTTGAATAGCAAACTAATTACAGGTGAGCTATACAGGCACCTGGGAGACTCAAATTAAATATTCTAGCTCATATAAATCATATATAATGATTGTACAGTTTTGTGTAGCAGCCATTGCTTTAAATTTAGCAAACAGGAAAAATTTAAGTATCCCAGCATGGTTTTTAGCTCACCTGGCCTAAAAGGCCATGTGAGCTTTTGTCATCACTTTGCGTCCGTCGTCGTCGTCGTCGTCGTCGTCGTCGTCCGCGTCCGCGTCCGTGTCTGTTAACTTTTTACATTTTGATCTTCTTCTTTGAAACCACTGAACAGATTTCAACCAAACTTGGCAGAAATGTTAAGCAGGTGGTCCTTTACCAGATTTGTGAAATTGGTGCCGATCGAAAATTCAAAATGGCCGCCAGGGCCAATTATGTGTTCTGATTGGTCCAAATTTCAAAAATCTTCTTGTCAGAAACTACAATGCGGATTGAATTGTTACTTTGCAGAAATGATTGTTAGATAGTCCTGTACTCAACTTGTGAATCGTTTGCCGATCGGAAATTCAAAATGGCCGCCATGATGAAACATAGTTTAACATTGGACCCTATGGGAATTTCACATTTTAATCTTATTCTCTAGAACCACTGAACAGATTTCAACCAAACTTGGCAGAAATGTTAAGCAGATGGTCCTTTACCAGATTTGTGAAATTGGTGCCGATCGAAAATTCAAAATGGCCGCCAGGGCCAATTATGTGTTCTGATTGGTCCACATTTCAAAAATCTTCTTGTCAGAAACTGCAAGGAGGATCGAATTTTTACTTTGCAGAAATGATTGTTAGTAAGTCCTGTACTCAATTTGTGAAATTGGTGCCAATCGGAAATTCAAAATGGACGCCATGATGAAACTTAGTTTAACATTGTACCCCATGGGAATTATACGTTTTCATCTTTTTTTCTGAAACCACTGAACAGATTTCAACAAATCTTGGCAGAAATGTTAAGCAGGTTGTCCTTTACCAGATTTATGAAATTGGTGCCGATCGAAAATTCAACATGGCCGCCAGGGCTAATTTAGTGTTCTGATTGTTCCAAATTTCAAAAATGTTCTTGTCAGAAACACTACAATGTGTATTGAATTGTTACTTTACAGAAAAGGTTTTTAGATAGCCCTGTTTTCAAAGTGAGAATTGTTTTCAATAATTGGAAATTCAAAATGTCCACCATGCAGCTTAGTTTTAAAACATTGAACCATATGCAGACCTGTGAGGTGCATGCATATTTTATTCAGATTTGAGACAAATTCCTGTAATTTTTTTCTTTGATCTTTGCAAATTTTAACCAATTTCACGACGGACAATTTTCGAAACTTGGCAGGTCTGAAAAAAAAAAAAAGTTTACATATTATCCGGCAGTATCCGGAAACGCAACTTAGTTTATTCCGATTTCGATTTGGTGTTTGCATTTTACTGTGCCCCTGAAGGTAAATCATGGTTAGGAAAACGTTTTAAAGGATACCACGTGGTACGAACAGTACGAATGTTTTCAATATTGTTGCCGGAGTTTAGATAATGAGTTATTGTTCATCAGTTTAAAGAACGTTACAATAGGTAACTGAAAGATAATTTAGGGCTGTGAAATTAATTTTAATCTATTTATTGACTCACATAGTTTTGACCCACTTCAATCCGGTTCCGCGATCTGGCCCAGATTATGACTCCCACAAATTGATTACTTTCTAATTTTCATGATATTTCGAGTGACCATTCAGTGATATAAAGAACGTTACAATAGGCCCAGTTTGCCAGGTGAGCGATTACAGGCTCTCTAGAGCCTCTGGTTTTGGAAATACTGTTGTAATGATGTACTTTAACATTGGATTGTTATGTTTTAGACTTTAGAAGATCAGTACAGTATGTTTGAGAAAATGATTGGTGAAGAGAAAGAAACTGGTTTTGATGTACCATCATCATCAAACATTGAAAGAACTACATCAGGGAGTAGTCCTGAAACAGCAGTACAAAGTAGGATCAATATCTGCTTATATTAATTAACAAAAGTAGTTGTTCAACCATGGAACTATCTACAAGCCTGCAGTTATATATTTTTTCTCTTTTTTTTGAGGGGGGCATTAAAGATTTCAAATACTCATACATATAGTAAAGTTCAATATTAGATGTACATACAACTAGAATTGCTGAATAGGAAAAAAACAGAGATTGCAGTTTGACTCCTTATCAAATGTATTAATTAATACTACATGTAATTAAAAACCCATAATTTTACTTGATGAAAAACAAGATTACAAACGTACATGTACGTGTATGTACATTTTCATGTATATAAAATGATTTTGAAAGTGTACTATAGTGCATAATGTCTTTGGAGATTTTATAAGGTATACCAGTAATTTAAAACAAAAACTCTTTAAGGATTCTTACATTTTATTGAAGTTGATATGACATGCAGTTCCATCCAAACTTAAAACAGCATTAACTTTTATTGCTATTCTCAATTTTGAAGTCAAAGTTGAGACAACATCACAGAGAAAAGTTTTGCAACCAAATGAGCACTGGTTTTAGCTGTCTCAATGTCGATTCAGTCAAATATTTGCATTAAAGGTCAATAAACAAATTAAACACTTTATAACATTAATAGAAATTTGACATACTGCTAAGGCCCAAAAAAAATTTACATCTGTTAACGGTAACCCGACCTACCCTAAGCCATTTTATTTCCGTCGTTAAGTGAAAAATTAACTGAACTCGTGTCAGAAGTGAAGTTGAGTTGCCAATAAATTTGATCAATTGTCTGATGCATCCCAGTGTTCACAATCGCTAATATGATGGCCGTTTTAACGAAACTCGCTACTCATGTGATGAATAAAAACTCTGTCGGCATTTTTTTCGAACCAATAACCAAGGGGAAATAATCCAATCATTGACAATACAGGTTAACTCGGCCCATGGCCAACTTGGACCATGGAAGACAGACCGCACAACTTGAAATCATGTCACAAAAAAATAAAATGGCAAAAAAAAACAAATGAAAATACCGACCCACCTTTTCTATTCTTTTGGATGATGTAGCCTTAAACAGACATCTTTTTTTTTGGCATAATATAATTATCCACAGGCAATTTCACAAAATATGTTAAAAAAACAAAGCAGACATAAAACATTCCCAGGACACATCAAGATACAGTATTAATTATACATGCACACATGTGAAAAGACAAAAACATATACATGTATGTATGGGTATCCAAGAATTTACATCTAAGAATATAGATGAAAAACATGTCATTAAGAGAAAAATTAAAAATATATAGTGTTTATGTAAGGTTAGTGAGATTATTAAATATAACTCTGTAATGAAATTGCAGGTGTCAGTAAATGTTCTCTGGCAGAGAGTGTAAAGAAGTTTATGGAAAAATCTTCTGAGGTAATTTATTTTAAGTTACTAGGACCATGCATGGTTTGGGGGTCCTTTGTGTCAGCTTCTACACTCATTGTATACTAGAAGAAGTAGAATTTATATGGAAATATATTTCAACTAAAAACAAAAGGCAGTTGGATCAGTCAAAGTGTGAAGGGTATAAAAGCCATTAATAAAAGTCCATTACTTTAAATAAGGTTATGATTTTGCCCAGGGAATAGTTAGTTGGGAATACTTATTAAGCCTTTTTTTAGGGGTAGGTTATGGTAGGAGTGGTCTTTTGTTTTAAGGAATCATTTGGAATTAAATATTCTGGTGAATATTGTGTGGTTATGTGAAAAGGAAAAATGGAAAAGAGCATTCAGTAAAAATAAATTCTACATTTAATACACCATTAGGCCATTATTTTTATCCACTCTGACCAAGAAAAAATCTGGGTGGGAGGATTTAAAAAAAAATTACACCAAGAACAACTCTGCTAATCATAAACACCAGGCCAAACTGGCAGAAATTCATTTCAGTTTCTCATGAGAAAAAAATCCAAAAATTGTAACTTAATGATAATTAGGCTGATTGGGGATGAAAGTCAATTAAATTTAATTGGCCATATCTGGATATCATTCAAAGATTTGAAAAAATACTTCTTCTAGTAGATACATATTAAGGAGGTTTTTAATATCCAGGTGAACAATAGTAATGCAAACAGTAAACAAAGTGTAAACAACATGTTGAAAGGTTGAAAATGGTAATCTGCAGACAGAAGAAAGATTCCATCATGTATGCTCCAAGGTCTCGCATGAAATTTGTGGTTTGTATTACAGTTGCAGCTGCTTTCATACATAGCAAATGTGTTTTTTATACTTTTGTCAAATATTTATGAACTAAGAGTAGACTGTCATTAGTCATTTTGGTATTTAAATTTCTGTGTTGGGGTTTTGAAAAGAAAATGGAATTCTTGGGTGAGAAGCTGACTTACAACCCATTATGAGGTTTTTTTCTGACCATTGTCATTAATGGTCACATGCAAAATATTTTTTCAATAAACTGACCTACTACTTGCCTATACATTAGGTTTACCAGTTCTGCCATCAAGTTTGAGTGAAGTTTACAGGCAACAATGAACATTTGTTGCCTGCCGATAGTTGGAGTCACGTAAGTAACAGGTATCATTACAAAAAATGGTTTATGTTGTCCTCCTAAAAGTCTAATAAAAATGTTGATTTCTTTTTTTAATTGCTTTTCATTCATATTTGTTTCTTTAGATGAAACTTAACAATTGCCATTGGTAATTTTGAATAAATTTGTTTGTGAGAAAACTTAAAACAACTTGTTTTTTTCAATCAAAATAATAGTACATATAGATTTAACACCTGACTTTGTTAAAACTATGCGAATTGAGACAATTGGCAAGGTAATTGCACAGGCTCTTAATCTCATAAGAATCTCATTTTAAACTCTGCAACAGTTCAGTGCAAGTGAATGTTTTTTTATTCTTTAATTTATAAATTTAAGAAAAACTAAATGTAAATATCCAGAAAAACTATGTTATTGTGTATGTATAATTAAAGAGATTGACCTTACGAAAGTTTATCATGAGTAGAATTAGACATTGACCTTGAGAAAGGTCAAGAAACTTTTAGAAACCTTATACATTTGTATTAATACATGTTGGCATCTGTTTGAGGGTCTGAATATAGTTTGTATATTTTGTTGTAGCCACCAGTGGAAATTTAACTCATTGATTAGTCAAATTTTTCTTAAATTCTTCTTTTTGGAAAATTTTGAACAACTAACCTGGCAGCTATTGGCAATTTTCTAGTTTTTGGTTGGTAAAATTTGAAAATCTTTTCTTTAGAAAGTGCTTGGCCAAATGAACTGAATGTAAATATGAAGAATCGATGGGAGGAGCTGTATAAAGATTGAATATTTTGTTCCATTCTGACAAGTTACAAGACAGTCATTATAAATATATATATATATATTTAAAGATCTATTAAGTGAGCTACAAATCAGTACAAGAAGATATGAATAGAAATTGGGATTGCCATGTGAGTGATACAGGTTCAGATCTAGATTGTTCATGCTGATTTGTGAACTTTCTGTGTTGTCCAAAACTTCTTTACCTACTATATAATAGGATGTCAAATTAATTGGATGCATTAAATAATATCATCTACTATTTGAAAGGACATTTTTCAAAATCAGAAGAAAAATGAGCAAGATAATTTTGTCATTTAATTTCACAATGAATTTTGCTTTTAGCAGGGTAACACAAGGTCTAAGTCTGTTTCATCAGATTCTGGGACTTCACGTGAAAGTTCTAAGTCAAGATCACCATCATCTTCCCCAGAAAGGAAGACATCTACAAATTTAGAACACAGTGAACAGATCAAAGAAACAGAAAAGAGGAGTTCAAAAAGTCCAGTTAAAAGGAAAAAGTCGAGATCAAAATCTCCAACACACAAGAAAAGGTCAGATCACCATAAATCAAGCAGACGGAGATCAAGAAGTAAAGACAGAAGAAAGGTTTTGTAAATCTGTTTATTTTAGATGATTGTTAGTTGGTTAGGAATCTTGAAATTAGTAATTAGGCAGAGTAAATTGGTATAAATTAGTATTTTGGGAAAAATGGCCCTATGATGTTTAGGAAAATGTTTACATTTTTTACCTATATTGGTAAAACAAGTGTTATATTGCAAATTTCAGTGGGGAAAAAACATTCTGCTGATTTATTTTGTACATCTGTCGAAAAATGAATGAAAGTTCTTATCAGTCCAGTCTGTCCCTAGCCCCTATATCTCCAAAAGAAGTTTCAGATGTTGATATACAGTCATGTAGGTCACACTTTTATCTTTTGCTTAAGTTTGGTCTTTGTTGTTAGCTGAATTAATTGTTAGCTTAGGTTTACCATATTATCTCTATAAAAATCTTTGTTAATAGTTACAACACATGAAAAAATGATTGTGCACTAATTTCTACACAAAAAGTAACAGGTGAGCGATTAAGGCTCTTGGGAGCCTCTTTGTTTTAAAACTATGTCAGTAACATTTCTACATGTAGTTTTACACTTAAAAGTATAATACAGAATTACCGCCTGTTTGTAAAGTGTAGGAACAATCAAGCACCTTGAATTGAAAGAATAAGTATTCATTTAATTTTGTTTGTATCAAGATTCATTATCTAAATATTTCATTGTTTTTAGGATACCGAATGTCATTTTAGCAATGATATTTTTGTCTAAAAATTCATATAAAATATATATATATATATATACATTTGTATAATGAACAGACAGTATTTCAGTTAACTTTCAAAATACTTCTCTCACAGGAAAGACATTCAGATAAATCCAGGAGACACAAAAGAAGTAGGTCAAGAGATCACAAACATAAACGAAGACATTCTTCACGAGACAGGAAAAGAAGTCCCAGTCGGAGTAAAGATCGACACAGGAAACATAAGAGAAGTAGAAGTAGGGAAAAGCATTCTAGGCGATCACACAGAAGCAGGAGTCATCACAGGAGTCCTCATAGACACGAAAGTCCTGATCGTTACCATAGAAGTCCTGAGAGGAAATCCAGGAGGAGTCCTCCTGTAAATAAACCTTTTACATTTAAAGATCAAATGAGGCAGCAGCTCCTGAAAGCAAGCAAAATCCTTCAGAATAATGAAGGCTTGGATGGAAAAGAATTAGGTATGTCTAAATGCAAACAGCTTATATGTTTAAAAAGATAAATTCCATGGATGAACTCTTGTACCCCCGCTCCAAAGGAGAGGGTTCCGTCTGTCCATGCGTGCATCCACCAAGGGTCATGTGAGCTATTGCCATCACTTTCCGTCTGTCCGACCGTCTTGAACTTCTTCTAGAGAACTGCTGTATGGATTGAAACAAAAATGGCACAAATATTCCTTACAAGGTGCTGATCCATCATCCAACATGACCGCCAGCAGGACTCTATGTGAAATAGATACAAAAATCTTCTTCTAGAGAACCGCTGAATGAATTGAAACCAAACAAGGCATGATTGTTCCTTTTGAGGTGCTGACCAAGAGCTCTTACTATGTTACCGATCCGCCATCGAAGATGGCCGCAAGCGGGGGACTTAATCTAACATAGGACCCTATGGGAAATACTTACAAAAATCTTCTTCTAGAGAACCACTGAATGGATTGAAACCAAACATGACATGAATGTTCCTTATGAGATACTGACCAAGTGTTGTTACTTTGTTGCTGATCCGTCATCCAACATGGCCGCCAGCGGGTGGACTTAGTTTATCATAGGACCCTATGAGAAATACATACAAAAATCTTCTAGAGAACCACTGAAAGGATTGAAACCAAACATGGCATGAATGTTCTTGATCAGGTGCTGACCAAGTGTTGTTACTTTGTTGCCGATTCGTCATCTAACATGGCTTCAGTGGGGAACTTAGTTTAACATAGGACCCAATGAGAATTACATACAAACGGCTTCTTTTTTGAAAATTACTGAATGGATTGAATTTCATTTAGCAATTAACAAATGGAAATATCAGGTGAGCGATACAGGCTCTTGGGAGCCTCTGGTTTTAAGGCAAAGGTCAAATGTCATGGTTACTTTGACATTTTGCATTTCTTTAACAGCTTTGTGGATACAAAAGAACTTCCATTTTCAAATGGGCTAACAGAAATTTTCACTAGTTTCTAAATGAAATGAAGATGCTGCCATTTAAAACATCACTTAATTTTTTTTAGAAATTACATTTACCATAAGATATTTCAAAATGGCATATAAGAACCAGGCTAATGATTTATGTTGTTGTAAGCATTTAGTTTCTTTGTAAAACTAACATTAAATTCCATGTTACATGTAACTTTAACTGATGATAGTTCCTTAAATATTGTTTCAGAATTACCAAAAGAAAAACCTAGCAATTTACCACTGAATTCCAAGGATGTATTTTCATCGATATCTTCTGGGTCTGGAGTCACTCCTCAGATGGCCTTACTTCAGACTATGGCCACTATGCATCAGAAGGTAAATAATGAAATTCATGACAGAATAATTATCTATAACAGTTAACTTTTGTCCAAACTATAACCAACAGAGAATCAAGATAGTATGAAATTGACATTGTTGGGTTAAACTGGTTTTATGCATAGTTAAACCTCATCCTTTACTATCTTTACCCTCTGTTATATATAATCTTTTGTAATACCGTTATAATATTTTTACTCTATACAATTTTATTATATAAAATAAGTAACATTTTAACTGTTTTAAAATGTTTTATCATTATTATGTATGAAGTAACTGTTGAAGGGCAACAGTTTTCAGAATGATTTATTACTGCAAACATGTATCTGAATTTGATTGATGATAACCACAACAAAACAGTTATAGAGTGAGCTCTTGTACAACAGCTGTTTTATTTGACCCTCTGACCTAACTGTTACCTCCAGCTTTTGCTAACAGTTTGTTCTTCAGTAAAAAAAATTATTACAAATTCACTCCTGGAAAAAATAATTGGAACAATTGAAACCAAAAGGACATGGCACGATTTGGCCTGATATTTGGACCCTTGAATTCCAAAATCAAAAAGTAACGAAATACTTACTCTGTCATAAGTACTCTTAAAATGTTGCAGTTTAAGGAACATGTTTTGTTTTCAACTAGAAATTTCTGTAGTAACCGCAATATGCTGTCAAAAATGGCAAATTGTTAAGAAATCATTGAAAAACTCCAAATTTCAATCATATTTGGACCTTTGAATTAAAATTTTGATATGAGCAACAACCTTGCCCAATAAGATATTTCACTGTGTGTATGTAATACAAACATCAATCTAATTAAAATGAGTTCTCTGCACTTGCTCTTTATTTTCGTTCGGTTGTTTAAATGTTGCATGTGGGAGATCTAACTACAGCCGCTTGAGGGTCATGTCTAGGGTCAAATTTGCTGTAGCCAATCAGCGATGCGGCTATAAAATCTTAGGGTATTGAACTGGCATAGAAGTTATTGCAGCATGTAGAGTAATTTTAATTAGATTGGGCAAACATTATATTAAAAGTCTTTTTGGACAAGGCTGTTGTTCATAGTTGTTTTGACCAAAATGTACAGTGAAAACACTAAATTTTCTTCAAAACCTTGATTTAGTAGACATTCATGACGTCATCGTTGCATCATGGGAAGGCATTTTGTACAATGATTGATAGATTGTGAAGTTGGATCATTATATGATAAAAATGATACAAATTTGAATCTGAAATCTTAATGTTAACTTTTCTTGTCAGATGGCTGAATGGCTGAAATTATACCATTTTCTTTGATGGAATGGTCCTTAGGTGGTTCACTTTCAAAATTACCATTGTTACCAAAAATCTGACAAATCAACAAATTAATGTTAAAAAATCTTGAATGTGTCTTTTAAACTACAGGGCAATTTAGACCATACCTGTTTGAATGATCCTTAGGTGGTCCCCTTTCGTAATTTTTTTAAGGGTTTTTTTTTAATGTTGTTTAATTCCTATTAATGGTTTTTTTTTTATGAAATCCAGGTGAATGATAAAGGATCCTGGGAGTGTCTAGTTTATTCTGTTACATCCTTGAAGTGATAAAACAAGAAATGAGCTGTCAAAATTGGAGCAGGAAAGATTTTTATGCATTACTGTTTGCATCCACCGACTGCCAGTCTGATCCGTCTTACCTTCTGCAGTTCTAATAACCAGACTTTTAAGCTCACCTGTCCTAAGATCATATCCTCTGAAACCACTAAACCACTGGCTTATATCTCAAAAACTAAAGCATTTAGAGCAAAACAGACAAGGGTAAAAATGTTCATCAGGTCAAGATCTACCTGCCATGAAATTTTCAGACGAATCGGTCAACCCATTTTTGGGTTATTAACCATGAATTGTAAATTTTAAGAAAATTTTGCAGTTTTAGGTTATTAGCTTGAATATTATTATAGATAAAGACAAACTATTAACAGCAAAAATGTTCAGCACAATGAGATCTACAAATAAGTCAACATGACCAAAATCGTCAATTGACCCTTTATAGGAGTTTTTGTGCTTGAAAGATTATTTACATGGTCCAACATTGTCACAGATATTTAGGGCATTACTTGAAATAGATCAAATGGAGCATCAAGGTCATTGAAAAATTCCATAGTAACTGATGAAAAAGTCCCTAGCAACCATATATATTTGGGATAAGGATCCTATATTTTAGCTGTACAGTTCAATATTAAGGAGAAAATTGCGACGGTATACATTAATAGCAAAAATAATGATTGATGCGAGATCTACCAGTACACAAAATATAACAGGTGAGAGATTCAGCTCGTGGGAGCCTCTTGTTCCATTTGAAAATCTTGTTAAAAATGGGCATGCTGTGTTACATCTAGTTTTGAATTGACAAGGTCTTCTGTTTTTGACTTCCTTGAACAGATAATCAGGATTTTAAATTTCAATTCTTGATCATTTATCTTCTGGATATTGACAGAATCTAAATATTTTCTCATACAATATGCATGTGCATTAAGCTCATATAGCCGTCAGATTATATTACTGGTAATTGTTAGAAACAAAAGAGTAAAATGTAACAGCATGTAATTTTCATTTTATGTCATGATTTGTAGGCTCAGGAAATGACAGGTATTGCTGTACCTAAATATTACAATCCCGCAGCAGTAAACCCACTGAAGTATGCTGAACAAGTACAGAAACGTAAACTCTTGTGGTCAAAGGCTAAAGATCATAAAGAGGTATACTCAAATCATATTATAAAGTAATTTTCTTTTAATTTTAATGGTAAAGAGTAAAATAAGTGTTTTTTTAGCTCACCTGGCCAAAGGCCATGTGAGCTTTTGCAATCACTTGGCGTCCGTAAACTTTCACATATTGATCATCTCCTCTAAAACCAATGGAGCAAATTTAACCAAACTTTACAGGAATGATGTATGGAAGGTCCTTTACCAAGATTGCCGAAATTTTTCCGATCCGCCAAAAAACATGGCTGCCAGAGCAGGACATAGTTTAACATTGGACCCTATGGGAAAACAGGTTAAAGTTTATCTCCTCTGAAACTACTTAATGAGCAAATTTAACCAAACTGTTCTGGAATGATGTATGTAAGGTCCTTTAGCGGGATTGCTCATTTCGTTCGAATTTGACAAACATCATGGCTGACAGCAGGAACATAGTTTAACATACATGCCTATGGAAAAAAACATATTTTGATCATCTCCTCAAAAACTATAATAGCAAATTGAATAAAACTGTACTGGAATGATGTATGGGAGGTCCTTTACAAAGTTGGCTCATTATGTTCAAATCTGAGAAAAACATGGCCGCCAGAGGGGAAATACTTTTAACTTTGGACCCTATGAGAAAAATATATTTTGATCATCTGCTCTGAAACTTTTGAAGCAAATTCAACCAAAGAATTAATGGAAGTTTGTAGAAACATTTTGTCAAGTGACCGATACAGGCTCAGCCCACTGAGCCTCTAGTTTTTAATATCTTGTCTGCGATGAAAAGGCGAGATACAGGTAATACTTTCCGGCGGCGACGGTGGCGTAAACTTTTTTAACACTTAATAATATTGCACATGTAATATATACAGGTAAGATTTATGGTCCACAAGGTAGCTTATTGTATAAGGTTTGCCGCAGTATACTTGTCTTGTAACCCTGACCTCATTTTCATGGTTCACTGACTTCATAAACACGAATTTAAAATCTGCGTCCAATTTCACGGTTAAATCCATTTCTTAGCAACTGTAATACCTAGGCCAAACATATTTGGTCTATAGATAGTTTTTAGTGGGAACATGTCAGTCTGACACCTGGCTATGGACCTTGACCTCATTTTCATGCTTGAGTGACTCAATTTTTAGCTCATGTGTGCTATTGCCATCACTTGGTGGCCGTCGTCGTCGTAAACTTTCACTTAAAGATCTTCTTGTCTGAAACCACTTAGCCAATTGGAACAAAATTTAGCAGCAATGGTCCTTAGGTGGTCCTCTTTGAGAGTTGTATCTGACAACTCGGCTCGTCATCCAAGATAGCCGCCACACCGAACATAGTTTAACATAGGACCCTAAGGGAAATTTAATTAAAGATCTTCTTGTCTGTAACTAGTTGTCCAATTAGAACAAAACTTAGCAGCAATGGTCCTTTTGTGGTCCTCTTTGAAAAGTTAAATCCAGGTGAGCGAAACAGGCTCTTGAGAGCCTCTAGTCAGCAACTGTAATACCTAGACCAATACGTGTTTGGTCTTTAGATAGTTCTTAGTGGGTGCATGCAAGTCTGACACCTGTCTCTGGTCATTGACCTCAATTGCATGCATTGCAATTTCCTATGACTTGCAAAATGTCTGGTATCAGATAATCATTATTCTGTGTCCATGTGCATACTCAGCCGCGACATATATTGTGTGTCCACTCTTGTTTTTCAATTCTTTTATTAAATGCAATGTTTTTGATCAATTTGCTAACTGACAAATGACTTCAAAAGGCCTGCCTCTAGTTTTACAGGGTAATTAAATGAAATAATTAGAGACATGGTTTGTCCATCTGTATGTCAATCTGTTGTCATTAAAGTCTGAAATCATCATAGACAATATGGCTGCTTGGTTATAATGTTTGACCAAATTATACCTTTTTAATATAGCTTATTAGGAAATAGTGCAGGTAAAACTTACCTTTTAAAGTAGTTTCATGAATAGGTCCAAGATAGTTATTCCTGAAGAAAGTTGAAAATTAATTATCTGATTTTGTAATAAGCAAAATTACGGCTTGAAATTAGTTTTAAAAAAACTACAAAATTTTGGAGTTGAGCACATTATGAAATAAAAGCAGACATTGTCGTTAAAACTGGGTGCTTACTGTACGCATGAACATAAATTTCTGGTTCTTAATTCTGGAACAATCAACTTCTAACAAATTTGCGGCCAGTATACATGTAAATACGAGGCATAAATAAAATATCAAGTTGCATTTGAAATTTCTGTTCAGAATGCAGAACTGTTGAAAGGTTTCACAAATAAAAGGACAAACTAACCATTGTTTTAATTTTCTTAGATCTAAAATTCTGATTGATAATTTCTATGCACTTGCTGCCAGATGTCATGAAATTGATGATTTGATTGACATTACTTTATATTGAAAGCTAGCCTGTAAACATGAACATTCTGCAATATAATGTTTAAGTCTCGAAGGATATAAAACAATATCTTATTATATTTAGGATAAAGAAAAAGAATGGAAAACATCAGCAGCTCTAGCATCTGATCCTGATGGAAAAACCAAAGCCAAATTCTGTAAATTGATGGGAATTAAAGATGAAAATGAGACTCAAGATGACAATGAAAACAATCAAACTGATACTTTAGAGGAGAAAAAGAAGCAGCATGCAGAACTATTTTCAAGGTTAGATAAAGACTATGAGTTTGCTCGTATGACAACTCACACACAGAGAGGAGTAGGACTTGGATTCTCCTCATCATCACAGTTCCCTGTACAACATCCATGATTATCAAAGTGCTTATTCTGTTGTTATTTTGTTAATTATGCAGTTATCATTTTATCACAATCATAAATCATGTACGAGTTATATTAGCAGCTTTTTGTGCTGATCATATTTCTAATTTAATGAGAATTAAAGAGGTCTGAATGGAACTTTGTTTTATTTAAATTGCTTAGAGGTTAATTCAGATAATTGCAGCTGTTAAATAAAGAAGGAAGACTTCTTTCTTTTTTTGTAATGAATATTCTGCAGAGGGCAAGTGAACTCTTGCCATCAATGCTGTTATAAATTTTACTTTAAATATCTTATCTCAAATCCCTTTACAACATTTAATAAAACTTTGGGAGAGGCTTCTCCAGCAGTCCCTGTTCTAAATTATTCGTAGGAGTCCAGACCTTGCAGCAATATAAGCATACTGAGAGTTGAAGAATATTAAAATGTTCACATAAGTCACTTCTACCAGACGAGACCAAACTTGGAATATTCCTGTGTGTAGTCTCCTTTCAAATTTGAGTTTAAGCACCAACCCTCAGACTTGTATACTAGATACCTTTTCTAACAACAGAAAATCAACAAAAAATACTATTTTCAATCTTCTGCTGAAAGTACTGGCGCAGTCAAGACAATAAACTAAGTTTGGATCGTCCCGTTATTAGTCCAGTCAATCTAGCATAAATTTGACCCTAACCTTAAAGTAATTTGCAAAAGAAGATTTTTAAGTTTTAATCTTTAGCATTATACCCCAAATATACACAGAAAAAAGTCTAACAAAATCTAACTTGAGGAAGACTAAAAAATCACAATTTTAAAATTCCTATGGAGATTTGCATTGAAAATGGGAGATAACTCTGCAAAAAAAGGCAGAAATATCAATAAAAATTGATACAAAATTTAACTTTACCGCTTCTACTCAGCAGAATGTATTGATTCTTGATATTTTATCCATCTTTAGAGTATAACAAACAACTCTAAAGGTGTTTTCATAGCTTTTATCAAGCTACAACCAAGATTTCGTAATTTATTAGTTGACCATTTATTAAATTTTTCAACATGTCAAGGTAAAGAATCTCAAATTTAATAAAAATAATTAAGCATACATTATTCTTTTTGTGGTTTAAAGTTTCTTTAAACAAGGTAGATGCTGAACAAATATAATTTACAGATATAAACAATACCAAATTTTCACATTATTTTTTCAAAATGGTCACAAAGCCACAAATATGCAATTTCTTTAATGAAAAATGTGCAAAAAAAAATTAAAAATACCCATAACACTTCGGTTTTGTACATTTCATGAGCAGAAGATTATATAATATAGTCAAATACGAACTTATAACCCCATCAAAGTATCATACTTTACATGAATTTTAAAAAAATCAACAAAAAACTGACAAAAAAGACTAATTTTTGCAGAGTTATCTCCCCTTTCCAATGTTAATTTCCATAGGAAATTAAAGATGCTGATTTTGAGTTTTCCTCAAGTTAGATTTTATGGGACTTTTTTCTGTGTATATTTGGGGCTTAATGCTATAGTTTAGAACTAAAACATTTTCTGTTGCAATTAGTTTGAGGTTAAAACTTAGTTTGACTGGACTATATATGTATTTTGAGCATTAGTAGAAAAGAGAAATATTTTCTCATCTGAAACTACCACCACCTGGGTGGTTTGCTGTCAGCATGCTTGGCTTGAGTATTGGAGGTCTTGTATTCAATCTTCATGCAACTAATTATAACAATCAATCAATCAATCAGTAGGCTGGCTTAGGTGACAGTTTGATGGATTAAGACTTAAGGTCTCCTATGATCGCCTTGGACCAAAAATGACGACTATGACTAAAAAAATATCCTAAAATATATTCACTACTGTATCAGTTGTGACCATCTTTGATCAAATGATCCATTTTCAGAATTTTTGCTTGCTACCACAACTACATGTAAAATAAAAAAAAAACCTAATAACAATGGTTCAAGTTTTCATGGAGGCAAGTTGCTCGAGGCCAGGTATAATGAATTTTATACTGAAGCAACATAAAGTCACAAAGGATAAATTATCTAGTATAAAATAGAATCATTTCCCACTATTCTTATTTGAAATGGCTACATTTCAGTAGAAACCTCAAAACATTCACTTTCTGAATACTTTATTAAAATTGTTATATATATATATCAATTTTGGAAGGAACTTAAAAAGATATAACGGTCTTATTGAAGATCAATTTACCAACGTAGTCCCCATAGTATCTAATTATTTGACACTTGGAGTATGTTGCAGTTGACTCATTCTTTTCTATGTTGCCAAGATTCCTGTTTTCAATGATAAAATGGCTGCCACGTAGTTAAACAACAATTCATCCATCCATCAATGATAAAAAAAAAACATTGGTTTTCATAAAAAAAATATTCTATCCTGTCGATGCACAAGGTAGCACCTCCGTCAAATCTGTCCCATAACTAAGTATGGCTGATAAATGTATGAAATAAAGTGAATAAAATATGCAAATAAGATGGAGTGACTGAAAAATCCATTTATTTAACAACCTTATATAGCACCTTCTAACAGGACATGTAGTATATTATAAATCTAATACTATCACTTTCAGGCTTTAAAACTTCAGACATAAAAGCAGGGTTGATTATGGAAGTTATCGGTTGACTTTTGCAGCTCCATAAAACATAAAACCCTTTCCAGAATTAACGTTACTGGGATATCAACTATCCCGTTCAAATTGCATATTATAGTTTGCTATTCCAAATGGTCACGAGCGAATCTTGCTCAAAACTTGTAAAATTGGGTAGATAATGTCTTTTTAACTAACTTAAATTCATTTTTAGTATACATGTACTATAATGTCTTTTTAAAGATAACATATATCCTGTATAATAAGATACAATGTAGTGATTATCTAGTTAAAAACAGACAGTACTGTTGAACGGTTACTCTAAGTATACACCATGTACATACGCCACTACTATTACTGCAGAATTTTGAAAAGTATAGGATGCGAAGTTATCTGTCTGATGATTCCAAATACATCTACTTGACACGTTTACACCCTGGTCTTTTCTTTCCATAATGATAACATTGCAAACAAGTTTATATCTTGGAAAATCTAGCTGTTTGACTCGTTCATTAATTTTCTCTGTCAAATCTTTAACCAGTACCTTACACCTGATATGATTGTACTGATCCAATCCTGGATGGTTTTCTATAACACCTTTCATAACTTTTTCTACTTTCATCGGCGAAAAATGTTTTCCCTCCTCTGGCTCTAGTTTATACGTGTTTTCATATTTTGGTGTGGCCTTAGGAGAACGTCTCGCTGCCCTTTGTTTTGCCAATCTATGCCAAGCTTTTGTTGCTGCTACAATTCGAAAGAAATTTATTCCGGTTCTGCCTGGGGCAACAGTGACGGATTTTTGTGATTTGGTATCGCTGGTTGAAGGAATACGTCTTCGTTTTGGTAAAGTATCCCCACTTTTAACTGAAGCATTCTGAAAAATTTAGAAAACGATAAAAGGAAAAGTAAAGTCGTCATTCCATACACATTTTTATTACCCCCGTGAACTCCTATATAGAAATCACATTGTCTTTGCAAGTCGTGTCCGCGGCTCAGAACTTGATAATTGCTGATATTGTTGACCAACAGAAGAGGCTGTGTCATGAAAAAGGTTAGATCATCTGCCTGCAAGGTCAAGGTCAAAAACTTTGTTTAAACTTTATATGGCGTTTTTACTAAGTATTTTGATTTTTAAACGGGACAAAATTGTTAAAGTCAACAATAACCGCAATCAATAGAAAACAAATCTAAAATGTGTTTACAATATATGATACTCACTTTATCATCTTCATTGATCTGATTATATTTCTGACACATTTCTCTGATGCCCCATATAATTATATGCAACTAACACGAATTGCTCCATATATATTTGTATACGACAAACAGATTCCCTCAGAGATATTTGTATCCAAGAATCAAATTGCTTCAGAAAGATTTGTATATGAAAAAATGGATTGCTTGACAGAGATTGTATGCAAAATAACAATAGATTGCACCAGTGATATTTGTATATGCGAAAACTAAATGTCTTCACTGCTCCATTGATAGTTTTAGTCCTCTATCGACAACGCCGAGGGGGACTATAAGTGCACACCGTCCGTCAGACAGTCCGCCGTTTTCCTGACTTTTTTCAAAAACCTGTTTAACCAACCGATCTTGTTTTTTAGCTCACCTGGCTATGGCCAGGGTGAGCTTTTGCCGTCACTTGGCGTCCGTCGTCCGTCCGTCGTTAGCTTTTCATTCAAACATCTTCTCCTCAGAAACCATTTGGCCAATTCCAATCAAACTTTGCACGAGTGGTGTATGGAAGGTCCTCAACAAAGTTTCCTCATTTAGTTCTGATTGGTCAAGAAACATGGCCACCAGAGGCAATTCTTGTTTCTGATTGGCTGATTTTCAAAAATCTTCTCCTCTGAAACCGCTGGGCCGATTGGTTTGAAACTTAATAGGAATGATCTATGACATGTCCTCTACAAACGATCCTCAATTTATTTTGATCTGACATAAAACATGGCCGTCGTAGCTAAAAATAGAATATAGGGGTGCATGTGTTGTTTTTAGCTTATAACTTAAAAACCGTTACAGATATCAAAAATCTGACATGGGGTAAAATTGATCAGTATGACAAGATCTACCTACCCTGAAATTTTGAAGGAAATCCCAAAACCCATTTAGGAGTTATTGCCCTTTTTTCGTCAAATTTTCAAAATTTAACATTTTTCGTCATTTATCTCCAAAACTATTTGAGATAGAAGTGAAATGTAAATTTGAAAAATGTTTGCCATGTTGAGGTCTACATACCCTGAAATTTTAAAGGAAATTCCAAAACCGATTTTGGAGTTGTTGCCCTTTTTTGTTAAATTTTCAAAATTTTTTCATTCAAAAATCTTCTCCTCTGAAACTGCTGGGGCGATTGGTTTGAAACTTGATAGGAATGATCTATGACATATCCTCTACAAACGATCCTCAATTTATTTTGATCTGACATAAAACATGGCTGTCGTAGCTAAAAATAGAATATAGGGGTGCATGTATTGTTTTTGGCTTATAACTTAAAAACCGTTACAGATATCAAAAATCTGACTAAGGTAAAATTGATCAGCATGACAAGATCTACCTACCCTGAACTTTTGAAGGAAATCCCAAAACCCATTTAGGAGTTATTGCCCTTTTTTCGTCAAATTTTCAAAATTTAACAGTTTTCGTCATTTATCTCCAAAACTATTTGAGATAGAAGTGAAATGTAAATCTGAAAAATATTTGCCATGTTGAGGTCTACCTACCCTGAAATTTTAAAGGAAATCCCAAAACCCATTTCGGAGTTATTGCCCTTTTTTGTCAAATAAATTTTCCCTGAACAATTGAACCAATTGCAACAAACTTGGTCAAATAGTTGATTAATTGTCCAATGAAAACCAGACTCCAGGTGAGCGATACAGGCTCTAGTGAGCCTCTAGTTTTTGTATATGAGCTTATAATCATGAGTTACAGATCCAGTTTGAGTTTCACGCTGATCGGATTATCGTGAGATTTATTGCCCTCGGAAATAGGTATTATTGTCAAAATAATAATTTTCCGGACTCTTTTTGCAAACTCGTTTACCAAGTGATCTCATTTTTTGGTATTTGAGCTTGTATGATGAGATACATATCAAGTTTGAGTTTCATGCTGAACGGATAATTATCGTTTATTGTGAGAGTTGTGACCCTTGGAGATAGGAGTTATTGCCAAAATAATAGTTTCCCAGACTTTTTTTAGCAAACGCTTTTACCAAATAATCTTTATTTTTGGTATGTGAGCTTATAATGATGAGCTACAGAGCAAGCTGAGCGGGTAATTATTGTGCATCCCTTGCAAAATAATTTCGGGATTTTTAGTAGTCGCTCTGTCCATACGCCTTCGTCTGATTCACATACTCACGGAGAAGTCGCGTGTTTTCTCACAGCTCAAGCCGGTAAGAGACATTGTATTGCCCAGCAATACTTGCTTGTTTAATTTTAATTCTATAAGTTTACATTTGATTTAAATATGAATTTAGTTTCTATTGCATGATACCTCTTTGACGATAGATGAATTTGATGTTCCCGGACCTCTGGTTGCTTTCAATGTAGGTTGCACCTTGTCATGCTCTATCAAAGCTTGCATCGTCAGTTTCTCATTTGCCATTACTGAAGAATGAGAAAATAAGAATCTAAGTGTTATAAAACTAAATGTAAAACTTTAAAAGTTTAATTTTTACCTCCTTTAAGTGCGTGTATAACCTATTAGAAAAACGACATTTTCTCTTTCCAGTAAGTTAAATGTTCAACTAAATCTTAAAACATTGTTTGAATTTGTCTCTTATTGTACGCCCAAAGTTAAACATTTTACATATCAGATTTCTTGTTTGTATTATAAACCAAATTTTAATTTAATTCATTCATCTAGGAAGTATTTCTACAAACCAACACTCATTATTTCACGTACTTTTAAAATCAGGTAACCACACATGAAGGTACTCCTTTAAAAGTTATATTCTTGAAGTTTACAAAGCTGTCAACTTTGAGTTTTATTTATAACATCATTCAAAGGATTATATGTAATATATTATTTAATATAAATCAAGATAGCAATCGACAAGTTTGAAATAAAGAAAATAAAATGTATGGATACCCTCACCGTTAAATTATTAACTGTGATGTTCCTTTGATTGATTTGTTATGTGAGCTATTCTCATCACTTGGCGTCCGTCGTCGTCTGTTAACTTTTACGAAAATCTTCTCTGAAACTACTGGGCCAAATGGTACCAAACTTGGCCACAAGCATCATTATGATATCTAGTTTAAAAAAAATGTGTCCGATGACCATGCCTGCCAACCAACATCGCTAAAAATTAACATAGGACCCTATAGGAAAATTCATTTAAAAATCTTCTTGTCTGAAACCGATAAGCCAATTAGAACTAGACTTGGTAGCAATAATCATAAAATGGTCCTCTTTCAGAATTGTGTCCGATGACCGAGACTGTCAACCAAGATGGCCGCCACAATCGAACTTAGTTTAACATAGGACCCTATGGTAAAATTCATTGAAAAATCTTCTTGTCTAAAATCACTTGACTTGGAACAAGACTTGGCAGTAATGGTCCTTAGGATTTCCGATGACCCAGACCGTGAACCAAGATGGCCACCACAGGCGAACTTAGTTTAACATTGAACCTATGGGATATTCACTCAAAAATCTCGTCTTCTCGTCTGAAACTACTGAGTCAATTGGAACTATATTTGGCAGCATTGGTAATTAGATGGTCCTCTTTCAGAATTTCGTCCGATCACCCGGATTGTCAACCAAGATGGCCGAACTTAGTTTAATATAGGACCCTATGGGAAAATTCTTTTAAAAATCTTTTTGTCTGAAACCACTTATCCAGTTGGAACAAGACTTAGCAGTAATGGTCCTTAGATGGTTCTCTTTTATAAATATGTCAATTGACCTGGACTGTCAACAAAGATGGCTCAACAGCCAAACTTAGTTTAACATGGAACCATATAGAAAAACCAGCCAAATTGACTGCAACACTTAAATGTTATGTCCTGCTCAAGGTGAAAAGTTAAATCAAGGTGAGCGATACAGGCTCTTGAGAGTCTCTAGTTATAAAATTTGTTGAAGTAAGACTCATTAGTTTTGCTCAATCCGAAAATGTTGCTGCTGAGAAAACAGGTTAAACCCAAACGGTTGGAGAGTAGACTGATCCAAAATGTCTAAATGAACAAAACGTTTAATATGTGTTTTGGTGCTTAACATACATGACATATGGTTCCGAATGTAAACCGATTGTGTTCCACAAGATATAAATAATACAGGTAAAGTTCAAAGTGTTCTCTGTCTATATACGCCAAACAAAAGTTAGCATATTTGGCCGCAGTAATGTTTATATGTCGGTAATATTGCCAAACACTATAACAACGAACACACATATCCCTGTATAAACACATTATTGCGCTAAATTATTTGTTTTGTTCATATAAGTATTCTTTTCGACACTTCGGTTCCAAATCCGTGACCCCAGTCGCACATGGTCACCGTCGTTTATTTACACGGTGAACCTTCCACTGGTGTTTTAATCTGCATCAAAGTCCGACAGATTATGGAATGGTATGTTGCATGGCCAGTATATATTTAAACACGTTTGAAAAGAATCTAACATGAAAATACAATCATTTTCCATCTATTGCCATATATCATCTACAAATAAAGATGTTCAATTTGATAAATCATTGAGGCATACCTCACATCCTTTCATTTTTTAAAAAATTTTCTGATCTCCTTTAGTAGAACTTTTACCTTATATTCAAAACTTCTTGGATTGCCAGTTTTCCTACCGAAGGTCTGCGGTTCTCATCGGGTACTCCGGCTAAACTGGCAGCCGCGATATAGCCCAATGTCCTGAAAACGGCGTAGAACCCCAACCAACAAACAAACAAAACTTACTTGTTAGTTGATCAAGTCAATGTTTGTCCTCCGGCAGAAATTCATAAATTGAACGAAAATAAACTACTTCTCCAACTTATACAATTAAGTAGTAAATATAACGGTGACAGTTAGCCAAAGTACTTAGAACACAATTAAATATAGGTTTTATTTGTAGTTCAACACGCAATAATGTTATACTACAGATCGTTAAAATTTGTTTATTATCGGCCCTACTGCCGTGATGTATCTAATGTATTTAAATTGTGTCCGATCAACCATTCACCAAAAATGAATAAATTTATGATAAAGTTTCAAAACATTTCACTTCATCTATTACTTTCAAAGATAAGTAAGATTAATTTCATATTAATCCTTTTGTTGTATACTTTTACCTATATAATAGATTTCTATATATGATAATTTAGATGAATATACATCTACATGTTAATGCATTCACATATGATGTATTTCTTTTGAAATTGCTTAGTACAAAAAATACTTTAAAGTATGAAACAGAAAGGTTAATCTGGGATAAAAAAGAATGCGCAAAAATGTTTGATTAGTTGGTGGAAAATTAATTTCTTTTCCCCGTAAAATTTCAAAAAGCCCCATAAAATGGTAAATTGGACAGCGTATCACTTAGTGCTAGATTCGTCTCTGAGGTTCGATGAACTTTTAATTGTCGTAGTATTAACATGTTCTGTCATCCAGGGCCAATTAAATCCAATATGAAAAAATGCTGTTTAATTTGAAATCAATAAAAATCATGCATCTGCCAACTCAAACTATAAATGTAATATAAGAAATTTAATATGTGTATTAATAAAAAAAAATCATTAAATATTGGTTTTGTTGATGTATATACAAATACAGAAATGAAGACCATACAAATTACTCAGGATATAAATTAAATTTATGGCGAGAATGTATTAAATCTGTTAGAAGTACCTGACAAATGTTGTAGGTCGAACAGTTTTACATGTTTAGACTGGCCTAAAGTTTCTGATGCGTACAAGAAAAGGCCACGACATATAATGAATATGGATCCGAATCTCGTTTATTTCGGAATAACACCCTTCCGATAGGGGTTAAAGAAATCTCCGCCGGCTTTGCAAAATCTTGACCCGAATTTGCCGCACGTCCCGAATCTAAATATTATTGAGTTACCCCCCCCCCCCCTCCCGAAATCGTACCCACATGGGCCGGGACTGATGTGAAAAATGTTATTAAAACTGAAAAACAAGCAAAAAACGTTGATATGTAAACAATCATACACACACACATATATATATACATATAAATGGCATACGTACATATGCAAGAAAGTTAAAAAGATTACTACAACAAGAAACAGCATGATTTTGATTACTAAAACAAGAAACAGCAAGATTTTGGTTACTAAACCAAGAAACGAAAAGAAACGAAACAGTTTCGTTTCTTCAAATAGTAATTGTCTATGGGAAATTACTAATATAAGAAACGAAACGGTATCATTTCGTTTCTTGAAATGGTAGTCCCGTAAATAAGGCATTAATGACACTAACATCTATCGCCTATTTCATGTATTTGTCTTGTAAAGCCCATGCTGCCATGACGACGTTGTTGATGCTGCAATGTAGCGGATTTAAATATTTCAAGAGAATACGAAGAACTTGCACACATTTTTTTGTATAAAGCGCTGAAGTTCCGTGCTTCATACAAAATGTTTTTTTCGCTCAAGACTTTTACATTCCGATTAAACTACAAATTTAAAATAGAGCATCCAATTCTTAATCAAAGGAAACTTCAGTTGGCTATAGAATAATGTTGAACTAAGTTTTAAAGTAGGAACTATCATGTCAGAATGGGCATTGTACGTCAGATTTTATAAAATTTTGCATACAGCTATAGAGAACATAAGTTGAAGTTAACTGTGCTGGGCCTATTAAGTATTTAATGTGACGCTGAGCCCGCGCACCAATGTCCTGACTTTGTAAGGGAATAAATCAGTTGATTAAAAGACAGCTTCCAAAAGATGATGAAAAAAGGTAGGATTGGAAAATATGCACGAATCATTCATCTTTTGTGGGGGGGGGGGGTATATATGTTTTTTCCGGAAAAAAAATGAAAATCTTTGATTCCAGATAATGTGGAAAAAAAGACTTCGATTTAGCAGGGATCATATACAGTTCCTGGATTCAGAAATAAAGTAAAAAAAAATACACATGGTCAAGGGGTAACTCAAAAATCAAATTTGGCATTCTCAAATTATTTAAGCTGGACATAAAAATTGTACAAAATCATGACATTTATGATTGAATCTTCTGTTGAAATTCGGTTCAATGCAGTTCCATGTATGTCGTACATAAGTATTACCTAATGAAATTCTAATTGTTCTTAGTTGGAACATATGTTATCATATTTTGTTCACAATGGAAGCATATGATCATTTTTAGACACCAACAACACGCAAATATTTGAAATTCCAATGTATGTCTGGTATATCTTGTAAAGTTCCCAAAAGTTCATTAAAATTCCACGGTAATAAAATATTGAGATGAAAAATATGATGTAACTATATAAAAAGAGTGACAATATTGTCAATCCCAACAAAGAGAATTCATCCATTCATTCATTCACTGTAATTAGTGAATGAATGAATGAATGAATTCACCTTCTATTCGTAGATGTACTAGCTATTATATGTTTGTACATTACCGTACTGAGATGCTTTTGTGATTGAATTTCATTCATTTGTATGTGAGATTTTTGCACTTCAAACCAGCAGTGAGGTTGCTAGATATATTCAAACTTAGTCAGTAATTAAAGTGCCAAAATATTGGCTCAAATCTCCGATTTATCTCTATAGTTCAAAAATAAATTTGTTTATTTGATCTTGGAAATAAACTTACAGCCCTTCAAAACATACCAGTCCTATAATCAATCCAAAATGGTCATGGATACTGAATATTTATCCAAGTCGTTAAGCATGTTAAGGGTAAGATAATAATGTGAAAATCAATTAACAAACTGAATGTTGAAGAATTTTCTTCAGGATTAATAAAATTATGAGATTTCTAATTTTACAAGAAGTTTAAACATTTTTTGGGCAAAAGAAGTCAATCCCATCCCTACATGTCGTCAGGAACTGAATATGATAGTATTAGTGTCGTGTAAGATATATCATGGTGATTTTTTTCGGTCCTTTTTGTCCTTTTTTGAGTGAGAATCAGGGGTGAGAATATAAAAATCTGACTTCTCACACTGAATTTTAAACAAAATTATTGTCTGTCTTAAGAAGATATAATGTGTTTGTGCCACATGTAGGGTGCGCACGCTTTTGTATTTTATTATAAATACATTACCATGATTACGTAAATATCAGAAAAAGAGAAGATATGTGGTATAATCTTAACTGAGGCACCATTCTTGAAAACGTCCATTTAATACCATTCCATCAAAGTTTGGTCCCTATTGGCCAAATAATTTCACAGTTTTTGATATGTTTGATGATTTTAGTGATGATGGCCGTATTGTTCAAGGTCTGCTACCCAATAATTTTGAAAGGGAACCCAACAGTCAGTGGTTTCATCACGGATGCAAGATCCTTTCCTCTCCAATGTCGATCCCTTATGAAAATTTTAGTTAAGTTAACAAACTACATGTTGATATAAAGATGCTTTATTTACTAATCAATGATCCTTCTGGGTATGAACATAAGTACGCGTGGTTGATACGAAACTAAACCAGGGTCTGGATATTCTTTGCATATTTATATATTACTTTCCCCTTTCTTACATGAGCACTATGTCGTAGCAGTGCTAGAACCAGAGAACACGCTATAAACAGTCAATAATAGGTATTAGAAAATAATGTCACACTACCATTAGGTCCAAGGAGTATATTTATAGTTGATTGATTTTTGACGCTGCTAGTAGAGAATCTTTTCATCTGTTAGCTATACTGTGTGACTGGCGTGCGCGTTTTGACTTTTGGCCCGAAGTCTAAGCCCAAATTATTTGGCAAAGAGCACAGAGGCCCGAAAGTCCAATAAATCGAATGTCCAATAGTCCAATCACAGGGGCTCGTTACAGTCGGACCGCCAAGTCAATAATGGCGTCGTTTTTATTTACAGAGTCACGTGACTTTTCATTTGAAAATGGGTCATTTTTTGTAACGTCAATCACCTGCCGGTTTTTCTGGCCATACATGACGTACGAATTGAGTTGGGTCTAGGGGATGGTATTAAACGGTTTCTGGGAATATTTTCTTTTCATATTAGTTTAAAACATATATTTTAGCGTGCTTTTCATACAAAATTTTACAATCAAAGTTGGCAATGATGCCGACGATTTCGTCACCGTTGGTCAGAAAAAGGACAATTTCTTCATTGTCAGATCTCGGGACGGGGATTTTTTAATCGGAAAAGGTCTGCTGTTCCTTTTCTCACGAACGTTTCAAATATTTATCCGCAAAACCGAGTGAAACGCAATTCGAGCGAGCTTTTTCTGTGAAAATTACGTGATAAAGGGGGATAATCAACGTTGACGTTGTCAATAAAATGTAAACAAAGAAGGTATGATGGTAGCGATCGATAAAAAAAGGAACTTTAAATAAGTTTCACGCTTGGTTGTCAAATGATAGAATAAATATGTGTCAATAAACATAAAAACCCATATTTAAGAATAAATAATGTACCAGGGGGGAAAAGGGGGGTGGTCAGGCAGGTGCTTCCACTTACTTCTGTCATTTTCTTGTGGAGGGGTTCAGGATCTTTCTGTTGAATGGTAGAATAAGCAGAAATGAATTTAAAATTATTTTCCATAGAAATTAACAACTGAAAGCCTGGGAAGTAGCTGAATTACTGTTTTGCAATGTAGGTCTATTTGAGTAATGACAAATGTTTATATTTTTTATTCAAAAACAGGACTGAATAATTTTTTTTCACTTTAATTTTGAAAAAAATTACTTGCTCCAATTTCTATTTAAATGGTTTGTGCATTTTGCAATGTGGAAGCTATTAAATAATGGATTTTTGTCTTTATCAGGACCTAAATTGTGAGTTTTTGGTTAAAAAGTAACAAATTACAAAAAAAGCATTGAAAAAAAAAAAGAAAATTTTATTAAAATTAAAATTACC
The DNA here is from genome assembly GCA_028015205.1 of Mytilisepta virgata. Taxonomy (NCBI): domain Eukaryota; kingdom Metazoa; phylum Mollusca; class Bivalvia; order Mytilida; family Mytilidae; genus Mytilisepta; species Mytilisepta virgata. The sequence continues at coordinate 37,455,563 of CM051520.1, forward strand.
TTTATCCATTACTCAATTGTCAAAAACTGTAAGGATCTGACATGGACAGATTTATTTTTTGCCAGCAAAACACATGAATCATATGCATATTCTTTTCAACAAAAGGAAATTTTACATTTGTACATTAAGTTATGCCTTCCCAATCTGGTTTTTCATGAATTAATATTTATAATAAATTGATTAAGAATAATTATTATTGCTTTTTGTGTATTTGACCTATTTCACCTCCTGTAGTGCCAAAATTGGTAAAACAAAAATATACATGTGATTTTATAGACCAATTTCTCATGCTTATTATTGAAATTTGCTGACTTTCCATGTAAAAAAGTAAAAATCTGGACATGAACATGAATTAAAAATCATGAAATAACAAAATAAAATAATTTGTTTAAGAAAAACTGTAATATGGAAGTCTAACCCAAGATCCTGGATTTTGAAATGAAAGGCAAAGCACAAAAATTAGAAATTTTCAACAGAATTTAAGATAATAGGTCAATTAACATGATTAATGCTGTATACATGTACATAACATGGTGAAATTCATGTGAATGTAATGAATATTCTTTGAGAACACAACCAAATATAATAAAACTGAAAACTGAAAACTATTACTTGATTGAATCATAGGACTATTCTAACTAAATAGTCTAGATGACACCAGAGGGTAAAAAAATTAAATCATAAATGAAAAGAAATTAGATAACCTTACTTAAAAAAAGTGGTTATAAAATTTGAAGTTGTAGATATTACAAGATTACTATTTTGACAAAAATTTAAGAAATTATACACATAGAGACATATGAAAATCATACACTATTGTCCATCCAAAGTAAAACAAATACACCTAAAATATATTTTTTGATATACAATTTAAAAACAATTATTTACTAATAGTTTTCCTGTACATTGCCAATAATAATAAATAAAACTGGTAGCTCATAGGTTGAGTATTTATGCATAATTTCACAATATTGTAAAGACTAAAAGTGTTCCAACACCATTTATTCAAATTTTGTCGGTGAATTTTTTTTTTATTATCTTATTTTTAAACAAATCATCTCATCATGGATTTTTTTCTGTCCATAATGTAACCTATTAGATGAACCTGAGTAAATTTAAAAAAAAAACAAAAATGTGTATCATCAACCACTAAAATGGGAAGGGCCCAAGGCAATTTCCAGGTGACTGATCTTGAAAATAGACACTCCTTTAAAATTTTATGCAGAAAATTGAATATCCAACATAAAAAATACTTCAATCGTGTCATTATGTGAAAACAAGAAAAACACACTTCATTTCTTTGCATATTTTGATATCCCTGGATATTGAGTAAGAACTATGTAACGGAGTCTCGGGACAGCCTTTTTAACTTGAAAATGAAAGACCCGATACTATATCAATTTGCAAAAGAAAGCATTATAGGCTCCTCCCAGTGAAACGGTAAACGAGCGAGATCTGTTCATTGGCTAAAAAGTGGCAACGTGTGTCGCCGGCCATTTTGAGGTGCGCAAAAATACTCACTTTTGATGTCTCATACGTTTATAATTTTCAGTGTCAGGTGAATCCAATAGGCCAGGGTGTTAACGAAATAATTTTTACACATATTTCCATCCATGCTATTTAAAAGTCAAAAACTAGCACAACGATATTTACACATTTCACACCCGTCATGTCAATCAAAAATTCGAGGCGGGACTAAAAGCGCCATCTGGTGTAAAAAATTCTGAAATTATCTCCACCTGTTTCTCTGTAAATAGAATGCACTAGCGTAACGGTCAAAATGGCACTTGGCGGTCCGACTGTTACAATTGACACAGTATCTCATCTGTGACTGATCCGGCCCCGATCTATAATACCATAACATTAACAAATTATAGATCGGGGCCGAATCAGTAACAGATGACATACTGTGTCAATTGTAACGAGCCCCTGTGGTCCAATGGTTCAACTGTTTGAAGAGAAAGCAGGAAAATTCCCCCCACTGTCAACTTCAGTGAAACCGAAAAAATGACAAGATGGGCAAAACAATGATTTCAACATTATTAATGACGTAATTTTACTAGAAATTATACATTTCAATGATATTTCAGATAAACACAACCTACCTCTTGTTGCCATAAAAGTTATTTTTGTTCCATTACAAGTAAATGGAACCACCTTGTAGCTCCACCGAGTCAAAGGTTGTCACAGGAGCTAAATTATTGTAGCTACTTGCCCTCCAAATGCTACTAGTAGAGTATCTTTTTAATGTTAGCTATACACTGTCTGTGCCATGGTGGCCGTAAGCCGAAGCTCAAATAGCACAAAGGCAGTTAGTCTGAAAATCCAATAGATCAAATGTCCAATACATGCAATAGTTGAAGGTCCAACGGTCTGAAGAGGAAGTAGGACAACTCTCCCTACGGCCAACCCCCTTCACACATACTGCCCTCCTTTTCAACAAATTCCACTTGCGAGACATTTTTCCCCACTTCAAAATTTTATTTCAAAACGAACCCCATCAGAGATTGGTCAACCCGACTCCTTTTGAAATGTGACAAGACTGTGTGGAAAACTATCTATTTTAAAATTATAAACTCCCCCCAGCCCGTTTAACTTCACTTGCTCGTAATAACAACTTGGATATGTTGTTAAAATTATAAAAGACAATCAGTAGTCATTATGTTTGATGACATTTTGTTGTTAATAGTTACTATCTGGTCACCTCATTTCGTAAAATGGATTTTTCAGAATTTGAAAGCCTTAATCAATGTGAATTGTCTAGTCACTTAGGCGTATCTTAAACAATTGAACTTGCCTAAATTGTTCAATCATGTCTTCCAGAGAAACAAAAAGATTGCACCTGAGGAATTTTTAATGTAAAAGGGAGATCATGTTCCTATGAGATTTTATGAAATTTTAAAAGTATTACAACCCCATGATGCATGAAATATGCACAAAGTGCATTGAGAATTATTATTTAGAATAACAGTTTTACAAATTTTAGGAATAGGTCTGAGTTGATAAATTCAAATTATTAATTTTTTGAAAGTTTCAAGTGCATTAATTTTTTCTAATATTGGAAATTCCCCACTTAGAATCATTTGTGAGGTATAAAAACATAACCTTTATAAACAACTTTACACTTTTTATGTTTTCTTGGACGAGTCAATAAGGTTAGTTAACCAATAAAAGATTGTCTAATAATTCTAATATTTAGACTTTAAAATGTGAAAAAAGCCAGTTTATGACAATGTATGAACTGAGGTGTCCAGACAATAATTGTCTGTCAAAGACTAAGAATTATTTATTAAAACTAGTCGAAAAAGCCCCGCGTCATATCCCCGCCCTACTCTTGTGTTTTTGAAATCAATACAATCCAAACTAGTGCTGTTGCTATAGTGATTCCAAATATATATGGTTGCCAAGTAGAAATCACAAATAAAGTAGTCTTTCAGGAAATTTACGAAAATTGGAATTGCATATTTTTAAATTCAACTGATCTAGACTAGTCTTAAAGATAATATGATCCAAAAAAATCTAAAGTTGCTAAGTAAAATTCCAAAAATAATCATCTTAGACACTTTCAGGAAATTTACCAAAATTAGAATTGCAAATTTTTGAAATCCATTAAAAAAAAAGAAGTGCTGTTGGTATACATGTAGCGATTTCAAATATATATAAAAAAATTCCGAAACCTTCAGCACAATTTACATTAGTAGTACAATTACTAAGCCAACTTTCAGTTCTGTATTCCAAATAACATGAGAGTTGCATGACAAAGGAATAATGTATCCTAACGCTACCTGTGTAGCCCGACCCCCAGGGGCACTATTCAGATTCAAGAACATTTGGCACAATCTACATTGGCAGGGCAATTACTAATCCAACTTTCAGTTCCATATTTCAAATGACGTGAGAGAAGTTGCACAACAAAGGAATAATGTACCCTTAGGCCCCCTGTATACCTCGGCACCCAGGAGCGGTATTCAAATTCTGAAACCTTTGGCACAATCTACATTGGCAGGGCAATTACTCAGCCAACTTACAGTTCCATATTGAACAGATATTTCATGTTAATAAGGGGTATTTGCGAAAAATACCAGTCGAGAGAATGTTAAATTTCACAAGCCGTAAGGCAAGGGAAATTCATTCTCAAGACTGGTATTTTTAGCAAATACCCCTCAAGAACATGCTATATCTGTTTAATTACACCGAATGTTAACGTACAAAACGCATTGATGATCGTGACATTACAAGCGTCCAGTCGGATAGAGTATTTTTTGGCAAATACCACGGCAGAGAGGGTAAAAAAGGCATATCCTTTTTGCATATACCCCGGCGCTGTTTAAAAATGAACGATATTCATTTGATAAAAGTAAATTGGTGAAAAATACACTGGCTATCAACCAATCAAAACCCAGGATTCTTACATAAGGTGTAATTATCCAAATAATCTGAGAGGAGTTGCGCAACAAAGGAATAATGTACCCTTAGGCTGTCTGTGTAGCCCGGCCACCAGGGGCACTATTCAAATTCCAAAACCTTTGGCACAATCTACATTGACAGGGCAATGACTGAGCCAACTTTCAGTTCCTTATTCAAAATAACTTAAGAGGAGTTGTGTGACAAGGGAATAATGTACCCTCAGACTCTCTGTGTAGGCCGGCCCCCAGGGGCACTATTCAAATTCTGAAACCTTTGAAACAGTCCCCACACACAGTGCAATCAGTGACCCAAGTTTCATCTTTCTACATCCAGTGGTTACTGAGATTATCCTGGACATTACTAACGTACGTCAAACAGCAAAACAATATCCTCGCTCTTCGTTGAAGTGCGGGGATAATCAACTGGAAATCAATAGTGTCCAATTTTCTTATTCACATGTAACAATAATCTTAATTGGTTTCCTAACATTTACTTGTCTTCACTTTGTTTTCACCTGTCAAACAATAATTTGAACCTAATACCCAGTAAATTTTATCCATGAAAAGTATATTAACCAAATGAAGTAGATTTATATTGTAACATAAAACCTCTTTTACCTACTGACTTCCAAAGACTAAATAATCCTCAAAGTCATTCTGTTAATTAAAGCCTGTTTGGAAAATTGGGATGAGTTTAAAATACATGAAGTATATCGAAGTGGGGGAGACATTATATGGGCTCCGCCATGGGACATGGCAGTCGCCCTATAGTAATCAATCTTGTCTGTCTGTCAGCATTTCCTTTGTCATACGATAACTTAAGATTGCCTTTACAGATTTTTATGATTTGTATACACAATATTGGACTTGACCAAAGGAAGGTCCCCTTCGGTTTTGAGGAAAATCGGACAACAATTTTTGGGACAAAATTAGTTTTTATATGAAAAAATGCATATTTTGAGAATTAACCTTATGTCGTATGACAACTTCAGATTGCCTTCACAGATTTTCATAAATTTTATACACAGTGTTGAACATGATCAGAGGAAGGTCCCTTTTGATTTTTAGGAAAATCTGGGAAAAAAATTGGGGGAAAACCTTAGTTTTATATGAAAAAATGCATATTTTGAGAATTAACATTATGTTGTATGATAAGTTCAGATTGCCTTCACAGATTTTCATAAATTTTATACACAGTGTTGGACATGGTCAAAAAAGGGTCCCTTTTGAATTTAAGGAAAATTGGGAAACACTTTTTGGGGGAAAACTTAGTTTTTATATGAAAAAAAAACATATTTTGACAATTACATGTACCACTAAGTTGTATGATAACTTAAGATTGGCTTCACAGATTTTCATAAATATTATACACAGTGTTGGACATGATCAATGGAAGGTCACTTTTGATTTTGAGGAAAATCAGATAACACTTTTTGGGCAAAAACTTTGTTTTTATATGGAAAAAGGCAAATTTTGAGAATTTAGCTTCATGCTTTTTCATAGATAAAATGAATGTATGAAATCACAACTAGATTTTGAAGTGTTTTTGATTCCCATGAGTTCAATCACACAAGCCGGCAGGGCTCTTATTGACATTGCCAGTATTCTAGTTGGGAGATGAGTTGGTAGCGGAGTGCATTCACTTGGATTTGGTCTGAACATCTGATTGATGATCATAACATCTCTCACAATATGTTTGTAATGTACAATATTTATACACGAGGGTTGTCAGCAGTACTGTAATTATTGCATTTTATTTTTTTGGCAGACAGGTTTTTTTCTAAAATCAGCACACAAAGCAGGGAAAATGGTCACAATTTGGTACTGAGAAGTTAAAGAAAATTATGCTTAAGAGATTTGTTTATAATATCCTACTTGCAAATGTTTTTGTAGCGGGACATGCTTGCCCTTGTTCCAAAGCATTTTATGTCACTCTCAGTTGCAGGAATTTACATTGTCAGACTTTGGTTTATGCATTGTCTGCTAATTATAAGTGCCCCACAAACTTCGGCAACTGATTTCTTAATGAATTATGGGTACAATTTTCATTTCACCATCCAATAAAAATGTGTGAGTCTTCCAAGGAAGACATGTGTCGCCTGCGGACAACAATTTTTACAAAAGATATTAAAATGTTCTAAAACTGAAATATATATGCACACCTTTGCACTAAGGTTAATGCACAGAGAAAGTTTCATCAAATTGCTTCGAGTGGTTATGGAGTAGTTGAGGATAGAAGTTTTCAACCCCCCCCCCCCCTTTTTTTTTTTTAAAAATGTCAATTTTTACCAAAAATAGAATTAAAATTTTCTAAAAATGAAATATATATGCACATCTGTGCATTAAGGTTAATGCACAGAAAGTTTCATCAAATTCCTTTGAGCGGTTATGGGGTAGTTGAGGATAGCAGTTTTGACCCCCCCCTTTTTGGGTTCAAAAAATGTCAATTTTTACAAAAAAAATTTTAATTTTTCTAAAAATGAAATAAATATTCACACCTGTGCATTTAGGGTAGTGCACAGAGAAAGTTTAATCAAATTCCTTTGAGCGGTTACTTAGTAGTTGAGGATAGAAGTTTTGCCCCCCCCCCCCTTTTTTTTTTGCAAAAATGTCATTTTTTACAAAAAAAAATTTAAAATTTTCTAAAAATGAAATATATATGCACACCTGTGCATTAACGTTAATGCACAGAGAAAGTTTCATCAAATTCCTTTGAGCAGTTATGGAGTAGTTGAGGATAGAAGTTTTGCCCCCCTTTTTTTGCAAAAATGTCAATTTTTACCCCAAAAAAATTTAAAATTTTCTAAAAAGGAAATATATATGCACACCTGTGCATTAACGTTAATGCACAGAAAAAGTTTCATCAAATTCCTTTGAACAGTTATGGAGTAGTTGAGGATAGAAGTTTTGCCCCCCTTTTTTTGCAAAAATGTCAATTTTTACCCCAAAAAAATTTAAATTTTCTAAAAATGAAATATATATGCACACCTGTGCATTAAGGTTAATGCACAGAGAAAGTTTCATTAAAATCCTTTGAGCGGTTTACGAGTAGTTGAGGATAGAAGAAAAGTGTGACGACGCAAGATGCAAGATGACGCAAGACGCAAGATGACGCAAGACGCAAGACGACAGATAGTGATCCCTATGTGTCGACCATGCGTTCCGCAGGCGACACAAAAACCATCTGATGCAAGATGTCAGATTTGTGTTGAATGCCAGGATTCCTTCTTAGAACACCTAGAGCAATGCTTATTTCTGACTGGTACATTTAAAAAAATATTCAATGGAAATCTCAATACAATTTTATCTGTAATAACTTGGAAGTAAAAATGGATAGATTGATCAGAGGCAATTAAGGGTTTACATGTAACTATAGTTCTATAGGGGTTTTAGAATTTAATTTATAGTGAGTATAAATGAAAATCATTCTGATTTTGTTTTATTGTAGAAGCAGCAGAATGATATATTTTGAAAGAATTACAATTCAAAGTTAATATTTTGCTTTGGAGAACTATGAGCACTGCAGAATTACAGCAGGTAGGATTATTATTTTTATATTATATTACAGAGATTATATTGTATAGATAATTCAATTGAATGCCAGTGTAATGTTATGCCTACTTGTATGAAATACATTCATGGTTTTTGGTAGAAAATAAAGGCTGTATTTGGAAAGATTATAATATACATGTATGATAGAAGGCAAGACACTGTCAAACATTCTTTTTGTTTTAGCTTCCACCCGATACAGCGTTTTGTCAATGATCATGTTTTCTTTATCTATGAGTGTTAAAACAATGAAAACTCACTTGAAAAATGAACAGAATCATGGCCTCATGTTCTTTACACTTGATTTCATGAAGGAAATCAAGATGGCACAATATATTGTTAAACCTCAGTAAAACATTCAAGACTTAAATTGGTTACTTGTCACATAAAAGTGAGATATACAGTTGAATCTTGTTATCTCGAAGTGAAAGGGACCATGGGATTGAGTTATTAAGGTAACAAGTACGTAAATGGGCTATCTCACGCATTTTTATGAAATTTTGCAAGCAATTAAAGCATGTGGTACTGCATATGAATATCGAAAAATATGTAAGTAACTTTTATACTTTCGGATATATAGCACATTGAATATTCTGTAGAAAGAAGTACAAATGTATAGGATGCACGTAAATATCGCAAAAAATATTGAAAAATTTTACTTTAAATTGCCTTTTCTCAAAAACGTGTCCTACGAATTTTATTTAAAATTGATATGTTATTGCCACTAAAATTTCCGTTTTATTGATATGAAAGCTATAGTGTCACCAAATTCGTTTTTGCAGTATATATCATCCAAGTGTCTGTGCAATACCTAAAAACGTCGAAAAATAAGATTTAGAGCCACAACGTCACGATTATTTTTGCATTTCGGCGCTTTTTCCACACTGTACAGCAGATTCAACTATCAAAACTCAAAAAACAAATTCTGTGACCTCCTATAAATTTTATGTCAATAAAACGGAAATTCCAGTAGCAAAAACATATCATTTTTAAAGAAAATTCATAGGACAGGATTTCGAGAAATGTTAATTTGTAGTCAAAATTGCTGAACTTTTTTACAATATTTACGTGTATTCTATATATTTGTACTAATATTTTCCGGATATTTAATTTGCTATATCTCAGAAATTGTAAAAGTTATATATATCATTTTTTCAATGTTCATGTGCAGTTCCTCATGCTCTAGTTGTATGCAAAATTTCATAAAATTCCGTGGGATTATCCATTAACGAACCTGTCACCTTAACATAATCTTATTGCTATAACGACCATAGTGTGAATATTAAATAGGACGATCACATACTGTAACAAAACTTCGATTTATTGATGTATCCTATATATTGTTTAATTGTAAAAACATATTAACCCATTTAAGTCTTAACAAAATTGTTATCAAAACATAATTTTCCTCCATACTGTTTTACGGGTGTAAAAATTTGGTTCACCTGTACAGATGAATAATAAATTCGACATAACGCATTTATATTTGCACTAATTATATTTCCTTTGTACATAATATCACTTAAACACAACCGAAATTTTGACTCATTGAATTTCGGGATAAAAGGAATTAAAATAAATAAGTTATACTGTTGGATGGTCAGGACCAGAAGAAAAGTTCGACATAACCAAAATTTCGACTCAAGCGACTTCAAAATAACGAGATTCAATTGTATTTATAATGTTTGCAGGACTACATACAAATTGCTATGGTAGAAATCCTTGTTACATGGACTCTAATTTCTATTGTACACTGTTTGGACCCTTCTCCAGTTCAAGCATATCCTAATGTAATTGTATGAACCCAGCTGATGTAACCAGTGAAATTGGAGAAATGCTAGTTCTTTTACACCCTGCTCATGTAATTGTAGGAACCATCCTAATTGCACCAATCATACCTCTGTTGCACCTTTAATCAATGTAATTTCAGAGACTCTTGGTACTTATCAATATAGGAAGTTTTATAATTACTTTTATTGAACCATAGCCCCAACTTGTTTATACCTCCCTCTTATTGTAATTCTTCTATACTTATATATTACTATATTAAATGTATATATCTAATTTTACATTTTCATTCAGTAATAAGGAGGAATAATTAGTCCATTTTTGAGAATTTAAGAATTTTGGAATGATATTGATCAGATGTGATTATTTATACCAAATCTGAGAAATACAGTAGAACTTTGATGGCTCAAACTCCAACGGACTGTTGAAATCTGTTTGAGTTATCCATACATGTAGTTTAAGTACAGAAAATTGCCTTAGCCCTACCATATACAAGTTGGTGTAGCTTATCATTACCGTGAAATATTTCTTAATTAAAATTTAACAGTTTAATCACTAATTCAATTGAACGGTAAATATTTACCTGTTAAATTCATCTATTTTTATTATATCTGTGATTGTTACAAGCATACCTGTACATGTATCAGGTAACACACTCATAATATTTTATTATTGAGTTTGAGTTTTCCATGGTAAAATATACAATTTTATCATTGTTGGGACCAAAGTTTTGTTCAAATTTAAAAAAAATCATTGTTCAAGAAACCAGGGCTTTTTTAACACTAAAATAAATCGAAAATTAACAGAACTTTCAAAATGGTTAGGGTCATTGGTGGTGTTTGAGAGATCCCAGTTTGAGATACCAAAGGTCTGCTGCATGTATAAGTTAAGACATCATAATATTAACAAGATATATTTTTTCAGGAAGAATTAGAAGTTCTACAATCTATTTATGATGGTGATGACAATTTTAAAGAAGTCAGTGGAACCACTTTCCAATATAAAGTATGTTTTTGCAGATGAGTATTACTGTTTCTTTATATACTTTTGTGGGTATAAAATTTCTTCTCAATTTGTTGTTCAATAAAATTGACCCACAAAATGTGCACAGTGCATTGATTTATATAATTACAACTCATCAGTTGTGATTCTAAAATGTTGAAAGGCGAAAAAAACAATCCAAAACATTCAAGAGCAGATTCATGTGCCAAAATGACCCAAAATGTCAAGCCAAAACCATGTGAGTACAGAGCTATTCTCAAGGTAGATACTAATTAGTTTTGAAGCAGTAAGTTTAAAGTATAAATTTCACAGTAGATTTAAAGTACCTGAAACTAAGCTTATGTTTAAGGACACTGAATTTCACTGATCTTTAATTTTCCTGTAAAAAAACAATATTCAATATTCATTTTGTAAAATGATTTTTTTTGTCACGCTACTTTAGTGAAAATCACAAAAATCAGTACTAAAACTAGAAGAAGAAAAAACATTTATAATGAATCCACAGTAAATTTTACAAATTGATATAAGCTTTGTATATATTGTTCGTATGAATGTGACAAAGAATTTGCATTTTGTACCCCTGAAATCACCACAGTTACTCAATATACCCAAGATTTAATACATTTCTAAGGCAATTTGAAATTCAGTGAGGACAGTGGAGGGGGAGCAAGGAAATTACCATAGATCTTAGAATTATTTCTTTGCATCCATAATAGAGATGTTTTTTTTTTGGTTCAGGTTGGCATGGGCAAATTCATTCTTGCCTTTTTAGCTTACCTGGCCAAAGGCCATGTGAGCTTTTGTCATCACTTGGTGTCTGTCGTCCGTTAACTTTCACATTTTAATCTGCTCTGAAACCACTGGAATTAAATTTGGCAGGAAGCTTCTATGTAACGTCCTTTATAAAGATTGCTCATTTCATCCTGATCAGACAACAATCATTGCCGCATGGGCAATTGTTGTTTCTGATTGGCTGAGTTTTCAAAAATCTTTTCCTCTAAAAACTGCTTGGCCAAATGGAACAAAACTTGACAAGAAGCATATTTAGTTCATCCCGATCAGAGTACATATATGGTCACCATTGGCAGTTATTGTTTCCGATTGGCTAATATAAAGGAATCTTCTATGAAATCGCTTGCCTAAATGGAACGAAACCTGACCGGAAGCATATATGGGAGGTCCTTTACAAAGTTTTCTCATTTTGTCCTGATCGAATACAAATATGGCCGCAATGAGCAGTTCTTGTTTCTGATTGGCTGATATAAAAAAATCTTCTCCTCTGAAGTCGCTTGGTCAAATGGAACTAAACTTGATAGAAAGCATCTACCGGTAATTGGCAGGTTCTATACAAATTTTCCTCTCTTCGTCCTGATCAGCCAACAAACATGTACGTCATGGGCATTTCTTCTCGTCTTTCATCGGTTGATAATCTTCTTCTTTGAAACCACTTGGCCAAAGGGAACGAGACTTGACAAGAAGCATCTGTTAGAGGTTTACACAAAATTTCCTCATTTTGTCCAGATCGGGCAACAGACATGGCCGCCATGGGCAATTCTTGTTTCTGATTGGTTGATATAAAAAAAACAATTCTCTTAAACTGCTTGGCCAAATAGAACCAAACTTGACAGAAAGTGTCTATGACATATAACAAAAATCTACAGAACTGCAGAATTGCTTGAAACCAAACATGGTCTGATTGTTCCTCTTAAGGTGCTCACCAAGTGTTGTTACTCTGGTGCCTATCCCTATTTCAAAATGGCTTTCAGCAGAGGACTTAGGTTAACATAAGACCCTATGGGAAATACATGCAAAAATCTTCTGGGGGTCCGTCAAATTTTAGAATATGCTGACCTGTAAGTAGAAGGACCTTGATGAAGAAAACTTTGGTTCCTAAAAGGCTTACCACACTTCATAATGATAGGGAGAAGTGACTTCTCTCTTTGAGGTACATCAATAAAAATGGCTTTCATGCCAGGTGAGCGATACAGGCTCAGCCCTATGAGCCTCTAGGTTTTTTTTTGTTGTAGTATGGGGAAGATGGTACTCACAGATCTTTTTTATTAGAGTTGTCTTGGACAGAAAATTATCCAGAAGAAGGTCCAGTTATTAATCTCAATGCATTCTACAACAAGCATTTGTAAGTATTAAGCTAGCCTTATATTCTGGGGTTGACAGCCATGAGACTAGCAATCTGTTCACTGAAGATTCCCTCTGCCAAAGGAGCATTTGGAGCAAAACTGACTGTGGGTAAAAAAGTTTAATGGCCAATCCAGATAACCATCCCCAAGTTTAGTTTTATACTAAAGACTTTATGTGAAAATTTGCTAGAAGTTCCTGTCTTGAACCAATTGAAAATTGGCAAGAATGGTTCTTTGGTGGTCTTTCAGAATTAAATCATTTTTAGCTCACCTGACCCAAAGGGTCAAGTGAGCTATTCTCATCACTTGGCATCCGTCGTCCGTTTTTTTACAAAAATATTCTCCTCTGAAACTACTGGGCCAAATCGAACCAAACTTGGCCTCAAGCATCATTAGGGTATCTAGTTTAAAAGATATGTCCGATGATCCCGGCTGCCAACATGGCTAATATGGCTAAAAATAGAACATAGGGGTAAACTGCAGTTTTTGTCTTATATCTCAAAAACTAAAGCATTTGGAGCAAAACTGACTGTGGGTAAAAATGTTCATCCGGTCAAGATGTACCTGCCATAAAATTTTCAGACGAATTGGTCAACCCATTGTTGGGTTATTGCCCCTGAATTGTTAATTTTAAGGAAATTTTGCAGTTTAAGGTTATTATCTTGAATATTATTATAGATATAGACAAACTGTAAACACCAAAAATGTGTAGTAAGTAAAAAAAGTAAGATCTACAAATAAGTCAACATGACGAAAATCATTGATTGACCCCTTATAGGAGTTTTTGCCCTTAAAAGACGGCATTTGGCGTAAATTTTCCTTTAAAGATCTCTGAAACCACTGGGCCATTTGGGACCAGACTTTGATGGAATGGTCCTTGGGTAGCCCCCTTCCAAAATTATGTCCGGCATCCCCGACTTCCAACTGACATGGCTGCTGTTACTAAAAATAGGAAAAAGGGGCAGTAATGGTCCTTTGGACGTTCTCTTTCAGAAATATGTCCGATGACCTGCACTGTTAACCAAGATGGCCGTCACAGCCGAACTTAGTTTAACATTGGACCCTATGGAAAAATTCATTGAAAAACTTCTTGTCTGAAACCACTTGACCAATTGGAACCAGACTTGGTAGCAATGTTCCTTAGATGGTCCTCTTTCAGAATGGTGTCCGATGACCCAGACTGTCAACCAACATGGCTGCCACACCTAAACTTAGTTTAACAATAGGCCCTATGGGAAAATTCATTTAAAAATCTTCTTGTCTGAAACAACTAAGCCAATTAGAACTAGACTTGGTATCAATGGCTTTATATGGTCCTCTTTCAGAAGTTTGTCCGATGACCCGGACTGTCAAACAAGATGGCTGCCACAACTGAACTTTGTTTAACATAGGGCCCTATGGGAAAATTCTTTGAAAAATCTTCTTGTCTGAAACCATTGACCAATTGGAACCAGACTTGGCAGTAATGGTCCTTAGGAGGTCCCCTTTCAGATGTTGGATTTCGTGGACTGTGAACCAAGATGGCCGCCACAGCCAAACTTAGTTTAACATAGGACCCTATGTGAAATTCACTCAAAAATATTCCTGTCTGAAACCACTAAGCCAATTAGAAATATACTTGGTAGTAATGGTCCTTAGATAGTCCTCTTTCTGAATTGTGTCCGATGACCCAGACAAAATTCATTGAAAAATCTTCTTGTCTGAAACCACTTGGGAGATTGGAACCAGACTTGGCAGCAGTGATTCTTAGGATGTCCTCTTTCAGAAATGTGTTGGATTTCGTGGACTGTGAACCAGAAGGACCGCACAGCCAAACTTAAATTAACTCAGGACCCTATGGGAAATTCACTCAAAAATCTTTTCGTCTGAAACTACTGAGCCCATTTAAACTAAAATTGGCAACATTGGTCCTTAGATGGTCCTCTTTCAGAATGATGTCAGATCGCCTGGATTGTCAACCAATATGGCCGCCACAGCCAAACTTAGTTAAATATAGGATCCTATGGGAAAATTCATTTAAAAATCTTCTTGTCTGAAACCACTTAGACAGTTGGAACAAGACTTAGCTGTAATGGTCTTAGATGTTTCTCTTTTAAAAATGTGTCCATTGACCTGGACTGTCAACCAAGATGGCTGCCACAGCTGAACTTAGTTTAACATAGAACCCTTTAGAAAAACCAGCCAAATTGACTGCAACACTTAAATTTTAAGTCCTGCTCAAGGTGAAAAGTTAAATCCAGCGATACAGGCTCTTGAGAGCCTCTGGTTTTGATTGATCTCCTTTATATTTGAACAAAGGTTTCCAATCATCCAATATTAGAGTAATATGAAATGGGGAACTATTTTTTAGAGGGGTGCTTCTAAAATATCTAATTCTTTTATCCTGAACAAAGAATTAGAGATGGAAAATAGTAAACAAAAAAATCTACCAGTATATGCCTGCAAGTCACTATGGCCCATTTTAAGAGGGGGATTGGGGTATGTGAGCTTGCTCATTATGGGTTCTTTCATTTATTTTTTTACTTTTAGGCTGGCAAATGTCAAAGACAAGATAAAGATGAGCATTGAAGAACAGGTATGAAAGGTTGATTGCATATTTTAGATTTTTTATTCTATGGATATAAATTTTTATACGACCACAAAATTTTTGCGGTCTTATATTGGTATGACATTGGCGTCGTCGTCATCGTCCGAAGACATTTGGTTTTGGCACTATAACTTTAGTATAAGTTAATAGAAATCTATGAAATTTAAACACAAGGTTTGTGACCACAAAAGGAAGGTTAGGATTGATTTTGGGAGTTTTGGTCCCAACAGTTTAAGAATTAGGGGTCAAAAAAGGGCTCAATAAGCATTTTTGGTTTTTGCACTATAACTTTAGTATAAGTTAATAGAAATCTATGAAATTTAAACACAAGGTTTATGACCACAAAAGGAAGGATTAGGATTGATTTTGGGAGTTTTGGTCCCAACAGTTTAAGAATTAGGGTCCAAAAAAGTGCCCAATAAGCATTTTTGGCTATTATCTTGGTGTAAGGGAGGTAATCCAAACACATTTAAAGTAAAATGTTGTGTATAATTCAATTACCTCCCTTACAAGTTGTAAATTATGTATAAAGAAATGGGGGGGGGGGGGGATGTGAAAAAATAATTTAGGGGGGGTAAATGAGAAATTGGGGGGGGGGGGGGGCAATTTTTTTCTCATTTCAGATTTGAGAAATTAAAAAGAAAATTTCAAATTTCTTTTTGCAAAAAAGGGGGGGGGTTACAATAATTTTTATTGTTTTTTGGTTTTTTTTTGGGGGGGGGGGGTCAATGTGCAACTTCATAGTGTATTGCACAAAAGCAAGAAAAGGAGTAAATTTTTTTTTTTTTTTGGGGGGGGGGGCAATTTGCCACAGCATATTGTATTTCACAAAAAGCAAAAAATTGAATATAAATTCAAATCATATGACCAATTCTGAGTTTTTGATTACAGTTATTCTGTGTCAGAAACCTATTATTTGACAATTTAATTACAATCCAAATTCAGACCTGTATCAAGTGCGAATATTGTGTCCATTTTTGCCCCAATTGTTCAGGGTTGGAGCTCTGCGGTCGTATCCAGCTGCGCTCAGCGAAGCAATTTATTGTGGTTTAATATTAAAAAAGTTTATGAATATGATTTTAAATTTGTACCCTCAGCTGAGAAAGTACATGGCCAGATAGTTTTATTTAATTCCATTTAAAAGATATCACAAAACCTTTATAACTCTTCATGAGATGTCAATTAGATTATATCTCATAACAAAAGATTTTTTAAATTTTGGATCCTTAATTTTCCATGCAAGTCATTTCAATTTTTATGTGACTGTAAATATCTTTTTCTTATTATGGTGTAAGCCTGTCGGTGGCAGCGACATCCATAGACAGTTATGTTTCTGCTCATTTACTTTTGTCCCCCATAAGAAATACAGGTTGGGATTGATTTTGGGAAATCTGGCCCCTCCTATTTTTATTCTGGGGAGGGGGGGTTGTGGTCATTAAAAAATTTTGGTATCAATTTTTAAATTTTCGCCAGATTTTTATGATTTTTTGTTTTTAATGTTCTTATTGAAAATGGAAAAAAGTAATTAAGATCTGTTTTTCACTATCTCTTATTGTTTACGATATAACAGGGGCCAAAAAAGGGACACACCTTAATATTCGGAACTTTTTTTCTTATCTGATTTTGATTTTTGTTTTTTTTAATTGTTCATCATAATAATTACAATTAATGTATTCCATGCATGTTTGTGTAACAGAGATAAAAGGTATTAAAGAGGCCAAAATTAGCCAAATCTTTATTTTTTATCCGATCTTAATGAAGATTTTTTTCTTTTAATTCATCTAAATGATTTCTTATGTCATTAGATTTGTAATAGCTTTTATGGTTTTTATGATTCAAGGGATTAAAATTGTAAAAAAAGTACAGGAACTTGATGCATAATTTTTGTTGTTGTTCAATATTTCTGTGTAATGTGTATTATGTTATATTATCCAACACTTTATTAGGTAAAGCATTATAATGTGTCCATTTATTTTAATTATTTACCTGTCGAAGTGTTGTGGTTGTATCATGCTGCGTTTAGCAAAGCCCTATATTTAATTATTTCATAAGATTTTAAGGTAATCCAATGAAGTATAAGAGATATTGGATACCAGTTCACCAGGTTGAAAGACTTTTTAAATTGCCTCTTCTCCACTAAGCATTCTGCATCAAGAAGTAAGAGCAAAGACTGGTTGGCTTGGAGTCGGATTTTTAATATGCTAGCTCTTAAGGTAGCAGTCTGAAGGGAGGCATGTCAGCCCACCCACTGGGCCCTCTGCTCTGTTACTTAGACACATTCTCAAGTAAGGTATGATACTAAAAAGTATCATTTCTTATTTGAAATATGTAAATAAAGAGTAGTAGCATTCATCAGTAGAGAAATTAACCTAATTATATTGTCTGTTTTTAATAATTTCAGTTTTTGAATTCAGATTTTCTTAAATCTCTTTATTATTTTCACTTCATTTAATTTGTAGATACCAGATTTGATTGGCTGTGCAATGACATACACACTGTTTGAATATGTAAAAGAAAATTATGAAGAGTTGATATGTGACCAGCCAGATACTCCAATTTCAATACAAGTAAGTTTAAGGTGTGGTAAAGTAGAACTTCAATACCAGATATTTATGGATTAGAAAAGATTTTTTCTGCAGAATTTTTAATATAACTTCTACATGTATGTAAACACAATCTTACTCCAGTATTCATTCACAAGTCTGCTATACACCTTATTTATTCACTTCTTTAAATAAATGTTTCATGCATACATTATACCATACTTTTTTCTTCCAAATTTTTAGTAGTGTACCTCTAGAGAATGTTATTTAGAATAATTATACCCATTGGAGAACTCTTTGAAATAATATATGTATCAGCATATATCACAATTGTAATAGTGTTTGTAAATTATCCGGAGCTACATGTACATTGTTGTTCTGTCAGTGTTTTCCCCATAAATTTGTAAAGGCATTGTAGTTTTTTCCAAGTGAGGACAATTTAGTGCATAAAGGTTTCTTCTGGAGGCACAACATGAAGTAAATTCTTAATAGATACATTTTCTATAATTATACAACCATGAATGAAGATAATGGGAAGGTATATAAGAATAAATTTGTCTGTATGTCGGTCTGTCCAAGTCTTGTCCGGCTTAGCTTTTTAATGCCTTGATACTTCAGGATATTGTTGACTCCTACCAGAGGGTGCACATGTAACCTGATAAAACTTTGATGATCCATCTTCAAGGCCAAGTCAAAAACTTAGTTGAACTTTACATATATCATATCCAATAAACAAATCATCTCCGTCTCTGAACTTTTAATTGCCTTGAAGGAATTAAATAAAACTTGGGGATGTGTCATGAAAGAGGTTTGATTGTCTACCTGCAAGATCAAGATCAAAAACTTAGTTAGCTTTACTTTACTTATGGATAAATTCTTAACACAAAGTTATTTCATGCCCAAGAGAAATTAGTCAAGAACGGTCGTTTTATTGCTGTTCAATATCTCATAGTTACATTTAGACCTTAGATAAAGAAGAAACATGTTAGTTTTAGATGGCTCCTGGCATTGTAATGAATGGAAATTCTCAGTTTAAGGACAAATATTGAACAAAGAAACCAAGACATTTATATTATTCTTTAACTTTTTAGGAAGAAGAAGATAAAGGAGAACTACAAGACCAAGGAAAAAAGAAAGAAAAGAAAGAACAGCTAACTAAAAACCAGAAGAGAAAAATGTACGATAGACTGAATTGTGCTGGGGAACGACCTCGTGGTCATGACTGGGTTGACATTATAAGACACTTGAGTCAAACTGGCAATAAAGTATGATAAAAATCTCTAAGTTTCAGTCTGATAAAATATATTGCTGCTTCTATCTACAAGTTAATTAGTTGATTTTTTTTTTATTCCAACTTTCGCTAAATTTGTCAGATTAAAGGGTTCATCAGTATCTTATTAAAAAAAAAATATTCCCAAGTGAAAAGATTTTTTTCCCTAAAATTGTCCTAATATTCCCAAACTGACATGTTGAAAACTTACAGGTTGAAGATTTTCATACTGACCTAGTATAGTGTTTTCAATTTTTTATGTGTGTGTATTGGCATTTTCTAAATGGTTTGACCTACATTGTAGTTGCTAAATATAAATGTTTATACTAGCTGTTAAGCTGGAAGAAGTATTCCATCTTTAATGTGTTTTCATATTTGATAATTTCCTTCTTGTTACCCAGCAAATATGTCACACGATATGGATGGATGGATGAATTGTTGTTTAACGTCCAGTGGTCACACGATATTCAGCAAGAATATAATAAACTAGAGACGGACAGATGAAGCACACCAAGTGATGGCCATGGCTTTAGATGAGAAATTGAGAACAAACACAAACATTTAAACTTTTATAAGATTTAAATCAAGTAAACCTTTTAAATTGGTAAATTAACTCCCTTTGGTAAATTAACTCCCTTTGTAGCCCTGTGGTACTTTATATCCTTCACTTGGTTCAATGCAGCCAGGTAAAACCAGATTTTTAAACTGGTATTTGCTGCTTCTGTACTTCAAATATTGCATTGAGGAGTAAGAGCAAAGACTGCTCAGTTTTATATGCTCTGCCTCTGGTATGGTGATATGTCTTCATGTGTCCTAAAGAGGATAAATATACATGTACCTAAGAAGCAATCCAAAAAATGTAATCCATTAGACAGACAAAACCTGGGAAGACCAATGAAAAACCACAAGCACAACAAATACACACTGAAAACTAAAAAACAATGAACAACACAAACTCCTATAAAAACCAGGAGTGAACTCTGACAGATGCTCCTAAATTTGATTTTAATAACAGCCACTGAATGTCAAACAATCAATAACAATAAAGTGGTATAGGAAACAGCATTGAAAATGGCATATTAGCTCAAAATCTATCTGCAGACAGTATGTAACTCATCCCCAGACACAACAAAAGTGTTGAAGTTTGAAAATATTTCATAATCTCAAAATTGGAATTATACACAAGTTTCATTAAATTGGTCCAACTTCTAATTATGAACCTTAAATTAAGTGTGACATAAAAACTGAAACAATATTAAGGGAAATTACCTCATTAAAAATGAAAGTTCAAACAATAAGTCTTTAGCATATATCATTGCTGTAGAACAAAAAAGCTAAATACACATAGTTTCAATATTTTTTTTTAAGTTAACTTGCCAACCCCTTAACAAAATTTAAATAATTTCTTTGTGTCAACTTCACACTTTTTTCACTTTTGTAAGTTTTATCAAAATGTATCAAGCAAAAAGAAAAAAACACTAGATTACCAGTAAATTGTTCCAATTTCCAGATTTGGGAGCGAAAGAAAGACACAGTTGTAAACAATAATTCATTTTTTCTTTGTATTAATTTATATATATACAGTATGTAACCACTAGGTTAATTACAAAAACTGTTTAAATGCTAACTTTAATTTCTTCATGTTATCAGTGAAGTATGTTGGAAGGCGACAATAGACATACAGGTTTCGTCCTTCTAAGAACTCTGGGATAAGCACAGATCGAGCGTGGAGATGTAAGGGTACATAACGCACTTCAGCCTGTCGTATCTTCAGAAGATTAAGCATATCAGGAAACAATTTCTGAAAATAAAAGCAAATTATGTATTTCATATAACACCAAAAAAAAATATTTTTAGATTCATTATTAATTTGTAATTTGCTCAACAACATTTTGGGTTATTTTAAGCTCACCTGGCCTAAAAGGCCATGTGAGCTATTGCCATCACTTGGCATCCATCGTCTGTCTGTAAATTTAAACTTTTTACATTTCAATCTTCTTCTCCAAAACCCCAATGCCAATTGAAACCAAACTTGGTAGGGATGTTTATTGGATGGTCCTTTACAAAGTGTATGTTTTTGGTTCTGATCCAAAACTCAACATGGCTGCCACGGCCATATATGCATTCTGATTGGCTGAAATTTTAAAAATCGTATTCTCTAAAACTAAAAAAGAAATTGCATTGTTATATTGCAGGAATAATGCTTACATGGTCCTCTACAAAACTTTTTTTTTAGCCGATCTGAAATCCAAGACGGCCGCCACCAAAGGACATATTTAACATAGGATCCTATGGGAAATACATACAAACATCTTCTTGTCATAAACCTTTTGACAGATGGAAGTAATATTAAGTCTGAAAGATCAGAAAATGGTCCTCAACAAAATCAATGTTTTTGGTGCAGATCTGAAATTCATCATGGCTGCCAGGGTCAATCGTGCGCTCTAATTGGCTGATATTTACAAAACCTCTTCTCTGAAACTACATTGTTATATTGCAAGATTCGTGAAAGTTTCCTTGGCTTCTACAACATGGAATGATTTTATATTTTCTCTGTAGCTTGATAATGTTAAGCTGTAATGTGTAAGTAATTTTTGGATCTGTCGTGCAGCCACTTCCTGTTTGCTGATAGTGTAAAATTCAAGAATACTCAAAACACTAGACAAAGGTTTTTGTGAAAATTTTCTTGGCTTCTACAAAAGGGAATGATTTTATATTTTGTCTGCAGCTTGATAATGTTGAGTTGTAGCGTGTAAGCTATTTTTGGATCAGTCATGCAGTCACATCCTGTTTGCCGTTCAATGAATTGCATGCTGCGATGCAGGTCCAGACTCCGGTTTTGAACTTGTTCTAAGATTTGCAAAATAAAAACTAATTTTTTCACAACTGCACTCTTCGATGAAAATTATTTTAACCTTTGTGATAACAGAATTACTATTGTTGATTAATTTTCTAAACATCATTTATCAATCCAAGCAGTACACATTGGTGGTTTTTTTCTAAATATCGCAGAAAGGTAAATGTGTCAGTATGGTTGACAGACGGACTAATGGATGTAGTGCAAAACAAAATTGTATAAAAAATTGTACAAATTGGTTAAACAATGTCGAGTTCTGGAACCAGATGGCAGAAATGGCATTTTTTAAAATAAAGATTACATAAATAACTTATGAAGAAACTCAAAACAGAAAGGGAGCTTAAAATTTGATAGAATACCAACACTGAGTAAAAAACATTAGTAGAAACACTGTGACCAAGGAAACTTGAGTTTGTATACAAAAATAGGAAATGTTTACAGACAGATGGACATAACATAGTGAATAAACTATAAAACGGCTAACAGGAAAAGTCAACAATGACAATCAATCAATAACGCCATCCAATCGACAATTACAATAAAACAAATATCACAAAACACAAACATCTGAACAATAAAGAGTCAGGGTAGTCGGACTTGCTTCAGACATCAGTGGTTGGGTAAAACTGGATTTATGGGTATCTAAACCTCCCCTGTATCTATATTGATCCTCTTGAGTATAAACACTATAAAACCCAATACAGTATGAAAACCAACAAGATGACCACTAACCAGAAATATCAAAATTGGTTGGACAGTAGATAAACAAAAGTGGACACACTACATGTCTTGCCTGAGTATGCACATGGACACAGAATAATGATTATCTCATACCCGACATTGCAAGTCAAAGGAAAATGCGTTAAAAGAAATAGAAATGGTCAGGCGATAATTTGTCCAAAAAATCTCATGCATGTCATTCAAGTCTACAACTGTATCCAAGGCGAGCTGACAGGTCTCAGACTGGTATGTACCCACCAAGCACTATCTACAGACCAAATTTGGTTGGTCTATGTATTGCTGTTGCTGAGAAATGGATATTCTCCCAAAACCTGAAACAAGTCAGTCAAGCATGAAGTAGAGGTCAAAGATAAGGTGTTGGATGTTAACTTGGTATATACTAAGATCTATCAACCAAATACTGTGAGTCTAGTTACAAATGAAGTACAGTTGCTGAGAAATAAAACTAAATCATGAAAATGTATATTAAGTCACTCAAGCATGAAATTCAGGTCAAGTTTAGCTGACGGGTGTTAGACTGGCATGTACCCACTAAGAACTATCTATTGACCAAATAAGGTGGGTCTAGGTATTAAATTTGCTGAGAAACGGACCTAATCTCAAAAATGTGACAAAGTCACTCAAGCATGAAATTGAGGTCAAACTCCAGAGACAGGTGGTCTGTCACATAAGAACTATCTATACACCACATACGGTGGGTCTAGGTATTACAGTTGCTGAAAAATGGACTTAATAAAAAACTTGGATAAAAGTCATTCAACCATGAAATTGAGGTCAAGGTCAAAAGGCAGGTGTCAGACTAACATGTACCTGTCAATAACTACCAGGTATCTATTGACCAATTATGGTGGGTCTAGGTACTCTAGTTGCTGGGAAATGGACTTAACCACGAAAATGTGACAAAGTCACTCAAGCATGAAATTGAGGTCAAGGCCCGACGACAGGTGTCAGACTGGCATGTACCCAGTAAGAACTATCTATAGACACAATATGGTTGCCTAGGTATTGCAGTTGCTGAGAAATGGATTTGACCACGAAACCTGGACGCAGATTTAACATTTATGTTTATGAAGTCAGTGAAAATGAGGTCAGGGTCATAAGTCAAGTATACTGCGGCAAACCTTTAACTTTAAGCAGAAGAAAAGTTGCAAAAGACAGCCTTTGTAATTACTAGATGATTACATACCTGTGGTGCAATCTTATCCATGTGTGAATATTTATGATCTCCTAATACTGGAGTGTTCAGTCCATAGAACAAATGTGTTCTTATTTGATGCTTTACTCCTGAAACAAACAAAAAAATATTGAGAATTTTTGTTGCTGGCAAATGACATTTGCTTAAATGTTCTATTGTCTTAATATATCGACTTCCAACTTAATTGACAAGGACTGCCATCTTTTCTACTAAACTAGTGGAACTCTTGGTTGCTTCACCCATTAAAAACTAGTTTAACAAACCATCTTGTAAACTTAAACCATCTAAGAGGAAAAGGGATTTAAAATTTCTGATACCTTTCTATAGCAAACAAATTCATAATCTAAAAGCCATTGGTTATCTCTGCAAGTATTGTATATTTTCAATGGTTTCACCAAAAGTTTACTTTGAAACGTATTCCTTTACTTTGCTATTAAAATATTTGCATGATGATAAGCAAAATTCTAATAGAAGTGAACTAGACGAATTTAAAATATTACCATGAATAAATAACCATTGAATGTTTTTCAATTACAATGTAAGTAACTTCTTCAGAGATTAACTTGCTTAAAGCTGACATAGGTCTTCCAAGGAAGACTTAAGCTTGATTATGTTATTACCTGTTAATGGTACACATTCAACTAAGGCAGTGTTCAGTGATTTAACCAGAACCTTAAACTGTGTTTCTGCTTTTAATGTATTTGACTGGGAAGAAAACCCTTCTGGTTTCAGAACCATCTATACATATTGAAGAAAAAAATCAAATTTTAGTAACAAAGTACAGTAGTGCTGAATGATTAACCGCAATGAATTAGAATCACTAATTGATTCATCTCTTCAAATTTAGGTTCGGTTCCAGATTGTAATATTCAACTCCAAATCCATTTCTGTTTTTCATTTACTTTTAAATTATCTCTAAACCTAAACAATGTGGCTGAAAAACCACAGTCAGGAAAATGATGCCTATTGTATGGGAGCACTTTAAATAAAAGAAATGAATAAAAACTTTGCTCTTTGAATACCATTTCTGTGGAATAAACCCTCTGTTGTGTTTATGTTTGTTTCTTTTGCTCTTTTATTTTTTTGTCCAGTGTTCCATATGTTGGGTGGCATTGATTGATTGGTATGTCATTGTTCACCTTTCCTGTTTTCCATTTTTTGTTTAAGAAAATTTATTAAAACTATAAATTATACAAATGCACATGGTATGTACTAATATATAATACATACAAATTGTCCTCATAGAGAAGAAAATTATTACATATCTGTATTATTTCCAATAAAAACATTGCTCATTACATCTCAAATTCTTACCCGATATCTTCCTGCTACTTTTCCCTCAGAAACAGGAATATCAATGAGTCCTGTAAAAAATATTTATTTATTTGATGCATTATCAAAATAAAATAATTAAGCAACTCCCTAAAGTATCTTCCTTGTTCATAGCCCTGTTCTTACATGGTCTGTCTTTACCCTTTTGATCATTTTGGAATTTTGGAATGTTTCAGAATTATTGTTTTGGTTTTCAACATTTTAGGTCTTGAGCAAAACTGACGAGTCCTAAATCAACGAAATGTGCACATGCTGTGCATCAAAATTGGTATTAAAGAATTTATGGAACACACTTTTTGACAAGTTTGTCTGAAAAACACTTTATTGTTTTTCATGTTAACATAAAAAGTGTGTATAAAATCCAGTTGCAGCAGCCAAAACAAATCATAAGCTCTGTTTTCATCTGAAGTATAATCCTTACTTTAATAACTTTATTGGGAATACAAATCATCAACATCTTACATGGGATTTTAAGATACTTCCTTAAATTTTTTCACCATATAGTATCATTGAAAGTCAGGAAGACCCCTTTATAAAGTAAATTTTGAAACTTTCATTGTGAAATCCAAGTTAAGAAATAATTTAACCATGAGATCAGTTACAGTGTTTTTTTTATATAGAAAAATCCACATTGATTAACCAAACTTACAAAAACTTTAAGATTATTTCATTTTTAGCTCACCTGTCCTAAAAGGACATGTGAGCTTTTGCCATCACTTGGCGACCGTCGTCCGTCCGTCGTAAACTTTTTCAAAGACCTTCTCTGAAATCAATGAACCAATTACAGGGTATCTAGAATAAATTTTGTGTTTATTTTCTTGACCGTCCAGAAACATGGCCTCCATGTCTAAATATATAACATAGGGGTAAACTGCAGTTCTTGGTTTATAATTCAAAAACTAAAGCATTTCGAGCAAAACAGACATGTGGTAAATATGTTCGTCAGGTCAAGATCTAGCTGCTATTAAATTTTCAGACAAATAGATCAACCCTTTTTATGGGTTATTACCCCTGAATTTTTAATTTTAAGGAAATTTTTGTAGTTTTAGGTTATTATCTTGAATATCATTATAGATAAAGACAAACCGTCATCAGCAAAGTAAAATCTACAAATAAGTCAAGATGACCAAAATTGTCAATTGACCCCTTATAGGAGTTTTTGCCCTTTAAAGACAATTTTTCACATTTTGTTGTCATCTTTGTAAACTTTCAAAAGTCTCCTCTGAAACTACAGTTTGTTTTATTTGTTTAGTTTGGGTTTTACACTGTCTTCAGCACATTTGGCTATTTCACAGCAGCCAGTTTTTATTGGCGGAGGAAGCCGGGGAACCCGGAGAGAACCACAGACCTTCGGTAGGAAAATTGGCTATCCTTGTCAATTTAGATCGGAGTCGAACACGCCCCACCACAGGTGAGATTCGAACTCACAACTCCAGTGTTGACAGGCTAGTGATCATTAGTAGTCATGACGAACTATCTAGACCACACGGCCACCGCTGCCCCTCAGAAACTACAGAATCAATTTCATCCAAACTTGGGTTGAAAGATCCTTAGGGTATCTTTTATAAAGTTTGTGTTTTATTTTCTTGTCCATCGAGAAACATGGCTGCCATGGCTAAAAATAGAACATACTGTAAGTGAAAATGCACTTTTTGGCTCATATCTCAAAAACTAAAGCAGTTAGAGCAAAACTGACAAGAGCTTCAAATGTTTATGAGGTCAAGATCTACCTGCCATGAAATTTTCAGACAAATCAGTCAACCAATTTTTCGGTTATTGCCCCTGAATTGTTAATTTTAAGGAAATTTTGTAGTTTTAGGTTATTAAATTGAATATCATACTTATAGATAAAGACAAACTGTAAACAGCAAAAATGTTCAGCAAAGCACAATCTACAAATAAGTCAACATAAACAAAATCATTGATTGACCCCTTATAGGAGTTTTTGCCCTTTAAAGAGGGTGCCAGACGTAAACTTTCCTTTAAAGATCTTCTCTGAAACCACTGGGCCAATTGGGACCAAACTTTGGTGGAATGGTCCTTGGGTAATCCCCTTTCAAAATTTATATCTGGCATCCCTGACATCCAACCGACTTGACTGCTGTTACTAAAAGTAGAAACTAGAGGCTCAGAGGACTGAGCCTGTATCTCTCACCTGGCATGAAAGCCAATTTTATTGATGTACCTCAAAGACCAAATTAACTTCTCCCTATCATTATGATGTGTGGTAAGCCTTGTAGGAACCAAATTTTTCTTTATCAAGGTCCTTCTACTCTCAGGTCAGCTTATTCTAAAATTTGGCAGTTCTCCAGAAGATTTTTGCATATATTTCCCATAGGGTCTTATGTTAACCTAAGTCCTCTGCTGAAGGCCATTTTGAATTAGGGATCAGCACCAGAGTAACACTACTTGGTGAGCACCTTAAAAGGAACATTGAAATAATGTTTGGTTTCAATCAATTCTGCAGTTCTGGAGATTTTTGTTATATGTCATAGACACTTTCTGCCAAGTTTGGCTCTATTTGGCCAAGCAGTTTAAGAGAAAAAAATTTTCTTAGATCAACCAATCAGAAACAAGAATTACCCATGGCGGCCATTTTTTTTTGGCCAATCAGGACGAAATGAGGCATATATGTAAAGATCCTCCCATAGATGCTTTCAGTCAAGTTTCGTTCAGAGGAGAAGTTTTTTTATATCAAGCAATCAGAAACAAGAACTGCCCATGGCAGCCATATTTGTATTCCGATCGGGACAAAATGATGAAACTTTATAAAGGACCTCCCATATATGCTTCCTGTCAAGTTTTGTTCCATTTGGCCTAGCAGTTTCAGAGGAGAAGATTTTTGAAAACTCAGCCAATCAGAAACAACAATTGCCCATGGTGGCCGTGTTTGTTGTCCAATCGATACGAAATGAGCAATTTTTATTAAGGGCCTTACATAGATGCTTCCTGCCAAATTTAATTCCATTTGGCCCAGTGGTTTCAAAGCAGAAGATTAAAATGTGAAAAGACGACGAACGGACAGACAACGGACGCCAAGTGATGACAAAAAGGGGGGATGAATTTCAAAAATCTTCTATGAAACTACAAGGCCAATTGGAACCCGACTTGGAAGTAATCATCCTTTTAAAGGAGGTTCTCTTTCAGAAATATGTCTGATGACGTAGACTGTTAACCAAGATGGCCACCACAGCTGAACTTCGTTTAACATAGGACCCTATAGGAAAATTCATTTAAAAATCTTCTTGTCTGAAACCACTAAGCCAATTAGAACAAGACTTGGTAGCAATGGTGATTAATACATGGTCCTCTTTCAGAATTGTGTCCGATGACCAAGACTGTCAACCAAGACGGCTGCCACAACCAAACTTGTTTAACATAGGGCCTATCGGAAAATTCATTGAAAAATCTTCTCGTCTTAAACCACTTGACCAATTGGAACCAGACTTGCCAACAATGGTCCTTATGGGGTCCTCTTTCAGAAATGTGTCTGATTTCGTGGACTGTGAACCAAGATGGATGCCACAGCCGAACTTAGTTTAACATAGGACCCTATGGGAAATTCACTAAAAAGTCTTCTCGTTCGAAAATACTGAGCCAATTGGAACTTAAATTGGCAGCATTGGTCCTTAGATGGTCCTCTTTAAAAATGTGTCTGATCACCCGGATTGTCAACCAAGATGGCTTCCACAGCTGAACATAGTTTAATATAGGACCCTATGGGAAAATTCATTTAAAAATATTCTTGTTTGAAACCACTTAGCCAGTTGCAAAAAGACTTAGCAGTAATGGTCCTTAGATAGTTTTTAGGGTTAGGTTGCTAAGCAACCAAAACCCTTATGCCGTCGGTCGTTTGGTTAGACAATGAAGGAAACTTTGGAAATCTGGTGTTTTGTGGAAAAAGTTGGACCAGAAGTTTTTGAAACTATGTTTTTATGAGTAAATATGCAAGCTTATCTAGGATTGAAGCTTAAGCAAGGCTAGTTAAGCAGCTTTTTATCTCGATTTTGAGATGACACATGCGCAAAGCAACCTCCATATTTTTCGAATTACGACTATGTTTATATTGGAATATCATATAAGAAAATAAACATTCCGCGGTAAAATAGTCCTAATATTTGTTGTTGCTGGTGCAGTTGTTTTTTAATAGAAATGTAACTGAAACACACCGAGAAGTGTAATTGTCCAGTTATTTAATAAAAGATGTGTGTTTTATTGACGATTTCCTTTTTGTTTTGAAAGCCGTGTAAAGTATTCGCACCTTTTAAAGTGTACAATGCTATCGGCGTAAGGATTTTGAATGTTTACATTTGCACGGATATTTTGGGAAGGATTACAATCAGGTTTATTTTCAAAAGATTTCAAAGGTAAGTTCCATTTTTGTTGTGAACGTGATTGTTAACTTATACAGAACATATTTTGCACATTATTTGCTTATTCTTCTTGTAATTCTGATGGTATTTTGTGTATTTGATTAACCTTTTGACCTGATCATCGTGACTTCATTTTGTCAAACCTGTTGGTCAGTGATAGAATTGCATACAGGTTATTTGAAATGCCGACAACTTGCACATTAAGATTGAAAAACACTGTGTTTATCATTAATTTAGAAAACGGTATTATCGAAGGTATAATGGGTTTATTTTAATTGAAAGCTTGAATGTTTACGTTCTTTTTGTGTATTTGATTAACCTTTTGACCTGATCATCGTGACTTCATTTTGTCAAACCTGTTGGTCAGTGATAGAATTGCATACAGGTTATTTGAAATTCCGACAACTTGCACATTAAGATTGAAAAACACTGTGTTTATCATTAATTTAGAAAACTGTATTATCGAAGGTATAATGGGTTTATTTTAATTGAAAGCTTGAATGTTTACGTTCTGATCTACCTGCACATGGGCAATGTAGTGTAAATAGAAATGACCCCCTTCTACAATTGTCCAAACTTTGTCTTTTTATATAACCTTAATAACTTGAAGACCTTTGATTTCTGTTTATTTTAATTCATCAAATCATTATTATGCGTTTGACTTTTAAAAAAAATTCAATTTAGAGTGATAATTCAAGAAACGTTAGCCGACTCGTGCTTTCTTTGATTGATTAGTGCATATTTATGTACAGACATGCGCAGTAAAGTTGAGTAGTAGAACCTTCAGCTCAGATACACTGTGTTGCGAAAATATACGTTTTAAAAAATCACTGTATATTTTGAAACCAAAGCAATACATATGCTGTCAATTTAAAAAAAAATCAGTCACCTACCCACAGGAACATTATTATATAATAGACACTTTTTCCGCAGAGCTCGTTAACTTTCATAATTGATATATTTCCTTGTAAATAATACTGTTAATAAAAAGAATTCAATACCAAAACCTATTTTGCAATACATTGTACAAACAAAAAGCATTGAAATAATCATCAGCAATGTTTGTACAAATAAAAGTCAAATGCTAGCAACCTAACCCTACCAGTGCTATGCACTTTGATTTAGAAATGTGTCCACTGACCTTGACTGTCAACCAACATAGTTGTCACAGCTGAACTTAGTTTAACATAGAACCCTATAGAAAAACCAGCCAAATTGACTGCAAAACTTAAATTTTTAGTCCTGTGAAAAGTTAAATCCAGGTGAGTGATACAGGCTCTTGAGAGCCTCTAGTTATTACATATTTTCTGTATACATTTGCTCATTTCTTTCAAATTTAAAAAAAAATAATAAATATTGCCAGAATATTGTACATACAGCTAGCTCATAAATATGTTAGCACCAAACTTTTTCTTGGCCAACTTGCCTTTGTCTAGTTTAGGAACACCTTTAGTCACAGCAAAGAATGTTTTGATTACTTCATTCTGTTTATAGGCCTCGGTCAATCTAAATGCCATTTCTTCTGTTCTGTAAAGATAAATGATTCAAATTTTTAGATATTTTAATTTTTCATGCATGTAATCCAACTTAAATGGGCCATCATACTGAATGTATGCGGTCTTTTTGATTGTATCTAAAAACATGTATCAACTAGAACTGTGAGTGACCTCATTGAGTGATACCCCCTGCTTGCAATACTAGGAGTTGCGCTTACAAGCTTTAAACATGTAAAACCCTTAAGTTGGATTATCTCCCTTTGCAAGCATCTTCCTTTATGCACATCTACATATGATGCCCAACCTTCATATAAAGTTTCATCAAAATCCATTTAACTGTTTAGGAGGAGTTGCGCTTACAAGGTACATGGATGGACGGACAAGGTGATTCCTATATAAATATTCTTGTATAAAAAAATATACCATTTGAAACTAGAATACAGGATTATATATATATTGCATCATGTAGAAATTAACTAGATGCGAAAAACAAATTATTACATTCAAGAGGCTGTAGAATTGAAAGCAAACCAGATTTTCCTTCATCACTGTACATCGCTAAACTCAGATAAAAAATCTAGTTGAAAATCAGAAGAATGGAAATTGATCTCCACAAATTTCAACAGAACAATCTACAATGATGCAAATGTAAATATACTGTCAACTGCCTTGTGATGGGAGTCATGTGGTAGATTATCACTCAAGTTGAACTTGAACTAAACTCTACTGTAACATCCTTATCATAAAGATTTATTATACTCATAAAACTCGTGCTCATTTGTCAGCTTGTTTACTTGGTGTCATCTGCTAACACTGGAGCCACAGTGGAAAGTGGTCTAATTTCTACTGGTCACCAACTGTCAACACCGAGTTCATGAGTTCATTCTAGCTAATGGCGAGGTGTGTTTGACTCAGTTCCTATTTGACAAGGATTACCAATTTCTCTGTCATAGGTCGACGGTTCTCTCCTCCACTAATAAAACAGCCATGATAATTTCAAATGCAGTGAAAGTTAAATAAAGCACCAACTATTCAATCTGCTAACATTAATATGGCAGAAAAATAGTATGAAATTTGAAAACTTTTAACAATTTCAACAATTGTCTATTAAAGGCTGTGTTAAGTTTTAACCTATTGGTATATACATGTATAGTTTGAATTTAACTGACTCCATCTCTGCTTTAACCCAGTTTCAAGGGTTATAACATGGTGGAGGGGGAAATATCTTTTCAAAGAGGAGACAATAAATTTTGTTATTACATTTCATACTTTTAGATATATAAAGAAACAATGGGTTTCAAACTGGTCGTATTTTGTGATATTGCATAGTGATGATATTGAATGGTAAACTATTTTTAGAACAGGTGATTTCCAATTAAGAGTGAAATGTAATAGAACAATTATAGCACTTCACTTTCATGCAATATGTTTTATGGACCACACTTAATGCAATATAACCCACATCCTTTGGGCTTCGGCAATATTAATGTTAAGTGGTCAATAAAACATGATATAGCTCTCGGTGAAGTGCCATAATTGTAAGATACTTCATAGTTTGAACTTAGAAGCTGTTAAATAAGTTAATATTATATGTCTGATATTAGCAAATAATTACATTGTGAAAAGGTGTCTGCCATTTTACTGCCTGGAATATTACCATTCAGGGAAATTTAATTTGGAACAAATGTGTCTTAACTGTGCTAATTATTTTTGTACTCACTTGGCTAAAAGTAAAACTCCAGTAGTATCTCTATCCAGGTGAGTGATGAGATGAAGAGCTTTCAAATCAGGGTCAAGACGATTCTTCAGTTTCTCCAAACACTGACTAATGCTAATGTGTGTATTTGCACCACCTGCAAATAATCCACCCCAAAAAAAAACAGTGTTATCAAAACTTAAACATTTAATTATTATAAATCATATTATTCCCATTCAACTGGACCACTTTTCTGTTAAATGCACTTTTCTAACAATCATCAAATGAGTCCTTATAAAAATAAAAATAAAGGGCTTTGCTAAGAGCAGCATGATACGACTGCAACTTTGACCCTTTGTATCTCGGCAAAAATAACAGATAGAAAAAAATTGTTAACATATTATGAAAGTACTCATCAAGGTGAAGTAAAATAAAAAATCCCAATAAGAAAAAAATTAACACACATATGAAACCACATTGTTTTTTATTACCTTTTAACCCCTTATATCTCAATAACTGTAACAAATAGAAAAAATCTGTTGTCATAATACTGGAAACACTCATCAAGATAAATTAAAATTAACTAGAAAATGTGTCTTTAAGACACGGATGCCAAGCCCTAAAAACAATATAGGTGTTGCTGAACTGTGTTGTACTATACAAGAGGACTGTAGTGGTGAAATATCATTGATATATTACTATAGGTTTCCGAGACATGAACCTAAACGCAAAACTTAACCAAAATCACTGAGGCATGAAATGTAGGTCATAGCGACCCAAGTGTTGCTTACATGTAACTGTGTTGTACTATACAAGAGGACTGTAGTGGTGAAATATCATTGATATATTACTATAGGTTTCTGAGAAATGGAGCTAAATGCAAACTTAACCGAATCGTGAGGGACGTATGGATGGACAGACAAGGGTAAATCTATATATCCTAGCCACATTTGTGGCGGGGCATAAAAATCAACATTAAAATCAGATGATAAATAAAAATTCTAGGTGTCCTGCAAAATGCCTCATTTTTGGCCCTTTAATCCCTTTTATCTCTGCAACGACAAAAGTAACACAAAAATGCTTGGAGTAACTTGTATAACATTTCTTATGATGAACCATTTTTTTAACAATCATCAAAATCGGATAAGAAATAGAAAGTTTAGAAAATAAAGGTGTATCCCTTTTTTGGTCCATTTTTATTTCTAAAACGGTAAAAGATAGTGGATATAAATTTTAAGTTTTTCAATTTTTATCAAAGAAATTAAAAAAAAAATAAAAATCGGACAAAATATTTAATGTAAACAGTTTGTGGTTTGACATGTTTGGAGAATTCATGGATAAAAGCCTGAAAAATACTTTTGAAAATTATTTCATGAAATTAAAACTTGAAGTGACGTAAATTATGAAGAGCAGACACAGATGAAAATCTATCAATTAATTCTACCTGGCCTATGTATGATAAATTACTTACCATAACATGCAAGTCCATATGGTTTGGATAATGCTATAATATCATCTGCAATTAAGACAAGAAGAAATACATTAATGTTGTTGTAATTTTGAAGAACATGTCAGTGACTTAAAGGTACTGTAAATTCGGAAATTATTGCGATGTTTTTATTATTGCGAAAAATGCGACAGGGTTGTAATCACAATAATTTAAACTCGCATTTTGGATTTTTTTTATATGAATGAAGCAGGATTTTTCTCAGTATCGCAAAAATTAAAGTCGCATTTTGGTCTAAAATGACAAAATCGCAATAAAAAATGCACACAATAATTTCTGAATTTACAGTATATGAAAATTTGGAAAACGATTAAAATGAAATTTAAATTTCTTTACATACATTACATGTATACCATAATTCAACAGAAAAATTTAATTCTATAATTGTTTACACCATATTCATATATAAAAGCAAAAATTTTAAAAATAAAAGTATTCCAAAAGTATAGTGGTAAACACAATGACATTAAACATCAGGAAGCTCCCAAGAGCCTGAATAACTCACCTGTTAGTTTTTGTGTAGATCTTGCATCAATGATTATTTTTGCTATTTAATATATACCATCACATTTTTAGCCTTAATATTGACCTGTACAGCTGAAATATAGAATCCTGAACCCAAATATATATGGTTGCTAGAGACTTTTTAATTGCTTGCTAAGGACTTTTTTAATGGCATTGACTCTTGAGCTTCCAACTGGTTAATTGTAGGGTCCTGAACCCAAACATATCTGGTTGCTAGGAACTTTTCCATCAGTTGCTATGGATTTTTTCAATGACCCTGACCCTTGAGCTTCCATAACGACTTGTACAGCTATATTATAGTGTCCTGATAAATATATACAATGTATGGTTGCTAGGGACCTTTTCATCGGTTGCTATGGACGTTTTTAATGACCTTGACTCTTGACCTTCCTTTTTGACTTGTACATGTAAATTATAGAGTCCTAATAACCCAAATATATATGGTTGCTTGGGACTTTTTCATCAGTTGCTATGGACTTTTTCAATGACCTTGACCCTTGGTCCTTCATTTTAATTGTACACCTACCATTCAGTTTATTTCAAGTTATTCTGTAAACATCTGTGACAATATGTCAGACCTTTATTTTTACTGATAATTACTGTTTACATGTAAATAATCTTTCAAGGGCAAAAACTCCTATATCTGGTAAATTGACGATTTTGGTCATGTTGACTTATTTGTAGATCTTACTTTGCTGAACATTTTTGCTGTTTACAGTTTGTCTTTATCTATAATAATATTCAAGTTTAATTTGATTTTAATTCTTTATTTATTTAACGAAGATTACAAACAGGATATTCAAGTTAATAACCTAAAACTACAAGCTAAAGAGTTCCTTAAAATTAACAATTCAGGGGCAAAAATGCAAAAATGGGTTGACAAAGTCATCTGCAAATTTCATGAAAGGTAGATCTTGACCTCATAAACATTTCTACATCTTGTCAGTTTTGCTCTAACTGCTTTAGTTTTTGAGATATGAGCCAAAAAGTGCATTTTTCACCTATGTTCTATTTTCAGCCATGGCAGCCATGTTTCTCGATTGACAAGAAAACAAAACATATATATCTTATACAAGATACCCTAAGGATCATTCCACTGACGTTTGGCTGAAAATGGTTCAGTATTTTCAGAGGAGAAGATCTTTGATAAAGTTTACGACGGGCAGACAACAGACGCCAAGTGATAGCAAATGCTCACATGTCCTTTTAGGACAGGTAAGCTTAAAAGGACTCTTCCTCTCTCTGAACCTTTTTCACATATTCAATTTCAAGTACTTTTAAGGATTTCAAGGACCTATGCAAACCCTGAAAACATTTAAACAAGTGTGTTCTAATGAGTAACAGTGATATTAATAAAACATAATTTGTTCTTTTATTTTGAGATTATCAATACATGTACATTGTAGTACCTGTTTTTGCCAAAAAGTGTTCAGCCCTGAGAATATTATTTAATATTTTCTGTTTATAAAAGGATGTACTTATTTCAGATTTTTGGTGTCCAAAATCCTTTTACATTCATGTTATTTTTCCTTGTATGAGCCATTTCTGACAAGCACTAATAGTGCATTCATTTCTAATTTGATAAAGACTAGAACATTTTACGAACCCTGATACATTTAAATGTAAAAGTAAAATGTACCAGATCAACACACTCATTTTACTAAATGTCACATGCCTAGGAGAATAAACAAATTATAAAGTTTCTGGTTTCACTAGGCCATGGATCAAGCCTACCAACTCTAGCAAACTAGGCGAGCATGTAAGACCACAGTGGCAATTTACAATGTATAACATTTACAGACAAATTTAGAGTTACCTTTGTTATAGACAATACTATCGTATAATGTGTTAACTACTTCTGATGAAGTCATTTTATATAACGATGATCTCATTTCT
Organism: Mytilisepta virgata; assembly: GCA_028015205.1. Lineage (NCBI taxonomy): Eukaryota > Metazoa > Mollusca > Bivalvia > Mytilida > Mytilidae > Mytilisepta > Mytilisepta virgata. The sequence goes on from CM051520.1 coordinate 37,492,464, forward strand.
TTACTTTTTCTGTATCTTTTGAGTTCTGTTGTGGTATCTCCTTAAGAAAAAAACGTTATTACATGTATATCCTTGAAAAATATTTTATTGCCCAAGAACACTGATTAATACTGTCAGTGTGTCATCTATAAGCTAGAATTCAAGTAAAAATTTTCCCATAAAAGGACATGGTCAAATTCTTGGTACTGAGAATCATTGTGGAATTATCTCAATGTATCAAATTTTACATAATTACAAGTTTACCAAATTTCTACATTTGGTAAATCAAGAAAATTCTCAAAATGTCTTTCAGGATGAAAACTTTTCGTTGAGCCCCTGACATTCTATTTTAAATAAAGAACTTTAACCCTTGTCTTGTGCCTTGGACATAATTTACAAATGTAATATATTGTACACAAAATGTATCTCACAGCCTAATTACATTGTACTTCAAAAGGATCTACCTCTGCCATTATGAATTCATAAGAGAAGCCTTGCACTATCAGTTATCTGAAAAAAAACCTACAAAATTATCAAATTTTATGTATTTCATTGAAAATTTTGAACACCCAAAACCAGCTCCATGTACAATGTATATTATGAATTATAATTTACATGTATGAGTAACATGCATGATATTAAAAATTTTGAAAAATCTTAAGCAATTCTGAGTCTACTCTAAGATTCTGAAATCGGAAAAAGTGTTATTTAAGGTAAGATAAGTGGTCTCATAATACATGTACTTCCACCTTCCAGCTTGGATTTAAAGGGTAACTGACTTGAATATAGTTTTAAAAGTTTTATTTGCCAGCCGAGAAGAATTGAAAGAGGCTCAATTTAAAGTCTGGGAGAATTTAAATTCATAAAAAAAATCATATGAAACAGAAATGTTCTTGATTTTTTTTTTTCAATGGCTGAGTCATTTTAGGTCACCTGACCCAAAGGATCAAATGAGCTATTCTCATCACTTGGCGTCCATCGTCGTCTGTTAACTTTTACAAAAATCTTCTCCTCTGAAACTACTGGGCCAAATGGAACCAAACTTCGCCACAAGTATCATTAGGATATCTAGTTTTTAAAAAATGTCTGATGACTCCGCCTGCCAACCAACATTGCTGACATGGCTAAAAATAGAACATAGGGGTAAACCGCAGTTTTTGTCTTATATTTCAAAAACTACAGCATTTAGAGCAAAACTGACATGGGGTAAAAATGCAGGCCAAGATCTACCTGCCATGCAATTTTCAGACGAATCGGTCAACCCTTTGTTGGGTTATTGCCCCTGAATTGTTAATTTTAAGCAAATTTTGCAGTTTTAGGTTATCTTGAAAATTATTATAGATAAAGACAAACTGTCAACAGAAAAAATGTTCATCAAAGTAAGATCTACAAATAAATCAACATGACCAAAATCATTGATTGACCCCTTTCAGGAGTTTTTGCCCTTTAAAAACGGCTTCCGGCGTAAACTTTCCTTTAAAGATCCTCTCCTTTGAAACCAATGGGCCAATTGAGACCAAACTTTGGTGGAATGGTCTTTAGGTGGTCCCCTTTCAAATTTTTATCAGGTATCCCTTACTTCCAAGAACATGGCTGCTGTTACTAAAAATAGAAAAATGGGGGGGATGAATTTAAAAAATCTTCTTTCATGAAATTACAATGCCAATTGAAACCAAACTTGACAGTAATGGTCCTTAGGAGTTTCTCTTTCAGAAATATGTCCGATGACCCGGACTGTTAACCAAGATGGCTGCCACAGCCAAACTTATTTTAACATAGGGCCTTATGGAAAAATTCATTGAAAAATCTTCTTGTCTGAAACCACTTGACCAATTGGAACCAGACTTTGTAGCAATGGTCCTTAGAACATGTAGAAGGTCCTCTTTCAGAAATGTGCTATTTCGTGGACTGTGAACCGAGAAGGCCGCCACAGCCGAACTTAGTTTAATATAGGACCCTATAGGAAAATTCATTTAAAAATCTTCTTGTCTGAAATCACTAAGCCAGTTGGAACAAGACTTAGCAATAACGGTCCTTAGATGGTTCTCTTTTAGAAATGTGTCCATTGACCTTGACTGTCAACCAAGATGGCTGCCACAGCCGAACTTTGTTTAACATAGAACCCTATAGAAAAACCAGACAAATTGACTGCAATACTTAAATGTTTAGTCCTGTTAAATCCAGGTAAGCGATACAGGCTCTAGAGAGCCTCTAGTTTATTCTAATTGTCACACACTTTACCAGAGGTCCATGGTCTGAACCTGTATTGCAAACATGCAGCCGTTAGAGAATTAAAATTTTTATGAACATGAAAATTATTCTATCATTGATTACAAGAAAATCAGAAACACTGATACCTGCAGTATCTGTAGATTTCGTCAAATCCAATCTAATTTTTCTTGAGGCTTGCTTTGCTGTAGTTTCCATTTCTTTATTTTCTCTATGAATAGTTTTATTACTTGCTGACAATCGTTTTTTAACAGTCTTTTCTGAAGGACTTTTATCATACTCAATTTCTGACTCATTTACAGGATCACCCTTAGATTCAGACTGACCAAAATACTGACTGTTCTGATTGATTCTTAAATCAGATTCTTTTCCTTGTTCAATAGTTTTATATTTTGTATTGGCTGCAGTGAGGTGACTACTTTTGTTTTGCTGCAAAACACTACTGTTCAATTCATTACCATATCTAGCTGATTCAACATTTTCTCTCTTTTTATTTATATCATACTTATTTTTATTTCTCAGAAATTTTTCTTGTTTATCAGTCATTATTTCCGGTAATGATTCTAAATGACAATCTGTTTTTCTAGCATCCTTGTGAGTGTTGTCTGATGAATGTAAATTTGTTGAACTAGATGTTCCGGTTTCTTTTTCATCCAGTCTATATTGATCTTTGTTTAAACAGTCACTTTCATTGTCCGATGTTAAATCTTCATCCAGTATTTCACTATTGAATTCAAAATTATACGTTGTTATATTGTTCCCTGTTCCCCCATCTTTGCATTTTATTGGTTTTGACTGTGTATGTACCATGCTGCTGCATAAAGAATCATCAGTCTGATAAAGTTTATAGGTGTTTATGTTAGAATGCAGAGAACTAGATTCTGCATTATCAGTATTTCTATTCCCAAGAGTTCCATAATTAAACGAATTGGATCCACCATCACTTTTATTAGAAGAACTGTCAGTTTGATTTATGCTCAGTTCTTGACTTTGTTCATGTAAATATTCATTTGTTATGTTAGGATTTGATACTATTGCTGAATCTGAAACTTTTCTTCTTTTTTTCCTTTCACGATTTTTTGAAATTGTATTGTCTGCTCGAGTTTCAAGGAAACTGAACTTATCTGCTACACCTGGGTCCAGCCTTACAATACCATAAGGGACATTGAAATAATCCAATTTTTCTTGCTTCTCTTTGAGGTTATATTTTTTCAAAATGATTTCCTTGTCAGGACCGGTTGCTGGAATAGGCTGAGAGAGTTCTTCATTCTTCACACCATAAAAATCTTCATCTTTCGAAGAATCTTTGACCTGCCTGACATCTTCTTTTTCAGCTAAACGTGATGTGTAACGATATCTTGGAAAATTTCGAAAACATTTCAGTATGTTCTGTGGTGTAAAATCACAGATATAGATATATCGTTTTACGCAATGCATTTTTACTGGGCGCTGCCATTAGTGAAATTTCTTTCTCCACATTTGTATACTCCGGTCACATGATAGGACTGGCGTACTCCATTGAGGTTTTAGCAAGAATCAAGACCAAAAATATTTGTGGCTGTCAGAGTAATTAGAATACAAAATAGACATGTTTTTATCTCAGTATACAAAATCACTCATTATAGTCTCATGAAAATTTACTGTGCAAACAATGTTAAAAATTATAATTTTTTAAGAAATGTGAACATCGAGGTTAACACATTGTAACATGATAAAGGTATTTTCAAAAAGGTAAAGAATTGTATAATATGAATGTGCAAATGGTATCTAATGACTATTAATAGGTGCCGATTTGACCAGATGCCGAATTGACCAGGTGCCGAATTGACTTTTTCAATAGGTGCCGATTTAACCAGGTGCCGATTTGACTTGTACCCTATCTAATGAAAATAGTATAATTGAACTTATGCTCTTAAAAAAACAACTTGCACCCTATTAATCGTATGAGAAATGGATCAACATCAGATCATGACATATGGGCACTGAAAATTTATCGCATCTGTCATATAGATACAGATACAGATAACTTTATTGGCCAATAAAGGTGCCCATTGGTGGGCAGATGGAGACGGGTTCAAACACTTAGCTGCTGCAGGAACTGTATATGAATATGATAGTATTATATGCTCCCTGACTGCTGATTGTATGTACACATTTTTCAACAACAATAACAAAGTACTTTGAAAATCGCAGTCTTTTCTTTAAAGTTTAAATGACAAATATATGTTATATAGGAGGAGGGAATCAATCCAAACTCAAACATACAGGTGCCATATCAGCAGCCAAATAATTGAACCTTACTGGGCAGATTATTCACAATACAATCACTGATTCATAACATAATAAAACAAACCAAAATCCTGAAATAATAAGACAATAACTGTTCATTAGATTAATAATTGGGTTGATGATATAAAAATACAGTTAATTTAATCATATAACATTTAAAAAAAAAAAAAAAATGTCAGTATATTTTTGAGTACATCCGGTTAGATTTGGACAAAGAGAGACAACTCCATCATTCTCAGGTTTGCTTCAGTAATAAATCACGACTTTATATTAGTTCTGATATCATATTAAATATAAGTTTTATAACATAAATATCTTCATTAGTCATTAACCATCAAAATTATTCTCTGAAGCCAGTTTAATAAAGTTATTATAGTTAATATTCAGGTTATCTATAAATGGTTTTCTGTAGTTTTCCAGAAAAGGACAGTCTAATAAAAAATGCCTTTCATCTTTTACATTTTCTTTACACACGTTACATTTTCTGTCTTTGATTTCAAAATTCAAATATCTACCACTTTCTATATTAAGGTTATGATCACTAAGTCTAAATTTGGCAAATACTTTTCTTTGTTCATCTGAGCCTATAGTTAAATAAAGTTCAATTTTATACATATATTTAAATTTTCTGTATGTTTTTTTAATTTATTTCCAGCTTTGGCTCTTGTTTTTTATTATCATTATTAAATTCTATATGCCAAAGATCAATAAATTTTGTTTTTAAACAATGCTTTACTTTATTTATTATGTAACCCTGTTTATGTTTTGAATTATTATAATACTGTATAATTAAAAAGCTGTCATTTGTCAAAATAGATCACATTGTCAACCTGTAAAAAGCTTGTAAAATAGGTGTTTCCATAAATAAAATTTAAAATGTTGAAAGACTAAGAGTTTCTAAAAATAATTTAGTTGAAAGACCCCCTTATTCCAAAAATAGAATTTAGAAGAACAAATTTATGAAGCGATATTTTGATTGGCTGTTGGATTAGTCTAAAGACCAATCAGAATCGATCTTTCATTCTTACTTCGGAAGTTCATTAAATATGTGATATCTACATGTTGTTTTGGTAATATTAAATTGTTAAAGTTTATCATTTTCAATTCAATATCAACATTATGAAAAGGATATAGGGAAAATGTCAGAGATTCAAAACCGTAAAGCACAGGTTAGTTCGTTGGTTATTGAAATAGAACATGATTGATATTTTGTGAATTTGAATATTATAATAAAACAATTATAGCCTTTAAAATGTCGGTCGATACATGTTTTATCGACCTCCTCTAAAGGCTATAATTGTATAATATTCATATATAAGTGCTCAAGATTCAAAAATTGAAATATCTCATGAATACATTTTACCCATGATTCTTGTTCGGCAGTTGACATTGTTACTGATATATCAGAATAGAAATATATCGTTCTGTATAAACTAATCAAATATAAAGGCCCAGCCCATGTGTAAAAGACCTCAACTCTTGACTTATTTCTTAGTTATACTGGAGTATAGTATTTTGTTTCATATTGTGATTTTTTTCTGAAAACTTATAGTGATGACACTCCAGCTTAAACAGCAATATTATCAACAAAGCTCAACGAAATATGCAATGAGTATTGGAAACAGTGAACAAAAGAAAAAATCAATTTTATGAAATTGTTGAAGCACTGCAGGTTTTTCAGTCATGAAACAATAAAAACAAAGACAACAGAGGGACTTTTGCAGTATATCATCATTTAGATTTGTGAAATCATCTAAATTTCATTTGATATATATGTATCAATTGTTTGTTAGTGCTTAGTAGTATTTTAGTAATTTAGGTGACTTTGCCATCATTTATTTTAAATAGTGTTTACAAATATTACAGAACAGTACATTTTAATAATAAATTGATTAATTATTAAACATCAAATTGATCTTTAGTTCTTTGGATTTCGCCACCCAGATTTTTGGACAATGTAAATTTTAATTAAAAAAAATTTGCCGCTTCGTTTTGCAGAAATGCTGAAAATTCGCCCCATATTCTTTTTTCCAGAAATTAAAAAATAAAAATGGTTCGCCCGCTCCTAAAATTTTGTAAAAATTGGATTTTTTTCCCCGTTTTCACAATATTTTGTTAAGTAAATATGTGCCGCACGTAAATTTTATCTTCGCCAGAAAAAAAAATCCCCCAAGAAAAAAAATTTAAATAAAGTTTCCCTCGCTTGCACCTATTTTTGCCATCCGAATATCCAAAGAACTAAAAATCAATTTCGTGTGGCCTTATAGGGTGTTTTTCTTATTAATTATTTATTTCAAAGGAGTATAGTGAATAAAACCTAAGACATCAGAAATATTATCATTGCACGTATAAACAACACTGCATCAATGCCGTTAGTACAACAATACTAGAACAACACTGAAACAATATTTTATTCCAGTATTTCGATCGGCAAGTACGGTAGATCAGATATTTGTGGACGCACCATTTAATTACACATGTTACACGTATGTCGGTAAAAGCCACAGCCACTTCAGAGAGATCAGTTTTTTTTTTTTACCCTTTTTTTTTAATTGTTATTTCAACATTATTTACATTATTTGGACTATTCTTAACATAGCCTTGCTTGCTGAGCTTGCTTGTTTTCTTAAAGTTGATTTTATTGTCTTTTATGCCAAAAAACCCCTTTTCGTATGTATAAAATGTATACTGAAATATATCATGTATATCGTATACTTCATTTTACTTACACTGTTACAGTTTATACATACGTATACTGGATATATTATAAACCACACTAAAATCAAAACAAGGCAAGTCAAACAGGTTAATAATGATACGAAGTGATATATATACAAGCTCTGTCTCAATAAAAGACGTGAAGTAAAAGTAATAATGAGTAGTATACTGAAAAAAAAATATGACACTTGAAAAGTATCCACTACCATAAATCATCGTATTCTTATATTTTAGAGCCGTCTTAAAATAGTTTTTAGGGTGATAATTATACATATAAGCATTGTTAATTCATTCTTTTTTAAAACACCACACCGAACTCGGGGTGAATTGTTTGATTATCCATTTTAACCATCGTTTTGCCCTCAATTGTTGAAAACTCTCATTTTGAATTAGTTTACTTAGAATAACGAACGTAGACTTTATAGTCTACTAACTCATTATCCCTTTCGTTCACTGTTATATTTACCTCAAATTCTGCCTCACTCTGCTCGTCCGAATTCTAATTATTTCTACTCTGCCTAATTTAATCGTCTATAAACAAGATAACACATAATTAGGATTGGTTGCTCTCAGTAACTTCATATTTTTCTTTCGACACTTTTAATACAATTATTACATATATTACAAACTTCTATTCATATAGATAATAAATGAATAATAATCTTTATATATAAAAAAAAAATTAAAAATATAAATTATACCCATGGGAGTTAAATAATAGTAGTATATGGGGACCGTTCGAGTCGTATTTGTGGAGGAGGATTTGGCCCGGATATGATGTCACAGTAAATGACGCATATTTTGGGTTTATGACGATATACGTGTTTTTCGTCTTTATGAAATTATGTTCTTTATGTTTCTAACGTTTTGAATTATTTTTTTTCCTTTTTTTTCCTAATTTTTTTGTCGCATCCATGTTTCATGACGTCATGGAAATAAAAAACATGAAACATGTCTTCTCTTGCTCCATGCTGCTCATCGCTGATCTTCTCTTGCTCATCGCTGCTCAGCACCATGCTCTTATGCTCATATCTATATTTTGCAGTTGCTGCTGCTCTTCTCTTCCTCATCGCTACCCTTCTCTTGCTCATCGCTGCTCTTCTCTTGTTTCCACTGCTTATCGCTACTCATCACCATGCTTTCATGCTCTTTTCGTTTTTTTGCTGCTGCTGCTGCTGTTGCTCTTCTCTTGCTCATCACTGCTCTTCTCTTGCTCATCGCTTCTCTTCTTTTGCTAATTGCTGCTCGTCGCTGTTCTTCTCTTGCTCATCGCTGCTCTTCTCTTGCTCTTCGCTGCTTATCGTTGCTCTTCTTTTACTCATCGATGCTCTTCTCTTGCTCATCGCTGCTCTTCTCTTGCTGATTGCTGCTCATCCCTGCAATTCTCTTGCTCCATGCTGCTATTCTCTGCTAAGCACCATGCTGTCGTGATCATTTCGGTTTTTATTCTGATGCTGCTGCCCATCGCTGCTCATTGCTGCTCTTCTCTTGCTCCATGCTACTCTTCGCTGCATGAGAAAGAGAAGAGCAGCAGAGACCAGCATGGAGCAGCATGGAGACTAGCATGAAGCAAGAGAAAAGCGGCGAAGAGCAGCATGGAGCAAGAGAAGAGCGGCGAAGAGCAGCATGGAGCAAGAGAAGAGCAGCGTTGAGCAGCATGGAGCAAGAGAAGAGCAGCGATGAGCAGCATGTTGCAAAATGAGTACAGTGCAGAGCAGCGAAGAGCAACACGGAGCAAGAGAAGAGTAGCAGCAAGAAAAACAGCAGCAGCAACAGCAACAGCAACCGCAGCAAAAGCAGCAAAAAACTGAAATGAGCATCAGAGCTCGTGCTGAGCAGAGATGAGCAGCGAAAAGCAGCAGCAAAAAAAACGAAAATGAGCATGAGAGCAGGATGCTGAGCAGCGACGAGCAGCATGGAGCAAGAGAAGATCAGCGATGAGCAAGAGAAGAGCAACGATAATCAGCGAAGAGCAGCGATGAGCAAGAGAAGAGCAGCGATGAGCATGAGAAGACCAGCGAAGAGCAGAGATGAGCAAGAGAAGAGTGCAGATGAGCAAGAAAAGAGCAGAGATGAGCAAGAGAAGAGCAGAGATGTACAAGAGAAGAGCAACGATGAGCAATTGAAGAGCAGCGATGAGCATCGATGAGCAAGAGAAGAGCAGCAATTAGCAGCGAAGAGCAGCGATGAAAAAAATTCAAAACGTTAGAAACAAAGAACATAATGTCATAAAGACGAAAAATAAGTATAACGTCATAAACCCAAAATACGCGTCACTTACTGTGGCACCTCCTTATCAGCATCTCCTCCACAAATACGGTCCCCGTATACTACAAACAATATTACAGGCAATAGACAATAACAAACACATACAGACAGAGAAGTAACAAGAAAAAGAAAATAACTTTTACAGATGTGGACCCTATTTTCGCAGTTTCAATGACCGCTTTAATAAGTCACAGATAATTCTTAAAAGTTCAGAAGTTCATGATTTAGGATATCAAAAACTAGGCAGACGGAACGCTGTTCGGAGCTTGAAACATTATATTAAACCCCACCCATACATAAACAGCTTGCATACAAAAAGTAAAACAAGTATTAGTTACATGTATTCTGTAAATAAATTATACAAATAGGAAACGGTAAAACCTTTTTTGTGACATGCTGTGGCTATAGTCGGAGATTGCTCTGACGTCTGATGGCCTTTTTGTGACATTCTGCGGCTATAGTCCGCGATTGCTCTGACGTCTGACGGGCTTTTTTTTACATGCTGCGGCTACAGTCCGAGATTGCTCTGACGTCTGACGGCGTTTTTTGTGCGCATGTCACAAAAATAAATATATTTTTCTCTTGCAATTTTTTATATTGAAAACCTACCCACTGGTCATCTTACATCGTTGGTGTATTTTCGTTTTCAATAGTTTGGTCTTTCAAAAGAGTTTTCCAATTTTTTAATTATACTGGTAATGGTCATGATGAACTTGTTAACAGAATCCGCGGTCTTCTGGTAAAAATTAAGAAACCATATTTTTTCAATTGTTTTTTCAACCATTTGTCAATTTTCAACGTTGAATATTGACCGTGTCATTGTTGACCCTCGCACCAATCAGTGCACTGTTATTGTCTATATGCCTCTATTTTTGGAATATATATGTCTTTCTATTGAAAGGTTTTCTTTCAAGTAGGCTATCAACCCCTGAATATGTAGTCTTTCATTACTTAATTTTGTTCTATAGATATTAATTAAAATAAAAAAGTGAGAAAAAAAAGTTAACATCATTCTTCTCTTAATCCATTCTTTTTTTTTAATCGTATTATTATCTATTTTGATGTTAATATTGTTCCACAAAGAGCTTTCGTGTATTGTATACCATTTTAGGAAGACAATTGTATCATAACATCCGACAAACTTGCAAATTCTTCATGTCAGAAAGGAAATTTAAATTCTTTGCTTGGTCCTATGAACATGATGAAGGCTGAACAGTTTAACTCAGTATTTTCAACCAAACAAAATTGTTATATTATTTTGGAATCTGAATTATAAATCCCTCTTATCCAAGTTAATTTTAGTCTTTTACTGACATAGGCTTCGAAATCAAACATTTTTAAGTCACCTAAATCGTATCAGTTACAAAGAATATCTCTTTTCACTTTATCCAGGTTATCATCCCATGTGAATGAATAAATTTTTGCTGTAAAAGTACTTAAACAAAAACTATGACAGGTTGGCAGTGTTAAAAATGTATGATTCAATTTTTAAATGATCAAGCACTTTATTAAAATTATTTTTCCTAGGGTTGAGAGAGTCTGTTTTGACCAAATTTTTAAAAGATTATTCATTTCATTTTTTTTTTTTTTTTTTTTTTTTTGGTATAATTTAATTGTTCAATTTCTTCAAAGTCCTCTGAAAAGTTTATGCATAATAATTTTAATTAAGTCAATTGCTTGAACCCCATTCAAAATCCCATTTTACACAAATTTTACCCTAACTGAATTTCTATTTTAATTTTTTCTTTTTTTCTAATGATATTTCCAAGAATTTCTGCACAGACTTGCAAAATGTAAGGTGATAACGGATCCTCTTGTCTACAGCCTCTTTCGATTAAAAAAGTTGATAAAAAAGAATTTTCTGTAACTGCAGATTCTGAAGTTATTTTATTATGCAAAGTTTGAATCCAACATGTAATACTATCTTCAAAGTTGAAACAAAATTCCAATACCTTCATATTAAAAAAAAATCGATCACTTTTCAACAATAGTCAGTATTTCATGCATAGGGCTTAAAAGTTAAAAAAAATCGTTAAAATTTGGCTACCAGCCCGTGGAAAATTGAGCGGATCAAAATTCATTGGTTTTGGAATCAGTTTTTTACGTAGAAAATGACCGAAGTGTCAGTTTTCGAAGGGGTCAAAATCCAACAGATGCATAAGTTCTCTAACTAGATAAAAAAAAACATGTCCTATCTTCATTTTGTACTTAAAACCAAACAATAGTAGCAGTCATATAATTTTTACGTGTAAGCAGTTTGTGACATGCGTATTGGATACCGTACCAATGCGAGGTCTTACGTCAAGTAGTTTTGACCATTCAAATTCACTGATGATAAAACCAAAGTAATCATTCGCGTACTATTTCTGTAGGCCTAATACTCTTAAATTTTATCAACTATTTAACTGTCATAGAATTTCTGTACTAAAAAAACTTTGTAAGTTCATCATAATTATCAATAGTACAATTTTGTTCTCCAGGGGCCGTATGCATAAAACTACTTAAGTTAAGATTTTACTAAGAAATGACTTAAGTTAAGTAAACTCCGCACAAATTGCCTAAGTAGTATGCATAAAACAACTTAAGTTAAGAATTTGCTTCGCAAAATCTTAGTTTATTGAAACCCCGAGTATTTAAGTCATATGTATAAAACAACTTAAGTTAAGAAATTGCTTAATATTTGACTTAAGTCTAAGACACCTTTGGAGGTGTCTTAAGTCGTTTCAAAACCGATTAAATCATTTATCTGTGCGACTTAATGAATTGCAAAAACTTAAATACTTACAATACAAGCAAGTCATATGAATTTTGTCATATTTTGAACAAAGAAATATCCTTTTAACCCCCTTCTCTCTTGGTGTCTGGCATATTTTTGGCTATTCATATACTACATACATGTACATGTATTTAAATTTTGTTAAATCTACTCTCTCAAATTTTTTTTTATATATTTACACACGTGCTGTCTAATGATACAGTGCTTACTATTTAGACGCGCACGAAATTAATGCGTTTAATGAATGATACAATGTAGTTGTTGCTCATCAGTTACTTCGTTTAAAAAGCAGTAATACTGAACATTGTTCGATACCGTATAAGACTAAAGAAAGAAAGGAACGGATTTTTAGAGATTGCACAAATCCCACAGATATCTATCACGATTGTGAGGTAAAGAGACTAACAAAAGTTAGAAAACAGAGAAAAGTGACTTAAAAAATCGCGTCCACACACAGTAATGATTGATTGATTGAATAGATTTTAACGCCGTGTGGGCGACATTTAAGCCATATCACGGCGAGATCTGGTTCCACACAATATAAAAATTATAACTCAACATGAAGATCGTTATATAATGTGAACCTTAGGAATATAAGAATGTAAACATTGTTACATTTGTGTAGAAAGTATTAAAAAGTCCTTTTTCTGATATTTTTTATGACTAAATAGATGTTTGATAAAGAACTTTCAAAAATCCCTAGTGATATTCGTTTATACTTCTTAGAGTTTCATATTCCGCCAAAAGTCACAATTATTTCATTGCTTATATTAGAGAAATCTTTTATAGTACGCTTCCTAAACGTTTTACTCACAATTCAAACTTTAAAATTAATATTTGTAGATATAAATAAACATCTATGATTTTTTCATACGATATATCAATATCAGACATTGCAAAAAATGATTTGCTCGAAAACCGTTTCAATAGAGCTCTAAATAAATTTGGTTGTCGTAAGTAATTGTTATAAGGCTCTAAAATATTGACCAATTTTTACTGGATTAGTGCTATTCAAACACTCCCGGACTTCTTTTTAACCCATTAACAAAAAGTTATTCGTATGAGAATTATTTAAGAAACAACGGCTAATTGGCGTGGATTGATATGATAAAAAGTGAGGATTTCCGATGTAATACATGTATTACTTAAATTTTTCTTAGTTAAGTAGAAACTTAGGTCGTTTTATGCATATGACTTAAGTAAATTGCTTAGCTAAGTAAATTCTTAGCAAAATCTTAGTTTAAGAAACACTTAAGTTAATTTGTTTTATGCATACGGGCCCGGGTCAGGAAAACATTATTGGAATTAACTTTTATATCTCTATGTTGAATTGTAAACCTCTACCTTACATTCTGATTATTTATATTGTAACTGTTTGTATATTCTCTATACCTTTGTATTTATTGGTTATTGAGAAATAAAGTATCTATCTATTTAACATTTAAAATATTTGAAATCGCTCAGCTGAATGAACAGTTTTAAAATTAAGCTTGTGTATATCGCGAAAATAAATTTATGGTTGAGGAATAGGCTGACATCACAAAAATAGTTTATTAATACACCTGTAATGAATAGACCAGAATATCTAGTACATTTAAATAGGAAGCAATACAATAAGCCACAAATAAAAGACAGACATACAAATAAACAACTACAAAAGACAACACAGAAAACTCATCTGAAAACAAAAGTAACTATGGTAGCACTAACTTCTTTAAAACATAGGACTAAACACAGGGTACAGTTGTTTAAAAGTTAACTACATTTTTAGTTTTCACATCTTGCTTATTTGCTTGTAACGTTAATTTGAACAACTAGGCCCAGATTACTGATACTTCGATATGTAACTAAACAATTCATTCCGGAATTCACTTGGAGGTGAAAGAAAACACTTAGTATTGACACCACATTGAAATAGGCAGAAAAATCACTTTTAAATTGTTCTGTTAAACGTTTTTCTATTTTATATTCCGTATCGATAGTTCGTACGGGGCTTTCAGGTAGAAATATTGGTCAATGCCCGTTTTTTACCTTTTTAAGATTGTTTTATTTGTTTTACTTTTTTCTTTACTTTTTTCAGGTGTTTTATTCTGATTGTTATCGGCAATCCAATACCACTGTTGTATTGTTATGAATTTCATTTGTTACTTAACTGCAGTTGCATTTTTTTCACACAGTAAGTTTAAACGCAGATGTAATGTTCTATATTTTTCATCACTTTAAAAAAATAAAGTGAAAAATTGTTACATTCTATTTACCGAACTTCCATAAATTGTTCCTGTTGTAATTACTATTTTCGTGTGTAGGGTAGTGACTTGTGCTTGAAGCGATCTCTGTCATCCATCTGTTACAAATCACGATTAAGGATGTTAAAAATATGTTAATCGGTATTGACTAATTTAGTTATTTCATTACTCTTTCGATTTTTGACCCAGTGGTAGGAATTTATATATATGTACTTTTAACGACGATAAAGAAATACCAATATTATTAGAGTATAAAACAATACACTCCAAGTGAACTACAAAAATTATATATAACCATTTTTGTTTATTCAGTATCTAAAGCTTTCACACCTATTTTTAAATATCTGAATTAATATAGTTTTGGGTCCTGATTTGTAAATTTTAATTTTATTTTCATTGAGTTTTAAGTCAAATATCCACCCATTGTTCCTTCCAATCAGAACAAAGAAGAGATGAAGAGCGCGATTTTGAGTATATATCTAAAATTTGTGATTTAGTATTCCAAGAAACTAAATTAACAGAGAATTGTATTTTAATATTTTTTTCATTATTAATAATAATTATAATAAATACCGCTATGTTCATGTTAACCTCTTTCCATTGATATATTATTATTGTTGTTTTGTTAATGTAAATAGAAGTGAAGAAATACTTAATATAAAAAATGATACTGCATTTCGGACGTAGCTAGTGTAATCTGTTCTATTTACAATTGTTCAGTCTATTTACAAAGCAAACAGTAAAAATTGAGTAAAGTAAGTAAATTTTATAAAAAAAATTAAAATCCATTACAATTAATGACAAACAAACAATGAAAGTCACATGTAACAGTACAGATATACAGAGATTTCTTTTTATTAGAAAACAACCGAAGAGCGGTACCCGAAAAGCACAAAAGGAGGTCGAGGTCTATATCACCCTGACATATGCACACACCATAATGCATAACCAAGTTCTCGGTGGTCCCGTATTTAAATGTGAAGCCACAAAAATTATACCTAAAAATACATAAACAAAACTGACAAAGGCCTATGATTTACATGCATATATAAAAATGTAGTTCAATGAGTGAACAACCCTCCCCTGTATACGTGTGATAGTGGAATCATTAATACAATGCACCGCAATTAAGGGTATAAGCGTACAATTTATATACATACAATATAATTCATAAATCACAATTCACATTTCAACCACACACATATTCATAACATAATACAGTTTTTAAAGACAAAGGACTGACTATTATTTGGAGTATCCTCTCCCCTCAGTTCTAATGACTGTTTTATAAAGGTACCCAACATTTTAATGTCAGTTGGTGTTGATGGATTTAAAATTCCATTAATTTTATCATCTTCTTTAGCAAAGTGGTCAAACAACATTTTACGTTGGTTTTTATTAGAATTACAGTATACTGTATTAAGAAAAAATGAAATTCATCTTCGGTATCAGTTTTACATTTAATGCATACTCTTTTTTCTCTGGGTATATTTTTAAAACGCCCAATTTCTGTTTGAAGAGTGTGGTCACTAATTCTAAACTTGGTTAACGTTTGTCTAAATTCAAAATTAGGGTGTTTAAGGTAATATGCCATGCAACCTGGATTTTCCTTTAGAAATTTATATAAATAAATCTTATTATTTTCATTTAAATGTTTAATTTTATTGTACAATATATTTTCATAATACTTGTCAGAATCCTTTTTAATATTAGTCATTAACTTATCTAATATTTTATTATTTTCACATTTTTCCAAAAGATTCATGTCTAATTCCATGTCTGTATATAAATGTTTGACATAGGAATACCATGTTTAGGTGCCCTCATAGTTGAGGTTCTTACTTAAAGAAAATGCATCTTTATCCAGTGGGTTTAAACAATCATTCTAGCATAATATTTATGTTTGATTAATTATAAATTTTTCAACAGGATCTCGGCCTAATTCGTAATTTGTAGATTTTGTAGATTTTCTCTTAGTTCCAAGTATGTTTTTTACAGAAATGAAGATGAAGCTTCTCTAGAGGTGTCCCGTCTATGAAACTTGATTTATCTACTTTGTTTTCATTTTTTTACTTCTTTCACAGGCTCTTTAATATTTTAAATATATGTCCATGTAATAGATATCTGAATTATAACAAATTATAGGTTTTATAAGTGTGTCAAATAGATTACAAGCTACTTTGATTGGAACGCCTTTAAATGCTGATGTATATGACTTGATAGCAAAGAGAACCTTTCTTGCATTTTTTATAGTTCTTCTCCACTTGGAGCAAAACTTCCATGACATTTTACTATATTACCAAGGAATTTATATTCTTTTACATTTTCTGTATTTTAATTTTTATAGGTTACAATATTAGCACTGATTTTTTATTGGATTATTTTGAATTATCATTGTTTTGGTTTTGTTTACATTTAAAGTTAGCTGCCATTTATCATAGTATGTCGCCGGATTTTCAAGTCCATTCTGAAGTCCAGCTTTGGTTTCAGATATTATGATTAGATCATCAGGAAACATAAAACTACCCACATTATGTTCCAATAGTTTAGGAAGTGTGTTAACACCTGAGTCAAATTGATTACTTAGATCATTTATAAAAATGTTAAATAAAATAGGCTTATGGAATCACCTTGACGCACCCCTATATGTATCTGAAAGAAGTTAGAATGTTTATCTTTATACCTAAAGATCCTTCCGTATTTTGGAATTAATTTTTTAGAATATTATACATGTGTTTACCAATTCTTATTTTTAGCAGTTTATATAGCAACCCATTTCTCCACAGTGAATCAAAAGCCTTTTTTAGATCTACAAAACATACATATAATTTTCTTGTTTTTGTATAAAAACTTATTTATTAAGGCTTTGAGAATTAATAAGCTATCCGTTGTTCTGTGGTTTTCTCTGAAACCAAATTTAGAAACACGGAACTTTCATGCATTAGTTTTAACATTCTTGCATTTAATATAGCACAGACAATAACAAAATATTAAACAGCTTTGCATAAGATTTAATCATTTCAACAATACTAATTTTACATATTTTCGCAGATTGTTTTTGGATAGTTTTTCCATCTCAGACGGACCAAATCTGATGGCCAACATGACAGTCTTTCTTTTTATCTCCACTTTTAAATAAACGATAAAAAATTTATTATCCTAAGGAACATGCATTCTATTTGAACTCCCGTTTTAAACTTGAATTAAATATTTTTGAAAAGAAGTATATTCAACAGAGATACGCGCTCATAATTTTAAGTGCAAAATTTTCGGAGTTACGAATCAACATTTCCAATTAAATTAAAACAAAATATCTGATTGCATTTTGTTCCAGGATCACTAATTTATCTAACTGGATTGAAATATTATTCAATATATAAAACAGTCTAGGAAGTTTATAAAAAGAATTCTGCTAACCCGATACTCATTCCTATATATCACTTCTATTATGACAACCATTTTGAAGTATTAAAGTCCTTTCTTGACCTTGAATGTTTCCAAAACCAAGGAAGGCCGATTAGAACACACAAAAATTTTAAGAAAAGCGTCGACGTAAGGTATCGTACAGTAAAGTCTTAAAGATAAATAAGAGTTGTTTTCTTATTTTGTGAACTATTGTGAATATTTCTATTTGACTTTGGATCTGGGAGTAGTTGGGGAAGATGAGTTTGAAATCAATTGTTGTGAAGAAAAGTCGGATTCAATATTGCTCGTCGAAAAAATATAACAGAATCATTGGATTTTGATACAAGTTTCAGTTCAATGATATACCGCACATTTTCGTTTTCTCTTGCAGACATACGGACTTTATTGGAACTCTCCTCCAGCAAATGTAAAATCTACTTTATCGACGTATTAAATACTTGGAATCATTTTTAAAATTTTTACATCAAATTTTCTCTTTTTAGGGACTTCTTTTTCGAATATAGTTGTCTCTTTGGATGAATATAAAATTAAATTCTCTTTGTGTATTTATTTATATTATGAAGGCCTCTATAGGTATATTAGTGAAAGTTGTTACCTTCTTGAAAAGACGTATTATATTATTACATGTATTATTATCATCATTATTATTATTATCACATTTATATTGTTATTTCAATTTCAGTCTCCACATCGAGAATGAAGAGCGCCGCTATCGGGTCATTCCTATTTGTGAGCCTATTATATGGGACCACTGCCATTTACAGCGGTTTTGGAGGAGGTTTATCAAGTAGTTTGGGAGGTTTCAATACCTTCGGAGGGAATTCACCGTTTTTATCTTCCGGTTTCAATGGACAATTCAACAGACAAATAGTTCCTATTCCATATTACTACCCATACTTTGTGGGGTCCAGACAACGTTCGACAAGTCAACCAATAATTATCGGGAGTGGAGGAGGAAATAGTGGATTCGGAGGCAGATTCGGAGGTATATTTCATTTTATTCCGTATGTTTTGTAAAAACCTTGAAAAATATGCAAATTCAGATTTGTTTTATATTCCTTTATCGGTTTATATATAATGCCAAGTTGTATTTTTGGGGGAAGGGGGGTCCAATATTTTCACATTTTTCCTTTTCTTTTTTCTTTTTTTGTCTTTTTCCTTTCTTCTCTCGCCTTAACTGGTACAAATTGTTGGCCAGTAAAAATTTATATGTTCATTCATAGATGTGCATACATATTTGTAACTGTGGGAGGGTTAAATTATTTTTGGGGGCATCAAAGATGCCAGGTAGGGGTTTTGAAGAATCCTATGAGGAAATTATCAGTCATGTAAATGAGAATTTTAAGTGCTAGATCTTCCGTGATGACTAAGAGAATAACTGACCTACTTAAGTGTCAAAGATCCGATATATATCTCTGTTAAAAAGATTTGCTAATTTTACTAGTTCCATTTCTTCAATATCTTGAAAAAAGTTGACATTCCTGCTATCAGTGGCCGTTCATGTCAAAATTACGATACTTCTATCGCGTTACTTTTTTCTATTGGCTTACTTTTAAAAGGTATCGCGATACTTTTATCAAGTAACGGCTTATTTTCAACAAGTATCGCGATACTTTTCAAAATTAACGGCTTACTTTTCAAAAGTAAGCCGATACAAAAAGACTATGCATAGTGAAAAAAAGTATCGACTTACTTTTCAAAAGCCACTGATATCCTGCTACTAGACCATATATTTTCTTGCTTCTCATATGACAAATTTAAAAGTAATATGGATAATTCGGAAGAGGTGGTTATCCCATGTGTATTCGTATATTTTCTTGTTTATAAGGTAAATTCATAGTGTTCGAACGGTGTAAGCATAACTGAACTTACTGAACTGGTTTTGGAAAATTTGTATCAGAATTTTACTGGGTATGATCTTTTGTTAAAGAACTTTCAAAACTTTAGACAAATTATCCAAAATAAATGATAGTTCTTAATTATTTTTATACAGTAATTTCAAATCAACATTAAAAATGGAGAACTATTTGAGAAACCAAACAAGTTTTAAACTCCTCACAAAATTTAGGTTAAGTGACCATAATCGGAAATAAAAATATTCCCAGAGATAAAAGGTTATGTAACATCTGTCAAGAAATCGACGATGAATACCACTTTTTCTTACATTGTAAATTAAATGCTCAATTAAGAAATTCTTTTTTTTTTTCAAAATGTTATTAAAATAAATCCTTATTTTAAAGATGACGATACTGAAGCACAAATCTTTGCCATTCTTAATCCTAAATTCGAACTTTTACCACTTGTCAATGACTTTATAAAGCGGTCAATGGAACTGCGAGCATAAGGTCCGCATCGGTCAAAGTTTAATATTATGTGTTGCTGTTGTATACATTCATCTTGTATGTTGTGTTTATGTTTGTATTTGCTTAACAAATATGGGTATAATTTGCAAATAAAATTATTTTTATTGTTATTAAAGAGTTTGTGAAAGTACAATTCTTAATCAAGGACCAAGTCAGAATCTCTTCAGTTTTAGACCTTAAACAAGGCTATAAATATAAGAAAATTTTATATACTGAAACAATATGATCACATTTTGAGAATAAAATGTTGGTTATTACGTAATATGTCGTATATTTGTATATAATTTCTCGTAATTCAAATTAAATTACTGATGATAAAAAAAATATAAACAGCAAGAAAATAGAAAACAGACATGTTAGAAGACATTTATTTGATTTCCACGTCTACAAATCAACTGCACATTCTAAATTTCCCTCCAGCAATTTTTAGAATACTTTCCTGGATATTTGTCGATTGGTAGTTCATGTAGTTCACGCGAAGAACATGCTAGCACTTGATAGGAATTCCATTTGACAAGTCTGATATTATATATATATCATCCTACAAGAAATAGACCCTACGAAAATAAATACACATTTATACTGTAAACAATTTTATGCCAAATGAAATAGCGGAAGCTTTACACAGTTACAACCCTATAAAACTATTAAAATGATGCATTCCATTCTTAAATTTAAAATTTACATTCGACAAGTATGAAATATGACTGCAATAATCTTCGTATTGTCTTGAAAAAAAAGTCCTCAAGAAAAAATTAACATTTCGCCTACTCGCACCTATTATCCAATGAACGAAAAATTAATTTGGTATGGCCTAAGATTAACCAGTATCATAATAGCATGTACGAGTATTCAATTGAACTAGTTATATGTAATGAAATTCGAATATGATGCTGCAGCACCTTGTTAGTATATTGTTAGTGCACTGTATGTTGTACCACAGTAGTATACACATGCAAAAACAGTACACCAAATATACTTTAATTCAATAGACTGTAATATAATCATTTTTGTTCGTTTCGTAGGGAAATAATCTACGGAAGCCCATTTAGGACCTCCCAAAAATATAATTTGAATTCGATATCACGAATTAAAATCGATATGATGATTAATCGTGATCACGAATTTCTGGAATTAGTTATAACAGTTTTTGAAATTCTTCATAACGGATTAAATTCGTTATCACAATTTTTTGTAATTATTTATAACGGATTAAAAACGTGATTACGAATTGTATAATTCGTTATCACGAATTTGTGTAATTTGTTATGACAGTTTTTGTAATTCGTGATTACTGATTAAATTCGTTATCACAGATTTTTATAATTCGTGATAACGGATTAAATTTATGATAATGAATTCCATTAATTCCTTATCACGAATTTAATCCGTTATCGCGAATTAAATAAATTTGTTATAACGAATTAAATCTGTAATAACGAATTTAATGCGTTAGCACGAATTACAAAAAAATTGATAACTATTTCTACAAATTCGTTATAACGAGTTTAATTCGTAATAACAATTCGTTATCACGATTTATACAATTCGTTATAACGATTTTAATCCGTTATCACGAATTACACAAAACAGTGATAACGAATTTAATTCATGATTACGAATTACAAAAACTGTTATAACTAATTCCGAAAATTCGTTATCACGAATTGAATCTGTTATAACGAATTCTTCAATTCATGATTTCGAATTCAAATTTATATTTTTGGTATGTCCTTAATGGGCTTCCGTAATAATCTATCTCGCATTGATTACCTGAAATTAAATAATACTTATATATATAACTGTTTCTTCGCTCCATACGGAAGCCCATTTAGGATCTACAAAAAATATAAATTTGAATTCGAAATCACGAATTTAAATCGTTATCATGAATTGAAGAATTCGTTATAACAGATTAAATTCGTGATAACAAATTTTTGGAATTAGTTATAAGAGTTTTTGTAAATCGATCGTAATTACGAATTAAATTCGTTATGACAATTTTTTGTAATTCGTGATAACAAATTGTCGTGCAACTGTGCAATTATTCTTCATCAACGCCTGTGACCAAAGTTTGGGAAAGCCAAAAAATAACTTCAAAATATTGTGACTATTATAATCAATCATTTAGGATTCTTTTAGGATCTACAAAATAGGCTCAAAAACTTGGTGAAAAAAGTCCCGCAAAATACTACTGAATATTAAGTGAAATCAAATAGTAGCAGTACTTGATAGTAGCTCGCAAATATATTCTGACTTGTGAATATTACGAGCAAAATTCCATGATCCGTGATTACTTCCGTATTATCCTAAAACTCAAATATTTTTCGTACACACAGGCATAAAACATGTCAAGATGCTAAATGACATATCAAAAATTACTGGTGAAATTAAAATATTTTTGGAAATCATGGAGTAGATGGACAGTCATTCCGGCAAAAATGAACAAAATTTTAAAAACAGAAGTTAAAACCAATAACAGACATCAAAAACGAAAACAGACATAAAAAATGTAAAAACAGACGTTAAAAAATTTTAAAAAGAGGTCAAAAACGAAAACAAACTTGAAGAACTAAAACAGATATAAAACTAAAAAACATACATAGAAAATGTACAAACAGACGTTAAAAAATTAAAAACAGAGGTCAAAAACTAAAAAAGACACAAAATTATAAAAAATAAACAATAGAGGTAAAATACGAAAACAAACATGAAATTAAAAAGCAGACGCTAAAAAAATTAAAAACTGAGGTCAAAAACAAAACAGACAAAATACAAGAACTTACAGGTGTCACCACTGTTCTGTTTTGTTCTGTTCGTGAAGGTTCCTCCTTTGTAGTCGGAGCATAACTATTTACGTGCTGCAACACGCTAGAGGTCGCGCCGATTTCACCATGTTCACCAAGTTCACCCAGGGTGGTAAATGATGCGAAAGATATCCGATCTGATAGGACAAGCCGCTACTGAGATGATCGGGAAAATTCAATCTAGATAAAATGTAGTGCTTTCTATATTACAGTAATTATCTTCCTTGTTTAAATTTTAAAATTTCTTTTTTTCATGAATATGATAACGAGTCAGTATAAAATACTAGTTTACAGTATTACAATAGATGTTATTGGTTTTAACGTCTGTTTTTAAAATTTTGTTCATTTTTGTCCGAATGGCTGCCCATAAGTATGTCCCCCGTGTCTTCAATATGCAGTTATGCACATCCAGTTTATGAGAATGTTAACTACAAATTTTCTAATGTTTTCCATTTTTATTTTTACAGCTTAGATACCTCAACAAAGTTTTTGGAGTGAGTAAGGACACATCAGCACTAGAGACAACAAATGTTTCGTATTACGACTTTATTTATTTATACCGAAAACTACAAGATGATTTATTGCATTAATACCAATTTATTGTAAATAAAATGTTTTAAAATGACCCAAGATGCAGCATTTATTTTGGCAGGGTTTAAATTGAAGAACAGGATTGCATTGCAAAATTATGTAATTGTTGCAGAAGTGATATTGAGGACCAGCTCTATTTTATTTTTAAGTGTAAAGAATTTGTTCATATAAGGAATAACGGGTGAAAGACATTTGCGCCAAATTTTGAAAAAGGAGACCTATTACGCATTGCAATTCCAACTTGGGTAAAGGTAATGGAAGAATTTCAGCCCTTTAATTTTCGGAGAAGTACCTAGCAACCACATTTTAAAATAATCAACTGTGAAATAGTAATTTCAGACAATGCAATTCTTGGGTAAATATCCTAGGAGATTCTCAGACCTTTAAATTTTGGAAAAGTAACTAGCAACCATATATAAGAAAATAATCAAGTGTAAAGCAGCAATTGCTTGGAACAAGTGAATTTCAAACATTGGAATTCCATCTGGTATATTTCCTGAAAAGCTGTTAGATCTAAAATTTATAGATGATGTTAACTTAGCAGCCGTGTATCATGCAAATAGCAGTCGCTTTAAACGTTTGAATTTCAAACTTTAGATTTAAACTGGATTTTTCAATTTTCATTAAATTTACTGCAATAATTTGAAACTTAAATTTTACTTTTTTGGAAACATCTGCCAACCATATTTTAAGGGAATTGGTATTTTAATTATTACAAATTACTGTTCTTATTCAATGCCTTGGTTATAACGTGCAAATTATGTTGCGACTTGGCTTTTGCATCTATGATCCCCATTACATATTTTCCAATGAACTAGTACATAACTATCCACAGACTTTTATATATTCACACAAACAGAACTACATTTCTCTACGATGCTGTTAATTTGTTTGTATGTCACTGTGTACGTTTATTCTTATCAGTTATATTATTTAATAAGAAACCTCTCTTTTAAACAAAGGAAACGATGGATATAAATACTGTTATAGTATTGAAAAGGGGTAAAATTGTATTACTCTTGAACATTTTTAGGTCACAAAAGTACGGTATCGGTTATTTCAGCCGTTTAAATAAACCAAAATATCATATGAGTAATTATTTTATTTGATACTAATTTTAATTACTACTGATATAATGTCAAGTCGTGGGATGGAATGTACGCATAGCCAAGACAAAAAAATACCCAAAATATTGCCCGCCAGATTACCTAAATTGGACAGACAGCTCTACCGTATACATGAATGCATAAAGTGGATACTTCTTGGTTTACAAATAAATTATTAACTACGACCTAATACGGTGATTCATCATTATACAATAGACCTATGGTAGTGATAGCACGCTACACGACAGACACACCCACTTTTGCTGCATATCTTTAATTTCAAGTTCACTGGGATAGATGAGATGAAGGTAATCCTTAAAGTTGGGATTATTAAGTGACAAAAAATCATCTATATAGCAGAAACTGAAATTAAAGGACTGGGCTAGTTTGTCTCCGATTCTGTAGCCCTTGTAAAAATTGAGCTTCATATGAAAACAAGAACCGGTCGACCAAAGCGGAGCACAGTTTGTACCTATAGGGATGCAGATCGTTTGTTGAAAAACATGTCAGGTCCAAACTCAACAAAGATGTTATTGTTGAGAAATTTAAGCATGTTAACAACATCAGTCTCAGAGTACTTTTGTTCGAATCAGTTTGTTTTTTGACAAAGTAAGCCTTGTCCTTTCCTAATACCAGATCAACATATCTTTGTAAACCTTGTTTAGTGCAGAAAATTGGTGAATTAGCTCACAAAAAAACAAATTTTTATTTATCATGTAAGGGGGAGGGGGTTATATACAGTGTAGAAAAATCAAAAGTTTTTACTCTATTACAATAGAACATTTTAGAATCCACATCTGATTCACGCTGTGTCTACTAGTTGAGAAGGCCTTATCACAGTAGCTCTTGAGACCGTCCTTAATTACTGTAAGTAAAGTAGTAGGGTGTTTTGACAAGGGTTTAGTAGTGCATTTGGCAGAGCCTGCAATGTGTCATTTTTGTATGGACACTTATGAAGTTTGTGATAGTTTTATGCATTTATATTATGCGATAGTTTTATGTATGTATGTTTTGTGATATCTTTTTATGTGTATATTTTGTGATAGTTTATACGTGTATGTTATGACCAAACCAATTTCGATGTGTTATATATGCAGAAATGAAGGGAGATATGCTGTAAGTGTCGACAAGAATAATAAACACAGCAACTCGCCCAAAATACATAAGCTCTCAATGGTGCCATACTTAAAAATGTTGACACCAAATTAAAAACCAACAGACAGAAATATACAAGCACGGACAATCTAGAAATAAAAAACATCACACAAAACGGACAATATGGAAATCAAAAATATACAAACTAGAAATTGGTGCCATCAGAAACGATGTCAATCCCCGCACTGCACAAGTCAAAAAACAATTAACAGTGAAAATTTGCAATTTAACAATCTGAAAATTGGAGCCCTGAATCAAATTTAGTAAAAGTTGCGTTCGGAACTTGTCCTGATATAATTGCCTATATGTCATTGTATAACTCATTTCAAATTTCTCATACATTTCTTTTACCATTGAAAACATATTTCTTTATGATAGAACAACAGATATATTCATTTATTTTTTTTAATTATCTAACAGTAGACATATTAAAAGAGATATGTAACATTTATAGAATAATATCGAACGCAGGAAAACAAGCAATTTAAAACCAATCAAAATGTTTAGACTGATTTAGTGCCAATGCGTTGCCATAGGAAGGCGTTCTTCCGTTCACGTGGCAGAAAACCAAATATAGACGACTCCGTCGAAAAACCTTATTGCACATCTACACATAGTGAAGAACAATATTATACACAAATGAAACCACTGACATAAAAAATGAATGAGTATTTCCAGAGACAAAGCAAAATTAGCAATTTCACCATTTTCGGTCCCAAAATTTGATCCCTTAATAGATTTTCAAAATTAAAAACCTTTTCGCATATCTACAGAAAATAAAGAACAATGTTATACAACCCATGTGTGCCTCAAGTTGTCAAAACAAAATTCTAAAACCTTATAGCGCATCTACATACAGTATGTGACAATATGGTATTGAAATTAATTAAAAGCATGAAATGAAAAATTAATAAGCAGTTTAGTTTAAATTTCCAGTGTTCGAAATTAGACCCCTGTGGGCCTCTATTTTTGAAAATCAAATTCTAACCCCTGTGGGCACCAAGTTGTGAAAGAATTCTAAAACCTTAATGCGCATTTACATACAGTGTTGGATAAAATAAAGTAAATGCATAAAATGAAAAATGAAAGAGGAGTTTAGGTCACAAGCTTAAATTCCCACCTTTCGAAATTTGATCACTGTGGGCCCCAATGTTTGAATATCAAATTTCTGAAATTTAATTGCGAATCTAAATACAGTGTGTGACAATACTGTTTGGAAAATAAATTCATAAAATAAACTAGAATTCTAATATGACGTGCCGCTTTCGGTATAGAAACACAACTGTGTTCTAAATAGCACAATTATTATGGACACATGCACACAATGCGATGTTGACGACAAGCGTGAAGCACACGTGAAATCACTGAACTGTTGTATTTTGTTGATAAAATAAACTTTCAAATCTCACTAAATGTATCTTACATTTATCGCTTTGTGAACATTTAGCAAAGCTCGAAATACAACAACGATAAATTTCACGCAAAATGGTGTAACAGTCGAAAGTGCGACGTCACAATCCAAGGTGTTTAAGGTGAGAATTTACTGAATAACAATGTCTTACTTTTGTATAAGAAAGTGCTTGTGCCTTCATCTCAACGACTTAAATCGTAATATCACCATTTTTATAGGGCTTATGAACCCTTTTAGAGAAATATTTAGCCCTGAAAACGTCGATTATAGGGTGCATTTTAACATAGACATATAGGGAAAAAATGACAAAAAAATGTCCGAAAATTTTACTTTTTTCAATATATCTTTTTCAAATTTATTTACCTAAAATAAAAAAAACTAAGGCAACATAGAGGAAGAAAATACGAATCGATTGGTATATAGAAAAGTATACCTTTGGACCATCTTTTTTAGAAAACACGCACGAACTTCAATAAGTGACTTGAAAATGACGAATACGACATCCGATTTGTCAATGACGTTATTTTATCCGAAGATGGAATGATTTTTTTATTCGAGCTTTGTACCACACAAGTGACACGTGTTTCTTACTTGTCTGTACAATATTCCATACTCCATGAATTCCCATCAGTTGCTTAGTATTTTACTTTGAATTTACCACAGAAATAAAGACATTTAACCTGAAACGGGGGCTATTTTTTCCTAATATGATATTTTGAATCTGAAGTTTGGGACTGAAAATGACCACTGGAGGTTCCGGGAGAAAGACTTTTTACCAAAAAAATGAAGTTAGCAATATCCAAGTGAACCACGTCGAAAAAAATCTGATTCCAGGGTAAATGTAAGTGACCTAGTCGCCCCGTATTGAAATTTTACGGACAATTTATTTTCCAAGAAACTACGGTCGCTGTGGATGAATTCTAAATTTCATTGTATCATAAACGAGGTATCGGATTACTGTAAATCTAAAAAATCAATCTGAAGTCACTTTCGATATTAGAATTCCCTGAATTGATAATAAAACTTAGCTGTATAAAACGAAACATGTATCGTTGTGAACGGAAGGACTGACAAGAGTTTAATTATTTATAATGCAAAGGACACCATAAGTTTTTTTTTATTTAAAAAAATAATTTACGATTCGTTCTATGATTATGTTTTTCTTTGTCACTCGTGGTTTATTATCAACAGGTTTGCTTAAAACTACATAAAGACAACCAAACCCATTTCTCTCATAGGCGGGTTTCAAATTTTTTTCTTTTCTGATTGTTCTAAATATTCCAGTAATTTGGACCGAGTATTTCTATTGCTAAGGATATCTGCGAATATTTACGAATGTTGGGAAATTTGTTTTTTGTTCTTTTTTTTAATTTTTTTGCTTTATTCTTTTATTTTTCTGTGACAGTTATACCTTCCTGTTTTGCCTTTATAAAAACTTGTTGTCATTGTCGATTTAAAAAATAGCGTTTAAACAACATATTTTGTAATTTGTTAGATTTGGGTAATAACAAATCTTTCATGGCAATCTATGGTTTTGCTATAATGTTTTATAGATCGTGTATTTTATAAACAAAAAGGAAAGTATACTAACAAAAGTATAACAGGACTTAAGAGAGAATGCTTGGTTTTCAGACAAAATAATTCATGTAATTATCTTTTTAATTTTTTTTTTTCGTCTATAATTTAAGTCATCATCGTATCCTAGTCAATTTTCTTCGCGTTCTTTGAATACATAGAATATATAGGTTTATACTCGATAACGTTAAAAACGATAACTGTTATCGTAACGTCGTATTGTAACGTCTCACCTAATTACGTCAAGAGTTTTCGGTCTTGGCGGTAGCATATTTTATCAAAATGTGTCCCCTTCCGAATATTCCTTTATGTAAACCGTTACTTCATTGTTTTTATGTATTTGTACAATTTGTTTATTTGTTGCGACAACTAATTCATCAACGTGCTGCACCAGAACGGCGACAAGTAAATGCACTAGATAGGGAAAATATAGAAATAATTAATAGACGAATGACAAAAGAAAAAAACTCAAACACGGGAAACTCGAGATTATTGAAATGAAAAGCAATAAATGAACAGTATCATTCTTTTTCCGATATGAAAGGACAAACACCAAAACTAAAAAGAACAAAACAAAACAAAACAAAAACAAAATAAATTGGGAAAATGCGCATGAAACATTTTTTTTTAGATTTCGCCGTTCTGGTGCTGCACGTTGTTGAATAATTATATATATAAGTACTTGAAACAGCCTGTGACAGGCATTGATGGGATTTATGCAATATTAAGAGAGAGCAATTCGGAAGACAAACCTAGAGTCACAAATCTGAAAGCAATAGTGCAACGTCTGTTGATCAAATAAAATATTATATTTCTTACAGGGTGTTTAGTATGAAGTTTTCCTGTTTTCAGAAACTGTCAAGTTCTCGTCCAGTGAGATAACGACGTCAACTAAATTGACGTGACGTTTTTTATTCAAACGGTGTATTTTTCTCCCATTCCAACAATTTCACGTCTTTATATCTCGCTTACTAGTATATGAACGGTTACCCCTATTTTTCTATACATGGAAAGATTTATGGTAGTTTTTTGTTAGAAAAAAATACTTCTAGATAAATTAATATAACGTTACAAGCGAAATCATGGTCGAAATTATATAAATTTTACCATATAACTTTGTTTCTTTCCCGCCATTTTTCCCATTTTCAAAGTAGAAAAACCAATAAAAAATGAACGTAACCCCCATTTTTTATTTTATATTTCGATGAAGGTTATCAAGCTCCCACCGACAGGAAACATATTTTCAAAATATTTTTATCGTCGATTTGGTATCGTCCCACCTTAACTGACGTGACAGTGTAAATGATGCAGATTATGTCATACTATTTTCCAATTCTGCTGATGGACTTCAAAAGCGGTTGACCGCATTGGAATCATATTGTGATACACGGTGCCTAAATGTAAACTTTAAAAAAAAACTTTTAATATTTGATAAAAGTGGACGTCACATAAAAGAACCATTCTACTTTAAGAATGAATTGACTGAAACTGTTTTCAAATATAAATATCTCGGAGTTATATTCCAATCTTGTGACCTATTTAATTATGCTAAAGAGGATGTGTTAAATAAATCATTAAAAGCTTCATATAAACTATAAGTAGATGTTTATCTGGTTCAGATGCTAGTATTAAAACAAATTTACATCTGTTTGACCATACTATAAACCTATTATTTTATACGGCTCAGAGATATGGGGAATATTTAAAACCGATCCTGCAGCTTGTAAAAAAATGCTAATAATATATTTTTAAAAAAAATATCAGAACAATGTCATGAATGTTGCTGATAAAGTTCTGTAAGCACATTTTAGGTGTAAATAATAAAAGTACAAATGTTGCTGTACTTTCAGAATTAGGAAGATTTCCTATGTATTTTAATATTGTTTTATCTATGATAAGCTATTTGCAGAGATTGATTGCATCATTGTTACTCAAATTTATTAAAAGAAGCTTTTCTATGTAATAAGAATATGCATGAAAATAGCACTGTGACATGGTATTCCTCTGTGAAATGTCTTCATGAAAAACTTGAAAGAAACATATTGTATTGATCTTTCAATAAAGATATTGAAACAACTAATTATGAAAAAGACACTGTTTCTGAAAGCATGGTATTATGAAAAGGATAATTTTACGGGAAAGTTGGATACATATTTTTCTCACAAAAGCAGCTAATATCTGTGTTTCAACAGTGTGAACAATACAGAAGTAGTTTAGTAATTATATACTGTACTAAGGTCATAGTGTATGACAATACTATATATAAGCAAAATGAATAAATTGAAAAATGAAACAGGAGTTTAGGTCACAAGCTTAAATTGTCAGTTTTTCGAAATTCGACCCCTGTGGGCCCCAATTTTAGAAAATCAAAATTCTAAAACCTTATTGCGCATTTGAATATGGTGTATGACAGTATTGTTTAGAAATAAAATGCATAATTAAAATTGAAATATGAAAGACAACTTTAGGTCACAAGCTGGATTTTAACATTTTCGAACATCGACTCCTGTGGACCCCTTGTTTAGAACATCAAAATTCTAAAACCTTATTGCGCATCTGCATATGGTGCATGACAGTACTGTATAGAAATAAAATGCATAAATTGAGAAATGAAAGACGAGTTTAGGTCACAAGCTAAAATTGGTAGTTTTTCGAAATTCCACCCCTGCGGGCCCCAATTTTAGAAAAATTAAAATTCTAAAACATTATTGCGCATCTGCATATGGTGCATGACAGTACTGTATAGAAATAAAATCCATAAACTGAAAAATGAAAGATGATTTTCGGTCAAAAGCAAAATTTTCGAAGTTCGGCCCCTAGAAAATTAAAATTCTAAAACCTTGATGCGCATCTACAGGTAGTACGCAACAATTCTATATAGAAATTAAAATCCTAAACCCAAAATAGAATGAGTAGTTGATGTCACAAGAAAGTGTGACGGACGGACTGAGACAGTCGCTATATCCCCGGAAAGTGCGGGGATAAAAATGAAAGAGGAGTTTAGGTCACAAGCTTAAATTCCCAATTTTCTAAATTCTAAAAATATATCAGAACAATGTTGCTGATGAAATGAACTTAAAGTTCTGTAAGCACATTTTAGGTGTAAATAATAAAAGTACAAATGTTGCTGTACTTTCAGAATTAGGAAGATTTCCTGTGTATTTTTTTTAGCTATTTGCAGAGATTGCATCACAAGCTTAAATTCCAAATTTTCTAAATTCTACCCCCGTGGGCCCCAGTTTTTGAAAATCAATATTCTAAAACCTTATTGCACATCTAAATACAGTTTGTGACAATATTATATAGAAATGAAATTCATGAAATTAAAAATAAAAGAAAAATTTTGGTCACCATCTTATAATTCAAAATTTTCGAAATTCGACCACTCAAGGCCCCAATTTTTGAAAATCGACATTCTAAAACCTTATTGCGCATCTACATACAGTATGTGACAATGCTGTATAGAAATTAAATAAAATTAAAAATGAACGGGGAGTTTAGGTCACTAGCGTAATTCACAATTTTCGAAATTCGACCCCTATGGACCTAATTAATGAAAATCAAAATTCTAAATTCTAAAATAAATCTCAACAAATAATCTATCATCAGTACTTAAGGAAAAAATCATTCGATAAATAAACAACAAAATAAATAACATGAAAGGTCACTCTTCCCCTTGTGGGAATGAACATGTTAACAACATAATTAATATATTTGCTGTGAAACTATATTCCGGTATATGTATTAACCGGAAGAATGTCCATATGTTGAAAGCTGTATTCAAGCTGAAGCATTATCAAATTCTGATTGGATAACCCCTTATCCAGAAATACGTATCATATAAATGCCACGTGACTTGAACATATACTGTCGTCTTGCGCCATAAGTCAGGTACCACATCATGTAAGTGTTGAATTTTTTTATTCTTTACTGCTAATATTAAGTTCTATTCTGATTACATGTAACTATTTAGGCAATGATATGTATTTCAATAATAATTTTTCAAGATCTTTACATCTATAAATGTATTTCATTCAGTTACGAATTTTCATCTTGGAATTTACAGTCTTAGAACTCAAATGCCGTTTTGAATAGAAAAAAAAATCATTTCAGCCTTACTTCTGTTAGACTATTTTACTTGTAAGCTTGTGAGATGTGAATTTTTTATAGAGATTTTTTGTTAATTAACAATTAAGCCCACATATACCTTCTATAATATATCGTTGCGTTTTTTTTTTTTGTTTTTTTTTTGTTTTGTTTTGTTTTTCTGTTTTTTTTTTTTTTTGGGGGGGGGGGGGGGGGTGCCTTCATTTTCTTTTTTACGGGGAGTTTTTTTTCAATTCACCATCTGATTTGTTGATTATTAATTACTGTTTGGTGGCAATTATTACATGCATATCAGGACATGCACGTGTTGATGTGATATGAATTATGAATCTGCTTTAGCACGAACGGATTTTCAGAGTAATATATCCGTAGTAATATCACTTTACCCAGACACATTATTTTGACTCCAAACTAAGCAGTCTGCATGTCCTTATAATGCGCGTTGCTTAACGGAGAAGTCAGCAAATAGCAATTTTCAAAGACCACCGAGACGTTTGTGGTTAGGGAGCAACCATTTGATTTTTATGGTGGGAGGGGGGTCAAATTTGAAATAAAAAGGCAGGACCAGGATTTGGGGCAAAATAAAAAGACAGGATCACTTTATGTGTGCAAAAAAAGGCAGGACCTGTATCAATCAGGAATTATTTTTTTTGTTTAAACGAAAATAAAAAAAATTACCGCAATAGCGGACGAAAAATAAATCCAGGACCAAAATTTCGACGAAAAAAATAAGCAGGATCAAACATTTTTTTTATAAAAGAAACTAAGTGCGCAATGCAAAAGACGTAATTTATATATACAGACCAACTGGGGGAATTAAATAAACAACAAAACGGAAACAGTGAAAATTAAAAAAAATATGAACAAATATTTTGGGATATGGATAGAATGGAAAAAATCTAATTCTGATATAGATGGATGATTGACTAAAAACACAAGTTCGATCTACCGCGAAAGGTGTTTATACAAAACTTGCAAAGGGTTCTCAGAAACTACAGTTTCCACTAAAACTGACATATGGGTAAATATGTCATGTTTTTATAATTATTGTAATCATGACATTGTCATTTCAGTCTCAACATCACATAAAACGAGAATGAAGATCTTTATAGCATTATATCTGTTTGTGGTCCTGATATACAAAACCAATGCTATTTTTACCCGTGGCCGTTCGGCTGGTCTAAGTCTTGGCGGCTTTCCAGGCGCAGGCGGTGGTCTTGGTCTAGGCGGAGTAGGTGGTGCGTCGCCTCTTTCATCATTTTCTGGTATCCCTAGAAATCTTCCTTACAATGTCGAAATTGTTCCTATACCAAATCCATATCCCTATTTTGTTGGGAGACGTCGACAATCTAATCAACAACCAATTGTCATCGGAGGAGGAGGAGGAGGAGGAGGTTCTTTTGGTGGAGGTGGTGGTTTTGGTGGAGGCGGTATCGGAGGTAAAGTTATCTTTTTTATTATTCTTTTCTACCTTTTTGACAAAATCTACATCAATAGTTTCAATTGATATTGATAAATTAATGCCATTTGTGTATATTTATCTGTTACAATTGCTGGTGTGCGGAACAGGAATCAATCGCATAATATACAGGGAACCTTTAACGGAATTTCAAAGAAAGTGCCTTCATTCTCATTCATGGAATTAGGGTGATGGTGCAGTGGTATTTTTATATGTTTCTTCAAGGTGTTTTGATGCTCGATGCACCCCACCTTCCCTACAAATAATGCTATTAAATACCTTATCAGACGTGGTACTTATAATGCGAGTCCACTTATACGATTCACAATTATATACTGGATTGTTTAAAAGATTATTTCACTTTTACTGGATATTCTAAAATATATTTTCACTAATTGTCATGCCCTTAGGGCATATATCAAAATTCCGAAACCTACGGCATGGACAATTATGATAATGCTATTATACACCTAATTTCATACTTCTATCCTCGATTATACAAAAGAAATTCTTTGAAAATCGATTTTCAATTTATGGCCCTCCAGGTGAAAAAATTCAAACACCATTATTTGACATGACATCAATAATATGAATCACCATACAAGTTCAACGCCCTAGCTTAAATACCTTTTTTGCCCGTAATTTTGCCCCAGGGGGTAAATTTAAATTTTCGAACTTTCGTTCCCAACTACAACATATACTCTTACTCGATGCCTATAGTTAAGAGTTTCCTCATTTATTGTCTTTGAGAGTTCTTGGTACACTTCGGATGCAGGTGGGTACGGACGGGTTGTGTTATAATACAAAGTGTTATAAAACGAAGGGGATATATTGTAATAAAACAGTACCCCAAAACATAAAGTGATTCTTAAAGGCATTAAATAGGGTTTTAAATTAAACAGCATATTGAAGAGAACAAATATACCTAAGGAGCAATCCAAAAAACGTTATCCATTAGACAGACAAAACCCGAGAAGACAAATGAAAAACCACAAGCACAACAAATAAACACAGAAAACTAAAAAACAATGAACAACACGAACTCCTATAAAAACCAGGAGTGAACTCAGGTGCTCCGGAAGGGTAAGCAGTTCCTGCTCCGTATACGGCACCCGTCGTGACGTTCAACAAAGTCAATTATTACATTCGTTAACATTTGCGATTCCTTTCAAAGGCCGCTTTCCGATGTATTTGTTACACTCGCAACTTACCATTTTCTATCATAAACATTGTTATATAATTTATTTGAATGTTTGATAATTAATCATTATTAATGTGGTTTTGATTGCGTATCAAGCATGTTGTATCTTTTTTTTTTTTTTTGGAATATCGCCACAAAGGACACTCAGAACCAAAACCATCCACGTGTCGTATGAAAGGGGATAAGTGTGCTTGCTTACAGCAAAAATTTTGTTTGCGTTCTGGGTGTCCTTCGTGTTGAACAACTGTCTTAGAGATCTAAAATTGGAAAATTTATGCTGATAAGCAATATTCAGATATAAAGAGTATTTTTTACTGACAAATTTGGTTACTTATGTTAGATAACAAGAAGACCATGCTATGTCCTGACAGATATTAAGGACATTAGACAACGTTTTGAAAATTGCCCTTAGCTAGAAGTGAACTAAAATAAGGGGGAAATGGTTCTGTACTTTCAGTCTACAAAGAATTACGGAACAATTATTTCTGAAAAAATTCATGCGTAACATATATTTAGTTTATGTCCCATAAATAAACATAAGGTGAAAACAAAAATTGTCCAGTCAACAAATATGTGTTCATTATTATTTACCAAACATTTGAACTTACTCGGTATTGCTGAAGTATTTTATCATGTTTTATTTATTCATTACAGAGAATTACACATTTTTACATTTATACATTTCAGAATTGATTTCTCTACTGGTAGTGTTGAGCATCTTACCTGCCCTGCTCATGGCAACCATGACAACTGGCAAATAAAGACGGGTAAGATTAAAATACTGTTACCAAAGATACAAAACAGGCAGTGTTCTTTATAAATAACTCGTGCTACTAGCAAAAGAAAATTAATATTTGGATTGCACCCTTGTTTTTCTTGTTTGTTACTGTGTTTAACCCATCATTTTCATTTGAAAATGCATGTATAGTAAGTGAGGAGTATGACTGTTGCTTTCCAGTTGTTCTGGGTATTTGCGTACACGCATTTAAAGTGACAAAACGGTCTGCTGCAACTTTTGTAGTTATCAAACACAATGGAACCAAACATGTAATGAAAGCTCAAATGTGATTGGTTGTTATCCAATAGAATTGCCCAATCAAAAAGAAGATATTTCTAAAGTGGAATTTATGAGACAGTAATCGCTCCAAAATCTTTTATATCTTTGTACTAATGTTCAAATCTGCGTCAAATTTATATTTTTAGACAATAGTATTTATAGCTATACCTAAAAACATTTACCTACTTTGGACTGTTAGTTGACACTAAATTTAAAACAGCTTATGATCGATTTGCAAGTTTCGAAGCGGTGCTATCATGAACAACTTGTAACGCCGGAAGACGCCACAATTCTCAATTCATCAGGGAAATATACTTTTGAAAGAGAATAATCTATGTTTCATTCTGATCAAGAAAAATTACTCTTCATTCTGTTTACTATAATATCAGCTGAAGAGAGACATAACATTTTCTCCAAAATTGAACTAAAAATGCTAAAAATTACTAATTGATTCTACACAAATTGGACAGCTGTAGATACTAACTGTAAATGTAAAAAAAATATTTTAATATTTTTATTTAATTCTTTACATATAATAAAACCTGAAGAATATAGTAGAGATTTAAAATGGTTGTCAATTATATTGACGGATATTTCAGAATCAGCGGCGCAAAAAAAATGTAATTATGGTCTTGTACTCGTCCATAACCAGTGGTTAATATTCCGGTACTGCGGTACTGCCGTTGATCCTTAAGCTATACATAATTGGTAATTGATAGCTGCATGATTATTTTAAAATGCAGTAGAACACTCTTTATTCGAATACCGCGGATATGTCGAATTTGCTGACCGGACCAGAATTTTGCCCATCAGTTTACGGTTTACTCGAACATATTTGAGTTAACAAGCAAAATACACAACGTTACGTGTGTGAATTAATCAGAGATCGAAGCATTGAATACGACGAAGTTTTCTTACGTCTCACGTACTTCAAGACAACCGAGCTTCACTGTATTTATCTATTTATTTTGTGACTTTATTATTATTGTTATTATTATTGTTATTATTATTAGAAAGTGATTTCACTTTGAAAAATAAATTCTTTGATATCAATTTTGATGCACAAGATGTGCACATTTTGTCGATTTACGACTCATCAGATGTGCTCAAGGCCTAAAATGTCAAGTGTTTTTTTTTACAGCTGACAGAAGTACCGAAGGAGAATTGGCACCAAGTTAAAACAACAAATAATATGAAATAATTCCAGTACAAGATAATTTATTGCAATAAAACCATTATTTTCCTTGAATCTACTTTTTTACTATGAACAATTTCTACTTGAATGTAAATGATTACTTATGTTGTATCTGTTTCCTGTGTTCTTGTACTTAGAGTTTGATTTTATATGGTATTTTCTCCTTGTTGAGATTTCGGATATAACAAAAGCCCAACTGGATATTATATGCCTTTCGTTACAAAATACTAATGGATATTTGAATCTTGCCTCAGTGTGATAAAGTAGATACTTTTTCGAAGCGGAATAAAAACCTTATTTTGGACAAATACGGAAAATAGTTGGAGTACTTCAGCACTTGGAAAAAGAAACTGTGTATCTTACAAAATGTTGTAACATACATTACTGAAGATTTGTAAAAAAAACAACCGATTTTGCTGGGTGTGAGGAATTTTTAGAGTGCAATTTTAAAGGTTTCTGTAATTTTGGAATGAAAGTTAATAGTTTGAAAAGAGGTCTGATAGAACACTTGGCGACCAAGCAATGTAACACTGCATGTACGGGCATTCATGTAACTGGGTATCCAGTACACTAAAGGAAGATCCTAGTTCTTTGTTGAAGACACCAAACAAAGATAGTACTGGGTACCGTCTCACTAAAAGTCGTGAGAGTTACGACTGATCGTAAATCCTTTGAATATATATAACTCTTACGACCTTTTTAGTGAAACAGTACCCGGGTACGTAATTGTGATCATCAACGATTTCTTTTGAAAGCGTAGTTGTTGGATTTGCAAGTGAACTATCGACGCCCAATTCCTTTCATTTAAAATTCTATATATAGTGTCTTTTGTAAACAAAAGGTGTTATTAGGGGGTTTATCTACGGGAATGACAACGTATTTATAATGAATGGTGAATAACGTTTTAGGAAAAATCGGGATCTTTTAGGACAGATTGTTGTTTTTGACTCATTCCCTTTTCGCAGATGATTATGCCATTGACAAATAAAATATATATTAAAAACGTTCGGAAATAACCACAAACTTGATCATTTTTGCCAAGGCAAAGGCTTAAAGGAAACAATTTTCCAAAAAAAAAAAAAACATCTATTTTCCAACTGGAAAAAAGACGGTGGGATCTTGAAAAAAAAAAGTGTGTTTTTTAAGGCATGCTAGGTTTCCTTTAAACCATTAATGCAAGTTTCCATGCTTGTATCGCGCTTTCAACAATTCTGTCGATTTTTCATGCTAATTTCATCCACTATGTCAAGTAAAATTTCTTAATGGAACAAGGAAAAAAATAATTTTGAGAGAATTCTTTATTTAATGGTCACTTCTGGGGATGAAATTTAAAATTGAGACTCACAGAAAAGAACACCCGATACGTCCCTGACATTCTTGGCTTAGATATTTTATTTTTTTTTCTACATTAAGGTAGGCGGTACCTAAATCCACTAAAGTACGGATGATTATGATTTCTTTTACATGCAACTAGAATATTTAAATTTCATATTAATATCGAAAAAAATGTAGACTTAAAAAAGTAATGCATCATTCATTCAAAAAGAAAAATGGAGCGAAAGATTTAAGGATGTTCGCTGCTCAGATTCATAACAACAAGCTTTTCATAACACTGGTAAAATTGATAGGGGATTAATAAAGGAACTAAAAGAGCGAAAGAAATTATAGGTCCGTGTGCTTGTATTCGAGATATAAGCCATTGAAAATTTGGCGGGAAAAATATGCTCTCTTGATTTTACATAGCTTTATCATTGACAAGTTTTATTTCTCAAAAACCATTTAATAATAACAAGGATTTTTACAAATGGCTTATTATTCTGCATGCAAAAGATTTATGAAAAGAACAACGGATATTAGCGGGAACAATAATTTATGGCGTTCAAATGGGAAAAAAAGACAGATGATTCTGACAAAAATTCAAAAACATGACCAGCGAACTTCCTTAAGTATATGTTGTTGGTAGACAAACAGAATGTAACAGCGAGTACACATAAACTGTTAGATTTTCTTATCGGCAACGTGTTTTTTGCCGATCTTTTTCTTTCACTCATATGAGTCAGACTTTCTGCTAGAGCTACTAAAATTAAGGATAAAAACTAGGTTAAACCTTTATGTTCAGATTGTACTATATCACTAAACAACTCACGATTTGGGAATTTTCCCAATAGACCTTGCGCAAATGATACACCAGTCACTCGAATGTCGGCCTCCTACATTGTTCTTTACGTTGAAATTGATAACAAAGGGCAATGAAAACGAAACCTAAGACAAACGTGATGACTCAACTTTTCTAATTATCAACTTACCATTCACCAGTAGCACCGGCTTATGGTGTTTACATTTACAAACTAATTCGCTATTCCAAAAATTTCATGGACAAAACTCGGAATCCTGCCACAAAAGTATTTAAATAGTGGTATGATGTTCTTTGGCTAAAGTCATCACTTAAGAATCAAACTAATATTTTCTAAAAACATTTATATAAGGAAATAGGATGGTAAGTTACAGCAAATGATATACGGACCTTATATTATAAGTTTGTACAACCATTCATACCCCTGGTCTACCCCAACCCCAACCTTGATTCCAACCCAAAAGAAATTCAAGTCTATGTGGATTTCTCCTTTGGATTTCAAACATTAAATTTTGTAAGATTAAAAGTAACAACACTCATAGAGAAACTCTTACCCAGAATTAAGTTATTTTTACAGTTTAAACAAGCTCATTTTCACCCTGCCACTGTCCATAGAATAGAGAATGGAAACCGGGAATGTGTCAAAGAGATAACAACCCGACCAAAAGAGCAGAAAACAGCTCAAGGCTACCAATGGGTCTTCAACGCAGCGAGAAAATTCCACAAACAACAATTTACTAGTTCAGCAAAATGGACCGCACACTAAACTCCGAAACATACCAATGAACCAAAATCCAAAAAAAACACACACGACTAACAAAGGATAGAGGTTCCTGACTTGAGACAGGGGAAAAAATGCGGCGGGGTTAAACATGTTTTGTGAGATCTCAACCCTCCTCCTATACATCTTACTAATGTGGAATAAACAAACACACAGCAATACACACAATAAACTCAGTTCAAAAGATGTCCGAGTCCGATGTTAAAAAAGGTAATAGAAGAAACTAAGCAAAATGACAATGATCAATATATATATATGTATTAACAAAGGACTACTAGCAGTTACTGACATGCCATCTCCAGACCTCAGACTGTTCGTAAGATTACAATTTTTAACATTTCTAGCTAGCGGACACCATGTTGGTAATCATACTGCATTGGCTTTTATATCG
Source organism: Mytilisepta virgata (assembly GCA_028015205.1). Classification (NCBI taxonomy): domain Eukaryota; kingdom Metazoa; phylum Mollusca; class Bivalvia; order Mytilida; family Mytilidae; genus Mytilisepta; species Mytilisepta virgata. The sequence goes on from CM051520.1 coordinate 37,533,728, forward strand.
ATTCATACAACATATGGTTAGGATAGATAAGAAGGGGGAGTAGGTACCAATTAAACCGGTTTAACCCCACAACTGCTCAGTTTTTGTATTAAGTTAGACTACTCTGACCCTATGTTGTTTCTGTTTTTGTGTTTATGCTATTTTTGTTATTTCTGTCTCAATGTCTGGTTATTGAATGGCGTCAAGTGATTGGTGTGTAGTTGTTGACATTTTCCGTTATCCAATTTATTATCCCCGCGCTTCAGCGAAGCGCGAGCATTATTTTTTTTTCTGTTCGGCGTACGTACGTTAGTAATGTCCAAGATAATCTCAGTAACTACTTGATGTAGAAAGATGAAAGTTGGGTCATTGATTGCACTGTGTGTGGGGACTGTGCCAAAGGTTTCGGAATTTTAATAGCTTGAAATACAGAACTGAAAGTTTGCTCAGTAATTGCCCTGTCAATTTAGATTGTGCCAAAGGTTATCGAAATTTGAATAGCGCCTTGAGGGGCCGGGCTACACATAGCCTTACGATCAATTATTTCTTTGTGACACAACTCCTCTCATGTTATTTGAAATACGGAACTGAAAGTTTGCTCAGTAATTGCCCTGTCAATTTAGATTGTGCCAAAGGTTATCGAAATTTGAATAGCGCCCTGGGGGCCGGGCTACACATAGCCTTACGATCAATTATTTCTTTGTCACACAACTCCTCTCATGTTATTTGGAATACGGAACTGAAGTTGGCTCAGTAATTGTACCACTAATGTATATTGTGCTAAAGGTTTCGAAATACACCCAAAGAAATAGGATTTGAAAAACAAACAACCAGTGCATCTTTTGAGTTCATACCACACAGGTGTTTTTTACAGATTACTTACCAAGGACATACATTCAATATACCTGAATATCTACTTTGATGTGAACCAGTGTGTAAAGCATATATCTAGATTAAAAAACTTAAAACTTGTTTATATATGCTGTTCCAACTTTGCTAAATTTCCTGGAAGTCTCAAAGACCATTATTTTTCGGATTTTTGACAAGAAACCATGTACTTTCTGAATAACATCAGCAGTAACACATATTGGTATCATCTAGATGTCAAAAATATGTGATTCCAACTTTGGTAAATTTCCTGAAAGTGTCTTAGACTATTATTTTTGTTATCAGGCATAAACTTTGGTTCGGTTTGTTCGGGTTTTATGTCATTTTCAACGTAAAATTGCAACAAATTGTGGCAGCCAGTTTTTATTGGTGGAAGTAGCTTGCATACCTGGATGGAAACACTGGCAGTAAACTCGCAATCGTTTTCAGAAGGATTCGAACTAATAACCTTAGGGTTGACAGGCTATTGGTCGTTAGTATATGACTTCCTAAACCATTCCATAACCAAATAAAATATTTACCTAAGTCAGTTTTTAAGTTCGTATGTCAGAAGTCAAGGATTAGATAGAAAAATGGAAGAATAAAGAATTTATAAAAAAAAAATGCACGAACTAGTCTGAACCGGGAAATCATTGGAGATGGTGTGTCGAGAAAATTAGTACATCAATTATTTATATAATTAAACATTTAAAAAAGTTTAGTTTTATCAGAGATATTTAAAGCAATGCCAGAACTGCTGAAAAAACAAACAAAGTTATAAGTTAAAAGAGTCCAAAGCTAAGCAGTCAACGACTTGTGTCGTATGCTGATCGGGATATTCCTTGTCTTGATCACCTGGGTCCAGTTGTTCAAAAGTTAACCACAATTTCCAGTTTCAAATTTTCGCTTCTTTGGTTGTGCATAATGACTGAAAATTTTCTGATGGGTTATTTCTATGACTTTGTGTGTCTATGTACAATTTTGTACAGAAATATTACTTAACAATCGAAATAATGGAAAGTGAAAAAAGTGATTAACTTTTGAACAACTGGGCCCTGGTGTTACTTACGGTCTTCATAGAATCGCTGTTCTGACCTCTTGTCGTGTCTAGTGTGATTATCTTTTACTTTCAATGCCTTAAATCTACAATGAGTGACCAAACAACATAGTGTTTCACGATTACGTTCAGCCTATGAATGAGTTATTAGTTCGGTTTCGAATTTTGAATAATTAAAAAGACTTAATTATGTTTATTTTAATTGATAGAGCAGCCATGACTTGTTTTGATGAAAAAATACGAAGAATTTTCTTCATTTGTCAGAGCATTGGTATTTTAAATGGCAACGACTTGAAATACTTTTATTCAGTTGTGAATTATCGTATTCCCCCTTTTTTCATTCTAAATGTAATAATCTGTGTGTCCACCCCCCTTTTATTAGGGGAAGGGTATTTGACACATATCTAGTTCTCTCCGCTTCAAAGTTTTACAAATTTCGACGGTAAACATGTCAGACTACAACAAAAAAATTTGTTCAAGGATATTTTTTTTTAAATCTGTAGACTGTTACACTATTCTTTTCCGAATATTCTTTTTTTTAACTTAATTTCATTCATTCCCTAAAGTAAAGAGATGATGACATTTTTTCCTAGCACAAGGAAGTTTTCCCTTAACATCAACTTGATGATTATGATGTAAAGTATTACGCTAAAGGCAGCGATCACGGACGCCAGAGATGTACATGTAAATTTTATAATCTCAATAATTTTATTTTCCGTGTTGGCATCCTTGTTGTTATAACAATGAATTACTATTCAAAACGTAAACTGACAATGAATTTGTGAAAAAAAAATTACGTTCTTTACCAGGCCGAAAAAGCAAATAAAGTATTTAATTATTCTGTGGTTCATTGTTAAATATAAATGTTGTCACATCAGTTTGACATTTTTAAATGATATTCCTACTAAATCTAGTCAGAATTCTTCTAAATCATTGCTAATAAAAGATGGATAAAAAAGGTTTACGTACAAACTTAACACATATAATCCTGGAACATAATACATAAACAAGGAAAACAGGACCTTTATTGCTGTTCTTCATCTTGACATTTACTGTAAGGTCTTCAACACCGAGCCCAACGCTTACATCTTATACCAAAATCCAGGCAAATACTAGCATGAAATTAGCTACTTGCCTACATTAAGGTAGGAGGTACCTAAATCCACGTAAGTACGGATGTTTATGATTTCTTTTACATGCAACTAGAATATTTAAATTGCATATTAATATCGAAAAAAATTATATTTAACTTTTATATTTCTTCAATGAGGTTGATTTAAAAATCCTTAAAATACATGAAATAGTGGTATTTTGCTGAAGATTTTATATAAAAACAGTCGAAAAAAAAATAATTTCACTTTAAATCGTAATGCCTAGAATGTTCTTTTAGAATAATACGTTATGTTTTCCATTGATACTTTATAAATATCGTTTTTCGCTGTGCAAGTCATTAAAAAATATGTCATATTTATAAAAACACAACAAATCTATATTTTACATCGCGATGATAACGTTACACTTATTATCTCCGCACTTCGAATGAAGTTCCGGGATATTTGTAATCGGTCCGTCTGTACGTCCGTCCGTTAGATAATCTTGTCTCCAGAACTCCTCGTTCATTTTTAATTTCATGCATTTAATTTCTATACAGTATCGCCATAAACTATATGTAGATGCGCAGTAAGGTTTCAGAATTTTTATTTTCAAAAATTGGGGTAGAATTTCGAAAATTGGAAATTTAGACTTGTGACCTTAACTCCTCATTCATTTCTCATTTTATGCTTTTAATTTCTGTTCAGTATTATCACATACTGTATGTAGATGCGCAATAAGGTTTTCGAATTTTGATTTTCAAAAATTGGGCCCAACAGGGGTCGAATTTCGAAAACTGGAAATTAAAACTCCTTATTAATTTTTCATTTCTTGCTTTTAATTTCTATACAATATTGTTATATACTGTATGTCGATGCGCAATAAGGTTTTAGAATTTTGATTTTGACAACTTGAGGCCCACATGGGTTGTATTTCGGAAATAAGAAATTTAAGCTTGTGCCTTAAACTCCTATTTCATTTTTCATTTAGATTTAGCAAATTTATTTGTATATAATACTGTTCTTTATTTTCTGTAGATATTTGAAAAGGTTTTTAATTATGAAAAGCTATTAAGGGATCAAATTTTTGGACCGAAAATGGTGAAATTGCTAATTTTGCTTTGTCATGATATTCAAATGCAGTTCAATATGCTCTAGTTGCATTCGAAATTTTATACAAATCTGACATATAGCACAACCTTAAAGTGTATCGGTAAATGATGACTTAAAACACCGTTAGGTGTAACGGCAGATCTAAAACATGTATCAAGACAAACAAGAAAAACATTATAACAACTTTGACACAATTAAGAGGGCAGTACAAATTTTGGGTCCATATATTATCAGCTCTTTTTGATGTTATACTCCCCTGCAAAGTCAATGCACTATACATAGTGGCTGTACAAATTTTGCCTCCATAATTTATCAGCTCTTTTTGATGTAATAATCCTCTGCAAAGTCACTGCACTATACCTAGTAGGAAAGTTATAATGTTGTGGGTAGTATTCACTTAAAATTACGATACGATACGATATTCTATATCAACTTCATTAAATCGGTTAAGATTTAAGAGTTGTAGGATCATTGACTTGTGCAACAACTCAACTTGGTCTGGGAAGCAAATTTTAGATCGAATGACCTTTCCCTGAATTATATAGTTTTAAGCCAATTGGAATCTTCCAAATATTATAAAGAATCAGTCTAAAGTTGGTAAGAATATATAACAATAATATATAATTTTGTCATCTGTATTTATGGTATATTGAATATCACGTGTCCTATTATACATGGAATACAGAAAATGTGACGTGACATCTGTTGAAACTATATTCTGTTCATTACATAATAAACTATTTCCGTCGATATATGTCGTTGGCAAATGTGTAAAATTTCAAAAGTGTTTTGGACAATTGTTTGCGAATGCAAATTGGTGCGTGAAATTTTAGACATTTTTTTTTTCGATACGACGTGTGACACCAACACTTTGAGCATACGAACTCCGAGTCTTTTACTCGGTATCTGTTTTATTTTAATTTTTAGCAAGAACAATTGAGCCAATACGAAACTGAACATTGATTTTTCCCTTTGTTCTCTAATTACGGCTATCAGGGTTTATAACTGTATTTTAATGACCTTTAAGTAGCTAGGACGATTTCGTCGTTTGTTTAGTTGGGGTTTTACCCCATTTTCAGCACATTTGGCTATTTCGCGGCCGCCAGTTTTCATTGGTGGAGGACACCGGAAAGAACCACCGACCTTCGGTAGGAAAATTGGCAATCCTTGTCAATTAATATCGGAGTCGGACACACTCCCCGCTACAGGTGGATTCAAACTCACGGCCGTATTGCATTTCCGAAAATTTTATGAAATTTTTAAATTTCGTTACAGAAATTGATTTTTTTTTTTCATTTCTGAAACTTTTCATGATTACCTGCTCAATAATATAGGTAAAAAGCAGGTGTGTAATTTTTATGACATAAAAATAAATAATTGGCGCCAAAGTTTACCAATAGAGCGCACCTTGATAATCAGTTTGTTGTTTTTCAATATGAGGCTTTCGCGAATAAACTTTTTTCATTGGTTGTATCAAGAATTAGCTGAATTAACTTTACTCCTGTATTTCATTCACACATCGGTTTCCGAAAAAGCTAGTCGACTTTTTTAAAGGAATAATTCATCTCGTGGGGTTTATAAATTTGGTAGGTTTTTTTTTTTTGTTTTTATTTTCCTTTTTAAAATTTAGTTTTTGTTATTTAAAATGTGATTTTATTTTGAATTAATTAGGATTTATTTTGGAGTGCCTTACACGAGAGGTTATTCCTTTTTTAGTCATGGAAACGCGTAATAAAAAACGGAAAGATTACAAAAAGTTGAATGAATTCGGATTAGACGGAGAAATGAAAGATGTTCTGGATATTTCGGATCCCTCATCTGATATGTTTGACTTGTTGTGAGTTGATCTCTGGTCACTTCTAGCTCACAAAAATTCAATTATGTCTTATGTACATGTAGTTGGGAAATCATGGACATAACACACACGGAAACTAATAGGGGCAACAAAGCTATTATTGTGGATGGTTACACATATAGGAAATAATAATAAACAGGTTAAGTCTGGCTAACGGAAGAGGTATAATTATTAAATATTAAAATGATTAGTATTCGGAAATGCAATAAAAATTCTTTCGGAAATGATATACTAAAAGTTTCGGAAATGGAAAAAAAAAATCTTCGAAAATGATATGCTGATTTTCGGGAATGCAAAGCAGCGGAACTCGCAACCTCAGTGTTAGCAAGCTAGCGATCATTAGTAGTCATGACGAACTACCTAGACCACTCGGCCACCGAGGACCCCCTAGGACGATTTGACATAATATAACATATGCTAGGATTAGTTGTATCAAATCTACAGGAAATATTACATTTCCCATCACAAATTAACAGGGAGAAAGCAGGTGTTAGAAATCAGGGGAGGTAATAAATGTTAAATTAGAAAGTGGTCAGTTAGAAAAGACTGAAATAAAAGATTGTCTTTTCCTTCTTAATTTCAAATTTCAAATCCTATAATTTTAAAATACGGATTGGTGCTCGGAGTGCGTTATGTTTGCTATGTTTTATAATTGTATCTGTCCTTTGGGTACCAAAAACTGTAATGTTCACAAATACAGTTACAATTAATTCTTGGTATTTCCGACGACAATATATACCCAATATATTGTCAATCTTTAATCAATATAAATCATGTTTTTCAAATAAAAAAATTGTCCCCAAATACATATTTGTATTTTTGACAACTGATATTCCATAATTAATATAAATATTTTTCCTTCAAACGTCTTTATTTTATATATTTGATCTTCACCTTTTTGAATAACTTCAGATCTGAAAGAAAAAGTATGCTCTATGAAAATAAATCAAACATTTTTGTAACTGTTAATGATATCAATAATTACTTAGATTATTTCCATAAGTATAGTGAATAAAGTGAATAATCTGATAATTTTCATATTCCATACAGGAGCACAGCATTACACATATGCATTCTATGTCAGTTTCTATCCCTCAGGGTAAATATCAGATGTTCATTGCAGACATCTTACTTTTAACAGATTTCCACATATTATGTTGTAATATCTGACGGCTCATTTTTTCCCTTGATCTGATGTCAATGACTCAGGCGGTGCATAACTGTAGATTACCGCTGTCGACATGCCAAGATATATATACAATATAGTACACTGTCAGAAAATGTACGCAAAAATAGACAAAAATGTAGAAACAGATAGAAATGCGATATTTTCCGACAATTTATTGTTTGTATCCTGAAATTATAAATTGTTATATTTATCGAGAATGGTCATGGAAATGGCACATTACTAGCCTTTTGCCAGAATGTATTTTTGGGGGCGTAGTCTAGGGATAACATGACGCAATACACACTGTGAACCAGCATACAATACAAACTTTCATTGCCAGTGAAGACAAGGATACCAGGAGATGATAATCGCCTACTAGACGAATATCGAAAAAAAGTATTTGAAACCCTTTATTTGTCTATTAAATAGGCTAGTTTCAGAATAAAATATATTTCTCATATTCTTTACGTGTTTAATCGGTGGAATTAAAATACATAATATTTTTAAATACTTCCCGGTGATTAAATTTCTGCATGGGAATTCTCGCCGTTTTTTTTTTTCTTACGTTTATTGGAAAAAGAAGCTAAAGAAGTTCCGAAATGGCGTTCATGTAAACATGTAACAGCATTTTCTTTGTGGTTTTGTTGGAAATCATAGGAGAAACAGATTCTCCTTCAAATTTCTCGTGAGTTATTGAATTTCTCCACCCTCGATAGTTAAAGTTCTGGCCTGGGCGCCATAAAGAACTATTTTTGCTGAGTAAAGAAAATTTTACTCAAATTCCCATTCTCAGCCAATCACATTCGAGTATCCCCATATTTAAGAAAATTCTCAGACTTAAGAATATTCTCAACTTTTATGGTGCCAGGCCCAGATTTTAAAAGGAAAAGAAAAAATTTAACTATCTCGGATGGAGAAATTCCAAAACTCACTCGTACCTGAAGGGAAATCTATATTTATACACAGGCAGTTAAATTAATGACAGAAATATATTTTCTTCGAAACCAAAAAATTCTATTGCCACTGTAAAGGGATGTAAAATGAGAAATAATTCACGGTGGCTTAAAAGTATCCTGATTTTAGCACGGGTAGACCCTTTATGCCAAATATTTTGCCCCGAGTGACAGTCTACCCGTGGTAAAATCATGATATTTTTAAGCCATTGAGAATTATTTCTAGGAGAGTTTCTACATTTTGAAACGCCGCAACATAGGTATTCAGACACGAAGACACCATTACACAACGCAAGTTATATTATGACAGCCCCCCGGGAAACTTTACTTTGACGTGTCCAAAGAAGCCATCTGACGTCTGTGACGTTGGAATCGAAATATCCATATTTTACCACGGATATAGACTAAAAATATTTGAAGCAGTTCATATTAGAAGCAATATTATATGTAAGATATGAATTGTTTTAACTCAAGTTTACAATTTCTTACGCATCCTGAGTGTGCATCAAATGATTTCAATATGCATAACATTCGTATATCCAAAACCTTTCTCTTATTATTTGTCTCCATACTGAACAATAAAACTTGATACATGCTGTTTTTATTCAGGTATGAAACATTCATGCTACTTGTTCTAAGTATGAACCCTTTATCAACTCGAAATGATCAATCAATGACCTTTGAACTTCTATATATGTCTTAAATTGGTATTTCTACTTTGCATTTTGCAACAAGTACAATATATATTGCTTTTTATTTTCAAAAAATAGAAATACACGTTAAGTTACCGTGCTTTTGTAATGTTAGCTAATCTGAGCCCTTACGAATATCTATAGTAGTTTAATTATACCTAGAAAATGAACCTTTCTCATCCTTGCGACTGATTCTGGTTTTGATTGAATACTTGAAGAACATACTGTAAAACTACCAGCATGATAACAAATCCTGCAATAGAGAGAGTACTCTAATTGTATCAGCCTTTAAAACCCGTAGAAATTCGAGGTTTACCGAAAAACACCCGTTTCTTAATAAAATAAAATTCTTTGATACCAATTCAGTTGTACTCATGGCCTAAATATTGACAACCAAAACAACAAGAGCAAATCAGAATAGTGAGTATTAATATATTGCACATTTTCCGATAATGTACATATATTATAACAGTTTTTGTCTTAAATCTATATGTTTTAGATACAATATATTACCATCAAAATTAGGTATAAACTTTCTTTTCAATTAGAAGAGCCACAAGACAAGTAACTTTTTAATCTTACCAAATATTCCACCCTGACCAAATCCTAGAAATCCGTTATCCTGATTTCCTCCGTTCCCTAAAACCAAAAAGTCACTTCCGGATTGAGTTGGCACATGCACTGGATAAGGACGCGGCAAAATTACATTGTTATATATGCTTGGTCCGTATCCCTGACTACCGTAGCCTTTACCATATCCATTATATCCGCTATATACATTTGAGTACCCATTGTATCCGGTTTTATATTGATTACCGGTATTTGCGCCAACATAATTTCCCATATACGGATAACTGTTTCCATAGTTAAAGCTGTTTCCATAGCTACTTGCAAAGGTCATTCCAATGTAGATGATTGCGATGAAAAGTTGTAAACTGATCATTTTCATTTCTTTGGGCGTTGCTTTGAAAGACTTTGGCTTCCTCCTAGAACAGCTGAAAAAGAATGGATCTATAGCTGTATTTATAAAACCATTTGACAACCCATAAACGTTAATAGATTTTTAATAGATAAAAAAGGAAATGTGTGGAATAATTCTTGACAAGAAATCCACACATGTACGACCAAAATTTCAAGCAATTCAGCAATGTTTTTGTTGCTGTTCTTCATCTTGAAAGCACAAAAGGAAAAGTCTCGCACCGGTTCTCGTGACGGTTTAAGTGGCATTCTTGGTTCAGCGTTGATCATGTCGTAACTGTTCAACTTAAAGTTTCACTGTACATGTGTATGGTTTGACGTTTTCAGAATATCTTTTTAACTTGGATATTACTGAAACGACATAATTTGTCAAAATGCCAATCTTGGACATCAGTGTTTTTATAGCAGATTTTTTTAGAAGTCTTAAGCTTGTGTAAATTATACATATATTAAAAACACAAAAGTGTATAGGATAATTTACATTGTATATGAAAATATTTTATATGGACAAGGTGACTAAAAAAAAAATTTTGTGCGTTTTCATTTCTATTTGTAATTAAATAATAAAATTTGGATGTACAACTCCTAGTATTTGTGTAACAAAAACGCGTATCTGCCAAACCCAAAAATTAAAAAGCAAGAACATTTTTTTTTCTTTCAAAACGAACAAATACTGCCACTAGAAGTTTTTCTCATCATGATCTTACAAAGACTTACCTTTGCAATCTTGTAAGTGGAACAGAATGAAGATATGATTTTATTTATAGGATAGAACATAGAATTGTGGTCAGTGACAAACTTTCAAAATTACAGGAAGTTTGAGAAATTGCACCGGAAAACATGATACCTGGCGTTCTTTGCTTTGGGCAAAATGGAGACGTTTGGGGTATGGGATGACACAGTGAATTTTTTTTTAATATTTCCGTTAAATCAAATTCTAAGAAATGAAATATATATTGGTACATAATTCCTTTTCCTTTCATAAAAACTGGAAGCTGAATTTAAACAGTTTGATTGATTATCATGAATCGACGAATGCTACTATTGAATATGTTCTTAAATTTAAATTTTATTTCCACAACAATATTCATCTGCTGAAGAAATATCTATAATACTAAATTTACGAATTAGCCGAATAGGCGGCAAAATGCGTGGTTCAAAATAAACGATGTATGGTTCAGATTATAAAGGTTATTATCGGATTTGACAATCTGCATTTATAAATTTCAACTGCAGTTTTGTTTATGTGCAAATGGAATTTGTATGCACTTTTCCTATATGAATTCTCCCAACATATCCCTTAAAAGGTTCTCGAATGCATCATTTTAACACATTGATTTAAATAAACAAGTATGCACATATTTTAAATGTATTTCTGTTTGAAATTACGGAAGAAGAATAAAACTAATTAAAAACATTCTCCTTCGAATGGGATGTTTCCGCTTCATGTATTCGGGATTGTTTTTCTACAATAACGCAATTTCTCCTAACTGTAAAGGCTATGAACTTTCAAGATTATATGAAGAAGTAAGGTAAAGTTCAGAGGAATTCCTAACTTAGTTCTTTTTTTTGGATTGCTCGGATGTTTACATTGCACAAAGTGATTAAACCAACAATTATCTATTTTTACATTATTTGTCATGTGACCTGTCTAAATATATCTCAACCATACAATTCCCTGTAAGCCCTAGATAAAACTATTTTTAACAAATGGTCATCTTTATCATTAATGACGAAATTTATCTCGGACATCTTTGATAAATATAAACGTGGACAGCACACGCATCCACACACAAAAAATGCTTTTATCGTCTGATTATTGGATATATTTGTGAAATTAAGCATCGCATGCCCTGCCCATGATGACAATGGAACAATTGGAACAATTATTTTCCAAACATATGCTCTACCTAACTCATGGCATCTTTTGAAAAATTCATCCGTCACTAAGGAAATGGTTACATCTACAATTTCATTTTCATATTTATTCTGAAGGAAAAATGTAATGCATTATGAAATGTGTATTTAATGAAAGCTTTTCATCAAGTTCCAGTTCAGAATTAATTGTAACAATAAAAATATTGACAATTTATGTGGTTGTGTTTTCGTCATAGATTTTGACTTTGATGGAACCTTAAGGTCCATTTTGGTAATTCTACGTGGCATACAGTCTACTTCATCAGTGGATACATCTTCGGTAGTAACGAACGGCCATATGACAATTGGGTCACGTTGACCTACATTTCACGCTTCATTGACTTTGGTTAGAGTTTGCATTAACATCCATTTCTGGAATACTACAGCATATATAGACATGAAACTATCAGTTGATACCACCTACTTGACAGGAAAGTTTATGGAAAGCCTGCTACAACATCCATATTGAGTCACTGTTCCATGAATGACATGGCCGCAACAACTTTTTATAGTCAACATGGCCACCACAAAAAAAATGCTTATTTTCCCGCGCTCGCGCGGGTTCAATGTCTTGTTGTTATATAAATCCATCCCTTCTCACGACGAACGCGAGTGAATATTGCAGCGGGTTAATAAGACTGAAGCGCTGATTTTTATTTTAGACATTCCAGTTCTGTATATTATGGTAGTACTATTCCAAAAAAATGCTGCCGTTTTATTTTATTTTTATAAATCCTGAAGTAAATTCTACTTATAAAACGATTGGTAACTGATATTTAGAAATTAGTACAATTATAGACATACTCAGCAACTCATGATAGAAATTTTGGAAACATTTATTTAGAGAAATTTTAAATCCTAACCATAAGAACGATCACTACCACAATGGGATACAGAGCCAGTCTTAAACACATTGGGGTACAGTCGTAAACTTATTGGGGTACAGAGTCAGTCGTAAACACATTGGAGTATAGTCAGTCGTAAACACATTGGAGTATAGTCAGTCTTAAACACATTGGGGTATACAGAGTCAGTCTTAAACACATTGGGGTATACAGAGTCAGTCTTAAACAAAGTACTTATATTCTTCCATTCAAATCTACTACCAGATTATTAGGGGTAGAAATCATAGAGATATCTTAGAGATCGGTAAAATTATAAATGAAGTTGTGTTTATCTCCCTATGGTAGAAGAATATCAATAAAAATACAAAAATTAAGAGTAAGAAAAGGCTATTCAACTCGTGTTAAGGTTATATGAAGTGTAAGCAAGTCTTCAATTACAGAGAAAAACATAATATTTATTTATAGATGATATAGAAAAAATCAGAAGAGAAAAGTACTACTATTTTCAAAACCTTATCTTTTTTGACAAGTTTATCAATTTTTTTTTTTTTTTTTTTTTAAATGAGAATTATGTATACATCGGATATCCTATCCTGCTTCTAGCCATAAGTACGTAGTATAGGGTGTATTAACAGGTGGGCAAACATGTCGGAAGTTCATTGTGGTTTTTTCATGGTTTGTAAATTTATTCTATACTATATAAATGATCATTCAATGTTTCAATTTACTGATAGTTTGTCCATATTGTTTAGGAGGTAACTATGACTTTACAATATAAGTATTTAGTTGGCAGCATATGTTAAAAAATTCAAACAGAGATAAGTAAATGTTTTATTAAATGTGCTAAATTTATTTCGGGTATTCTAAGTTTTTTTGTGTATTAAACCAGAAATCAAAATCTAAAAAATATCAGACACCGAAAAGTTTTTTAAGTGCTTTATAATTAGTTTTTGTATTAACATGTTCCGCTTTAGTTTTACATGTATATGTTTTTGTTCCTGATTTGTTTCCTTTTGCAGTATTTGCGTTTTTCGTGTTCTTGCTCGTTTGCCCTTGTCCTCTAGATTTCCTCCTATAATAGACACCTCAGGTATTCTTTGTCGATAATTATTACCATAGTTACCTTGGACTAATGAATTCGGGCTAATTCTACATGTCAATTTTACGAGTTGTATGTCGCAACTATATTTTCAATGGAATCAGAAGAAATAAGGTTTTTCTGATTGTTATTCTGTTTGTTGCGTTTTGGAATTCCATTGTGAAATTGTGACAGTTTGCTAATATTCTTTGTCTGTTATGTCTGCAATTTTTTAACATTGATTTACACGTGTAAAAATTTTCAATAGCTCAGATGTTCGGTATTTTAAACAAACATTCTGCCCAATAATGACCGTCTTAAAATTTGCAGTGAGGATCAAAGTTTATCCTGTTTTCGAATGCCCAACTCCATAGAATAGACAAGAATTAAGAGGGGTGTTTCTTTGATTTTTCTGTCAAGATAAAGTTCATCTCGACGATTTATACAGAATACTGATCAGGAATATACATATGAAGAACTGCTGTAACAACCCGAATAGACATTTCATGAAGTTTAAGAAAAATATAAGAAAATAATAATTCAACAAATAATGAATTTTGATTTTACATAAATGTTCAAAAATGGCATAAGACGAATAAAAGAGGTTCCATGAGGGGAGACTTAACGAAAAATTATACATTTTGCAATTTAATTCATAAAATGTTTGGGGTATCTTTTCGTAAAATTAGGAGAAAAACATATTTCGGGTAAAATTACATCAGAAAATAAAGCAGCTAATATACTTGAATGATAAACAACGGCTTTAATTGTTTTGATGATGCTGGGTGTTGTTTTGAGGCTTTATTGATAAGCATAAAACGTGCGAACCTTAAAAACTTCACAATATTTATGTTTAATATATACTGAATAGTTGTACAGTATAGAATTCGGTGCAGATGTATAACAACCACGATACTTAAATACTATTTGAGCGCAAAACAATTTTGCAGTGTGTGTTTCTATATTTTTTAATTTATTTCTATTTAATGAAATGGAAAATAATATTGGTATTTTTATATATTTTTGGGGCATATAAGTGAAGTAAGCATAAAGGATTTAGTAAGATGCACGATTCTAAATTGTATGTTTCTTTCCATTTACAAATAAAAATGTATTAAAAATTTCGATTTATATGGGTTGCACTCGCCCATTGATTTATTGTTATCAAATTTATTGTGGTTACTTTTCTACACTTGTAGATTTCTTTTTCAGAAGTTCCAAAATCAAAAGGGCCGACACATGAAAAGCTTTGCAGTACCACTTTGTTTACCTAACTTCTGTTTTTTTTTTTGTCTTATTAGAATTTAAATAATTCATTGGAACCATATATTCGTATTAGATTTTAATATGGGTAACATTATTTGCTTAAATTTTACCCCTCGTTAAGGCTCGGCATAAAATTTATCTCAAATAATGTTAGCCTTATGTTAAAATCTCCATCGAATACTAGTGTATGGCTAACATGAATTACTTCTTAATTTTAAAGCTACCACTGCTCCAAGTCCCCGATGGTATCCCCAGCTCAGTTGCTAGTATTTTGGTATGACTTGGACCTATATTCTGGAAATGAATACCGTGGTTGTTTAAAAACAAATATATGCTTCCTTTGCAGCGACTGAAAAATGAAATCCATCTGCAAAGCTTTACTGATTGTGTATTTTTGCTGTGAATTCAGTTATGGCTTTACTGCGTATAACGAAAACTATAGACGAGGTTATAAAGAAAGTGGGGCAGGTCAGGTTTACGGTGGATTTAGTGGAACGCGTATAACGCCATATTATTATCCAGTCCCGGTAAGCGGGATTGGAAACAACGCAAATTATGTTGTTCACAGAAGAAACAATAGCTTCCTTGGTGGTTTGACAGGACAAAGAGGGATATTCAGTAAGTAATATATTAGACATGGTGATTACCATGAACTGTAAAAGATTTCAACTATTACAAATGTATTACAGAACCTTGTAATTTGGTGCCAAAATAAAGAAAACTACGTCAACTAAAATTAATATTATTTTTTCATCATATTTTGCCATTTAACGTCAAGGTACAATGAAAATATGATCGAAATAAATTTCAGAAAGAAAAATGTATCCGTATGAAAGCGCTTTCTGGCACACAATTTTTGAATTGTGTTTATAACCTCAAATAATCATTGCTGTTGGTCCCTGGGATATAATATTCCCAGAATTCACAGTTTCGGTATTCAAATTACAGAGTGTTGAAAATTATTTTGCTTTCTTGTGAAACGTTTTCATAATGGGTGTAGCTGATGTAGATAAATTCATAAAAGCTCTTCATATGCACAAAATTTGGTATCTGAATTATATAATCGTATTGTACAATGCTCCCACGCACTGTTTTTGAAATCAGTTCATACGAGTGATGTGAGTGGTAATGTTTGGAACTGCCGTTCAGTTTTTTAACCCCATTTTTTTTTGTTTATTGTTGATGTAAATAATCAACTCTTTCATCCCCAGCTCAGTCGCTATTATTTCAATACTAGCCCGAAATTGATACTTTAAATATACTGTTACAAAAATGTAAAATTTGCAAATCCATCGTGCATAGCTCTCTCCTTAGAACAGTTTTGGCTTTTACCCCTTTTGGACATTTTGGCATTTTGAATTTGCTCTTCAACCTTTTGGATTATTGCTTTGGTTTTCAGCATTTTAGGCTTTGAGCACAACTGAGGAGTCGTATATCGACGAAACGTACACATCTTGTGCATCAAAATTGGTATCAAAGAATTTATTTTTAACCACTGAGTCGATACCACTGCTGGTGGACTCCAAATCCTGAGAGTGTCCTCAGCTCAGTTGCTAGTAGTTCGATCAAATTTGGTATCATATAATTTTTATTAAATAATTTATTATTTTTGTAGGTTTTATAGTTGGACTACTCGTCCTACAGTACATATTGAAGATTTTCCCACAGACACAGTCGCTTGGATAAGCTTGTAAGTGACTTGACGTGATTATATATTCATTATCATTATTATATATGTTGTTGTTGTTGTTAAAGGGTCCCGATACTTAACTCAGTCACTAGCAAAACTTTTATTTGTCAGACATTGTGTATATACAACTTTATTTCAATAAACTGTAAAGAATGCAGACAGAACAAAAACGAAATTGAACACATTCCTATTTCCCAATAACACCCTCTGGAACAAAAAAATCGACGAAAACCCAGAATAAAAAGCACAAAAAACAGAAACACTATCAATTGCATGCTTCCAAATTTTATGAATGGTAAATAAGCTTTTTTCACACTGCAGAATTGTATTGCTTTCTTAGATGTCATGAATTGAATTAGTTTGTTTAAATATTTAATTGAAAAAGTTTTACCTATTAGACGTTTCTTCATTTTACAGGTAACCCGCTTCAGGAAGACAAAGACAAGAAGATGCTCCAAATGGTTCCAAATATAATAAATATTAAAGCAAAATTATTTATTCTTCACTTTTTCCGACAAATTCGCTAGATATAGTTTCGAGTTTTGCCCTTCAACCTCAAATACGATTGATGAATGGTAACAGCATTGCTGAAAATGTTACTTATTTTTAATGTTCAGAAAAACTTCTTTGCTTAATATGTTGCTATATAGTATTCGGTTGGTGAAAATTAAGATTCATATATTACTCAAATATCTTCCCTTGTAACAATGCAACTATTAAAACTAGAGTCTTTGATAAAAATAGTTGATTCCTACAAACTAATAATTGACAGCAAGTGGACACCTATAATTTTTAAAAATAAAATATCTTGTCAGATGTTAACAAGAATGGACTGGTAAATCTTTTAAAGGACTTCCACGGGGTTTTAAAGTAAACAAAAAAAAAATGCACGAGAACATGTACATCGCAAAATTCGTCGGATATCTTTTTCAAAGACAGTACTTGTTTCAAAATGGAGCATACCAAAGTATGTCAGGAAATTCGCATCTCATAAATTACAGAAAAAACATGAGGTACAAATATTGAAAAAAAGATAAAAGACCACATATATTGGCGTCATTTTCTGCCATCTTGGGGGTAATAATAACGAAAGGGGGGTCTAGGTTTTTGCTATATTCAACACTTTAGCTACTATCAAGGAAAGAAAAGTAAATATGACAGACCTTACATTTTCCGCTGAATAGAGGGTGTGTTATCTCTTTATCATCCTATTTCTAAGGATTACATGAATCTTATATGTCCCAGTGAATTTTAAAGACAGCAGTAAAATAGCAACTTCTGGTTTATACCTATACTAAATATTTTCATTGCAAAATGGTATAGATATGATTTAATTGTTAAATTTTTCAATATTGCTGTATTTGAGAAAAAAATGTAATATTTTTCTTGCAATTCCATGAATCCACAAGGAGATAGTAAGGTAGATAAGTATTCACTTAAGACATGTGAGAAGCAATTTGAGTTAGCTGTTAGTTAAGGCACGACTCTACTAATTATTTGATGCACCATGAATTATATTTATTCTTAAATTTGGTAAAGTTTGACAGCATGGTAATCATATAACAAATATATTACCAACAGATAATGAATATCAAGTGAAAAGATAGATTTAGAATAATAAAATACTGACGAAAACATAAACAGAACAAGCTTTGAAAATACAAGCAAGGCTTAATAACTAGGACATATGTTGTACCATGTGTACTTGACTTTTGTGATAGCCATTTTTGTAACATGAACTGGTAAGTTAAATTGTGAGAAAATGAGCAGGAAAGGTTTCTCTGTTTTTCTCAACAAATGTAATGAATTTTTATCACATATTTTATTGTGATTGTAAACTTTTCGTCATATAATAAAGACTCAACTCGTTGAAGGGTTCTTTTATGCTTTATTTCAGTTCAATGCGAAATTGAAACACCAACTGAAAACAATTATGTATAAAAATGTATTCACAAAACATAGAAAAAACACAATCATGACAATGAAGAAATTGAACATCTACTTAATTATATTAATTACATTTGTAAATTTTATAGTTTACAATTCTTTAAAGATAAAGTTACCGAAGAACAAAAATATATCATAGGTATATTATATTACATGTATATAATAAACGTAAGGTGACAATTTAGCAAACATCTGACTGTGTCATCATCATGAACTGATTATGCCATCTACGTGTCCAATACTCAAGGACTAAATCCTGTTTAAAAAAAATACGTTTTACTCACAAGTACAGCAATTGTGAGTTTCACTTTTCCAAAATACAATGCACAAAATTCAAAGAAATAAAGAAAAGTATTTCACAGTTATGGTTCTTTGAAATATTTAGCCATTACTATTAAATAAATTACACAACAATAAGAATATCAAAGTAATACTATTGTTTTCCAAAAGTTGGAATTAACAAATTTACCTCAGAACAGTATTTAAAATTAAAGCTAAAAATGCATTAAATACAAGGTTTGTACGTACACAAGTTACACAAAAGCACACTGATAAAAAATGACAAAAGTGTCCAGTTTATATAACTAACACCAAAAAACCAGTTTCAACAAGGTATTTGACGTAAAACTACTCAAAACCTTTGATATTAAAATTAGACAAACTGACCATGACTTTATTAGGTAATGTCCTTGGGTATGTTAATTATAACCACAAAATATCCCCAAATAAGGCAAGGTAAAAGTAAAGGTATAAAAATATACAATACATAGTCATTGTCGGAAAATATAAAATTTATTTGGGCGAGCTTTAGAAACATGAGAAAAGGCGAGCTTTAGTGAGCCTTTTCCCCATGTTTCGCAGTGAGCCCAAATAAATTTTATATTTTCCGACAATGACTTTGTATTGTCTTTATCCTGTAATCCCCTTTAGATGCGTAAAATGCCTTAAAATTACGTTTGAAGTTGAAATTCAACTGCAGTGAAAACGCGGGAAACCCCACGACGTCATCTGGTACATTCGCTACGCTCCTCGCGCTCTTCATGTAAACAAGTACCAGTAGACTTTATTAGGTCATTGACCTAATACGACTAAAGTTTATTCTACCCCTTTTATTAGACCGGAAATGGTTTGATTGCAGGATAAATATACTAATTACAATAACACTAAACAAACTAGTGAAAAATAAGGATGAATAGTGTTCACTGGCTCAGTCAACTACAACTATGTTTACCTGCAATTAAATTAAATTACCTATGTGATATATTTATTAGTTTATAAATTAAACAAAATCATATCTTTCTGAAAGAAACTATTTTATCAAAGTTAATAAAGTAATTATAAGGTTTAATTTAATATTGTCTAAACCAAAGATAGATAGTTAATATAAAGTATAAATGCATATGCATAATAATACATACAAAACATGATTAATAAATTTATCAAATAGCAAATTTATCATATAGGTCGAATGATAATTGAAATTGATTAAAAACAACACAGATAAAATCTAATGCGGGTACATAATAAAAGCCTAATTTGATGCATGTTATTTGAACCCGTGGCAATAACATCATACGAGGGCAGATAACATGTTCTAAGCAGTTTAAAATAGGTGCTTATAAAATCTATTGGTAGATCTCGGAGGGAAAAGCACAGGAACTGAAGTTGCATTCATTTGTTTGACTCTATAATCCAAATGAAAGAAATAGCACTGTCAAATAGCTGAAGCATTGTGAATGTGCATCTTATAATATTCAGGGATGTCAAAAACCTAACAAACTGGAAGACTGGAAAATCTAATTCAACAGTAAATTTATTTCTTGGTAGTGGCAGAATATGACTGATAACAAGGGCAATATGAAAAAAGACCATGTATAAATCTATAATTATCTAGAATATGAAAAATTAAGTCTCATCTCCATTGGAACACTACATACAACCTTAATTTTCAGTCGAACATTGGTAAAATTGTACATTTTTGTACACTTTTTCACTAGAAATTTGAGATGTTGCTATGGTAATTCTGTTTCTATGGGGTCAATTTCCATTTATTTTTTTGGTGTTTGTAGCGTTGCCTGTATTTTGCCATTTCTGAATATATATACATGTATATGAATATTATCAACTCTGAAACTGCCCAATGATCAAAAAGTCAATGGGGCCACTGAAAACGAAAAAAATCACATCTATTCTGATTATGGAATGTAACCTATATTAAGCGAGTATTCATTACACGAACTTATCAGGTTTTCGTTTATATTCCTGTTAATATTGTTCTTAACGGAATTTTTATTTCTTTGCCCTGGCATTTTTATTGATGCATTACGGAGTGGGGATGAGTACTCAATTAACTAATATAACCCAGCCAAATTATTATTTTCTCGTACCAAATGACAAGCCTTATCAGTGGTTTCATGTTTCTATATATCAGTTTATAACAACGCTCAACTTCGCCAGATTTTCCACGCTTATTTGGAATGTATCGGATACAGTTAGCGGAGCCAGTATACCGAGGCCCTTCCTGGCTTATTTGGAATGGAACAGGTACAGTTAGCGCAGCAGTGCCGAGGCCCTTGATGCCCCCTTTTTTCTTTCTCGTTGGGATTTCACATCGCTAATGCTTAAGTTTTGTACTCTGTTTTTCTTTCGACCTCTCTCTCTTTTCGTTATATCTTTGCATTATTTGAATGTTTTTTATGTTACTGTTTCCATGAATTCGTCATGTTTGGGATTTGATCTTATCCATTTACCCAAACTGTCCATACAAAGGTGCATAGCCAAGTGCACTACTAAACCACTTTGAAAACTCCTTACTTACAGCAATTAAGGACGGACTCAATTGCAACAGTAAAAAAAGTTATTGCTCACTTTGTATACTACCCTTCCACATGAAAAAAACTAAAATCTGTTTCTCTTAATCTATATACTTCACCAAGGTCCTTTGATTAAACAAGGAATACAAAAATACGGCTTCTGGGATTAGGTCAGGAAAATGCCTCTAATAGTAGTATCTTTGGATTGTTATTTTGAAACTCCTGGGATGATGCCTCTGCTGGTGGACCCTAGGTCCCCCAGGGTATTCGCCAACCTAGTCGTCCGACTTGTCTGACATGATTATTCATTGATTTGTTATAGAAATTAGCAGTATTTAGCAAAATTCAAAAATAATAGAAATACTAAGGGTTCATTCCTTGTATTGCACATGGTAGATCTCCTTAGCTGAAATTTGGCTTCCTATTTCGGAATTTTTGGTTGAATACTTCTTTTTTAATATGAGTTTGGTTTTTGGTCTTCCAAATGTTTCGGTTTTAATGCTGCTGTTGAGAGGTAACTCCTTGAAATGCGTCGTATACAGCATAGTATAAATTTACTGTATCTAATAGTAGTATCTTTGGATTGTTATTTTGTCGAAACTTGTCTAGACTTGCATTTTTACATAGTTGAAAAGGGCGATTTGAATCAAAATATTATGACACCAGAGGCTCCCATGAGCCTGTATCGCTCACCTGGTATTTCCATTTGTTAACTCTAAAGAACCCATGCCATGTTTGGGTTCAATCCGTTCATTAATTTTCAAGAAGACACCGTTTGTATGTAATTCCCATAATGTCCTATGTTAAACTAAGTCTTCCGCTGACGCCCATCATGGATAGCAGATCGGCACCAAAGTAACAACACTTGGTCAGAACGTCATAAGGAGCACTCATGCCAGATCTCTAGAAGAAGATTTTTGTATGTATTTATATTAGGGTTCTATGTTAAACTAAGCCCCCCACGCTGGCGGCCACCTTAGATGATGGATCAGCATTCAAGTAGCAACACTTGGTCAGCACCTCATAAGGAACATTCATACCATCTTTGGTTTAAATCCATTCAGTGGATCTCCAGAAGATTTTTGTAAATATTTCCCATAGGGTTCTATGTTAAACTAAGTCCCCAGCTGGCGGCCATCTTGGATGATGGATCAGCATTCAAGTAGCAACACTTGGTCAGCCCCTCATAAGGAACATTCTTGCTATGTTTGGTTTAAATCCATTCAGCGGATCTCTAGTTGAAGATTTTAGTATATACTTCCCATACATGTACGGTTCTATGTTAATCCAAGTCCCTTGCTGGCGGCCATCTTGGAGGATGGATCGGCATCAAAGTAACAACTCTTGGTCAGCACCTCATAAGGAATATTCGTGCCATGTTTCGTTTCAATCCATTCAGCGGTTCTCTAGAAGAAGATCTTTGTATGTATTTCCCATAGGGTTCTATGTTAAGCTAAGTCCCAAGCTGGCGGCCATCTTGGATTATGGATCGGCATTCAAGTACAACATTGGTCAGCACCTCATAAGAAACATTCATGTCATGTTTGATTTAAATCATCTGTCCTAAAAGGACATGTGAGCTTTTGCCATCACTTGGGGTCCGTCGTCCGTCGTAAACTTTTTTCAAACATCTCCTCTGAAACCAATGAGCCAATTACAGCCATACTTAGTCTGAATGATCCTTTGGGTATCTAGATTAAAGTTTATTTCCTTGTCTGTCGAGAAACATGGCCGCCATGGCTAAAAATAGAACCTAGGGGTAAAATTCAGTTTTTGGCTCACATCTCAAAAACCATTTAGAGCAAAACTGACATTAATTTTAAGGAAATTTTGCAGTTTTAGGTTGTTATCTTGAATATTATTATAGATAAAGACAAACTGTAAACAACAAAAATGTTCAGCAAAGTAGGTTCACAAATAGGTCAACATGACTAAAATCGTCAATTGACCCCTTATAGGAGTTTTTGCCCTTTAAAGACAATTTTTCCATGCTGGCGGCCATCTTGGATTGTTTCCGTGACAGTTTCCATGAGAGTTAATAACATCCAGAAATGGAAAAGTACAGAACGCACTTCAAACACACAAAAAAAATCGAAATTGACCATAGAAACAGAGTTACCATAGCAATATTTCATTTTTTTGAAAAAATGGTAAAATATATGCAATTTTACCAGAGTTTGACAGAAAATGAAGGTCTAAAGTGTATGCCAAGCCAAAGTGGACAAAAAGAGCTACTTCATAATATTTAAAAATTATTTTTAATATTAAAAAATGAATTTATAATATTAGAAAATGAATTTCTAATATTAAAAAATCATTTTTAGATATTCAAAAAGCAATTTCTAATATTAAAAAATCATTTATTAATATTAGAAATTCATTTTTTAATATTAGAAATTCGAAAGTATTTTCTTATATTCGAAATTCATTTTCTAATATTAATAAATCATTTTTGGATATTCAAAAAGCAATTTCTAACATTAATAAATGATTTTTTAATATTAGAAATTCATTTTTTAATATTATAAATTCAAAAGTATTTTCTTATATTCGAAATTCATTTTGTAATATTAATAAATTATTTTTTAATATAAGAAATTCATTTTTTAATATTCAGAAATCGCTTTCTAATATTAAAAAATCATTTTCTAATATTAAACTTTCAGAGTTACAAATTAAAATCTTGCAATAACTCCTCCCTGTTTTCAAAGACTGAAAAAATATGGCCGAAAGAAAGAATGAACTCAATCAGATTTTGATAAGAATTGACGGGGCAGCTTTATCAAATAATTTTGAAGAAGTTGAAATTCTGGTTAGAGATGCCTCAATCAAACTGGAAAATGCGAGAGGAGAATTAGTTGAGGAAAATATTGAGCAGCTTGAATCGTCACTCGCATCCATGTCAAGACTTGCCAGAGACATGAGGAATGTTTCTGTAAGTTCTGGCTACAAAGCCGATAGACCTAAGACATGTATAGAATAGGTACAGTCTTATGAAAGATATACCTTAAATAATTTTGCTTTCATACAACGTCGTTTTTTTTTCAAAATCAAATCTACTTCCACTGTTTGATTCGAGATTTCAAGTTAACAAAGTCATTGGCATACACATGCAAAATATTAAAGAGGGAGGGCAAAAGGGAGAATAGGGGTCCGTTAACAGGTTAACAACAAACTTAATTTACAGAAAACAGTTAACATAACCATAAATTTAGGTTAACGGCTAAATTCACTTCGTAAAAAACAGTTAATAGTAAAAATTAGATGCAATTCATGTTCTAATATTAAAAACTACGGTATTTTTTAATATTTAAAAATGATTTTTTAATACTAGAAAATGATTTTTTTATATTAGAAAATGATTTTTTTATATTAGAAAATGAATTTTTAATATTAAAAAATAGCTCTTTTTGTCCACTTTGGCTTGCCATAAATGTGACTTTTTTCAAAATGTAGATGGGCCTCAATTTTTCATTTTCTACATAAAAATCCATTATATTTGTTGAGAAAACCAACCACAAAGAACTAATTTCCGGCTTTTTTCTCACAATGTATTTTACCATTTCATGTCACAAAGTCAAGCCCACACGAACTACATAAGACCTTGTTCTTAACCTAGCAGTTTTTTGTACTTTAGGGAGCAACTATTCTTGGATCAAATTTGAAATAAAAAAGGCAGGATCATGATTTCGGGGGGGGGGGGGGGGGGGGGGTACAGTTATCCGAAACTTAAATAATTGATTAAATTAAAGTATTTATCTTTATTTGAATTTACACCCAGAAGGGTCAATCAAAATTACAAACATACAAATTACAACACAACATTATAACAAAAATGACATTGCATGGCATTAACTATATTTATAAACATATGACATCAAGTCTGGAAGCATAACTTTGACCGACGTGAACCTTTTTTTATCTCAATTCTAGTGATTGTTTAATAAAGGTGCTAACGGTCGATAAAAGTTCAATTTTCGGATTTAAGATATATTTATGTTTTTCAATTGATGACAAAGATGAAAAGATGCTGAACCTGATTCTATTTCCGCGTAAAAATTAACTCGTAGTTTGACAATAAAGTAGAAAATGTGACTCATCTTCCACCACATTGCAAGTGGGGAAAAATCTTTGGTGGCGAGGGATATTTTTGTATCGACCCGTTCTATAAGTAAACAGTGATCACTCGTTCTGAGTTTATTTAAATTTTGACGAGTCTTGAGTTTTGTACCAGATATTCTTCCAATTTAATCTCATTCTTCAATTTACAGTATAGATTAAGTTTTGAGGTCTCCGTAATCTTTGAAATCTTATATATCATTTTATTTTTATAGCATTCATGAATAGATTTAGAAAATTCTTTTTTTATAAATATGTTTAATTTTAGGATAGGGCTTATCATTAATTATATAATCACACATATCTTTTCTGTTTTCTTCAAAAATGTTTGATGCTGCAGTATACCATGAGATGTGTCCATCATCATGTAACTTCTTATTAACATTATAAGCTTCTTTAATGAGGGGGGGGGGGGGTTACATTAGTTGTTTGTATTCTAAATAAAATACATCATTACTTGAATTTTAATCAATGATGTATCTGGTAAACTACCTAGTTATGAAAGTGCAGAAATATTGCTTGAGGTCTTTTTAACTAAAAAAAGTGATTTATTGGTATTTTTGGTTATGAGTAGTTCTTGTTTTAAAATAAGTTTGGTTTTTGGTCTTCCAAATGTTTCGATTGTAATGCTGCTGATGAGAGGTAAATCCTTGAAATGCGTCGTATATAGAATAGTATAAATTTACTATATCAATATTAGTATCTTTGGATTGTTATTTTGAAACTCCTGGGACAATGCCTCTGCATGGTGGACCTTAGGTCCCCGAGGGTATTCGCCAACCCAGTCGTCAGACTTGTCTGACATGATTATTCATTGATTTTTTTATAGAAATTACCAGTATTTAGCAAAATTCAAAAATAATAAAATTACTAAGGGTTCATTCCTTGTATTGCACATGGTAGGTCTGCTTAGCTGAAATTTGGCTTCCTATTTCGGTATTTTTGGTTATGAGTACTTCTTGTTTTAAAATAAGTTTGGTTTTTGGTCTTCCAAATGTTTCAGTTTTAATGCTGTTGGTGAGAGGTAACTCCTTGAAATGCGTCGTATATAGCATAATATAAATTCACTATATCTAATATTAGTATCTATGGATTGTTATTTTAAAACTCCTGGGACAGTGCCTCAGCATGGTGGACCGTAGGTCCCCGAGGGTATTCGCCTACACAGTCGTCAGACTTGTCTGACATGATTATTCATTGATTTTTTATAGAAATTACCAGTATTTAGCAAAATTCAAAAATAATAAAATTACTAAGGGTTCATTGCTTGTATTGCACATGGTAGATCTCCTTAGCTGAAATTTGGCTTCCTATTTCGGTATTTTTAGTTATGAGTACTTCTTGTTTTAAAATAAGTTTGGTTTTTGGTCTTCCAAATGTTTCGGTTTTAATGCTGCTGATGAGAGATGACTCCTTGAAATGCGTCGTATACAGCATAGTCATGATAGTATAAATTTACTATATCTAATATTAGTATCTTTGGATTATTATTTTACAATATTTTGATTGAACCTTTTTAAATACAGATTTTTCTTCTTTGGAAAGAATGTCAAATTCCCTGTTATTTCTAGTTGCTCTATTCAAAGCCCTATATAGTAGTAAATACTCATCACTGAACCAAATTTCACTATTATAGGTGGAGTCGCACATTAGATCAATCAATCGATTTTCTCTTTAAGGTTTTTGGTTACTGTTTCTGCTTTTGAGGCCTTGAGCAAAACTAATGAGCCGTAAATCGACAAAATGTGCACACTAACGCGGCGTGTAAAAAACGGAACGTTTGCGGAAATATAACCGGAATCGTTGATGCGGAACCTGGCAATTACTATTGAGTTGATACCTCTGCAGGTTCACTCCAAGTCCCCGAGAAAATCACCAGTTCAGTATTTAGATACGTTGATATTTTTTAAATTCTATATTATTTGAAATGCGGAATTTGGTAAAAACTAAGGAGTGTCTCCCTCGTGAATAGAACTGTCCTTAGATGGTCTTTGAGTTACCTTTCTCGCTCATTATGAAATTTGAATTGGCTCTTTAACATTTTGAGTTATTTTTTCTGCTTACAACATTTTAGGCCGTGCATGATCGTGACAACCGATGAGTCGACTCAATGTGCACATTTATTGTGCATCAAAAGTGGGATATCACGGAATTTCAACTTAACGGAGGATGGGTATATTTTTTAGTCAACTGTAGAAAATCATGTCTTGTTCCTATTCAAGTATAAAACTCCAAGTAATTCAAATTTAATACATGCAGCGTTGTAGACTTGTACACTAATAATTTATTTGTTCGTTATTTTCTTCTTTTTTTTGTATGGGAATTATAAATTATAACTTAAAAATATGGCATACTTTTTGAAGGAGAGTATATTTAGGTTATTAGTAAAACATAACGTGGAAAGGTACAGAACTACCCTTCCTGAATAACGTTTCACGATGACATCTTAATTAAAAAATATATCTACAAGAGCCAACGTTCTACCGTTTTCAGGTCAGGTGCAACTTTCTGTAGGCGAAGGAAATATATGTTCATCGTGTTCCTTTCATGTCATTCAAAGGGTTATCTGTAAATTGATTGGATAAGAAAGTTAATATGTTCGGATATTTAATAGATGTTGCCTTCTTTAGTTAAGTGTGTGTCGACAGTCACTTGCTGTTTGTATCGCCATCTAGTAAGTAGGAAAAAATTTCAATGGTGAAACTTATTCTATCATTTGAAATTTATGTAATAAGATCGATATTTATTAAAGAGGAACATTGAACCTTTTGATTTTCCATCTTTTAAAAATGTGTTTTTTACCATCAGATAATATGTTTTATATATAAATCTAACGTCAAATTCTGTATATGTTTTACAAATTTTCTTTTTTGCTTTAAATGCCAAAGGTTTTTCTTTTTCTTGACAATTTTGGATTCATACTGAAACAAACTGTTACTATATTCAATTGTTTTATAGGAGCAAGCGACGATGAAAACAGAGATCAAATTATGTGTGTACGTCGCCTTTGTGGCCATCTGCATCGTAGGTGCAAGGTCAGCTTCGTACAGTAGTGGTGGATACGGCGGCGGCTACAGTTCTGGGTACGGGGGTGGTGGTGTATACAGGGGGTCCTACGGTGGTGGATACAGCAGTGGATATGGTGGTGGCGGAAAAAGTTATGGAGGTGGCTACTCTTCTTACGGAAGAGGTGGCAAATCACGCGGCGGTGGGACCCTTGTTTACCCATATTACTATGCAGTTCCTGTTCCTGTAGGCAGAGGTTCGTCTGGTGGCGGCGGTTTCAACGTTATTCCTGCAACCATTGTTAGAGGAGGAGGAGGAGGGGTAGGCGGTGGAGGAGGAATATTTGGTGGCGGCGGCGGATTTGGCGGAATAATTTCCCTTATAAGTAAGCTATGATAAAATATAGAAATTGACGTTCCCTTTTGAAAATTATACGTTGCATATTTTTTTAAAATATGTATAAACTTAGATTGCTTTGTATTTTTATTCGTCTCTTACTTCATATAATGTTTAATTAAAAAATTGATTCAGATACCACTTGCTATCTGACTATCTTGATAAGCAGGATTAACCTGTATGACCATACGTTTGTGTCCAAAACGTTGGAAAAACAAATTAAAATAATATTATACGCAAAAAATTCCAATTACTAGCTCTAAACAGGACAGCTAAATCTAGGTTACTTATGGCTTTCTTCCAGGAGTTTAAACCTAGGCTTATTCTTAAAAAAAATTACAGAAATTTGTCATCTGAAAATTTCAACACTTTTACCTAAACATTTTGTTTCTTTGTCAAAAAAACAAATGACAAATGGTGGAAAGTGTGATACTCTCAGTGACTCACAGTACACCCTTAGCGGTATCGCCGACTCATGTACAAATGATAAATTATTTTATTTTCAGTTTTGCTTGCTGTCATCTTACCACTGCTGGGTCTTAATGGTAAGTTTTGTACTGAGATTCGTGTGTGTAGCAGTACCGCATTTTTGTATAATTTTGATATTAGATATCCATTTTTTTTTATTAGTTAATTTTTTGTACGTGGGCCCTTTCAAACTGTAAAAGTTAATTCTAAACCCGAATCAGGTTGACTCTATGATTAACTTAATTATAATATTCATCCTATGTTATGGATTAAGTTAATCTAGATAATGAGATTAGGTTATCTGGATTAACTAAACCCCAATGTGATCAGGACCTATCATTCCATAGACTAATTTTTTCTTTCTGTTCAGACACCATATATGGAAATTTTTCGGTATCAGGCCATCAAACAATGTAAGGGGTTAAATTTTAAAGATTGGCTGTAATTTTGTTTTCAGCCTATTCCATTTGTATTCGAAATATCCTTTTATATATGTCAGAAATTTTTCGTGTGTACATATGATTGAGGTTATTTCTTCATAGACCAACATAATAACAGTCAACCCTTAAATATAAAGTTACTTTTTTAGTTTTGTTTAAACATATTTTATTTTGTAAAAAATGCAAAATGGATCAGACACAAGTTGACCAAACTTGTGAAGTCTTCTCCATGATTTAAAGTTAGATTTTAAACTTAGCGAAGTTACAATGTGAATAAGTATACGAATGAATGTCTGGAAACTTAAATGAGAATCTGGAAAACAATTTTTTACTTTTTTATAATCATTATTTTAGTAAAACACTAAAATGGTCATCAATTCGATTGACATAACAGTACTTTTGTGTTTTTTGCATGTTACATTATGTGTAATTTGTTGATAAACCTCGTAGATGTGTCCTCCGATCACATAAATGTAACGTATTGACAAATAGCAAAACATTCAGGCCAAACCGGTGATAGGGGCCGTGTTGAACTTGTGGTGAGGTACAAAATGTTTCTCCGTGTTCAGGGCCTCACTTTGACTTTAAGATGAAGAACAGCAATGACTGGCTTTTTGTTAGGTATATGTGAGGCTTTTTTGTCATGAATTAAACTACCATACCCCTTCTTTCGTATTACCGAGTTTCATAAAATACCAAACAAAAATAAATCCGATTTAGTGGTCTGCATGTTTTTACTCTCCGGTGTAAGTGACTAGACAGTTGAAGTAAACACCTTGTGACTTGACAGGAATCATTTCAGGTAAATTCCAGAAATGAGTTGATTTGCCGGTGGAATTTTTGTTTAAAATTACTTTAAATAGGCGATTGGTTTCCCGTTAAATTCAATTTATAATCATATACTAATAGACTTGTAATTATATTTTTTTACCCGTACTGACATTTTATTGCTAGATATTATTTTATTATTTTATTACTTTATTCATTTTAATTGCTAAGTAATAAATATATTTAGAAACATTTAGTAAATGACGATGAGACATTATCCTAAAATTACAAAAAGAGATCATTGTACTGTCGTGCCCACACTTCACGAGAAGTTCATAATGACACCATTGGAGAACGTTGTGTAGAACTTCAAATGAAGCCAGAAATGTCTGTTAAGAAGAAAAATCTTTTATCTTACTTTATTTATTTATAAAAAAATTGGATGGTTATAGGATAACTAATTCAAGAATTTGAATATCGCAAAATATTCAACGAGTGACCAAAAACACCTTAATTCACGAATGCGCGCAGCGCATGAGGGAATTATTAGTTTTTTCCGGTCACGAGTTGAATATTTTCGATCTTCAAATTCTTGAATTAGTTATACTGTTTATTACATTAATAAAATAGACAAAAAAATGCTTCGAAAGTGTCATATTTTCCTTAGATCCCTTCCTGAATCTTTCGACGTCACAAAATTCATTTGTTAGTAACGCCCATGACGACGTTAAATAAAAACCGATCTTTCACTCACTGAGTGTAATGATAAACTTTAATATACATTTACATATTTTAAATGAAAATACCATTCTTGGCTGTAACTGCCACAACCCTTCTTTCTTCTGGGTCTGAAATGGATATACTATGATAATATATATGATTCTTTCAATGATTTGGAGAATTATAAGAACGGAAATTAATCGTTTTGAACTTATGACACTTCAGTCGTTTCTCAGTATTTGTAATTTTTTAAACATTTTGTTGAATTTATACTTTCAGGTTAAGTAAGGAAGCACTTCGTAACGAGGAAACTGAATTCAGGTTGATCTAAAGACACACTAAGAGCACACACATTATTGAGTACACACCATATAAATTGATACGTTTTGTAAATAAAAAAATGCAAGGATATGTTTTCTTTGGTTTTATTGGTCAATGATTAGTTTATAATTTCATGGGTGTCAGCTACTGTTTGTGGTTCTGATGATTAATGTTATATATCCAAATAAAAACTGAACACCATATTCTTTGTGTATCAATAACCAAAGAATTTTGCAAGGAACGAAGAGAGATTTGTTTGACCGAGAGAAGAACTGATATTAATTCCTGATTTCCCAAAAGCGGTGTCAAACAAATGAATAAACCAATAAAACCTATCTGTTGCTCACTTGTTAATTCATATTTTCTGTTATGCGTTGTTCCCTGAACAAGTAATTCATTTTTAAAAAACAATTACCATCGACATTATACATTTATTGACTTTGAACTAGGTTGCTATCGGAACTTATCAACCCGACAAAATGGTAATATTCATCGAGCCGTAGGCGATGTGAGTATTCATTTTGAGGGTTGATAAATAGTTAGTTCAAATAAGTGTTTTATTACATGATTATGGCATAGAAAAAAAATAACAGTGTAATGTTATTCAACAGTACTCAGCAAATGTAAATTTCAGTAAATTCTCCATTCTATTTTTAGATCATATGAGGTTGCTATCAAATTCCGCATAACCTAGCACTTTTAGTAAAGTCCCCATTCTATTTTTAGATCACAATAGGTTGCTATCAAATCCCGTTTAACCTACCACTTTTGGTAAAGTACCCATTCTATTTTAGATTATATGAGGTTGATATCAAATACCGCGTAACCTACCACGTTGCTATTGCGGGTACTCACAACCTCTTATATTTTCGGCCAATCAGGATCAAGAAAAAATACCATCATGTAATAATAACGGTTGAAAGTTATTTTTTAATCACTGTAAGCAAAACGGGTGAGTTTTTGAAACACTCTTGAAGTTACAAAATGCTGTGCATAGCGAATTGGGTTTTTTTGTGTCTGTTAGGTTCAAGAAAGGCAATAACTGGCGTATTTTGCCACTTTCTGAAGGTGAGGTAAACATTTTCTTAAACTGGTGGCGGACCAACATTATCATTCCCCCGGTAGTTGTAAGATTTTATAGATACCTGTAACTGTTGAAATGATTCGTTGATAAATTTTTGTATCCTATAGTAGTCGGTTTTCAACTACCTCAGTTGACCTTACCTGGATTTTTCAACCTTTAACAGTGTGGAAGAACCACAATTTTACGTAAGAATCTTAAAAACTATTAGGGTAAATCAGAAAACCTCACACTTTGAAAAAAAAGAACGCATTGAAACTATTTTTTTAATTTCAGATATTTTCTTTGACAATTTTAATATTTACCTCAATTTTTAGGTGAAGTATCTGCCTCACTGCAAATGGCAGTCACGCCACTGAATAAAAAGGTCTTTTCCTTAGGTGTTTAGATTTAAGAAGTAAACATAGCACTGAAGTGCTGATCTGCAGCGCTGCTGCTAAATTTTTCGACTAAACTCATTTTCCTATGCTTTATTGTTGTTTTGAGTCTTAACAGGGTTTCTGATCTTAATAATTAAACACTGGTTCCACCGTCATGCTGATACTGCACTAACATATAATATATTTACTTCAAATCGAACATTGTGCAATAGAATAATTGATCATTGAACAAATTTGGAGATATTTATACTATTCCATTTAGAAATTATGTTGAACGGATATCTTTAACCAGAAATTCAACTAATGGGTAAGCTGAATGGTTGATTAAAGACCATCACAATCCATGAATAAGTAGAACTGTGAGTGACCTCACTGAGTGATACCCCAGCTTGCAATACTAGGAGTTATTGTAATTAAGTTTTTAATCCGACATTAATCTTTTGATGTCGTCCCTAAAACAAAAGGCTAACAACAGTTAAACTATCGTACAACATAAACATATTCTACTGTTTAACAGTAAACAGTTACTTTCTGAATTATGAATCATCAAAGATATAATTGTTTGGTACCAGTGTTCAAGATGTGATTTACGACTCACCAGCTGTGCTCAAGGCCTAAAATTTTGAAATCCAAAACAATAATCCAAAAGTTTGAAGAGAAATTCAAAATTAGCAAAAGGGGTTATGTCAAAACGTTTTAATGACATAGCCACGCACGAGGGAGATACTCCTTAGGTTTTACAAAATTTTACATTTTTGTAACAGTATATTCTAAGTATCAGTTTCGGGTTAGTATCAAAATACTAGCAACTTAGCTGGGGATATTCTCGGGGACTTGGAGTCCACCAGGAGTGGCATATCGACTCCAATGGTAAAAATACAATTCTTTGATACCAATTTTGATGCACAAGATGAGCACATTTCACCGATTTAAATCACATCAGTTGTATTCAAGGATTAAAATGTTGAAATCCAATACAATAATCCAAAAGATTGAAGAGCAATTCAAAATCACTAAAATGACCAAAAGGGGTTATGCCAAAACCATCAAAGGACATATCACTTCTAATGAAAAGAGTTCATGTAAACAAAGAATTAACATAGATAATTAAATTGTATAAAAAAAACTTTTACAATTGTATATATGTTCTGTGTTTACAAAACTAAAGTTAAAGATAGTAGAAGAAAGTGGCATCCAAAACATCGCGTGTGCAAGTAAATAAACCAGAGGCTCCAAGGAGCCTGTATCGCTTACCTGATATTTCCGTTTGGGACCTTGAGATTTACATGTTTGGTTTCAATCCGTTCAGATATTTTCAAGAAGAAGCCGTCTGTATGTACTTTTCATAAGGTCCTATGTTAAACTAAGTCTTCCGCAGAAGGTCATCATGGATGACAATCGGCACCAAATTAACTAAATTTTAATTGTTTTGACTTTTGATGGTTGTGCTTATTAATTCATCATTATATCTTTAACCGGTTTTCCAATATTTTGATCTCGAGCACTGCTGATGAGTTGTCAGTCAACGAAATGGCCATACAGTGCATAAAATTTATTTCGGTATTTTGTGATACTTTTTATTCCTATACAGTCGGAAGTTGTTTTTTTTACGTTCGTAGAAACAGATTTGTCCAAAATCGGTGTCAGCATAAAAAAATGAGTCACCAGTAGACCAGAGAATGATTAACAATAATCTTGACCGCGGTATATTGTTCCCACCATGCCATGATGCATAAATGATAAAGAATCCCTCATGAAGGGATTTTTTTTCCATGATCATTTATGTTGTGTATGTGTAACTTGTTTGTTGGTGTCTTTGTCATCCCTATTTTGTCTTGTCTCTGGATTTATGGGCATTGATCACCCCTTCGGATTTTTTCAATTTGACTTTTATCACTTGAATTCAACCCCTTATAAAAGGGGTAGTTACTACATTCAGGGGTTATCCCTCATGAAGGGATTATTTTCCATGATCATTTATGCAACATGGCATCACTATTCCATGTCCAATCCGTTTCAGCATATTCTGTTACCGACAGAGATACACAGCGCCATCTGTCGTCATAATTGTATACGCGGTGTGGCCGCCACCAAGCTAGATTTGTAATTTGTAATATTACTTAGTTTCAAATATTAAAACAGAAGTTAGAAGTTGAAAGTTTGAAATAAGAAAATAAGAGTTGGAATTCGGAAAGACCAAAATCAAAATTAACTAATTTGGAAACATAGAATTAGGAAGTTATAAAAATAGAATTTTAAAAATGCAACATTATGAATTATGGAATTTGCAATTTACTGGTAAGCATAATGCAAATTGCAAAACGGGCATTAGAATTAACAAGTTTAAGAATACAGAATTAAGAATAACGAAATTAAAATATAGAATATGGCATTTGGAATATAAAATTTAGAACTGAGAACTTATAATTAAGAACTTAGAATGGTGGGGTGATCCCCTTCTATATGAAGTAACGGGTCAGGGTATTATGAACTTGGTAATGGAACATGAACTGACGGGTGTCAAAGTATGTATCTCAAGACCACAAAAATATCGTGCAAAAATTGGCGGGAAATATACGACGGTAAGATAAAATCTTCAATCAATACAATTTGAAACAAGAATGGACACACAAAAATGTCTCGCCTGTCGTGTATTTCTAATGAAAGTAAATGCTATCAGACATATTGCATACAGTATTCGAAAAACAGGCCAAAACACAAAAACTTAACTATAACCACTGAACCATGAAAATGAGGTCAAGGTCAGATGACACCAGCCAGTTGGACATGTACACCTTACAATCCTTCCATACACCAAATATAGTAGACCTATTGCATACAGTATTCGAAAAAGAGGCCAAAACAAAAAAACTTAACTAAAACCACTGAACCATGAAAATGAGGTCAAGGTCAGATGACACCTGCCAGTTGGACATGTACACCTTACAATCCTTCCATACACCAAATATACTAGACCTATTGCTTATAGTATCTGAGATATGGACTTGACCACCAAAACTTATAACCTTGTTCACTGATCCTTGAAATTGGGTCGAGGTCAATTTAAAACTGTCTGACGGGGATGAGGACCTTGTAAGGTACGCACATACCAAATATAGTTATCCTATTACTCATAATAAGACAGAAATTAACATTACAAAAACCCTTTCAAGTAGTCACTGAACCATGAAAATGAGGTCAAGGACAATGTACATATGACAGACGGAAACTTTGTAACATAAGGCATCTTTATACAAAGTATAAAGTATCCAGGTTTTCCACCTTCTAAAATATAAAGCTTTTAAGAAATTAGTTAACGCCGCCGCCGCGATCTGATTAAAATGCACGCCTGCAAACTCCGTCTTAAAGGCGGATTTGTTTATAATTATTTAATATAAACAATATTTTATTCATAAAAGTTATCATGAATAAGATTAGACAGCAGGCTAAACCTATATAAGCCCTCTCCGAAAAACGCTAAATAGTTTAGAAAGATGTATACGAACCGGGTCCTACTAAAAGAATCTCAGGTAAAACAAGATGGCGTCGCATTCTTGCAGGCTTCAAATACGACAATAGAAAATCATCGATTGAGTCGAAAAACTTATCAAAATAATTTTTTTTCGATATTTTCAAAAATATACTGTCATCTACTATAATATGTAAAAATATTCCACGTACCTATAGCCATTAACCTGCAGGCTTTTGCGGGCTTCTGCAGGCTTTATTTACCTTGGCGGGCTTCTTTTAGTAGGACCGATACGAACCTGATAAATTTACCGCCCGGTTTGGGGAAACAAACAATTATTTAATTGTTGGTCATATGCAAAAATATTCATGAAAATTTTACTGTATCAATAACTCACAACAGCACACCTGGGCGTCGGAATTCACATATGTTATGTGACGACCGATATTGACCATGAACTTGTTTAAATTTTCAACTGGCCGTTGTGACGTAGCATCGAATAGATTAGGTGATGGACTTGACCTATCTTTGAGACACGCTTTCTGGATTGTATAAACATCGAAATTAACGAGCCGCATTGTACGAGAATTTGGTAATTAAATCTATTTAAAAAGAAAGAGATCAAAATGTTCCAAGGTAATGCAGAAGCCTACAACTGATACTGTTAAGGTGAAACGGGGCCCTGATAATGGAGACTGCTCTACTTTCAAACATTGTATCTATACGCAAACAGTAAAAAATGCGCAAGCATTCATAGAAAGTGTAAGATGGCTCAGTACAAAGTTATTGCCAGCGTGCTAACAATCTTACGCGCAGCGTCAGCTAAAGCTTATCTTCGCTGCAGCAACGCTGCAGAATTAAAAATTTCCAGTCATTCATTGTAAATTAACGTTTACTCAACAATTCCTTTAAATTGATGTACTGCCCTCAATTATCCTTCAAGGGTGAACTGCATTTTATATTGATATAATAGACGATTGAAATAACAAGAGTGGACACAGTAAATGTCTCACCGCAGTACGCACACGGATATTAAATAAAAAATACTTGATACCTGACATTGTAACTCAAAGGAATATGCATTAAAAGAAATAGTGATGGTCAGGTGATATTTGTCTTAAAAAATATCATGCATGTCACTCAAGCCTAAAATTATGTCCAAGGTCTCAGACTGGTATGTACCCACCAAAAGCATCTATAGACAAAAAATGATGGGTCCTCATATCTGTATAACATTTGTTGAGAAATGGACTTATTTGTAAAAATGTGACGTGATAAACAATATTGTACAAAATGTCCTATATTTGCCATATATATTTTATTAGGAATTTATACTAACTTTTGCAGAATAGCGCATCACCTATATAATGTGTCCTTGAACCTGCGAGACCCGCGGTTACTATATCCAATCAGATGCTTTCTTACAAAATCGTGATGAGAGAATTCATTTGCATACAAAATTGACTTTTGTGTTAAATTTTCACCTCTGTTTAACAAAGCTCAATTTTGTCTACACAAAAATAAACAAACAATTTGAATTTTGTGACAAAAATGACCTTTGTGACACAAAATTGTATTTTGTGTTAAATTTTCACTTCTGTTTAACAAAACTCAATTTTGTCTACACAAAAATAAACACAAAATTGAATTTTGTGACAAAATCTCAGTTTTGTTTGCAAATTAGTTCACAGAATCCAGACTAAACTAATTTACATACAAAATTGACTTTTGTCACCCAATTTTCAAATTAGGTAACAAAAGTAAAGTCTGTGATACAAAAATGAATTTTGTCATGACAAAAGTAACTTTTGTCCACTGGAAGATAATTTTGTATGACAACATACAAAATTTAAATTTGTAGTATGCTACAAATTTTGTTAAACTGAACTCATTTTTGTTGAACAAAACACACTTTTGTCCATACAAAATTCAATTTCGAGTACAAAACCACAAGAGTCCCATTTGGCGCCCCGTAGTAACAGGAGTAAGACTGGAATTTTCCCAACATTAAGTATCTATAGACCAAATATAATGGGCCTATGTATTATAGTTGCTGAGAAATGTACTTAATCTCGAAAATATAAGGGACGACATCAAAAGCTCAATGTAGGATAAAAACCTTAATTCACATAGTTTTTTTACTGACCCCCCCCCCCCCTTAAATTAATATGGGAAAAATTGATTGACCAATATGGGCATATGCTTTGAGAGTATACTTTTTGTATCATAGGTCCTGTTTTTCCTCAACAATGTATTTGTTCTGTATATTACTTGGACATCACTTTTAAAAAATATTGGAAATAAAATGCTCCGCTGGGTGCAGCTAGATACGACCGCAGATGTCGAACCCTGAATAGTTGGGGCAATTATGAACACAACATTCAAGCTTGATACAATACTGAATTTGGATTGTGAATAAATATTTGACACAGCATAGGTTTCTGACACAGAATGAATGTTGTCTAAGAACTTAAAAATTTTTAATTTACCTATTCAAACCATATCAGTATTATTTGTTTTTATATATAAATCAGAAATAACCAATTTAAAACTTAAAATTGGGCACACATATCAATTTCTTGCTATTGCGCAATACTGTGCAATTGAAAATTTCTTAAAATATTTGACACATAATAGGTTTCTGACACAGAATAACTGAAATCAAAGAACTTAGAATTGGTCATATGATTTCAAATTATATTCAATTTTTTGCTTCTTGTGCAATATAATATGCTGTGGATAATTGACCCCCCCCCCAAAAAAAATAATAATTTACCCCTTTTTTTAGCTTTTGTGCAATACACTATGAAGTTGCACATTGACCCCCCTCCCCCCCCAAAAAAAACAAAAAACAATAAAATTTATTGTACCCCCCCCCTTTTTTTTGCTAAAAAAAATCTGAAATTTTCTTTTTAATTTATGAAATATGAAATGAGAAAAAAATTGGCCCTCCCCAATTTCTCATTTACCCCCCCCCCCCTAATTTTGTTTTCAACCCCCACCCCTCCCCCCCCCCCATTTCTTTATACTTTGCAACCATAACAGCCCATTTAAATACACCATAACATATTAAAATAGAAAATGACATCATAGTCATGGATGGCAAATTTTAAATATACATAATTTAAAAGCAGTTTAGATAAGATAAACAAAAAAGCTTCATCAGCACATTTTATATTGGCAAATTTCCAATGAAGTTCATTAGAGTTATTGGCAAATTTCCAATGGAATTTGTTAATAATAAAGTTTTGATAACAGGGCACACATATCAATTTCTTGCTACTGCGCAATACTGTGCAATTGAAGATTTCTTGCTATTGCACAATACTGTGCAATTGACAATTTCTTGAAATATTTGACACATAATAGGTTTCTGACACAGAATAACTGAAATCAAAGAACTAAGAATTGGTCATATGATTTGAATTTATATTCAATTTTTTGCTTCTTGTGCAATACAATATGCTGTGGAGAATTGCCCTCCCCCCCCCAAAAAAAATAATAATTTACCCCTTTTTTTTAGCTTTTGTGCAATACACTATGAAGTTGCACATTTACCCCCCCCCCCCCTCCCAAAAAAAAAACAAAAAACAATAGAATTTATTGTAACCCCCCCCCCCCCCTTTTTTTGCTAAAAAAAAATTTGAAATTTTCTTTTTAATTTATGAAATATGAAATGAGAAAAAAATTACCCCCTCCCCAATTTCTCATTTACCCCCCCCCCCCTAAATTTTGTTTTCAAACCCCCCCCCCCACCATTTCTTTATACTTTGCAACCATAACAGCCCATTTAAATACACCATAACATATTAAAATAGAAAATGACATCATAGTCATGGATGGCAAATTTTAAATATACATAATTTAAAAGCAGTTTAGATGAGATAAACAAAAAAGCTTCATTAGCACATTTTATACTGGCAAATTTCCAATGAAGTTCATTAAACTAGAGTTATTGGCAAATTTCCAATGGAATTTGTTAATAATAAAGTTTTGATAACAGGGCACACATATCAATTTCTTGCTATTGCGCAATACTGTGCAATTGAAAATTTCTTCAAATATTTGACACATAATACGTTTCTGACACAGAATAACTGAAATAAAGAACTTAGAATTGGTCATATGATTTGAATTTATATTCAATTTTTTGCTTCTTGTGCAATACAATATGCTGTGGAGAATTGCCCCCCCCCCAAAAAAAAAAAATTTACCCCTTTTTTAGCTTGAAATTTGGACCAACTTGAAAACTGGGCTCATAATAAAAAAACTAAGTACATGTTTAGATTCAGCATATCAAAGAACCCCAAGAATTCAATTTTTGTTAAAATCAAACTAAGTTTAATTTTGGACTTTTTGGACCTTAATGTAGACCAATTTGAAAACGGGACCAAAAATTAAGAATCTAAATGCACGGTTAGATTCGGCATATCAAAGAACCCCAATAGTTCAATTTTCAATGAAATCAAACAAAGTTTAATTTTGGACCCCGATTTGGACCAACTTGAAAACTGGGCCCATAATAAAAAAACTAAGTACATGTTTAGATTCAGCATATCAAAGAACCCCAAGAATTCAATTTTTGTTAAAATCAAACTAAGTTTAATTTTGGACCCTTTGGACCTTAATGTAGACCAATTTGAAAACGGGACCAAAAATTAAGAATCTAAATGCACGGTTAGATTCGGCATATCAAAGAACTCCATAAGTTCAATTTTCGATGAAATCAAACAAAGTTTAATTTTGGACCCTTTTGGCCCCTAATTCCTAAACTGTTGTGACCAAAACTCCCAAAAACAATCCCAACCTTCCTTTTGTGGTCATAAACCTTGTGTTAAAATTTCATAGATTTCTATTTACTTATACTAGAGTTATTGTGCAAAAAACCAAGAAAAATGCTTATTTGGGCCCTTTTTTAGCCCCTAATTCCTAAACTGTTGGGACCAAAACTCCCAAAAACAATCCCAACCTTCCTTTTTTGGTCATAAACCTTGTGTTAAAATTTCATAGATTTCTATTTACTTATACTAGAGTTATTGTGCGAAAACCAAGAAAAATGCTTATTGGGCCCTTTTTTTGCCCCTGATTCTTAAACTTTTGGGACCAAAACTCCCAAAATAAATCCCAACCTTCCTTTTGTGGTCATAAACCTTGTGTTTAAATTTCATAGATTTTTATTAACTTATACTAAAGTTATAGTGCGAAAACCAAATGTCTTCAGACGCTGACGCTGACGACGGACGACGCCGACGACGACGCCAACGTCATACCAATATACGACCGCAAAAATTTTGCGGTCGTATAAAAAGTGATGTGTCTTTTTAGAATGCATCAAAAAAGGCACTGTTAAATTATACTTTTATACATATCATTCAAAATTCATGATCGATAAAGCGTTTGAATGATGTAGATACTATTATTGATTTTGCCCCAATACTCTCGGCAAAAATTTGCTTTCCAGTACGATTTGATGGCTTTTATTAAACATATGTTAGGGCCGAATTTTTCAATCTATAAATCGATGCCTGATAACAAAACTTGCAGCGATTTTTACCCCCACCCCCAAACTATTTGAATTTTTTATCCGACATTGATCTTTTGGTGTCGTCCCTAACACAAGTCAATCAACCATTAAATTGAGGTCAAGGTCTGGAGACAGGTGTCAGACTGGCATGTACCCATCAAGAACTATCAATATTAGAAATATGGTGTGTTAAGGTATTGCAGTTGCTGAGAAATGGACTTAATCACAAGAACTTGCCCACAGATTTTACAAATGATTATGAAGTCAATGAAGCATGAAAAGGAGGCCAAGGTCACGACAAGTATACTGCGGCAAAGTTTATATCATAAGGTATCTCTGGACCAAAGATATTAAGTGTTAAGTATTATGTGTGCAAGGTTATTAAGGTTAAAAAAAGTTTACCACATG
This sequence comes from Mytilisepta virgata, assembly GCA_028015205.1. Classification (NCBI taxonomy): domain Eukaryota; kingdom Metazoa; phylum Mollusca; class Bivalvia; order Mytilida; family Mytilidae; genus Mytilisepta; species Mytilisepta virgata. The sequence continues at coordinate 37,576,137 of CM051520.1, forward strand.
CTGTCGCCAACACCGGAAAGCAATACCTATATCTCACCTTTAGCTACTTTCGCCACAGGCACTTCTTAAGTTGTATGTGAAACTTATAATATTAAATTTTCTTCCTTAACAAAGAAAATTCTCAGTGAGAAATTAGACTGGGAAACAACTAAGGCAAGTTTTATGAATATCAATCAAGGAAGAAAACTGTAAGGTCTCTTTTTATTTACTTCCATACATTCATAACAGACTCTCCTAAAACCAATGATTTTTAAACTAGACAGTAATAATAAATAATGATAATTACATACAAATGAATATGATGATGATGAATGGTTTGATTTTTTCTCTTTTGAACACATTGGAAGGTGTTTGATGTTGCAATGCTGCATGATGTTGTCATGGTTACAATTGACTTTGGTTGATTTCCACAAATTATACAATCTTGATTAAGATATCAATGGATAAGTTTTGAAAGGACATCCTTATGACAGTAAATGATATATGACAGACAGAGATAAAGAGATGGTAAACATAAAGGATATCTTGCAGTCTTGCAAAATCCATTATTTTTATACTCAGAGATAACTTTCCCGGGCCAAGAAAAAAAAAAACCAGAAATGCTGTTCCGGAAGCCATATTGCTATGTATAATTAAGAAACCATTACGGAAAAATCCAAACTACAAAAAATCCGCTAAAAAACGAAATAAAATCATCCCTGTATACTATAAATTCAAAAATTATTGGGTGCATTTAGCAGTTGATTGATAAAAGGGTTGTGTAAGGAATTAATCTTGGAAACTAGAAATTTTCTTTGTAGTGTCCACAAGTCTAGATTTTTGGCTTGCTTGTGCTTACATTTTTGCAAAAAATTCTACTACTTGATTCAATATCGCTTTCTTTTACAGCACTTTTTATTTAGGTTTTTTCATCAAATTTTATGCTTTGTTGAGCCCTCAACCCCCAAAATATAATGGTTTGCAACACAAGCTGCAACAGTACTAAAAATACTATATTTTAAACTTTAAAAATTACTTTACTACTAAGTCATGTAAGCAATTTAATTGTGGATTCTTTTCAAATTTAGGCAGATTAAAGCAAATATAAATGTTCTTTTAGTATGTAGCAGATGATTGTTTTTTATGCATTTTTTTAACTTCTAATCTCATCAAAATTTCTATTTTCATGAAAGTAACTATTTTTCCTCCTAAAGATTAGGCAAATGTCAAATAAAAATAAATTGCTATTTTGAAAACTCTGAAATTTTACTCTGGCATCAATGTCGTCATTAAATTTCAAATTCCAAAAAGACCGATTACATGTCTGGACCTGCATCACCATCATATGTTTGTCAGGGCAAAGTTATTATTACTCTAATATGTATGTGGTTTAGATAAAAAAGATGCTTCCATTACCTAGTATTATTCAGGATATGGACCTTATAGGGATTTTGTGTCATGAATTTATACACTATATCCCTTCTTTATCTTATAACCGTGAACTTCAACACTTTAGTATACTGAAACTTTACTCAACACTCAACACTCCTGAAAAGTTTGAGGACATAATGCTTTTGTGTATATAAACACTGTGCAAAGTTTGAAAAATATTGGTTCAATACAGTCGGAGTTACAGATTACACAAAGTATGCACCGTTCATAGCATGTATTGCTGAAAAATGGCTAAGTTCAACATGTAAAAATTCATAGTAAAAATTTGTGAAATTGCCCCAAAATAGGAGGTGCACATCTTCAATATGTTGATAAACATGATGCAAAGTTTGAAAAATATTGGTTCAATACAGTCAGAGTTACAGATTTTAAATCAAACATTAGGGGACATAAACATGTTACTTCAAAAAAGTCCTCTTGTAGTTAAATTTGCTCTGCCTGATAAATTATGAACTGCTGGATGAAGTAGAAACAATTATATTTTTGTTTGCAGAAATTAATTCTTTAAATTTGTTAATTTATGCTTATTTTTTTAAATGTTTAACGATGTTCAAATGCAAAAGCATTGCTAATGTGTAAATGCACTTTGAAACATAAACTGTAGTTAATGCAGATAACGTTTTAAAAGGAACATTTTTAAAATTATGTATTCACTAGCAACATTTCACTTCAAAAACATCAATTAAAATAATTATCAGAGTTTTTTCCTTTGTAAATACAAAAAATCAATATGCACAACTTATTCCATATCATTAGATTTTCATACCAGCTACATATTTTAAAGAACCCATCTGAGTTCTGTTCTCCAAAACAAATATGGGCAATTTATTGAACCAAGCACCCATTCTTGAAATTCTGTCCTGAAAATTGCTGTTGCTGAAAAAGGGAAAGTTTTATTTACATTATTATATAGTGGGTTATTTTGTAGGTATAAAGGTTAGTGAATTTGAACCAAGACTGTTTCCCAAATAATTCTGAGTTAAAAGAGATGGAGCACTGCAAGTTGAGAATTCAAAGCATACTATCATAATTCTAAAAATAGCTATCCATACAACCATGACATAGTTTAACAAATCATGAAGAAAACTGTTGTAAAAATTATTGCACAATTTAAACTACACATAAATATTAACAAAATCAACATTTATAGTTACAATAAGAACAGATCTCACTTGTCCACGATCCCTGTGACTTCAAATGGTCTTTTGTCCTATTGGATTGGACCAAGGTCCAAGACGTTAGGACTAAATGCTCTTTGACATCAGAAGAATCCAGGACTAATTTGTACATTACATTTTATTACAAAAAATATCAGAGTATGTACACAATCTTAAAAAAAAATTCTAACAAACTTTGTATAAAATATGATTTCACTCATTTAAAAAAAACATAGATACTTATCTTTCTTAATTTTTAAATGGATGTATATAAACTAAATGCATATATATATATATATATATATATATACATTTGAGGGGGGAGGATATTGTTAGAGAAAATGCATTAAATAAACAGAAAAAAATTATGGTGAGGCTCACATAAGAATCTAGCTGTTACACTGTAAACACTTGTTTAATAAAATAAACTCAGCTGTTATAATAATAAAATTACGAAATTTACAATCAGGCCTGTTTTAAGCTATATAGCAAATCACTTTCTATAAAGAGCACTATAATAGAGAGTGTATAACAACAAGCTTGTCTTATTCAATTTTTTTTTCTTGTCCTTTAAGTGCATTGTATTTTTTGTATGTCAAAGAAATAGATATAAATAATTTTGAATTAGGGATCGGCACCACTTAGTAAGCACCTTAAGAGGAACATTCAGACCATGTTTGGTCTCAAGCAATTCTGTGGTTCTGTAGATTTTTGTTATATGTCATAGACACTTTCTGTCAAGTTTGGCTCTATTTGGCCAAGTAGTTTAAAAGAAAAAATTTAATTTTAAATAAACCAATCAGAAACAAGAATTGCCCATGGGGGCCATGTTTGTCGTCTGATCTGGACAAAATGGGGAAACTTAGTAAAAAAACCTTCAAAAGATGCTTCCTGTCAATCTCGTTCCCTTTGGCCAAGTGGTTTCAAAGAAGAAGATTATCAACTGATGGAAGACAAGAACTGACCATGACAGCCAAGTTTGTTGCCTTATCAGGACGAAATGAGGAAACTTTATATAGAACCTCCCAATTAGATACTTTCTGTCAAGTTTCCTTCCATTTGGCCAAGGGACTTCAGAGGAGAAGATTTTTTTTATAACAGCCAATCAAAAACAAGAACTGCTCATGACGGCCATATTTGTAGCCGATCGGGATAAAATGAGGAAACTTTATAAAGGATCTCCCATATATGCTTCCTGCCAAGTTTTGTGCCATTTGGTAGAGCAGTTTCAGAGGAGAAGATTTTTGAAAAGCCAATGAGAAACAATTGCCCATGGCAGCCATGTTTGTTGTCCGATCAGGACAAAAATGAACAATCTTTATACATGACCTTACATGGATGCTTCCTGCCAAATTTAATTCAATTTTACCCATGGTTTCAGAGAAGAAGATTAAAATGTGAAAAGTTAATGGATGATGGACGACGGGCACCAAGTGATGACAAAAGCTCACATGTAAGCTAAAAATGTATAGGTAGATTTTTTTATGATTTTGTATCTTAATAATGGGACATATCATAAATAATTTGCTTATACTACTTTGTGTAAAAAAAATTTCAAAACTGTTGAAATACCCTACTTTGTAAGAATGCTAGACAAAAGCAATAAAAATGTGTAAAAATTGGCACTATTTTGATTACAAGATAAAGTTTTCCTTTCCATGAAGGCGGTCAGGTGGATCAAATGTATTCCAGATTTACGTTTCCTGTTTTGTTGCATGTTGTTTATAAATAATACACATATATATATAATTCTGTACCTATCACTATTTTTGTAAATAAGCAGCTTTAAGTAAATCATGTGTTATAAAGGTCACATTAATTCAATACACAAAATGAATAAATGGTACCAATGAATCTATCAAACACAGTTTTAACTAACCAAGGAAGAGGGAAATAAATCTCAGTGCACTTTTGACCACAATCGCTTCTCTCTAAATTTCAGTAAACTACATTGCTCTGCACAAAACCTGGAAGAATACCAATAAATTTTTTCAAAATCTGGTGACATCTCAAAAATTAAGAGATAGTGTCTTTTTACAAAAAAATTAAATTAAAATTATTTTGAACATTAAAATCCAGTTTAAGAATACAGTTTATAAAATAAATGAACAATAATTTTAACCCATGTATACAGATAAAACAATTTAAAAGAAGATCTGAATTTGATGGCACAAAATTAAACAATATATGTTGATTTTAAGTAATAAATGGTTTTTTATAGTGTTTAGGTCAAATACTATTTAATAAGCATGCTCGTTTTGAGGCAATCTTTCTGTAACAGAGTGAAAGAATGAGAAACATCCATCATTTATCTATCTTTATCAAACTACCAAGGAAAGATGATATAATTGTCTCCCTTTAGCCCTCAAAATCAAAGAAAAATAATGAAATTAATCTCCATTAGTTAACTTAAAGGGAGGTAACTGACTGAATGTACTCTTACTTTCAGAAAATATTAATACTAGTTGAGTTAATCATATTCATATAAAAAAATTCCACATACAACCTTATGTGTAGACTTGAGCAAAAACAGCACTAAAACACAAAACTATTTGTAACTATTTAACAAAATACATATACACAAGCCAGCTTGTGATACAAATGGATAGTTTTGAAATTGTTACTGTATATTCATTATGATTTGAACTACATATGTATTTGAAAGTAAACACAGTACCGTGTCTATTTATTTTATTTTCTTTAATACACATTTGTTTAGTTAAAGATTCCTCTCCCGTGACACAGTCTTGATATATTAGTTTGGGCCATCTAACATCAGAGCACACTGCATATGTAAAACTTTGAATTTGCCAATTTGATCCCAAAATGGCATTTATCATTGTTCTATGATTAAGAAATTTTATATCAACTAAGAAAACCTTACATTCTTCACTTTCATATAAGTTTTCTCTTCAAAATGTTTATAATTTTAAGGATTGACCCTTCGTTACTTAGAAATAAATTAGTAACAACTTCTTGACATAGATGATAATCGGTCACCTAGCTGGTGGTCATACTGTATAGTATTTATTTACACCATAGTTTAATGATAAATAAAGGCAAGTTTGGGTACCCATGCTCTTTGTTTTATTTTTTTTTTGTCTGGGGTTCTATCTTTTGGTTGTTATTGGTTGTTTGGTATATCACTGTTGACCCTTCCTGTTATCCATTTTGTTATTTATTTGTGTACTCTACTTACATTTTTGACTGACCAAATTTTTAAAAATAATTGTTCAAATTGATAAATACATGAAAAATATAAGGTTTTCACTGCAGAAAATCAATCTGAAATTCCACAAACATTGATAAAGGTTTTAGACAAAATTCCCAGCTCTCTATATGGGGTCCCTCTGGCAACCCATATCTCAAGCCAATACCATCAAATGATTATTTAATGGATTGACGTTTATCTTATTCTTTACCATTAATTTTTTTCAATGATATGAAATTTTGTCACAAATGACAAAAGTTACTTCATCTCAAATAGAGATTCAAACAATTGTAAATTTATATCCATCATTTCATATCAGTGTTCACACTGAACACTTGTTCAGATGATACATATATATTGCAATTTTGCCTTAAAAAAAATATATATATATGACAATATTTCATAATTAAGATTGACACTGTACGTCCATATAACATAATAAGTAAGTAAATTATAACTAAGTTAGCACCTTTTAACTTTAAAACATTAATATAACAAAGTTGTTAACAATGGTGAGATTTTGGAAAATTCAGAAAACAATTAAGTTTTTTCTAGTCATAATTTTTGCAAATTTAAAAAAAAATTAAACAAAATTTGAATCAATTCTAAACCAGTGAATTTTTCAAGAATATACAAAAAAAACTTATATAGACAAATTATATTGCATATTAGAACATTTAACAACATAAGTCTTCCTAATACTTTAAAATGTTAAACAATAACTGTAAAAAGAATGAAAAATACAAGATGGATGCCCTTAAAATACTATATTGACTACATGAGATAATCCCTGTAAAAGTATCAAACTACACCGTCTCAGTCACAGTTATTCAATTATTGAAAGGTCCAATAAATACAGGTTTTTGGCACAAAATGGAAAACATGACTGGACTGGTTGTCATGGTGATCATAACTGTTCAAAGAAAGCAACTCGAGACTGTGTTGTATTGGCTCTTGCCTGAAATTAAACATTTACAAACTTAATACGAACTTCGTACAAATTTTACAATATTTATTCATCGTACTAATATTGCAACCAATATCGACAAAAATTTCTGAAAAAAAAAGAAATAAAAGGCCATGTTTATTTGGGACTTTGCTGAATTTTTGACACCATAGTTGCCAAGGCCATTAAGCGCTTGTATTAAGATGTGGGTTGTTGCTTCTTGTTGAAGGCCACAGGATGACCCTAAGATGAACTGTTAATCTATGTTTTTTTGTCCTCATAGACACATACCCCATATCCTTGCATTTTAATATATTAAATTTCTGCAAAATTAATACAAAATTAATACACAATAAAAGCGAGTGACATAAAAATAATAATTGAATGAAGTTTATAATCAGGAAAAAATGCAAGGTTGTGTATCTTCATTCTGCAATCGGAGGATAATTTTTGGTCAATTTTGTTAAATTTCTATTAAAGAAGACAAAGCTCACCTGTCTGAGAGTTGAGTATTTACTGTCACCACGTTGGATGCCATCATCATGTAATCTGTCAAAATCAGTTTCATTTTCTTCTACTTTTAAGACTTCAATTTCTGTTTTTAATTCTTTCAGCTGATTTTGTAAATGTTTTGATTTCTCCATATATTCAACTCTGAAAAAATCAAACATGTTTTATTTCCTCTAAAAAATATTTTAAAATAAAATACTTTAATTTTGAAATACAATATACATATATAATATACATGTAGAATCACATTCTAACATATAACTTTGCAAGATTGATTAAATACACAAACGTTCAACATAAGTCATAGAGTATTTCCCCTGAAAATTTAACCCAAAGTTTTTTATAATGCGTTTAAAATTCAATGCAGTAAATTTGACATGCAAAGACATTGCATCAATAAATCTTGCATTACATGTATTTCCAATAATTGTATTTCTTAAGTCATAATATTTTAGCACCATTAAGGTAGGTAATTACCATGACCTCATGTATATAACACGCTTAAGCTTTAATATGTTTGCAAATAAGAAAGTTATTTGAGTTTTATGATTTGTTATCTGACGACAGTAATTATACCTTTCTTTTTCAATTTCTAGTGAGAGTTGGTCCACTTCTCCCACCCCAAACAAGTCTCCACCTAACTCGGCATCATTCAGATCTGTGGTTATATCAGATGTCAGTTCTGGTAAGGGATAAGATGGCTGAAAAATAAAAATTATCATTCTTATTATCAATAAAAATTTACCCCTGTCTAAAAGTCTACAACTTTCAGATGACAGAAGGGTACAGTGGATTGATTCTCAGCAAAAAAAATTGTACTTAAAAAAGTAACAATTTATAAAACAAAGTCGCAACACTTCCATTGCTGTTCTTCATCTTTGAGTTACAGTGATGCCATCAGCATCGGAGAAAAACAGCAAAATTAACTTGAAAGGCACTTAGAAATCAACTGAACCAAAATCATACAAGTTTTGTGGATTACTTTGAGTGATTGTAATAAATACAATAGGCAACTTAAAGGTACATGTATGTCAACAAAAAAAGTGTTTATCAATGTTATCATTAAATAATGACAAATCTTCTGACAGCATCTTATTATGGTCAACAAAATAATATAAGATGATCAAATAGGTCTGAAAATTAAAAACTTCTATTGCAATACTTGTACATCATGTTCATAAAAAATCAAATTAACAAGATTTTGTTATTCTGGCATTTTCATATAGTTTGGCGAGATTGGTATTGTCTCCATCCGTCCATCTTTCCATCTGTCAGATTTGCTGACTCTTAAAAATCTGAAGTGCGGGAAAAATGCATATATCTATGTTACTGCTTTTCTTTTTTCTTTAATTTGGTATGGCCTTTGTATCCGTTTTGATATATGTGATCTGTATGATATTAACACTATAAGATTACAGGTCTTTCTAGTCATGCAAAAGTTTAAAATAATCCACAAAAGAGCTGGAAATCATAAAAAGATGAAAAAAAAGCTCCAAAATCAAACCCATATCAAATGTTACAAGAAAAAGCAGTGCAGTCAAGCTTTTAGGAAAATTTTTGAAGGAAAGAAGGTCATTGCATAATGCAATATATTTGACTGTATTTCGAATTCTGCCTTATCTGTTCAATGTTGATCCTAAAACATTTACAACTAGACAAGATATTTTTTATGTGTTTTTTTTCCAAATTAAATGTTAACACTCCATCCCCCCCCCCCCCACTAAAAAACAAATGCAATTCTGTCTGTATGTATTCAAGACAATACCTTCCTTTATAATATATTTCTAGATTTATATTTCTTCTGATAAGTATGTCCATTTTTAAAAAATATAATAAAATTAAATATTAAAATGCTTTTAATGAATTCCTAGTAAACAATTGATGATACTGATATACAAATGTTATTATGTTAGCAGGGACAGTAAACAAAAATTTACAACCAGGGATTTTCCTATCCTTTTTGATATGGAACCGCTATAATGCATTGTGAAGCTAAAAATTGGGAAAACCCTAATTCTGCTTTCAATGAAAAATAAACATTTTTTAATGTGAAAATACTACAAAATTACAAAACCATGAAATAACAAAATATGATTTTCTCGAAACAATGAACTCTGAAATTAAAATGTATTAAGATAAATGAATTTACAAAATTTCATTGCCCTGAATAAAGGAAGCCAGAAAAGCATAAAAAGAAACATTACAGAACACTGCAGATTGAGTCAGTAAGGTTCATGAATACCTTTTATCTTGCTGAATAAATTTTTCCTCAGTTTGAGAACTCAAGAATTTTTAGGTTAAGTTAAAACACCTGATCTATTGCTAAAGTAAAAATACCAGGATATGTGGTGATTGTTTGGGGGACAACATCAGATTTAACATAAATGTCTAGTGTTATCGACGATTACCATAAATCTCAATAAAATTCAATTAACAAAACCATAAATGTAAGAAAAATTAAACAGTATTATATTTTCTTACTTGAATAAAATACTGCAAGTAAAAGTGCACATACATGTAAATCAGTCACTCAAAATATTGGTAAACTGTGGTTGACACAATCATTTTTAGATTGAAGAAAGACCACAAAGCTTAAAGATGTTTTGCTGGTAAGTTTTAGAATATAATATGGATTGAAAATTTTCTGGGAAATAAGCCTGTCTTGATTTTTCATAGGTTTTGTGTTGACAAGTTTGTCTTGAAAAAGCAATTAAAAAAATACTGAGTAATATACAATCTGTGAACTGGCTCTTTAACATGAATAAAATTTATGAAGAATGAAAGAACCTTTGTGAGAAGGCTCACATACCCCATGCCCCACATTCTCACTGGGCAAACAAAATCTCAACAGATTCATAAGTTCAAAGACTCGTAACTCCTACAAAAGTCAATTGATAATAAATTCTTGTGGATATACACATCTACATAGTATGTGCTCATTATCTACAAAGTTTCATCAAATTCTGTTGCGTGGTGTCAGAGAAGTTGCACTGACAAACTGTTACAGTAGTATATGTAGGCCAAAGTTCTAAGTTCAAAGGAGCATGACTCCTAGAAATTACATTTAATCATAATTTCTTGTCTTAATGCACATCTACATACATTTAGTATGTCCTAATTAACTACAAAGTTTCATGAAATTATGTTGTGTGGTTTCAGAGGAGTTACGCTGACAAATTGTTGCAGTAGTATATTTAGACCAAAGTTCTAAGTTCAAAGCGGCATGACTCCTATAAATTAAATTTAATCATAATTTCTTGTCTTAATGCACATCTACATAGTATGTCCTTATTAACTACAGTTTCATGAAATTCTGTTGTGTGGTGTCAGAGGAGTTGCGCTGACAAACTGTTGCAGTAGTATATTTAGACCAAAGTTCTAAGTTCAAAGGAGCATGACTCCTAGAAATTATATTTAATCATAATTTCTGTCTTAATGCACATCTACATAGTATGTCCTTATTAACTAAAAAGTTTCATGAAATTCAGTTGTGTGGTTTCAGAGGATTTGCGCTCACAAACTGTTTCACTGGTGTATTTTGGGCAAAATCTATGTTCAAAGAGGCATAACTCCTAGAAAAAAAATTAAATTAAATCTCCTGTTGATATACACATCTACATAGTATGTCCTTATTAACTACAAAGTTTCATAAATTCTGTTTAGTAGTTTCAGAGAAGTTATGCTCACAAACTGTTTCACATGTATATTTTGGATAAAATCTTAGTTCAAAGAGGCATAACTCCTAGAAAAAAAATGGAATCGAAATCTCCTGTCGATATGCACATCTACATATTATGTCCTTATTAACTACAAACTTTCATGAAATCTTGAATAGGACTGACAGACGGACGGACGGGTCAAAAACATTATACCTTGTGCACTTGTATAGCAAAAACATGTAATGTTATAACATGGATAAACCCAGTGGAGTACAAAAGATTGAAAATGTTATGAGCAAAGGCCCTTACAGATACTGACTGTAATACATAACAAGGCCAATAATTACAAGTCTAAACAATATTACATCAATCTGCAGTGTATAGAACACAGACAAAAGTAGAAAAAAAAACATTGCCATGAATTGATACTTGAACCTGCATATATATTGGAGGAGGAAATTCAGTCTGGTATTGCTATAAAGTAAAGATATACAAACATACATACATAGATAAATTTATATATATTGAAAGAAAAAGGTCTAAAGATATGTGAGAATTGAGAATATGTTCAGAGTATAAAGTGAACTATTAAATATACAATGTATATGCATCACATTCACCATATAAACGGATATTTTGTCAAAGGTAAGAAAATTTTCAGGAAACACAGTAATGACAAAAAGTGCCAAATTTTTACATGCCAAAATCTAACAACCATGGTTTTAATAAACTAGAGGCACAGAGGGCTGAGCCTGTATTGCTCACCTGGCATGAAAGTTTTTATTTATGTACCTCAAGAGAGAAGTCTCTTCTCACTATCAGTATGAAGTGTGGTAAGCCTTCGAAGGGACCAAAATTTTCTGCATCAAGGTCCTTCTACTTACAGGTTAGCATATTCTAAAATTCAGTTGTTCTCCAGAAGATTTTTGCATGCATTTCCCATAGGGTCTTATGTTGACCTAAATCGTCTGCTGGTGGCCACCTTGAATGAGGGATTGGCACCTTATGAGAAACTTTCAGGTTCAGAGCATGTTTGGTTTCAAGCAATTCTGCAGTTCTGTAGATTTTTTTTATAAGCCATAGACACATTCTGTCAAGTTTGGCTCTATTTGGCCTATCAGTTTCAGAGAAAAATTTTCTTTTAAATCAACCAATCAGAAGCAATAATTGCTCATGCTGGTCATATTTGTCACCTGATCTGGACAACGAGGAATCTTTATAAAAACTTCCCACAGATGCTTCCTGTCAAGTTTCTTTCAATTTGGCCAAGTAATTTCAGAGAAGAAGTTTTCTTTATATCAACCAATCAGAAACAAGAATTGCCCATGGCAGCCATGCTTGTCATCCAATTAGGATGAAAAACATTCAAGTTTTGTTCCATTTGGCTTAGAAGTTCCAGAGAATTTTTTTTTTAAAACAACCAATGTGAAACAAGGATTGCCTACGAGGGCCATGTTCATAGGACAAAATGAAGAAACTTTGTAAAGAACCTCCTGTAGATGCTTCCTGTCAAGTTTCGTTTCAATTGGCCAAGCGATTTCAGAGGAGATTTTTCTATATCAGCTAATCATAAACAAAAACTGCCCATGACGGCCATATTTGTAGTCCAATCGGGAATAAATGAGGAAACTTTAAAAAGGACCTCCCATATATGCTTCCTGTCAATTTTGTTCCATTTGGCCAAGCAGTTTCAGACAAGAATCAGAAACAACAATTGCCTATGGTGGCCATGTTTGTTGTCGTTGTCAATGACATACTTAATATGAAGGAGAAACAATTACAAACCTGATAAACATTACTACGTGTTATTTCCAACAACCTCTCCTTTGCCATTTTCTCTGCCATTCTGGCTTGTATTAAATCAACTTTTAATTGTTCAGCATCTTTCGCCCTGAGAAATAAAATTACAGTAGAAGTAATGTGAGCATTAGGGAAGGACCATTTAAGAGGAGATATGATTTTAATCTCAGGGTCTAATCTAGACAGCGAAACTGAGGTTGAAGTCACAAAAATTTTTTTTAAATGCCTTCAAGTTGCTGGCTTAGCATATTCAGATAAGTCGCCAAAAAATTTTGGTAAAGGGGAACAACTCTTACTCATTTTTTTAGGCAAATTTTAAACACACAAAATGCTGACTATCAAAGTTTTGTTCTGTCATTTGTTTCTTCAGTTTTAATAAAAACACTTCAGATTCCCCCAATGAAGTCATATGATAAACGATACTTATAGAATTAACTTTGTAATTGTCTTAATATGACATTAAAAACTTAGAACATTTTCATTTCGATTTTGATTCGGTCCTGTGAACCATTCTTGATTGACTTAAGTTATAACAAGAGTGGACACACTACATGTCTCGCCTGAGTATGCACATGGACACAGAATAACGATTATCTGATATACGACATTTTGCAAGTCAAAGGAAAATGTGTTAAAAGAAATTGAGGTCAAGGCCAAAAGGCAGGTGTCATACTGACATATATCCACTAGGAACTATCTATTAAGCAAATATGGTGGGTGTAGGTATTAAAGTTGCTGAGAAATGGACCTAATCTCGAAAATGTGACAAAGTCACTCAAGCATGCAATTGAGGTCAAGGTCCAGAGACAGGTGTCAGACTTGCATGTTCCCACTAAGAACTATCTATAGACCAAACACGGATGGGTCTAGGTATTACAGTTGATTAAAAAAGGACTTAATCAAGAAATTTGGATGAAAGTCACTCAAAGATGCAATTGAGGTCAAGGTCCAGATACAAGTGTCAGACTGGCATGTAGAACTATCAATTCAATAGACCAAATACAGTGGGTCTAGGTATTACAGTTTCTGAGAAATGGACTTAACCACGAAAAAGTGACAAAGTCACTCAAGCATGAAATTGAGGTCAAGATCCAAACCAGGTGTCAGACTGACATGTACCCACCCAGAACTATCTATTGACCAAATATATTAGGTCTAGGTATTCTAGTTGCTGAGAAATGGACTTAACCATGAAATAGAGAAAAAGTCACTCAAGCATGAAATTGAGGTCAAGGTCCCAAGCCAGGTGTAAGACTGGCATGCACCCACCAAGAACTATCTATAGACCAAATATGGTTGGCCTAGGTATTACAGTTTCTGAGAAATGGACTTAACCACAAAAATGTTATGCAGGTCACTCAAGCATGAAATTGAGGTCAACATAGAGTTACTCTGAAAGGTCGGTACGTCTTACAACTTGGTAGGACTTATACTTACCTCCGTTCTGAGTCTTCCATAAGCTTGGCAGCAAACATTTCTGCCTCTCTAGCTCTATATTCCATCAGCATCTTTTCTTCTTCAGTCTAAACAAAATAAATTAAATGATTGTATTTCATGCTTGGAATGGTCTGAATTATCAATGAAGTCTTCATCAACTGATCATTTACGCTATTCTCCTTTCAAGGAGTGCTTCATTAAACTGAGGTTGAGAGTTTTAATGTCCTGACTGGAAAGCAATTCTCAATTGTAGTTATAGGTATGAATCTTTCTAATGAGATTTTGTACAGCTCCTGTTAAAATGTGTGTTATCATCATCCTCTGGTTCTATGAAGCTCAGAGGAATATTTTTTGGATTCAATTGGGGTTCTTAATAGATTTTTTGCTCTGGACAATAGAATTATGAATCTGGGTCTAGCTCCTTGCAAGACAGGTTTGATAAACCAGTGATTTAGAGTTTAAGTCTTTCATAAGACAAGAGGGTTTATGTTAATCAGCTGATTTGCTATGGAGCCTTGATAGGCATTATCATGCATTGAGTTATAGTCTCCAAATAATGATGTAATAGTTAGTACATATAACTGTAAAGCCAAGGGTCACTGGTTTGATTCCTGTCTAAGATGAAAACTTGCACCATATGTGAGTATGGTCTTGATAATTGTTGATAGTCGGTCAGATGGGGATGAAGTTCTACAGATGTTGAAAAAGGGTATGCTAATGGACAGGGACTCACACAAGTTGGTATAACTTGTTTCCCAATCCTTCATAAATAATTAAGTTTAAACTAGATGTACTGTGAGCAAAGCTCACAAAGGATACCCCCCGCTTTGCCTTGCCCAGGGTAAAGTTTCATAAGATATTTGCATCAATTTAAGCATACTCATGGTTGCCTTTACTACTCAAAAACATGATATATCTGTTCATGTTTCAAATGGCTGATGTGGCTTGGGAAGTATAGGTAAAGCAAAAATTATTATTTTTTTTCAAATTGAACCTGAAACATATACCAATACAGATCTAGAATTAAGAGTCGGAAAGCAAAGATTTTTCTTCATGCACATCTTTGGATGATGTACTTCCTTTGTGTAAAGTTTCGTTGAAATCCATTGAGCGGTCTAGGAGGAGTTGCTCTTATGAGGTTCATATATAATGTATAAGCCAAAAAAAATAGAAGTCCAATTATCTCCCTTGTGTGATATCGGAAAGCAAAGATTTTTCTTCATGCACATCTTTGGATGATGTACTTCCTTTGTGTAAAGTTTCGTTGAAATCCATTGAGCGGTCTAGGAGGAGTTGTGCTTACAAGATATATGGACAGACGGACGGACAAGGTGATTCCTATATACCCCCCAAACTTTGTTTGCGGGGGGTATAACTAAGATTTGGACACTGTGATTGAAATATTTGTGAAAATGGCATTACAAAATACCAGAAAACCAATATGTGACAAATTCCTTGTCAAAATTAGAAAAAAAACTGGTTAATGCTAAAAATGATGAATTAAGTATTTCTACTACTACATGTAATAATAACTTGATTTAAATGCTTGTCATCTAGTCACATGGTAGTATATGTATAATATCATATATTGTTATGGAATTAGGTTGTTATATTGGTGTTGCCATAGTTTGGTTCATTTTTTTTTGTGAGATTTAATGAAAAAATCATGGTCACCAGTTTTTATTGTAGAAGAAGCCAAGGTACCAAGAAAGAACCACCAATCTTCAGAAGAGACTAGAAGTATAACAATAACCTTCAGAGATGAACAATAAGAATTGTGATACTTGTTAAGATAAACGATACATATTGTAGAAAAAGGTCCCTGCAGTTCAACTTCCATGTCTTGTGAAGGCTTCATTCATAATTAACAATTTGTTTACGTAGATATGCATGAGGTTTTCACAAAATATTTTGGGCAAGTAGAATGTGGTATCACAATTTTTCCATTAGATAATTGCATAATTTATTAATTTTACGTGAAAAATAATGTTTTAATTTTGAAATTATAATCCCACGTTTAAATATAAACCTGTATATAGGACCATATTGTTTGAATCGTAGGCCCCCACCCCCACAGTGTCCTTGTATTGAACCGTGATGGAAAAAACTGCAATTCTGTACTCTACAGTGAATCATAACGTCTTTAGTACACTGGCCATCCTTTTCTAATAACACTGGAGTCAAATACATACTGCCAAAATTGTGATTGAAACCCATAACACCGATGTCGACATCATTGTCATTAGTAGTAGTTACAATGAATTACCAAGGCCATTTGTCCATCCATTTGAAAAACAACAATTTGAATTTTGTATGTTGAATTATTTAATAAAAGTGTTGTGAGCTATCTCTTTTTGTATAAGAGGCCTAGAAAACTATTTAATGAATGATTATATTTTTATATACAATTGCATGATGAACCTGAAAATGTGAACCTTTTCTTTCACACAAACAGAAAAAAATAAGAGTAAGAACACAGCAATATGCAATCAGTAATGAGGCTTTATTTAATTTCTTTTATGTCTGATTGGCAAATCTTAACAGATTTCCACAAAAATATGCTGATAATTTTGGGGACAAGAACAAGAACATTACCTTTATGGCAGATATTTTTATTCGTTGGATTTCATTTTCACTCTCAACGGTTTTCTGATTCAATAGTGTAGCCTCAGCTTCAGCCAGCTCAGCTTTCTCTGCCAATAAATCTGTTGTCTCTTGAGACCGTTTCTGAAATAATAAAACAGTTAACCTGGGGTTCAAATCAAATTAATCAAACACCTTTTGTGTCTCAAACCACTTTTTCAGTCCCATAACTGAAAGTTTGGTTCCTTAGAACATCAATCACTTAACATGGATGGTTAATCAAGGATTTATCCTGATGTCAGCACATTTTGTTATATCATGGCAGTCAGATTTTATTAGTGGAGGAAAAGTAGTGCTAAGAGAGAACACCAAACCTTTGGAAAACTTCATTTTTAAATATTTTTTTTCTATACAGTATTATCATACAGTGTATTCAGATGCATAAGATTTTAGAAGTTTATTTTTCAAAAACGTGGGTCAAATAATGGACCAAAAATGGGAATTTAAGCTTGCAACAAAGAAATCCATGTTTTGGTAAGTCCCTGTTTTAGAAAAAGAAACCCCAAAAATGATTTTGACCATAAAGTAGGAGGTGCACAATGGCATTATATGGTTCAGAATGTGACAAAGTTTCATCAAATAAGTGGTTTACGAGGAGTTGCGGATACAAAATAAGTACCCCATAACCCCCATATAAAGCACTAGCAAAGTTTATGTTTCGGAAAAAGAAACCTCAAAAATCAATTTGACCAAAAAACAAAATAGGAGGTGCACAATGCCATTGTATAGATAAGAATCTGAGAAAATTTTATTAAATTATAGTATGTGGTTTAGGAGGAGTTGCGGATGCAAAATGGATACCCCCATATACGCCAATAGCAAACTCCATGTTTTGGGAAAAGAAACCCCAAAAAATTATTTTTACCAAATAAAAAATAAGAGGTGCACAATGGCATTATATGATAAAGAATCTGAGAAAGTTTCATTAAATTATGATAAGCGGTTTAGGAGGAGTTGCAGATACAAAAGTGGAACATATTGTTACCAGACGGATGGAAGAACTGATGGACGGATGAATGGACGGACGGATAAAGCGGGGGTATACTGTAAATTGGGATATTTTGGCTAGTGTTATATTTTGGTTTATTGGGAGCCTGTTGCAAATCTGCCGAAATTATACACACGAAAATAAAACAAATCCAAAAAATAAACTTCCAACGATACACAACTAATATTTATGAAAAGTAAGTAACAATATGACTATCTGCATAATTCCACTTGATTTGCCTGTGGAATTCTACACACATGACACATACCAATTCCTCCTGAGCTTTCCTAACATCTTCCTGCAACAATAAATACTTTCTCTCCATCTCTTCTTTTTCTTTAATAGCTTCTTCTTTCAACTGTTTTTCCTTTGCTAATCTGGCTCTGTCTTGCTATAAAGAAATAAAATGTTGGTCTATGTATCAAAAATATCATATACAATTTTATATAGTGATCTTTATTTGAAAATTAATACTAGTCAATCCTAGCAAATACGAGAAATTGGGGCAATATCAATTAAAATCATATTTATCTCAGACCACAATCACTTTGAAAATTAATGCAATCATAACTGTACTGTATTTTAATATTTGCCGTCATCAATAATGGATTTGAAAGTTGCAAATTAACTTTTCAGAGGATGTGTTAGGACAGCCAATAAATGGTTATTTGCAAATATCAAATTTACAAAATGATGCCAGAAAATAGTTAAATACAATGTCATTATTTCCATTCTATTGCAAGTGTAAAAAATTTAAGTGAAAAAGAGGATTTTGAAATCCACAAGTGCATGTGCCACCAACCCCACTGCTATTAATTTGTAGATCTGATGCCATGATAATTTTAATTTAATCCAATGAAAATCAATTTTAAATCTAATGTTGCATTAGAATTATTAATGCAAATTCTTTGAGACAGACATCAAAGATTTGCAGTCCTTGAAAGTTAAGTCAAAATATTTCATAAATTAAACTCTGAAAAAACATATTGTACGTCTGTCAACAGATTTTTGCAGTTAAATCAAGGTCATTCAACAGTGACCGATCAATACTATTGTATTTCGGCATTCTATTTTAATGAGTTTTATTAAAGTAATAATGATTTATTTTATGTTAATTGATTAATAATAACATTTGGTGTAACAAACCTGATTAAACGTTTGTACAGACGAAAAAAAGTCGTAATGAGATCGTAATTACCAATTATGAATTTAAAGCTTGTACCCAAGCTTGAGAATCAATGGGATTAATGAAACTCTTCAAAGTGAGTTCAGTTAGGAATATATTTTACTGTTTTCCAACCAAGCCACTTTTTATGATATAAAAAAATGTATCTGCGGAAGTCATTTCAATATGCAAAAATGTCGTTATCAGGGTGGTTAAAACCTAGTACTCCGTCAAAACGGAAAGCAGATACCGAAGAGTTAGAAAATACTCCACCAAGAAAATTTAGTAAAGTTATGACCCAGAATTCATATGGATGGTACATACAGGACAATTCTGGGTTGTGGCATTGTAAATTGTGTCGTGATGCTAAGTTAGTCAATAAATATTCTTTGGGACATACTAAACTGCAGAAAACCACAAACCATGCTAGACATGCCAAATGTAAGTAAATTTTCTTATCACTTTCAGATTTAAAGTAAGGTAGGCATTGAGGACAATAATTTGGCTTTGATTTAATATTGTAACAGAATTCTGACATGATCGTTGTCACGATCTTGCACCCTTTGCCTAGATACGACCATGTAGAGAGGCGCTCGCCACCTGCATGTATCGTTACTCGGCACTGGGTTTGAGATCATTCAGTTTTTTTTTATTTTTATTGTATAATATGTCTGAGTCACTGCATAGCCATTGCTATCTATGATTGAGACATTATATTAAATCTATTTTTGTACATAAATACGTTTTATTTAGTAATACACATTTATTACGCTAATTGATAGTGTTGGCCTTGTATTCAGTACACGAAGCACAACATTATTTACATGGAGCCTTAATTAAAGTCAGTCGACTATTTATAGATAGACTGCACGGATTTCACGGGTCTCTCTGACAAACCTGTGTGTAAATTTATTAAATCACGTCACTTCTTCTCAGGTTTTCGGTGTGGAAGGTCACACATTTTGTCCGTTGTGATGGCTATATATTTTGGATAGTTTGACTAAATTTACGAAAGTTAATGTTACATTCTGTCTGCTGACGGTATTTGCACCATGCATGGATATCTGGGGTTCTAGCCTTCAGACGTAGAACAGCGTTCAGTGAAGGAGTGGTTTCCTAGTTTACTAGAAATGGTGCCGATTTCCGGTCGACATGGTTGACGAATAATGTATTCAAAACAGTGAACGTTTCGTACCAGTTTACAACGACATGTCCGTTTATTTATTTAGGAAAGTGACTTAACTGTGATCTATTTATCCTTATTATAATACCCGTATTTTGGTATTTCCACTGATTCTTCATATTTACCGGAAACGTGAGAAGACGGCGTACACTACGGCGATGTTGTGGGAAAATCGAACAGTGATATATATATATTACTCTTTTTAACGGCCGTACATGCTGTAAAATATGTTTTTTTTTTTTTGTTTTGGTTAATTAAATTACATTTTCATATTTAATTTGAATGTTTGTCTCATTTTACAATTTCTTGACACTGATTATAGACTAATCCACCCGTCCGTCCGTGACAATAAGAAAATGAACGTTCTTTTCAATCGAACTTGAGTAGTTTAACATTGAGTTACTACGAGTATGCCATTCCTGTCAAGATTACAGCAATTAAGATGTAATTAAGTGTTTTATTAATGATTTTACTATATAAAACCCCGATTATTCACACC
Organism: Mytilisepta virgata; assembly: GCA_028015205.1. Taxonomy (NCBI): domain Eukaryota; kingdom Metazoa; phylum Mollusca; class Bivalvia; order Mytilida; family Mytilidae; genus Mytilisepta; species Mytilisepta virgata. The sequence goes on from CM051520.1 coordinate 37,596,766, forward strand.
TATGATAGATAACGCACATATTACATGTATAAGATAATGATCGCCTGTGTTATTGATTATTGGTATAGAGGCTCTTAGGGGGAATTTTACATTATATTAAATTGTCTGTCCTATATTAACAATTAAACCAGAGTAGGTTTATAACGGATTCCTTTATATTTCAGCTGCTGATCATACAACAGCACTTATAAGAAATAAAAACACAAATAGTGCCACTGACACAAGTATGAAAGATATAGCCTTAAAAGAGTTATCCAAAGATGATCTAGCCATAAAAACTTGTTTGAAAACAACTTATCACCTTGCTAATAATGAACTACCAAAGTCTCATTTCGCAAATACAGTAGAACTCATTGGGTAAGTTCAAGATGAACCCATGCACAAATCAGAGCTTGTTCCATATACGAGTGGTAAAATTGTGACAGATTTTCAATCTGTATTAGCAACAATTGTGAAAAACAATAAGTTATATGACATAAAGGCATCTCCTGGTTTCTCAACATCAATAGATGAATCAACAGACTTTATCAAACAAAAGATTAATAACATTAGTAGAATACCTGTAAGACAATGTCAAACAAACTTGTTTTCTATCGGATTACTACTGCAAAAACAGATGCTGAAACATTAACAAATATTGTGCTGAATGAAATTAAGTCACATGATTTAGACTTCAGTAAGCTTTATAGTATAAGTACAGATGGTGCATCAGTAATGACTGATGGGAGACCTGGAGTTGTTAGATTAAAAGAACATGTTCCAACTTTGATAGGTGTTCATTGTGCAGCTCACAAGTGTGCATTAGCTACATCTCAAGCTGCTAAATCTGTTCCTGGATTAGATTCATATGCCAGAACTGTATCCAACATTTTTCACTACTTTAGTAATTCTGCTTTGAGATCTAATAAGTTGGGAGATATTCAGAAAATATTAGACCTACCTGAACTTAAGTATACTAAAGTCCATTCTGTGAGATGATTAAGTTTAGAATGTGCAGTTCGGGTAGTTTACTGAACATATCCAGCACTAGTGGTTGCTCTCAGTGTTGAGGGAGATAGTAATTCTACAGCAAACGGACTTTATAAAGAGGTGTCTCAATATAGATTCATTATGTACACTCATTTGTTATTAGATATTTTACCTTTTTTAACTAGAATGTCTAAAGTTTTTTCAGAGTGAGAGTGCAGATTTCAGTAAAATGGTACCTAATGTAAATAGTATTACATCTTCTTTGAGAGATGTGAAAGTTAGTCCAGGTATGTATGTTGAGACCTTAGATGAGTTTATTGATGTTAACAGTGAGAAGGTGGTGTATAAGAGGAAAGTCAGTGAGAGCAGTAAGAAAGAAGTTGATAAGAATGTAAGGTTAAATGTTGATGGTTTTGATGGTTTTGTTAGTGACATTGACTGTGAGGAAGTAAATGAGAATGAGGCTGTGAATGGGGTAGATGTTAGATATTATGAACAGCAGAAATCTGTAGTGAAAAGAGTTTTGTCTGAATATATTGACTGCACTGTAAATAATTTAGAGGATAGATTTGTTGAGAGTGATTTTGTGAGCAATTTTAACATTTTTATACCTACTTCTATGGTAAATGCAGAGAAAAATGGTGTTTAAATTTGGCTTGGAGGAATTGAATGTCATCCTTGACAAATTTGAAAGATACCTGGACTTAGAGAGAACCAGTTGTGTGTCAGAGTATAGGCAGTATAAGAGGTTAGTTGTTGGGACTTTTAACAAGTCTACCCTGCCTTTCTGTGCACAATCAATTTTCAGAGATCATGGTGAGATCTTTCCAAACATTGATAATGTTCTGAAACTTGGTATCTTGATACATGTTTCCTGTGTGCCTTGTGAGAGGGGATTTTCTACACAGAATAGAATTTTTAGTAAATTGAGAACCTCAATGTCAAATGATGTTTTGAATGATCTCATGATGATCTCTGAGAATGGTCCACACATTAAGTCAGTTGACTTTGATGAAGATCTTAAAGAGTGGAAGGTTTTGAAAGTTAGAAAAATTTATTCCTTATAAAGTGCATACATGTATAACAAATTTACAATATAAGTGTAGTGCTTACTGTTCATATAGTGAATCAGAAAAGACATTTGAAAAGCACTGTTATGCTAATTAGTGCTATTCATTAAGGTTTATATGTAATACTTGTTTGTTAGGTGTTTATGTGATAAAAGAAATATAAGAATTTTAGTATGATATATCTGAATAAAAGTTACCAAATGAATAGATTTTGTTTATTTTTATTAACTATCCAAGAACCAATACAAATAAGTAATATTTAGATACCGTAACAGTACTTCAAAATGACGCGCAGTGACTTCTCTTTCTGATATTGACCACTTCTCCCTGTTGTCTCTGACTTCTCCTTGTCAGCCTCAGAATTAGAATTCACTTCTCCCTGTCAGTGTCTTCCAGGCCAAGCCCTTAATAGGTGGTTTTATAAACTGTCTTAATTACATAATTACAGAATTTGTGTATCTGATGACCTTACAATTTCCAGTAACTATGAAAAGGGCCAAATAATGAAAATAAACATCCAAAAAAAGTTTTAATTCTTTCCACCACGTAGCCATTTTCTATTTTTGTTGATTGGTAATAATTTTATTATAGTGCATGTGCCGTATTTGAGGTTCACTTGAGGGGTTTTCAAATACAATGTTATTTTACTCCAACCAATAAACATTTATTTTTACCAATATAATAAAGTTATGACACTCCAATCAAAGTTTGTTATAACCCAAATTGAAAAAATCGTGTACCCCAACCCATAAATATGAAAACTAGAGGCTCTCAAGAGCCTGTGTCGCTCACCTGTATCTAATGTGATTTTGGAAATTATGTAAAATTATATAATGATTGAGACCAAGATTGGTTTAATTTGACAGAGTATTTAAAATTAAAAACAGGTCATCTTAGTGTAGTCTTACAATAGCTACTGAAGACATCTTATCATTATTATTTTTGAATATGTGGTCAAGTTGTGACCATTCAGAATTTTTATTTACAATTTTCTGATAGACTTGTAAATATCTTGGATGATGGATCGGCAACAAAGTAACAACACTTGGTCAGCACCTCATAAGGAACATTCATGCTATGTTTTGTTACATTCCATACAGTGGTTCTCTAAAAGAAGTCATTTGTATGCATTTCCCATAGGGTCCAATGTTAAACTTAGTCCCCCGCTGGCAGCCATCTTGAATGATGGATCGGCTACAAAGTAACAACACTTGGTCAGCACCTCATAAGAAACATTCATGCCATGTTTGGTTTCATTCCATTCAACGGTTCTCTAAAAGAAGTCATTTGTATGCATTTCCCATAGGGTCCTATGTTAAACTAAGTTCCCCGCTGGCGGCCATCTTGGATGATGGATCGGCTACAAAGTAACAACACTTGGTCAGCACCTCATAAGGAACATTCATGCCATGTTTGGTTTCATTCCATTCAGTGGTTCTCCAGAAGAAGTTCAAAATGTAAAATGTTAACGACGACGCTGGACGACGCCGGACGACGACGGACGACCGGCGACGGACGCCAAGTGATGAGAAAAGCTCACTTGGCCCTTCGGGCCAGGTGAGCTAAAAATGAAAACAAAAATCATAATTCAACCGATAGGCATATATTTTCACTCAAATGAAAAACATAAAGTATATATTTCTGTATAACTTAGTGGTAAGCCTTCCAGGGAAGACATGTGTCGTCTGCGTACTTCTCCATACTGATGCTCTGTGCCAAATATCAGGAAGCCAACCTAGGTGTTCCTGAGAAAAATGTGACAGAAATATATCTATCTCTAAAATTTTCTAAATTCCGTCAAACAGGAAGTGGACATGGGACAGATTCGAAACTGTCTAAGTTCCTTCAAACAGGAAGTGGACATGGGACAGATTCGAAACTGCCTAAGACGATACAGTTCTCCATACTGATGCTCTATGTCAAATATCAGGAAACTGGCTAGTGTGGTTCCTGAGAAAAATGTGACAGAAATTTTTCCATCTCAAAAATATTCTATGTTCCGTCAAACAGGAAGTGGACATGGGACAGATTCGAAACTGCCTCACACAATACAGTTCTCTATACTGATGCTCTATGCCAAATATCAGGAAACTGGCTAATGTGGTTCCTGAGAAAAAATGTGACAGAAATTAATTTGTGATGCCTACGCCGACGACAACTATGCAAGAAGACAGATAGTGATCCCTATATGTCGCTTCTACGTAATGCAGGCGACACAAAAATATAACTAGAGGTACTGTTGTCACAGGAGTCCAGCATGCTGGACTGTTTTAGCACGCTAAAACTGATGTCTCCCCTTCCATACCCATAGTTTTTTTAACATTTTTTAGGGATCATCAAGGTGGCAAATTAAGAGCTATGGTACATAATACATGTAGTTACCTACAGATATGTGCTTCAACAAGGAATGAATAAGGTAATATATAGTTTTGGGGAAGGGATCTGAACCATTTTTAAGATAAATTAAGGTTTCTGGTCTTGAGGGGTAGGGGATGACCCCTGGGGCTCAGATGTATACTGCATTCAACTTGTCTTGTTATCATGAATAATAAAATATATGGTTTAAGGGTGGGGATTTCAACCCTTTCCAAGATAATGTAGGCTAGGGGGTGGGGACTGACCCCCAGGGACCCAAATGTGGTACTCTGCACTCCGCCTTGACCTGATGCATATACCTTCCAAATATCATGAGGCTAGCTCAAGAAACAAAAAAGTTATGTTCCGGACAAAAAAATTGATTAGAAGAGGAAGAAGAACACTATTGGGTTGGGATCTCAATGGTTTTCAGAATATTTAGTATTTTATCATTTGAGGGGGTGGGGCATGACCCCCCTCAGACCCCCCTATGGTACCAAATGATTTGTCTTATCATAAGGAGTAATAATATATATGGTTATAGGGTGGGGATCTCAATGGTTTTCAGAATATTTAGTATTTTATCATTTGAGGGGGTGGGGCATGACCCCCCTCAGACCCCCTATGGTACCAAATGATTCGTCTTATCATAAGGAGTAATAATATATATGGTTATAGGGTGGGGATCTCAATGGTTTTCAGAATATTTAGTATTTTATCGTTTGAGGGGGTGGGGCATAACCCCCCTCAGACCCCCCTATGGTACCAAATGATTTGTCTTATCATAAGGAGTAATAATATATATGGTTATAGGGTGGGGATCACAATGGTTTTCAAAATATTAAGTATTTTGTTATTTTAGCCTACATTTTACAGGCTAGGGGGTGGGGCCTGACCCCCAGGGACCCAAATGTGGTACTCTGCACTCCGCCATGACCTGATGCATATACCTTCCAAATATCATGAGGCTAGCTCAAGAAACAAAAAAGTTATGTTCCGGACAAAAAATTTGATTAGAAGAAGAATAATAATCACTAAAACAATATGTCTCCCTTCGAGAAGGGGAGACATAAATAGATGCAGTGAAAATATAGTTTACCATTCTTATGGAATTTATATCACTGAGAGAGTTTTAAATATTGTTGAAGTATGCTAGCTGGATTGTATATTTTCAAATACTCCCAAAGATTTGAAAAAAAATTTTTATACTTTATTTATTTTTTACTAAATTAACTATTTTTCTTTTTGATACTGTTACCCATTAAAAAAAATTTCTGAACATGAAGCCACTAATTACTGAAGGATAGTCCAACAAAAAAAGGAACATGACTCACTTTTTACGTACTGTAAGTAGAAGCAAATTTTCCCTTCTTTTGCCATATCATCATCTTATTTTACCAAGAAAAAATCACAGTACGTCTGGTGTGTTATTTCAATAATTTTCTTTAGAAAAAAAAAACAATACGGCAAAATAGTGCTATAAAATCCATAGTTAAGTGCTATAAAATCCATAGTAAAAATTGTTTATCACATTCTAAATCTAAACTACAATCATTGTTTGTTTGTTTAGTTGAGGTTTTATGCCGTTTTCAGCACATCTGACGATTTCACGGCGGCCAGTTTATATTGGTGGAGGAAGCCAGAGTACCCGGAGAGAACCACGACCTTTGGTAGGAAAACTGGCAATCCTTGCCAATGAAGATCAAACAGACCCCACCACAGGTGAGATTCGAACTCACAACCCCAGCGTTGACAGGGTAGTGATCATTAGAAGTCATGACAAACTACCTAGACTACTCGTCCACCGAGGCCCCTGAACTACAATCATGAATAAACGTAAAAGAGAAGATAATGAGAACGAGGAGCCTGCTAAGACTGCCAGATCATTTAATAGTAAATGGTTGGACAAGTTTGACTGGCTTAGATATTATAAAAAGATGAATGCCATGTTCTGTGATCTTTGCCAGAAACACAACCTGAAAAATAATTTTGTCAAACCTGGGTCAACAAATTTCGGCAAATCTGACTTAGTTGAACAAGCAAGCTGTATTGACAATTTCCAGTCCATTAAGAAAGACCATGCAGCAAAAGATAGTCAAACTGATGGAGAAGGTTTTGGAAACAGAGATGAAGCTATGACCACAATGTTTTGTACTGCCTACTATGTTGCCAAAGAAAATCTACCCATACAAAATTACCAATCCTTATGTGAAGTAGCTACACTGAATGGTTCTACAATAATCACCAGCCTGTACCAAGAAGACACAGCTTGCTCGGAATTTATCAGCATTATGTTTAATTTCCTAGAACAAGATACAATAAGAGATGTCAAAGAGAGTCCAGCATTTGGTATAATGGTTGAGGAGTTCACTGACCTAGCAGTGCAGAAACACCTAATCCTCTACATAAGCTTCTTAAAGAATGCAAAACATGAAGTTACCTATGCAAAACTCATTAACCTGTCTGCATGTGACACTGTAACAATTACGTCAGAAGATATATGGTATGGGTTCAGACGGTGCAGCAGTCATGATTGGTAAGCAGTCCAGAGTTTAACAGCTACCGAAAGTGAGCAGTCTTTCATGGTTGAGATGCACTGTGTGGCTCTCCAACTTGTGCTAGCCTGTGTAGATGTTGCTACAGATATATCAGAAATAAAGTTCTGAGGACATCATCAATATGGTGTATACATACTTCAAGCACTCTCCATCAAACCTAGCAGAACTCCATTCCTGGCAATGGTTGTTGAAGATCCACAGATGACACCTTTAGATGTCCACAAATTAAGATAGCTGTCCATGGGGAAAGCACTAGACAACTAACGATGCAGCATCATTTCCATTACTCATATACCGATCAACCTTTTTCTTTGTGATCATGAAAACCAAGGGATGCCTATGTGAGATCAAGAAAAGATGGTAATCTTGTTGTGAAATCCACTGACTGTGTAAAGACTTTGAAAGATAACACCAATGACCGATTTCCTGACAAGATATACAAAGCTTTCACCATATTTGAACCCAGCAGATTTCCAAGAAATGTCGGTGACTTTCGAGTTTGGAAATACAGACTCTTTCTGACTACTACGACCAACCAAGAAACAGCATAGAATATTTTATACAGCCCAACAATCTTTTAATATGAATGGGGAATGGTGAAGTATATCTTCTACCACAAGTATCGTTGTTTAACTAGCACTGAACTTCTGCTTGCTCTCCACAGTCAAAAGACAAGTTTCCTAATGTTATCCATCTCATCAAAATAGCACTGATTCTTCCTGTTTCCAGTGTAGAATGCGAGCTAGAGTTTTTTTTAGCAGAATCTGATAAAGACCAAGTTTCCTTGCAGATTAAACAACTACAATCTTGATCAACTTATGCATATTATAGTTGGCGTCCCTGTTAAAGATTACGATCCTAGCTACACAAGCAATATGAAATTGGATGTCCGTATACAACAGAAAAGTGCCAAAGCAACAAACAGAGCATGTTCAGCAAGTTAATAACAAGAAATGAGTTTGCAAAAGAACTGTACTGCTTATAAATTTGATAGTTCTAAGACTTTCATTTATGTAATTTTATTATTTATTGTTGAAATTGATATAATAATTCTGTTAACTAAATAAAATTGTAAATATAATTTTTTACTTTCTTTTTATAACAATTTCCCCCTTTTGGTACCCCTTTGTGTATTCTCCTTCCTATCTATTTATGCTCATACCATGTGGTCCTCCAAACATCGTTCATACCAAATGCACAAAGACAGAAAACAACAAGTAACATCTGGTTTGTTTATTATAACATCTTTTCAAAATACATGTATATAAACATTCATAATATGACCTGATTGACAGGTATGAAAAAAAACATATAAAAATGGACCTGTTCCATTGATGGTGTCGATTTTCATCTCCTTCGAATATCCCTTTGGTATTTCTTGACTTTACATATAAATAATAAAAGTTGAAATACAAGATATGTAATATACAATTGTTGAAACTATGGACAATAATGTCGGACAGAAAATGTCTGGCAGTGGCTGCTGCAATTTCCGGATCCTTGCCCCATATCAAATCAAAAATTAATAAATCATATTATAATTTAAAACCTATAATAAAAATACCTGTCTCCTAGCCTTCTCTTCTCTGGCATGTGCTTTCATCTGCTGTATCTCCATTGAATCAGGCTTTCTTCTTCTCATAAATAATTCATGATTACCCACACATAATTCTAAAATCTGGAATTATAATAAATAATTTTATCCCTCAGTTCAAAAATATTTCTGGCTTTCTGCTATCAAATTTAACATAAAAATTCTTTGGTCTCATTTTTCAACATCATTTTCCTCCATTTTCATTTCTCCCTTAGACTTTTGTTTAAAAAAAAGAGACGAGAAAAAAACTAACAAAATGATCTAAAAAGTACAATCTTTCAATTCTTATCAAATTTCACTATAACAGTCCAATTTGTTCATATCCTAGTAATAAATAAAAATTCCTTTAATATCAGTTTCAGAAAAATTCTTTGATCTGATTTTTCAACATCATTTTCCTCCATTTTCATTTCTACCTTAGAATTTTGTTACAAAAAAATATGAGAAAAAAAAACAAACAAAATGATCTCAAAAGTCAAATCTTTTAATTCTTGTTAAATTTCACCATAACAGACCAAAATGTTCATATCCTAGTAATACAGGTCCTTTAATATCAGTTTCATAAAGTTAACACTGTGCTCTCCTTAGGGAGGTCCTTTAAAACCTGGATACTGGTTTCTGCTCATATGGAAATTAAACCAGTTTGTGAACTGACACATAATCCTTTTCTCTGAACTGCCCGAATATTTGCATAAGATTAGCTTCAAATCTTCAGCAAATACAGAATAATAAAATAGTATCTGAAAACTGTTTTTTCTGTTTACATCCACTGGCTATTACATGACCTGCTTACTGCAGAATTATGATAAATCTACCATTAAGGTACCCAAATTCCACAGTTGGCTGTTTTTGTTGATGATTACCATTATCAGTTGTAGATAATACACACTTTACCTCTAGAAATAAAGCTGAGAAAGGGGTGAGTATTATGTAGTACTACAGGCCCACAAGACTTTTTTCTGGCGACTTTTTCAATGTCAGTTCAAGAGAACAACTTCTTACATACGATAGATCGCTGTCATTGTCGACATTATATACCCATATTTGATAAAAAGATGAAACCAATAACTGAGAGTACCTCTAATAACTCCTTGAAAAGACAATGAAACGTTTTTCCCGTTTGATTTTGATTTTTTGACTGCCATTTTTGTTTGTTTCATTGTCTGCTTCACGGTGTCATTTTATTCACAAACTATTCCAGTATCGGATTAGGCATAATTTAGGAATCTGCAAACTTCTAGATTATAGTTTGAAGGCATTAAAGTAGCCAACAGCTGCAAAACAGGGAGGGTACCCAAATTGCCCAGGCAGAGATGTCGGCCCCTTCAATACTACGACAACAGATATGCCAGAAAATACTATGACATATACAGAATGGAATAGAGAATGGAAACGGGGAATGTGTCAAAGAGACAACAACCCGACCAAAGAGCAGAAAACAGCTCAAGGCTACCATTGGGTCTTCAATGCAGCGAGAAAATCTCACACCCGGAGGCGGGCTTTAGCTGGCCCCTAAACATAATGTATACTAGTTCAGCAAAATGGACGGCACACTAAACTCCAAAACATAAAAATGAACCAAAATTAAAAAAAACACACAAGACTAACAAAGGCTAGAGGTTCCTGACTTGGGACAGGCACAAAAATGCAGCGGGGTTAAAAATGTTTTGTGAGATTTCATCCCTCCCTCTATTCCTCTAGCCGATGTGGAATAAACAAAACACAGCGATACACACAGTAAAACTCAGTTCAAAAGATTCCAAGTCCGATGTTAAACAAGAGGCTCTCAAGAGCCTGAATCGCTCACCTGGCAAACAATGCACTATAAACTAAATCTCATCATCACCATACACTAAGGATACCATGTTTACTTTAAAAACGAAATATTGTTGAAATCCGAGCAAGTGTAAAAAATGGTGGGAAAGTGGCAGCCATTTTAAAAATGGCCGTCCAAAACAAACTTTCATCATCACCATTCAACTTGAGATACCATGTTTACCTTGAAAGTAGCTTTCGTCTTCATTTTCTTTCTATAATTCAGGAAAAAATAAGCAAAAACAGCATTTTGACCCCTATGTTCTATTTTTAGTAAGGGCGGACATGTTTTTTGACTAATCAAAAATCCAAGCATTAACTTTTTGCAGGATACCCTAAGGAACAATCTTACCAAGTTTCATTTGATTTCGAATAGTAGTTTCAGAGAAGAAGATTTTTGAAATAATAACATAAAAAAAAGCCAAAAAATGTCAAAAAAGGGCAATAACTCTAACATCAGTTGACAGATTTTCACGCAAATCAGCACACAGGTAGCTCTCATCATGCTAAACACTTTCAACTTGCCAGAATTTGCCGTAACCTAATGATTTTTGAGATATTTGCGAAGAACTGTTGTTTGACCCCTATGTTCTATTTTTAGTAACAGTGGCCATGTTTTTCGACGGATCAAAAATCGAAGCAAAAATTTTTGCAGGATACCCTAAGGAACAATCTTACCAAGTTTCATTTGATTTTGAATATCAGTTTCAGAGAAGAAGATTTTTGAAATAATAAAATAAAAAAAAACTGTTGTTTGACCCCTATGTTCTATTTTTAGCAACAGTGGCCATGTTTTTCGACGGATCAACAATCGAAGCATAAACTTTGTGCAGGATACCCTAAGGAACAATCATGCTAAGTTTTATCCAAATCCATTCAGTAGTTTCAGAGGAGAAGATTTTTGAAATAATAACATAAAAAAAAGCCAAAAATGTCAAAAAAAAGGACAATTACTCCTACATGGGTCGTTGGATCTTCTTCAAAATTTCAGGGCATTTAGATCTTGAGGTGCTGAACACTTTTACCCTATGCCAGAATTTTGATATCTGTTATGGTTTTTGAGTTATTTGCAAAAAACTGCGATTTACCCCTATGTTCTATTTTTAGCCATGGCGGCCATGTTTTTTTACGAATCAAAAATCCAAACGATAGTTTTGTAGTACATATACCAATAAACAACTGTACGAAGTTTGGTTGCAGTTGGTCTTATGGTGTCAGAGGAGTTAACGTTTGAAAAAGTTTACGGACAGACGACGGACGACGGACGGACGGACGGCGGACGGACGACGGACGCCAAGTGATGGCAATAGCTCACATGACCCTTCGGGTCAGGTGAGCTAAAAAGGTAACAGAAGAAACTAAGCAAAATGACAATTATCAATACATATTAACAAAGGACTACTAGCAGTTACTGACATGCCAGCTCCAGACTTCAATTAAACTGATTTAAAGATTATGTCTACATCATATAGAAAATCAGCCACAATCCCTCCTGTTATGGATTTAGTATCATGCCATTATAAATTATACGAGAAGAACATAACCCGCATCACATCATGAAGTAAGATTTTTTAGTAAATTCCAGCTAACTTATTCAAATGATTCCTATGACATTATAAAAATCATGATGGGTGGAAAATCTGAATATCCCGGGCAATTTGGGTTTCCTGACATTATACATAACAATATTCTCATACTTACTAGTTTATTGATACGTAATTTAGGTGCAGTAAATACAAAATCATTAGCCTTCTTATCCACAGGTTTTATGGTAAACTAAAGTAAATAAAAATTGTTATTGACAAAATTAATGTTTCAAGTACACATTTATTACCTGTATTCAGATAAGGTATCCCATAATGCAACAGAGGAATATGACTTTATTGGATGAATAAATCTTTCATTTCTGTTTTCATCATGCAATAAATATGTATTATTATATAGTAATAAATATTTCCCATTTGATTCAATGGAAAGCGATCGTGCTTTATAATTTAATTCCAACGGTTGTTTTGATGTCTAAAACGTCGGAATTCCCTTTAATGTCATCATAGTAGAAAAGAAAACTTAATCTATGATATGATAGATCAAAATAAATTTGACCAATCAAATGACGTGTTGCGTCCCAATATTAAATTATTATAAATTAAAACAATTATTGCATGAATATTCACCAATATATAACAATTAGCCAGCTAAAAATAATAAAGTGGGTATTTAATTAAACATAACTAAATAAAAAATGCCAAATATCATTTACATGAAGAAATATGTATAGAGCATCAGATTTAACAGGCAAATCAATTAGAATAATAGCTCATTGGGAAAAAACTATAACATAATCATAGCCCAATACTGGACCATCTTGATATTGTACTAGCTGTGTAAAAATTCAACAGACAGACATAACTACACATTTAGTAAAGAATTCCACTGAAATGGGGGCTATCTTGGACTTACAGTACAGCCAGTGTTTCTTCCTCTAAATCCCGTTTCCCTTCAAGGGCACTTCTCACTGAACGAGGAAAACCACGGTGGGCAGATTGGTACGATCGCGGACTCAAAAATATATGGGTTAACTGGACGAATTTGATCAATTTGAACGTATTTTTAAAGAGATTATTGTGTTAACAATCCCAAGTTTTTTATGTTTAAAATCGGATATTTTATGAGAGTAAACACAACAGGTGTTCAGGTGTGTCATAAAAATGTGTCATTGTTTATTCTGGCGTCTGCGGTATTAGTAATTTATCTATTGTTACCTTTAACGCCAATAACAACAGAGTCCATTGCTTCAATTGTTTTCAATGTAATTATGATCAATTATTTATTTATAATAAAGTGCTGCACTGATTAGCTACATACTAATTATTTTTCTTGTTCAGGTGAGTTACGTTTCTGAGAATGTCAGTGTCAATCGTAAATACATCTTCTTATGTGTTGTGAATACATGTATGTAATTCATCTACGTATACTTTCTCATTTGGAATGTCCAAATACTGGGTAGTTGAAGGGAGTGTTTATATAATTTTGTTTGTTAAAAGTATTTCTTCCTGACCACACACCTGTTATTCCAAATTGAAGGTGTTATCAGCTTACGATTAAAGCGTGGTTTCAGAGTATGATTGTGTTACCAGTAATTATATATATCTAGTATGGAATAAATAGTCATTGTAAGGTAATGGACAGATTAATTTTTTACTCCTGTGTTTATTATCTGACAGGTTTTTGTTATAGATGTAGGTGCATACCTACCTTTATCTTCCATACGACGGAAACATAAAGTTTAGATACGATCACGGACGCAAAAACATATGGGTTAACTGGACGAATATTATCAATTTGAACGCATTTTTAAAGCGATTATTGTTTTAACAATTCCGTGTTTTTTACGTTTAAAATCGGATATTTTATGGGGGTAAACACCACAGGTGTTCAGGTGTGTCATAAAAATGTGTCATTGTTTATTCTGGCGTCTGCGGTATTAGTAATTTATCCATTGTTACCTTTAACGCCAGTAACAACAGAGTCCATTGCTTCAATTGTTTTCAATGTAATTATGATCAATTATTTATTTTTAATAAAGTGCGCTGATTACACATGTAGCTACATACTAATTATTTTTCTTGTTCAGGTGAGTTACGTTTCTAAGAAGAAAAAAAAAAAAAAAAAAAAAAGTTTCCGAGAATGTCAGTGTCAATCGTAAATACAACTAGGTATACTTTCTCATTTGGAATGTCCAAAGACTGCGTAGTTGCAGTGAGTTTTCATACAATTTTGTTTATTAAAAGTATTTCTTCCTGACAACACACCTGTTATTCCAAATTGAAGGTGTTAATTATCAGCTTACGATTAAAGCGTGGTTTCAGAGTAACATTGTGTTACCAGTAATTTTATATATATAGTATGGAATAAATAGTCATAGAAGATCTATAGTGAATTTAAATATTAAAACATTGCCTACCCTTCAGAACTATAATTTTGAAATTATAAAAACACACGAAAAATACTTTGTCAACGCTAGTTTTTCCTTAATTGCGCAATTCTTCAACGCATGCATTTCTGTATTAATATATAAAAACATTGCGATTTTTAAATACAGATAATTATTAGAAAAGGCTCATTATCCTTTTGATAAAAATGTTTTATACATGTGTACATTTAATTATTCACATGTTAATCAACTAGTTGTTGTTTCAAATGTAATATATAGTAGATTCACTGCATTGTTATAAGGTATTGGCAGATTAATTGTTGACACCTGTGTTCAAGGTTTTGTTATACATGTAGGTGTGTATACCTTCCTTCATTTGCCAGACGTCAAGCTGTTTGGTATTGTGGAAGATTGAAACATAAAGTTTAGAGAAAAATATACCTCGAAATAAAAATCTACAAAGAGGGAAAGGAGAATCACTAAATATTAATTCTCATTAAAAAAAATTTTGTTTATTAACATGTATTTCTTCCTTACAACACACCTGTTACTCAAACTGAAGGGGTTAATTGTTAGCTTATGATTAAAGCGTGATTTCAGAGTATGATTGTGTTACCGGTAATTATATAAATCTACATGTAATATGGAATAGATGCTGAAGGTCTTAAGTGGATTTTCAGAACTTTAAATATTAAAACATTGCCTACCCTTCAAAACTATAATTTCGAAATTATAAATTAATACACAATACTTTGTCAACACTAGTTTTTTCCTTAATTGCGTAATTCTTCAATGCATTGTATTAATATAAAAAAAACATTGTGATTTTTAAATACAGATATTTATTACAAAAAATTCAATATCCTTTGGATTAAAATGTTTTATACACGTGTACATTTAATTATTCACATGTTAATCAACAAAGTTGTTGTTTCAAACGTAATATATAGGAGATTCGCTTGAATTGTTGTAAGGTAATGGACAGATTGATTTTTGACACCTGTGTTTATTATACATTTACCAGACCAAGGGTTTTGTTATAGATGTGTATACCTACCTTTATCTGCCAGACGATGGAAACATAAAGTTTAGAGAAAAATATAACATAAAAAGGAGGGAAAGGAGAATCTCTAAACATTTATTCTCATTAAAAAAAAACATGCAAAGATTGCAGTTCATTCTAATATTTTAAAGGTACAATATTTTATATGGTATGAAATAAAAGAAAAAATAAGGTTAAGAACATCGTTGGAAACCCACGGCCGGTCCCGCTTACGCTTTCCTTCCACTTTCGGGAAGTGGAAGCAAAGCGTAAGCGCGACTGGCCGTGAGTTTCCGACAATGGGTTAAGGAGAGAGCACAAGGATTAGTAATAGAACAAATGTATTATTTTTTATTTTAATACTTCAATAACATCATAGAAATACAGCCAAGTATAAATAATTATTCAACTTTTGAAAAACTAAAACTTATTTTATCTTCTAACGATCTTATGCGGTTTGTTGCTCCATTTATAAAATAGTCCTAAGCAAAAACAAAAAATTTCGTCCGCCGCAATATTTGATAAAACTACATGTATCTTAATTTGTTTTTTATTTAAGAAGTACACAGTAAAAAATCAATATACCATACAAGTTATTTTTCCAAATTGTATTGATTGAAGATTTTATCGTACTGTCATATACTTTCCCGCCAGTTTTTGCAGGAGAATTGTGTGGTCTTGTCACAGGTACATAATTTGACACTTGTCAATACATGTTACAAATCATCGATATACCACGCCTTCCTTGTAATCCATAATACCTTGACCTGTTACTTCAAACAATATACCGCGGTCAAGATTATTGTCAATCATTGTCTAGTCTACAGGATGACCCATTTATTTATGCTGACACCGATATTGGACAAATCTGTTATTATGAACGTAAAACAACTCCCGACTGCATATAAAATTATATAATTATGAAAAGGATTGGAATTAAATTAATAATTCTGGTATTAAAGAACACATAACGTCAATTTTTAACCCGTTTTATTATATCGATCTGCTGACCGTCCACCGTGTTTTTCCACAGTCAAAACGAACTTTCACCTGATAACGGATGCCCACGTTCAACGTGGACAATAACTAGCCAACGTGGATCGGATAGTTGGTGGGCTTCCGTCAAAAAACGTGGGCATTGCGCAATCCTTTATACTTGTTCTGTACAATCTACATCACATGAATGTGTCTTACCTAATATTGTAAATAAAGTAAACCAGCAGCTTCCAGGAGCCTGTATCGCTCACCTGATATTTCCATTTGTTCATTGCTAAAGGAGTTTGTTTGTTTGGTTAGTTGGGGTTTTAAGCCGTTTTCAGCACATTTGGCTATTTCACGGCGGCCAGTTTTTATTGGTGGAGGAAGCCAGAGTACCCAGAGAGAACCACGACCTTCGGTAGCAAAATTGGCAATCCTTGTCAATTTAGATCGGAGTCGAACACACCCCGCCACAGATGAGATTCGAACTCACAACCTCAGTGTTGACAGGCTAGTGATCATTAGTAGTCATGACGAACTACCTAGACCACTCAGCCACCGAGGTCCCATAAAGGAGTTGGAGATTATCCATGCCATGTTTGGTTTAATTCCATTCATTAATTTTTGAAGAAGAAGCCATCTGTATACATGTACATTATGTAATTCCCTTAGGGTCCTATGTTAAACTAAGTCCCCGCTGATGCCCATCATGGAATACAGATCGGCACAAAAGAGTACTTTGTCAGAACAGCATAAGGAATATTCATGCCATGTTTGGTTTCAATCCATTTTGACAGTGGTTCTCTAGAAGAAGATTTATATATGTATTTCCCTTAGGGTCATACTAAGTTCCCCGCTGGCCGCCATCTTGGATGACAGATCAGCAATAAAAGTAACAATACTTGGTCAGCACCTCATAAGGAAAATTCATGCTATGTTTGCTTTCAATCCATTCAGTGGTTCTCAAGAAGATCATTATGTGAAAATTTAACGATGACACATGATGACAGACGACGGACGCCAAGTGATGGCAAAAGCTCACATGACCCTTTGGGTCAGGTGAGCTCAAAAATTGATATTTTTCTAAAATTAATATAACAATATGGTAGCCTACCTTTTTATCTTTAAATGATATATTTTTCACTTCACTCCAAGGAAAAGTTATCTTAGGTGTTAATTTATTATCTCTTTCATATATATTCAGACCACTAGCATCTACACCTAACCATAAGTCTGTATTACGTTTATTCTGAAATGATAATGTCCATCATAAGACATTCATATAATGCTAAATTAAAATGCTATAAAAAATTCATAAAAACATGTCAAAAGATGACGGTATCTTGTGAATGAAAAGTTCTTAAATCATACATACATGTAAACACATGCCAGAAACACATGTGACATCACTGTAACGGCATTAAAAACTACATCAATCAATCAAACAAAATGTAGAACACTATCATAATTGACTTATGTATTTTAATTTATGATTTATGACAACTGCCAGAAAAATATTAATATTTTATACATGGGATAACATAGCGTTAGGTAGGAATTATATAAATTCTTTATATCTGCACAGAACAATATTTGAATATTTGAATCCAACAAAAATTCACTGAAACTTAACTTGCTGGAATGGAATGACTTTTAAGTCATAGTGTGCCTGACCAATTCTGTGTAGTATTTAAATTTGTTCACTGGTCAGGAAGTGGCTCTAGCCAAAAAATCAATTTAAAATTCTTTTCTGAATGTGTCTTAAAGAATTTAATCTGTTTTTCTGATGTGTCTTGAATAATTTAATCTGCTTTTCTAAATGCTTCTTAAAGGTATCCAAACCACGACTGACCACATGATCAATCCCTAGTGTTCCATTCAAAAATAATGACATGAACCTCTGTAACCATGGTAACTATCGCCATATTCGGAAATACTGTATAACTTACTTATTTTATAACACATGTACCAATTATAACTGCTATTTATTAATTCAATATTTTCTGTTAAAAGAAATTTAATGAGCAGAACCATGAACAGTAAACTCACAAGATATACAGCTGAGAATTATCTAGACTACCATGTAGATTTTTTGGAAAACTGATGCTCTCCTGTAAACTCCTGTTCTTTTACTATCTATTTTTGTGCTTATACGTAGTAAAATGAAATTGGAAATTTACCATAAGTTTAAAAAGTAATGGGAGATAAGACAACTCAGATTTATTTTTAAAATGTTTATATTTATTCACTGATTGTGCTTGATTTCTTGTTATCATTTTTTACTTTTGATACTCACTTTTATCTGGAAGTAATTTATACCGTACATTTCTAAGTCTTGTGCAATTTTTAAATACTCCATCTCAGCCTCATCTCTAAAATTGATAAAAAATAATTATAAAGTCAACAATAATCTGTATAATTCAAATCATCATAACAATATAATCACCAACAGTATACAATATTCTAATGACTATACCAGAAATGTTTAGGTTCTGATTTATCACATTCAAATATTAAATGAACTTAATAAATTTAACAGGATATAAAGAAATGGAACATATTCAAATTTCATTTTTTTCGGAGTTGAATGGATCTGGGCCCAAGTCATTCATTCATAAATCTTGTTGAATCAAATATCATATGTGTTAAATGATCAAAATGAAGATTGTTTTCAGATGAAGAAATAAAATTTAAACCTATTATTCCGGCTTTTTTTTGGTCAAAATTTCAAAACATGATCTAGAGGCTCAGAGGGCTGAGCCTGTATAACTCACCTGGCATGAAAGCCATTTTTATTGATGTACCTCAGAGAAGTCACTTCTCCATATATTATGAAGTGTGGTAAGCCTTGTAGGAACCAAATTTTTCTTCATCAAGGTCAGCATATTCTAAAATTTGGCAGTTCTCCAGAATATTTTTGCATGTATTTCCTATAGGGACTTATGTTAACCTAAGTCCTATGCTGAAGGCCATTTTGAATTAGGTATCGGCACCACAGTAACACTTGGTGAGCACCTTAAGAGGAACATTCAGACCATGATTGGTTTCAAGCAGTTCTGTAGATCTTTGTTATATGTCATAGACATTTTTTTATGGCCAATCAGAAACAAGAATTGCCCATGGAGGCCATGTTTGTCACCTGATCTGGACAAAATTAGGAAACTTTGTAAAAAATCTCCAACAGATGCTTCCTGTCAAGTCTCGTTCCCTTTGGCCAAGCGGTTTCAAAGAAGATTATCAACCAATCAGAAACAAGAACTGCTTATGGCGGCCATATTTGTATTCCGTTTGGAACAAAATGACGAAACTTTATAAAGGACCTTCCATATATGCTTCCTGTCAGGTTTCATTCCATTTGGGCAAGTGATTTCAAAGGAGAAGATTCTTTTATATTAGCAATCAGGAACAAGAACTGACTATATATGTACTCCGATTGGGATGAAATAAAGAAAATTTGTAAAGAACCTCCCATAGATGCTTCCTGTCAAGTTTCTTTGCATTTGGCAAAGAAGTTCCAGAGAAAAAAAAATTTTTAATCAATTAACAACAAGAATTGCCTATGGCCGCCATGTTTTTTGCCCGATTGTGACGAAATGAGGAAGTTTTGTAAAGTACCTCCCATAGATGCTTTCTGTCAAGTTTTGGTCTATTTGGCCAAGCGATTTCAGATGAGATTATTTTTTTATATCAACCAGTCAGAAACAACAATTGCACATGTCAGCCATGTTTGTAGTCCGATCGGGACGAAATGAGCAATCTGTATTAAGGACCTTACATTAGATGCTTCCTGCCAAATTTAATTCCATTTGGCGCAGTGGTTTCAGAGGAGATGATTTAAATGTGAAAAGTTAACGGACGACGGACGTCAAGTGATGACAAAAACTCACATGGCCTTTGGTGAGCTAAAAAAAAAGTTCTTACCTTGACATGCCCCTGTGATCAGCGTACCATTCTTTTATTCTCTCCTCCCACATCTCTGCAGTCATGTGATACTGATCAATCACTCTCTGTGGTAATAAGTCTTCACTGGCCAAAATACCAGGCTTATATGTACTCGGATCGTAATCTCCGTACTGTAATATATCATTTAAACTAAAGGTATTGTTAGCTTTTCATTTTATCTTATGTAAAGAATTATAATATAAATGATTCATGTGCTGAACGGTTTGCTTGCAATTTGCAATTCTTTTTTTCTTTGAAATACATATCCTCTGTCACCAAGTATCATTTAATTCCTTTAAGGCAGTCAAAATTTCTCAGCTGGACACGCATTGTTTATTTGGAAAAGGTATAAATTAGACTTTTGACTGTGATCTTGGAGGTAGATGATAAACACTTTTTCATGGTGGTCAACAATAACATCAAGTATTATTCAAGTGTATCTGCTGTTGTGTAACCAGAGTTTTATATTTAAACTGTCAGCAGTAATCATGACTGTTTGATAGTTAGTCAAACTACACAACAAAAATAAAATTTCTACATATATCTGTACTGATGTTATACCTTAGCTTGTACAGCGTATGATGCAAGAAGAACGGAAGCTTCAGGAGGACAGTATATATCCATGTTCAGTATTGACTGTTTCACTTGAAGGAAGAACAAATGTTGTGTAATTTCCTGTATCAGCTCTTCAGATGCATCTTCCGCATAAAACTTGGCAAGAAATAAGAATTGCACTGGATATTCTTTTGTTATGTATTGATCTAAAACCTGCAACAAAAAACTTCCTACTGATTATGTGGGTACAAATTTATCAAATTTCAACTTTCCAACTCATTCCCTACATTGTAAAATATGAAAAATCTATGATTTGTTTATCTGCCCTTGATTTTGATAGAGATAATACAGTTGATTCTTGTTATCTCGAACTTTCGACCAAGTTTTAGGATGACTCAAATATTTTAAATGGTCCCAACTGTTTTGTAGTGCAAATAATGTATTTTGACCCCTGTTTAGTCAAGTTTGCAGATGTGGAAGTTTCTTCTATCTTGAAGTAAATTTTGAGTCCCAAATTATAAAAACAACAAAAATTTTATTCGTTATGTTGGAATAATCGTCTGTCAAAACATCACCTTGCAGAATTATTGTCTTCACAGTTAAGTTTTATTTCCGGTAATTGACAATCGGCATCTGTATTGATGCTTTTGTGCTATGGATTTGTTGTAAATTCAGTTTGATTTTTTAAATACAATTCACCTTTCGCATGTTAATAAGTGTCTAATAAAATGTTATAATTAACAAGTTAATCAACTAAACGATTTATTTCTCTTCTTGCACTTTACATATGTCAATGGACTGTCAAATCTTGATTACCAATTGTTTTCAATTAGATTTTTAACTCTTTATTATTCAAAATAAATATAAAATGTTACACAGAATACATTTAACATACATTATATAAGTATCTGATCATTGATTAATAAACTGAGGTAGTGACAGTATATGTAAACTATCGTTTTACTCCGGAATCTACACAGATGTTAGGTTAACTAGAAATAGTAAATTACATCCCCTTCATAAATGGGAAATTTTGTCAGCTCCTTTTAAGTCAAATTTTGTCGATCTTGAAACTTTTTTGCGGTCCAAAGGATTTCCAGATAATTAGAGTTGACTGTACATATTACTTCACAATGAGGGCTTTTGAATTCCCATTTCCCTTTTCCCAGGGAAAGTAAAATAAATTGAAAGTGAAAACACAAATGACAGTTTCACATCGGGTAAGTAGATCGTCTGTTCATGTTATGTTCCAGCAGTGTTTTCCCCAGAGGGTTTATGCATGGTGGTACCCCCATGCATTAATTTTAGGCCCCAATGCTTCAAATTTTTAAATTCCTTATAATACCAGGGTTCTCACTAAGAATTTTTCATGACGAGTCCAGGGACTCATCATTTTTCAGAATGGTGAGTCCCAGGACTCATCGCCACTTTTTTAACGTACACTCCTGCATGATTTTGACCATGGTAGGCCTATTGTACTATTGTTAAAGTTTAATTAAAATCATGTGCTGCCTTAACATACTGACGAATATAATTTGAAATTTCAAAAAAAAAAAAAAAAAAAAAAAAAAATTGGACTTATCCAGTGGTGCTCCGAACTTGGAAGAAAATTTCTGTTACAGATATGTAATCTTTGCACCTTTTGACACAACTTATTTATTATTGCCATTTTATTTTGTAATATTTATATAATCTTTACTATATAATTTTTTTTTTCAAACATACTCTTAAAATTCTCCAATTGACATTGTTTGAACACCTTAATAATCAATATTGACAAAATTCCATTTGTGCATACATGTAGATAAGTCAAAATCCACTAAATTTATTTTTAAATGAGGTCTACATATTTTTGATATTCTTCAAGTAATAAACACTGTGGCCAATGAAAAATCACGAGAATTTTGATTGCCGCCAATTTTTTAGCTTACTTTTTGTCGTTTCTTTCCCTTCCCCCCTTTGATCTCCAAGAAAACAAAAAAATGGCGGCTCGAGATTTTTAATGAAAATAACGGTCTTCAGACGCAGCTGATTAGATCTACATGCGTCCCAGGGACGCATGAGTTTGAAGGATGACGTGTCCAGTCCAATTTTAGCGCGTCCAGGACGCATATACGTGCCTTAGCGAGAACCCTGAATACTATATAATTTTATTTTACCCCCATCCTTCAGAATTCATGACCACCATCATTTCAGTCAATCCCCCTATGCTTCAAAAAATTTCTAGGGAAACCACTGTTCCGGTGCATTGTTTTCTTGTTTGACGATGTTGGTGATTGGGTTAGAACTAATTTAGAAACTTGTTTCCTGAAAGTTTACAGATCGTTTTCCTTGCATTTAGTGGTAAACAGGTATTAATCAGTAACAGCAAATCTAAATGTGGCATGAGTCTGCATAATTATCTTTTCGTTTCCAACTTGTGGATTAGTGAATGTCTGGATAATTTCTGTTACTAGTGTTGATTACAGGGAAAATGTAGTATTTATTTTCTAGGTACTAGGTACTGGGTTTCTCAATTGTGTACCCTACTCAGGTTAACATTGTAGATTGAACAAAAAGTCAGCATATCTTTTCAAGTTGTAGGATGAATTAGGTGTATAAAAATATGAAAGAATTTTACATCCAGGTGAATATAAATTTTTTGACAATTTTTTGAAATTTTGTATTCACTGCACATAAAAAGCCGGCAAAGTACCGGTAACCATAGTTTTGTAAAGCTAGCTGAATAGGAAGATCATCACCATGCATTTTTAAATATATTTCTGAATACTAATATGAAAGTACATTATTTGACTATGAATGTTGGCTCTGGGTTTTTCTTACAATTTTAAAAGGAGTATAATTATACCTATGGCAAAAAAATACCACTGTTTTCCATACAGAATTTAGTGTTTCATGAGTTGTCTAACTTTTCAAGTTGCAATTTTTGTTCAATCATTGTTGATTACAAATAGAGTTTTATGTTAAACTGTTCATATATTTAAAGTTTTGCAGACTTTTAAACGAAATTAAGATGGATAAAAGCAAAGTTTTAGAACAACTTTCCAGTAGGTAAGTAAATTTTCCAAAAAAATTATGAAGCCCTGACAATGTAAATAATACCATTAAATTCTGAATTAAAACTATTTCACACCAAAATTTTTATTGTAATGATAAAGAATTTTAATTTCACAACTAACCAATGAAATAACAGTTCAGACACGTTATTGTTTACATTTGATTATTGTTTGATGAAAGTGTTGATTTAAAACCTTTAAAAACACTATCAATTATACCTAACGTTTATTGGCTCAAAACATATATATCATTTCTCATTCAATTCTTATATGAATTTTTGCATCTTTTTTTAATTAACGAGTATCTCCCTCATGCATAAATCTGTTCTAATGGGTTTCTGGTTTTACACTTTTCAATCATTTTTAAATTTTAATAACATTTTGGTTTATTGTTTTTTTATCTTCACATATTTGGCCTTCAGCACTGCTGATGTGATAGAAATTTTTAAGCACAATATAAATATTTTGTGGGGCCATAACAAAGTGATTTTTAGATCTTTGAAGTTTTGTGGCATAAATACATGTAGGTGCAAGCAAACAAAATTTCTATTTTCATTTTTTTCTTGAGGACTAGTTTTTTTCAGGCAAAGATCAAATTACGTGCTGCACAAATTTTTTTTAACTAAAATATTGCAATAAATGGAAAAATCCCTATTTTTTACCAAATTTTAGTACATGAACCAACACTTTTTATTTTTAATTTTCTTGAAAAATGAAGAAATTGGGACAAATTTTCAGCACTTTTGCAAAATGAAGCAACAAAAATTTATTTTCTTCAAATTTACAAAGTCCGAAAATCAGAGTGGCAAAATCCAAATAACTAAAAATTATTTTCTTCAGGTTAAAATAAATTAATAGGAACCAATTAATGTACATTTTTTTTTACAAAGATCAGAGTAAAAACCCTAGCGCTTTTTGAATGGAGGATAAATCTAATAAACCCATATCGCTTTTCCACTAAATTTTTAGTTCAGTGAATATTTTCATGATCATGTATTAAAGAACATGGGTTTCATTAAGTTGTTATAACAAACCTTTTTGTCAAACTTTAGCCAAGCTATGTAACCCTTTGTATCAATATACTGAAGTCCAAAATACCATGTTTCTCTTAGGCCAATTGTTCTACACACCAGTTCAAATAAGTCTTTACCAGTTGCCTTATGCTGAAAGTAAATCAAATTATAAATGTACATAACATCTTCTATCTACCATGATAATCAAAATAAAAATATGAAACTGAGTTGTAATAAATAGTCAATCTACATTTTCCTGTAGCTTTTTTCTGATAAACATAATCTAAATAAGACCCCAAGAAATATGTGTGGTTCCAGTTATGTCCTGAAAAAAAAAGGGTCAGCAGGTAGGATTTTTTTTTTTTGAAGAATCCTTTAGATCTACTTGTGTATTTAATATGTATGAAATGTTGTTGTTTGTTGTATGCTTATTCAAATGATTTCCTTTTACCTTCTTTCACTTTGCACCTAAAGTGTGCTGGCATTCAGGGTTCTCAGTAAGATTTTTCATGATGAGTCGTGGGACTTATTTTTCAGAATGGTGAGCAACGTACATTCCTGCATTTTTTTTTACCATGATAGGCCTACTGTACTATTGTTACAGTTTAATTAAAATCATAATGCTGACTCAAAATACTGACGAATTTAATTTTTAAAAAAAATTGCTATATATGCAAACTTGGAAGAAAATTTCTGTTACAGACATGAGCAAAAAACTTTGCGTGTTTTGACACAACTTATTTATTATTGTCATTATTTTATTTATCAATGATCTTTATATTATTTTTTCTCAAAAATACTCTTAATTTCTCCCAATGACCTTGTTTAAACACATTAACAATCAATATTGTCAAAATTTCCATTTGTGCATATACAGTCAAACCTGGCACCTCTATATAGCAAATCACTGTCTATAAAGTTCCATTCATGAACAAAGCTTGTAAAATCAACCTCTATATAGAGGGCACCTGCTCATAAAGGGCATTTTTTTCTGGTCCCTTGGGTGCCCTTTATAGACAGGTTTGACTGTGTACATTGTAGATAAGTCAAAGTCCACTAAATTTATTTTTAAATGAGGTCTACATATTGTTTTTGGTCAGTAAAAAACACTGTGGCCAATGAAAAATCATGATTGCTGCCATTTTCTAGCTTACTTTTTGTCGTTTCCTTCCCCATCCCCCAGACCTGTTTACCCTGAATGATGTCTGTCAGTAGTTTTGCCCTGTTGTCAGTAGTATTGTCCAATGAGTGCAGCGAAGCGGCACGAACCTGCTATGTGCGCAAGAAAAATCATGTTCACATGTAGAGCAATACACAAATGAAGGACCCTCCTTTGAAGGCCC
Source organism: Mytilisepta virgata (assembly GCA_028015205.1). Taxonomy (NCBI): domain Eukaryota; kingdom Metazoa; phylum Mollusca; class Bivalvia; order Mytilida; family Mytilidae; genus Mytilisepta; species Mytilisepta virgata. The sequence goes on from CM051520.1 coordinate 37,622,990, forward strand.
CAAAGAAGGAAGGATTCCTTGTAACATTCTCTAAACCTTTGGCAAGATTTCTTTGCTGCCGTTGATCCCGAAACATTATTATTGTCATTAGTTGGTCTGGTCTGATCTGTCTTCTTGGACATGCTTGCCGCCATATTGATTTATTCGACCTTGTCTCAAAGGCGCTTTAAAGCATAGATATTCTATGCTTCATAGAAGTGATCCAGAGGGAATTTTACACATTTTGTAAGAAAACAAAAATTTTCCGAACAAGCAAATTGACAACCATAGATTTTGAAATGAAAATCGTAGTTCGTATTTTTTCACTATAATGCGTAAAAACTACGGCAAAATTGTAGATATAAACACCTCTGATCCCCTTTAATCTCTATGAAAACAAAAATTGCAGCACAAACTTTTTGATGAAAATTACAGTCTTTGGATGCAGCTGATTAAATCTACCTATGGAACTTTTCCAAATCTTGTTGCCAGGTATTAAGTCGTATATGTCTGTGAGAGGGGTCAGGGAAAATTAATGAGTTTCTCCCGATCCAATCTTGCAGAAACTAATGCAATAAAAAGACAGGATTTAGTATAGATAGAAAATATACTAAAATTAAATTGGAGATAACTGAGCAAGGTACCATTCAAAATTGTCAAAATTTTGGAGACATTTTCTTTCTTTCTTTCATTACTATTATTCCTTGTTTTGATAATAGCAGGTTTCAGTGATCTGTTATTCTGAATGATATAGAGACTATTATTATTACTAATTTTTCTCTATTTTTTGGGGGGGGGGGGGGTGTGCCCGGGGTCCCTCAGATTCCCTTTTGCTTTGGTAGTATTTTTTATCTTTCTTTTTTATTTTTTTAATTACTTTGTATTTAATTTTTCAATTTTTTTTTTTCTCCTATCATATCAGTACATGTTTATTTCAATCATAAAGATTGTCATACAAAATACCCTTGCAGAGGACAAGGGCATGCAAGTTAAGGCCCACAATGCCCACTAAGCCAAGGGCAGCCGGGCCACCAAACAAAATCAACAAGAAGATAAGCAGGGCTCGACAATAACGCTTGTCCGATTGTCCGGTACCAGCTGAAAATTCCGTCGGACAATCAACTTTGACTTGGTACTTGTCCGAGGGGACAAGTAAAAAATTCTAAAAAGAAGGACTTAGAAATAAAAATATTCATCGGAAACCTTCCAATTTTTAATTTGAAATTCAGGTTGTGGTAGCGAGAATTATCGGTAAACCTTACATGCATATGGATGACAAAATTATTTTATTTTCGATTTAAAATTCGAGGGAGAAATATATACCGGGGAATGAATTTCACTGTTCTTCTATTTAATATGAATCGCGTAAACGTTTTATCAGGCGGAATAAATATGAATGTAATTGCGTGTTACAATTAACAGTGAGCGGAGTTAATGTAAATAAATTATGATAAATGGATCTGTCAAAATTTATGTTTACATTTTCAAATTCGGGCAAAAAGAAAAAGAAAGATGATTTAGAGACAAAAGAGAGAAAAAAAGAGTATGAAAGAAAAAGAGAGAGAACTTTTAATTACTTTATCTTTCAACATGTTCAGAGGCATTATGGTTTTTTTTGGCCATTTCTATTCATTTAATTTTTTTATTTACTCTCATTTTCTTTCTGTCAAAGGGATATTGACCATGGTATGTTTAAATTTACTCAATAAAACAACTCCTTAAATATTGTTTTATTATTTTAGACACCTTTCTTAAAGCGACTTTACATATCAAACTCAATTTTCGGACAAGTGTCAAATCCTTCCGGACAAGTTGATTTAAGAAAGCACTTGTCCAAAGGGACAAGTTAAAAAAATTGTTATTGTAGAGGCCTGATAAGTCGTGGCCGTCACCATGTAGGGCAAGCATACCCGGATTCCATAAATGCCATAAATGAAATGCAAGAGAAGTCAAAAGTACTCAAATGATACTTGAAAATTGTGCAATTTTTTATAGATGGTTGGGGAAGAACTGAATCTGAACTTTAATTGATTAAACATTAAAATTTTGTACTCTTAGAACTGGAAATAGTAAATCATAAATGAAAGACAGAAAGTATAATTTTGTTTACATCAACTGTTGAGAACTCAAGCTCCGCATCCATAGTTGTCACTTTCACAGCAAAACTCTTCGAGCTCCCAGAGGCCTGGGAAGCCTTTTTCATATTTACAAAGGGCATTTTACTTTATACTTTACATTAAGTTAAATTTTCTACATTTTTTATGCGTTTTCTCCCTCTCATTGTTCGGATGTTTTCATTGCAATATTTTTCCGTACGAATCTTTTTCACTCAAGCAACCAATGTTTTTCGTAAAACGTTAAAATGACTAAGAAAAACCGGAAGTATGAGAAATTAGACGCGTGCGCGACAATGTGCTTATTTAGCGGGAAATCAACAATAAGGCAAATATTGAACGAAGAAAGCTAAAATAAACGTAAAAAAGAAAGATGACACCAGACCTAACCCCTGGTGCGATTGAGGTAAAGGGTTATTAATGGACGTACAGCTGTTATTTCACTAAAAATATGAATAACCAGAGAGCGAGTCTGCGAATATTATTATTGACATAAATGAAATTATTCCAAGATGTGAAAGACTCTGCCAGAATTGTCACAACAGTAAATTATTCTGCAGAGGATGAATTGCATTTCCTTCTCAAATGTCCAATATATAACACTTATAGAATTGATTTTAAAGATAAACGTTTTTCAAGATACCCTAACTTGAGGTCATTAGAATTACATAATTTATTTATATGGATAATGGTAAATGATGTAAATTTTATTTTATCAGTATGTGATTATATAAATTTAAACAATGATATAAGGAAAAAGCATAATACTGATAAAACAAATTGAGTAATCTCCCTTAGTCCAGCCCCCCCCCCAACACTTTTTTGCCATATTATTTAATTCAATTCATATTGTCTAATCATCTCCCATGTTTAATTGTCTCTTTTTTTTTGGGTACTTCGATCACCGAAAACCTGATATAATATTACCTAAACCTCATCAAATGTTGCGAAAACCACATCCATTCGATGGGTGTGCCAGTTTTACATCCAGAAAACATAATTTTATTAATATTGTATAAGAAATGTGACTTTTATGCATGATTTTCTAAACATAGTGCATTCTGTATTAAATCAAAATGGCTGATCGAAAACCTCCCGAAACACCGAAAACCTGATATAATATTACCTAAACCTCATCAAATGTTGCGAAAACCACATCCATTTGATCGGTATGCCAGTTTTACATCCAGAAAACATAATTTTATTAATATTGTATAAGAAATGTGACTTATATGCATGATTTTCTTAGACATAGTGCATTCTATATTAAATCAAAATGGCTGATCAACGTATCGATTAATGCCTGAAGGTACATTAAAATTGGTTATTGTGTATATCATAAATCCATATTTGTACTCTATAGTTTTAATCAACTTTAATTGCCAATTAAACATTAAAGAAAAACAAAGAAAGTTGTATTGTATAACTGTGGTTATAGCCCAATTAGCATAATTGTTTAGAAAAAGATGAAAGATCGTTACTTATTATAATAAGAAAAAAAAATTCTCAAAAATTGTGTTTTTATAAAATGGATATGAGATTTATGTTTTCTTTAATTTAAATTTACTAAATTTTAATTGTATACATTTTTTTTTTCTTAGATGAAAACGATCTAAATAAATTTTAATTGGAAGTGTGAATTTGAATTAAGGCTTCTTGATTAAATGCAATATTTTGTAGCATACTAAAGCAAGATACATGATAATAATTATTAACCCTTATACATGCTATATAAACCGTAAAACACATGTTAGTTGCATTATGATGATAAATAACAATGATCACATACGTTAAAGGAGAAAAAGATATACTTTCAAATTTTTATCCAACCCAAATTTATTTTGATGGGGATGTATTTAAATCTGCCGAACATATATACCAAAGCAGAAAAGCCATTTTTCACAACCTATTAGAACTTGATGATGAAATACGACAAGCCCCTGATGCACTAACAGCAAAGATGATTGGCAAACGTATACCTACAGTTAGAAAATGGATAGATTTAAGACCCATAATAAATATGCATATACAGTGCAGTTAAAATTGGTATCATAGATTGTTATTCATAACTAAATATCAATTTGGTGTGACTAGTTTTAATTTTTTTTTAAATAAATAACTTTGTCGCGGACTATTACAGATATGCCCGTGCCTTGTGCAGGATATCTCAGTAGTTTTAACTTTTTAAAATATAAAAATAAATAACTTTTTCGCGGACTATTACAGATATGCCCCTGCCTTGTGCAGGATATCTCAATAGTTTTAACTTATATTTTTATACGACCGCAAAATTTTTGCGGTCGTATATTGGTATGACGTTGGCGTCGTCGTCGTCCGTCGGAGTCTGTAGACATTTGGTTTTCGCACTATAAATGTAGTATAAGTTAATAGAAATCTACGAAATTTAAACACAAGGTTTATGACCACAAAAGGAAGGTTGGGATTGTTTTTGGGAGTTTTGGTCCCAAAAGTTTAAGAATTAGGGGCCAAAAAAGGGTCCAATAAGCATTTTTCTTGGTTTTCGCACAATAAGTCTAGTATAAGTAAATAGAAATCTATGAAATTTTAACACAAGGTTTATGATCATTTTTTGGAGTTTTGATCCCAACAGTTTAGGAATTAGGGGCTAAAAAAGGGCCCAAATAAGCATTTTTCTTGGTTTTTGCACAATAACTGTAGTATAAATAAATAGAAATCTATGATATTAGCTTGGTGGGCTAAGGAAGGTAATCCAAACACATTCCAAACACATTTAAAGTAAAATATTGTGTATGATTCAATTATGTATAAAGAAATGTTGATTGTTTTTGGGGTGATTTATAGCTGTCAATTTATTTTTAGAACTTACTATGAATTAATATTAATTTTAGCCATATGTCATTTTTTATTTTAAGACTTCAATGATGTATTTAAATGTTTAATTATGTTTGCAAACTTCATGATAATTTTGAATAGGGATTATGACATTATCTTGAGGGAAAGATTTTTTTTTTTGAAAAAGGGAAAGTGGGGGGGGGGGGGTGTCAAAATTTATGGGGTAAATATTAAATTGGCGGGGGGTGGGGAAAATTTTTTTCTCATTTCAGATTTGTACTTAGTTTTGTTATTATGGGCCCAGTTTTCAAGTTGGTTCAAATTGGGGTCCAAAATTAAAGATAAAAAAGGGGTAATTTTTTTTTTTTGGGGGGGGGGGGGGTGGGGCATTTATCCACAGCATATTGTATTGCACAAGAAGAAAAAAGTTGAATATAAATTCAAATCATATGACCAATTCTAAGTTTTTTGATTTCACTTATTCTGTGTCATAAACCTATTATGTATCAAATATTTCAATAAATTTTCAATTGCACAGTATTGTGTAATAGCAAGAAATTGATATGTGTGACCTGTTATCAAAACTTTATTATTAACAAATTCCATTGGAAATTTGCCAATATCTTTAGTTTAATGAAGTTCGTTGGAAATTTGGAAATATAAAATTTGTTTTGGTCCCAACAGTTTAAGAATCAGGGGCCAAAAAAGGGCCCAATAAGCATTTTTCTAGGTTTTCGCACAATAACTCTAGTATAAGTAAATAGAAATCTATGAAATTTTAACACAAGGTTTATGACCACAAAAGGAAGGTTGGGATTGTTTTTGGGAGTTTTGGTCCCAACAGTTTAGGAATTAGGGGCTAAAAAAGGGCCAAAATAAGCATTTTTCTTGGTTTTTGCACAATAACTTTAGTATAAGTAAATAGAAATGTATGAAATTTAAACACAAGGTTTATGACCACAAAAGGAAGGTTGGGATTGATTTTTGGAGTTTTGGTCCCAACAGTTTAGGAATTAGGGGCCAAAAGGGTCCAAAATTAAACTTTGTTTGATTTCATTGAAAATTTAACTATTGGGGTTCTTTGATATGCCGAATCTAACCGTGCATTTAGGATCTTAATTTTTGGTCCCGTTTTCAAATTGGTCTACATTAAGGTCCAAAGGGTCCAAAATTAAACTTAGTTTGATTTTAACAAAAATTGAATTCTTTGGGTTCTTTGATATGCTGAATCTAAACATGTACTTAGTTTTTTTATTATGGGCCCAGTTTTCAAGTTGGTCCAAATCGGGGTCCAAAATTAAACTTTGTTTGATTTCATCGAAAATTGAACTATTGGGGTTCTTTGATATGCCGAATCTAACCGTGCATTTAGATTCTTAATTTTTGGTCCCATTTTCAAATTGGTCTACATTAAGGTCCAAAGGGTCCAAAATTAAACTTAGTTTGATTTTAACAAAAATTGAATTCTTTGGGTTCTTTGATATGCTGAATCTAAACATGTACTTAGTTTTTTTATTATGGGCCCAGTTTTCAAGTTGGTCCAAATCGGGGTCCAAAATTAAACTTTGTTTGATTTCATCGAAAATTGAACTATTGGGGTTCTTTGATATGCCGAATCTAACCGTGCATTTAGATTCTTAATTTTTTGTCCCGTTTTCAAATTGGTCTACATTAAGGTCCAAAGGGTCCAAAATTAAACTTAGTTCGATTTTAACAAAAATTGAATTCTTGGGGTTCTTTGATATGCTGAATCTAAACATGTACTTAGTTTTTTTATTATGGGCCGAGTTTTCAAGTTGGTCCAAATCGGGGTCCAAAATTAAATCTAAAAAGGGGGTAAATTTTTTTTTTTTTGGGGGGGGGGGGGGCAATTCTCCACAGCATATTGTATTACACAAAAGCAAAAAATTGAATATCAATTCAAATCATATGACCAATTCTAAGTTCTTTATTTCAGTTATTCTGTGTCAGAAACCTATTATGTGTCAAATATTTGAAGAAATTTTTAATTGCACAGTATTGCGCAATAGCAAGAAATTGATATGTGTGCCCTGTTATCAAAACTTTATTATTAACAAATTCCATTGGAAATTTGCCAATATAAAATGTGCTGATGAAGCTTTTTTGTTTATCTTATCTAAACTGCTTTTAATATGTATATTTAAAATTTGCCATCCATGACTATGATGTCATTTTCTATTTTAATATGTTATGGTGTATTTAAATGGGCTGTTATGGTTGCAAAGTATAAAGAAATGGGGGGGGGGGGGTTGAAAACAAAATTTGGGGGAGGGGGGGGTAAATGAGAAATTGGGGAGGGGGTAATTTTTTCTCATTTCATATTTCATAAATTAAAAAGAAAATTTCAAATTTTTTTTAGCAAAAAAAAGGGGGGGGGTTACAATAAATTTTATTGTTTTTTGTTTTTTTTTTGGGAGGGGGGTCAATGTGCAACTTCATAGTGTATTGCACAAAAGCTAAAAAAAGGGGTAAATTATTTTTTTTTTTTTTTGGGGGGGGGGGCAATTCTCCACAGCATATTGTATTACACAAAAGCAAAAAATTGAATATAAATTCAAATCATATGACCAATTTTAAGTTCTTTGATTTCAGTTATTCTGTGTCAGAAACCTATTATGTGTCAAATATTTGAAGAAATTTTCAATTACACAGTATTGCGCAATAGCAAGAAATTGATATGTGTGCCCAATTTTAAATTTTAAATTGGTTATTTCTGATTTATATATAAAAACAAATAATACTGATATGGTTTGAATAGGTAAATTAAAAATTTTTAAGTTCTTAGACAACATTCATTCTGTGTCAGAAACCTATGCTGTGTCAAATATTTATTCACAATCCAAATTCAGTATTGTATCAAGCTTGAATGTTGTGTTCATAATTGCCCCAACTATTCAGGGTTCGACATCTGCGGTCGTATCTAGCTGGGCCCAGCGGAGCATTTTATTAAAATATAAAAATAAATAACTTTTAAAATCATACTATTATCAAAATAAATGTATATGTATATACTTTAAAGAAAAACTTAACAGCCCAAATAAAGGTCTGGGATAGGGGGATTCTACCCTCACATCGTTCATTGCCTTGACGTGGCAGGAGGGCTCTTCCATTATTTAGATTATTAGTGTAATGATAATTGTAAAAAATGGTTTTCCAACATGAACAAAATCGGCAATAAACTTAATTTATTCAAGGTATACACATAGTGTATTGTACTTTACCTTAGGGCATTTAGTCGATCTGTCCGTCCGCCATATTGAATTACAGGTAATATGAAATGCACTATGTCTGAGAAAATCATTCATAAAAGTCTTAATTCTTACACAATATCAATAAAATTGTTTCCTAGATGTAAAATTGTCACACCTGTCGAATGGATGTGGTTTTCGCAACATTTGCTGAGGTTTAGGTAATATTATATCAGGTTTTCGGTGTTTCGGGAGGTTTTTGATCAGCCATTTTGATTTAATATAGAATGCACTATGTTTAGAAAATCATGCATAAAAGTCACATTTCTTATACAATATTAATAAAATTATGTTTTCTGGATGTAAAACTGGCATACCGATCGAATGGATGTGGTTTTCGCAACATTTGATGAGGTTTAGGTAATATTATATCAGGTTTTCGGTGTTTCCGGGAGGTTTTCAGTGATTCGATGTACCATTTTTTTTCTGTTTTTTTATCTTTTTCTTTATACTATTTTATTGTTATTGAAATGTCCTCTCAGGGCCCATTGATTTGGAAATAAAAAATATTTGTATTGTATTTTGTATTTTTGTATATATAGCGATTCCACCTAATGCTAGGCAGAGCTGTTTTTCCGGAAGTTATTTAAAAAATGTGTTAAAAAATATTTATCACCTATCAATAGACGATTTGGGTACCAGATAAAATGTTTACAATCGATGTTTCCACCCAGTGCTGCACCTAGCGTTAGCTAGAATTGCTAATATATCAAATGACATTGTATTGATTCTAGGTCAATACAGTTAAAACAATGTGGCTCTCAGCAGGCCTCTACAATAACAATTTTTTTAACTTGTCCCTTTGGACAAGTGCTTTCTTAAATCAACTTGTCCGGAAGGATTTGACACTTGTCCGAAAATTGAGTTTGATATGTAAAGTTGCTTTAAGAAAGGTGTCTAAAATAATAAAACAATATTTAAGGAGTTGTTTTATTGAGTAAATTTAAACATTCTACGGTCAATGTCCCTTTGACTAGAAAGAAAATGAGAGTAAATAAAAAAATTAAATGACTAGAAATGGCCAAAAAACCATAATGCCTCCGAACATGTTGAAAGATAAAGTAATTAAGTGTTAGGTAAAGCACAGTAATCAGTTACTCAGTGAGTCAGAGTTATTGTCATCATCAGATTCTGACATTGGTTCCTGTACATGTATATGAAGTCTCAGCCGTATTTGAACATGTAAACCCGAATTTTGACAGACCCATTTATCGTAATTTATTTACATTAACTCCGCTCACTGTTCATTGTAACACGCAATTACATTCATATTTATTTCGCCTGATAAAACGTTTACGCGATTCAGATTAAATAGAAGAACAGTGAAATTGATTCTCCGGTATTTCTCCCTCGAAAGTGAAATCGAAAATAAAATAATTTTGTCATCCATATGCATGTAAGGTTTACCGATAATTCTCGCTACCATAACCTGAATTTCAAATTAAAAATTGGAAGGTTTCCGATAAATATTTTTATTTCTAAGTCCTTCTTTCAGAATTTTTTTACTTGTCCCATCGGACAAGTACCAAGTCAAAGTTGATTGTCCGACGGAATTTTCAGCTGGTACCGGACAATCGGACAAGCGTTATTGTCGAGCCCTGCTCAGGACATTTTTTAACTGGGTTTTCCAACGGAAAGATCAGGTTAATAATTTGGTGAAGTATGGCGTGTGGGCAGCTACCAACAGTTTCTGTGCAATAACAGATGAACCCTTCAACCAAAGCTTTTCAAAATATGTTGTTCCCAATGATAAAATGGAGGTCAAGTTCGATATTGACCATTTTCATTTTTGTAGCTCCGGAGTAACGGTACTTGATTAATTGGAAATGGCACTTTTTGTCGTTTGTGCAATAAAGGTTGATCAAGCAATGCTTTTCACATTATAATATGTTGTTCAGAATGATAAAATTGAGGTCGAGTACGAAATTGACCTTTTTCACTTTCGCTGCTCTAGAGTTACGGTCCTTGATTAATAGGAAAATGTCACTTTTTGTCGTTTGTGTATATTATAAACGTAATGTACAACACACAAGGGAACAATAAATTACTATCTTTAAACAAGTACCATAACTTGGAGTGGAGCAGCCTGTCGTGATTCATGGTGCATGGATGTCTAGGGTAATGGATATAATAGTATGAAAATTTTAGACAGTCAAACTCGTTTTAGCAGTCCAAATAAGACAGGTGACTGTCTAATCAAGTTTTACACTGAGCGGCAAATCCAGATTTTGGTTTCCGGTCTGAAACAGTCGAGATGTTGTCGTTGTCAAACATAAAAAATATTGCTGGTCGACTGAGGTGAAACGATGTTTTTTCTATTATCGACGGAATGTAAACGACACAATTGATATATTGAATGATACTCAAGCTCTAAAATCAATCAAAGATGACTTGAAAGTCAATTTACGATGGTTTTAACATTTTAAAAAGAAAAATGACCATTTAATTCAGGTAAATGTACAAGCTAGGATATAATTTTTGTGACTGCTGGATCTGTAAGAGAGGTGACCACATATTTAAGTTAACACTTAAAATTCTTTGGGCGAACTACAGGACGAACACTGAGGTTTAATTGAGGTGACCGTTAGGGCAGGTTTGACTGTACTTTTAAATATTATACTTTTTTGCCAATGTTAGAAATAGCTGCTTGTTTGCCAAAGTTGAAATCCTGTATGTCAAGTTAAAATTGATAGGTACCTGTCCACATGCAACTCACACACTAATTCTTGCACCTTCAAAATTTTTCTGGGTAATTGTGTATGAGTTGAAAGACAAGATTTTTTTACATTCATGTCCTTTTTTGTATTGAATGATTCAAAATCTGCATGTGGTGGGAAAATTGTAATTGTGACACAGAGTTGGATATTTACTTTTTAACAAGTTTGTGCTAAATACATGGTACCTGAGCTTTTCTAGTTGTCATTGACATAGTGGGTATCTGTACAATCTGAGTTCAGCTCTGTCAATTCTAATTTCAGATTTGATCCTTGCATTTTTATCAGACAGGACAAAAGGAAGATATATTTTCTTTTTTCTGTTCAAGAGATGTTGCAGTATTTTTATTATTTCCAATTAAGTCCATTGAATTTACAGCCTCTGCTGATTCATGATTTTTTGTATTTTTAATATGAAATTTATTTTTATTTGCAGGCTATTGTTAGTGGAAATCCTTTTGACAAACCAATATTACAGATTATTGTAAGTAGCTAAAAGGTTTTGCCAAGTTAAATGTATTTTATAAATACTGCTGATGGAGATAACACTCACACTGACCTTTAAACAATAACCTGATACTGTTAGTAGATTTTGATACTCGCAGATTTTGGTCTACCCACCATTGATCAGCAAGATGATCATCAAAAGCCAATTATCTTAACATTGTTATATTTCTTTTAACAAAAGAACTATATGCAAGAATCTCATTTGAGAGTGAAAATACCTGTATTAAAGGCAGATATATCAGTGTTGCCATGCATCTGGGAAAATGGGAAATAGCTGGGAATTTCGTTTTAAATGTTCCCGCTAGGGAAATGTCTTGAAAATTAAAAAAAGGTTAAAATCCAGGATTTACCCTTGAATATTTCAACCACCGGAAGTTCTACATTTTGTCAATTTCAAGATGCTTCCCTTGTATTGAGAATCAATTTGTCCCTAGATTTATTCGTCCCAATAATAATAATGAAGCGTACAAATGACAATCTGAAAATGAAATGGGTGAAGAAGTACATTGTAGTGCAGGTCATTGTTACATTAGGTTCCAATCATATTTAGTCTGACAAACTGCTTTATATAGTTATTAAAACACAGTGGTATCCACAAAATTTCTCATATATATATATATATCCTTGAAAACTCAAAAAAGTCCTGGAAAATGTATACTCAAGTTTGAATCATAGATCACTTTTATTGCAGATACAAACAAAATAGAGTTTATAAGATACATGTAGATGGAATATGGGGAGACAAATGTTTTTTCATGTACATGTATTGTTCTCAATTCTTTGCAAAATTAATGTTGATTTTCCTTACTCTCTCAAATACAGATGGTTTTACCGTATTATAGCAGAGCTGTTTACTTGTACGGATTGTCCATATTTTGCAACGATTTTTTATTGAAAATATGCACTACGGATTCCCACAAACCAGAAAAAATATTGTTGCTTCCGAAATTGATCGATCGGTATTAGAGAGAAGCTTCTCAACAGAAACAATCGTGATTTAAAGCAAACATATCATGTTGAATTATGTAAATCAGCAAAAAACATGACTGCCCTTAGCCAGCTGCATCATGCAGACAAGAACAGTAGACTGGAAATTGACCAGTCATTGCTTCTTTATATGACCAGGAGTTCTTAAATCAAGAAAAAGGTGTTTGCTAACTGCAAGTTGTTTTGTTATGTTAAATCACTCTTTTATACTGACAAAATACGGACAACTCACTGCTGGAATACTGACATAAGTGAAGGGGGGTAAACAGCTCTTTTATAGTATTGTGTAATGGAATAGGAAAGAAAAGAAAACAAAATGACACAGAGCCACAGAAAAGTTTAGAAAATGAAAAATATTGGCAGATTATAACACCAACATCAAGTCGGTGAGCTTGCAACATAATCTTGTCCTGAATATACATGTAATAATTGTCAGTTATCAATCTATCTTGTATTTAATGCTATTATTTAAATAAGACATTGTTTACATGTATATGATATTTTTGCAGAGTTCAAAGAAGATAGCAACACAGGGTTCTAGTGCAGATAGATACAGATTGTTGTTGTCAGATGGATTGCATAGTTATTCACGTAAATAAATTGCACAACAAAATCAATGAATTTAAGAAGTTTTATAAGTACACAGTACATAGATGTCAGGCATTATAGTTTTTCTAGTATTTTTATACACCAGTCGTAGACAGGACGTATTATGGTATTCCAATGTCTGTCTATCCGTCCATCAGTCAAAACTTCGTACCATAACTTATATTTGCTTCAATCAATTCTCATGAAATTTTAACACCTTAGGATTGACGGAAGGAACTTTCCTTTCGATTTTGAGGATTTTCAATTTTGTCATTCTGGAGTTGTCGGACTTAGATTTTCCAAATACATGTATAAGCAATTTTTCACATGTCGTGCATTTAAACAAGTATACCTTGACTGATTTTCTTCAAACTGTAAAACGTAATTACAAATGATGGTTTGAGGGTCTGTATACTTTTTGACAATTTTATTTTTTGTCGTTCCAGAGTTATGGGACTTATATTGTCCATATGTAAGCAATTTTTATACGACCGCAAAATTTTTGCGGTCGTATATTGGTATGACGTCGTCGTCGTCGTCGTTGTCGTCTGCTCCGTCGTCTGCGGCGTCGTCCGAAGACATTTGGTTTTCGCACTATAACTTTAGTATAAGTTAATAGAAATCTATGAAATTTAAACACAAGGTTTATGACCACAAAAGGAAGGTTGGGATTGATTTTGGGAGTTTTGGTCCCAACAGTTTAAGAATCAGGGGCCAAAAAAGGGCCCAATAAGCATTTTTCTAGGTTTTCGCACAATAACTCTAGTATAAGTAAATAGAAATCTATGAAATTTTAACACAAGGTTTATGACCACAAAAGGAAGGTTGGGATTGTTTTTGGGAGTTTTGGTCCCAACAGTTTAGGAATTAGGGGCTAAAAAGGGGCCAAAATAAGCATTTTTCTTGGTTTTTGCACAATAACTTTAGTATAAGTAAATAGAAATGTATGAAATTTAAACACAAGGTTTATGACCACAAAAGGAAGGTTGGGATTGATTTTTGGAGTTTTGGTCCCAACAGTTTAGGAATTAGGGGCCAAAAGGGTCCAAAATTAAACTTTGTTTGATTTCATTGAAAATTTAACTATTGGGGTTCTTTGATATGCCGAATCTAATTGTGCATTTAGGATCTTAATTTTTGGTCCCGTTTTCAAATTGGTCTACATTAAGGTCCAAAGGGTCCAAAATTAAACTTAGTTTGATTTTAACAAAAATTGAATTCTTTGGGTTCTTTGATATGCTGAATCTAAACATGTACTTAGTTTTTTTATTATGGGCCCAGTTTTCAAGTTGGTCCAAATCGGGGTCCAAAATTAAACTTTGTTTGATTTCATCGAAAATTGAACTATTGGGGTTCTTTGATATGCCGAATCTAACCGTGCATTTAGATTCTTAATTTTTGGTCCCGTTTTCAAATTGGTCTACATTAAGGTCCAAAGGGTCCAAAATTAAACTTAGTTCGATTTTAACAAAAATTGAATTCTTGGGGTTCTTTGATATGCTGAATCTAAACATGTACTTAGTTTTTTTATTATGGGCCGAGTTTTCAAGTTGGTCCAAATCGGGGTCCAAAATTAATGCTAAAAAGGGGGTAAATTATTATTTTTTTTGGGGGGGGGGGGGGCAATTCTCCACAGCATATTGTATTACACAAAAGCAAAAAATTGAATATAAATTCAAATCATATGACCAATTCTAAGTTCTTTATTTCAGTTATTCTGTGTCAGAAACCTATTATGTGTCAAATATTTGAAGAAATTTTCAATTGCACAGTATTGCGCAATAGCAAGAAATTGATATGTGTGCCCTGTTATCAAAACTTTATTATTAACAAATTCCATTGGAAATTTGCCAATATAAAATGTGCTGATGAAGCTTTTTTGTTTATCTTATCTAAACTGCTTTTAATATGTATATTTAAAATTTGCCATCCATGACTATGATGTCATTTTCTATTTTAATATGTTATGGTGTATTTAAATGGGCTGTTATGGTTGCAAAGTATAAAGAAATGGGGGGGGGGGGGGGGGGGGGGTAAATGAGAAATTGGGGAGGGGGTAATTTTTTCTCATTTCATATTTCATAAATTAAAAAGAAAATTTCAAATTTTTTTTAGCAAAAAAAAGGGGGGGGGGGGGTTACAATAAATTTTATTGTTTTTTTTTTTTTTTTTGGGAGGGGGGTCAATGTGCAACTTCATAGTGTATTGCACAAAAGCTAAAAAAAGGGGTAAATTATTGTTTTTTTTTTTTGGGGAGGGGGACAATTCTCCACAGCATATTGTATTACACAAAAGCAAAAAATTGAATATAAATTCAAATCATATGACCAATTTTAAGTTCTTTGATTTCAGTTATTCTGTGTCAGAAACCTATTATGTGTCAAATATTTGAAGAAATTTTCAATTACACAGTATTGTGCAATAGCAAGAAATTGATATGTGTGCCCAATTTTAAATTTTAAATTGGTTATTTCTGATTTATATATAAAAACAAATAATACTGATATGGTTTGAATAGGTAAATTAAAAATTTTTAAGTTCTTAGACAACATTCATTCTGTGTCAGAAACCTATGCTGTGTCAAATATTTATTCACAATCCAAATTCAGTATTGTATCAAGCTTGAATGTTGTGTTCATAATTGCCCCAACTATTCAGGGTTCGACATCTGCGGTCGTATCTAGCTGCGCCCAGCGGAGCATTTTATTCACATATTGCACAAAACTCTAGTAGGTCTTGACTGAATCTCTTCAAACTTTAACAAATTGTTACAAATGATGGTCTGAGGGTCTATACTTTTTGACGATTTTCACTTTTGTCATTCCAGAGCAATGAACTTGCATTGTCCAATAAAAAACAATTTTTCACCAGGGTTCCTCATAGGATTTTTCCTTGGTGAGTCCTGGACTCATCACTTTTGAAATTGGTGTCCAGAATATATGACGTCACCATGTACAAAGTACAGTGTGATGTTGTTGAATGTTCACGAGTTTTGTTTCCAAAATTTTGAATCTTGTTGCTCCCAGTATATGTCTGATCCTTGTTAAATATTTATTATTTATTCAAAGCCATTCCTGACTTTTCACCTAATTTTTTGTCAAATTGTAAATTTTTTAAATATTTTTTATCACCCAAGCCAATGAAATAAATGTATAACAAGGTTAAAGAAAATTATCATTTTGAAATGAATTTCCTCCAAATGTATGACATGAAACTTGAACCGGGCGAATAAACCAAGATGACCGCCACAGCCGAACTTAGTTGAACATAGGAGCCTATGGGAAATTCATTTAAAAATCTTCTTGTCTGAAACTACTGAGCCAATTGCAACCAAACTTAGCAGCAATGATCCTTAGTGGTCCTCTTTCAGAATTATGTTCGATGACCTGGACTCTCAACAGACATGGCTGCCACAGCCAAATATAGTTTAACATTGGACCCTATAGGAAAATTCATTAAAAAATCTTCTCTAAAATTACTGAGAGGTTTGAACCAAACTTAGCAGCAATGGTCCTTAGATTGTCCTCATTCAGAATTGTGTGCGTTGACCCAAACTATCAACCAAGATAGCCACCACAGCCGAACTTTTAACCCTGTGGGAACTGGTCGCTGTATGTAATAGGCAATGCACTATCAGGTGAGCGATACAGGCTCCTGGGAGCCTTTGGTTTTCTTAGCCTAAGCAATTTTTCATAAGTATACAAAGATGATATTTAGTTTGTTGTTACAGTGCTATAATTTAGATATGTTGAGCCATTGAAAAAGTAACATGACACTTCAATTGCTGAAAAAATCAATATTTTCCTACGAGCGTATCATACGCATAAGGCGCAGCAGTTTATTATGATTTTAAGTGTACATTACATTTCCAAGCTCTCTACGGAGTGGGTGGTATACTGGATTCACCTTGTCTGTCCGTCCGTTCAAACTGGAATTTTTTGTCACACTTATCTCGGCTAAAGTGAAACAGAATGTTTTGATATTAGGCCTATAGCTTCATGACCATGAGTTGTATCGTAACTCCTATTTTCAGGTCTGTCAAGGAACCACTTCCTGTTTGCCGATACTTACAAATTTTACAATATCTTATGTTTACAGGAAACTTTTCTCGGCTTCTGTGCTACAGAATGTTTTGATATTTGGCCTGCAGCTTTATGACCATGAGTTGTATGGTCTCTCCTATTTTCAGGTCTGTCAAGGAACCACTTCCTGTTTGCCATTACTTAGAAATTTTACAATACATTATGTTTACATGTTTAAATAAGAGTGGGGGTATACTTTGCACGATAACACGTGCAACCTCATGTTTTGTGATAAATTTGTGATTTTTTGCTTTGTGTTATCTTATATTAAGTTATCTTAAAGGTACTGTCTGTGGTGCTCCTAGACACAGGTAGAGAGGGTAGAAGAGTAGAATTTACCCTGCATTCCCTTTTTGAATTTTAAAAAATGTCATATGTCAGAGGAGTAGGTTAGACCACCAAAAAATGTGTGTATTATTCCAAGAAGACACTGTATTTTTTGCTCTGACCCAAATATTTTTATCAGAAAAGTTTAATTTCTGGGATTTTTGTCCTGTTACAGAAATATTTTCTCGTTCTGGATCTGGTCAATCAAAAAAAAATTGAGGCTGAGACTCTTCTAAAATTCAGGAATGTGTTCACTGCAGTTAATATTGCAAGCAGTAGTATATACACTTTAGTACAATTGCCAAAACAAAACACAAAAAATCAACATACCAATACAATGGTATTTTTTTCAAGATGGAACAGTAAACACATTTTTTCTTTGGCCTTACAACATTCTTCATTTGGGTATATAAGACTTGAAATATCACTACACACAATACAAACAAACCTGTATGTTTATATAATTACAGATGCCATGTTGGCCACACAGCTTAATAATTTGATGGAATCTGGAGAAATGGATAATTTATCAGTTGTTCAAGTTGATAAATATTTATGTAACACAATTCAAGGTGATAGGTTTGTACAGGTTTATTATATTTTACCCTTTTACCAATAAGTCCCAGTTTACTGTTATTCCCATGTGAACTTTTCTTCTATATATATTTCATTTTTAGAAAAATTTAATATCTTTTGTAAAAATTAACGTCTGCAGACGACACATGTCTTCGTCACACATTTTACTTCTATTAAGAAGAAAACTGAATGACTCAAAAATCAGATTCTGCATGATTTGCACAGGTTATGGAAATTCTCTGAATTTCACTTTGATCTTTTAACAGGGTTCTGGTTAAGGTTATGGAAATCAAAATGAAATGAATCTTCCAGTACTCTGTAAAAACATAAAAACTGTTTCAGTAGTACTATTAATGAGCCAGGGAAGCCATACTGATGCAGTGATGTCCTGTTTGGACTCTATAGATTAAAGGGTTAAATTTATTATACCCTGAATGAACTGCATCTGTGTGAAAGAATGTATGATAATGCATCAATAAAACAGGTTACTAGGTGCTTGAACACATGGATGGATGGATAAATTATCGTTTAACGTCTAGTGGCAACCAGGTGCATATCAGGATGAGAACATGTCGGTATGATAATGAATATGATCCCTGCTTTGTACTGGACTGACATGCTGATTTTTAATGTGCTAGCTCACAAAACTCGGCAGGAAGACATATCACTCCACTAGGACGCATTATACGGATTCCGAGCCAACCAGTCAATCTTTGCTCTACCTGCTTGGCGGAGAAGCAGCAAATACAAATTTTAATGTCTTTGGTTTGACCAGCCTGGGGATAGAACCCGCGACCTTCTGCACTCAGGGCGAGCAGGCTACCAAGATAACTGATTCGGTCTGCTTGAACACAACAAAAGAAGGATTACATCTTGGGCTCTGTGTATTGTCTTTATTAATGAACTCTTACTAGTCTCATGGAAGCAGGCTTACCACAATTGTGGGATAAAATAAGTTTTATTTCCTTACTGGATTAAATAGATACTGTAATATTGGTATTTGCTTCTTCACCACTAAGCACTCTGCATTTAGGAGAAAGGGTAAGACTGGTCCATTTTGTGTCAGGTGGGAAGACATGTCTTCATGTGGATTGTTACATAGCGAGCCTTCACATTAAAAGTCCCACTCAGCATTCAAATTTAGTGAAGGTTAGATTTCATATCAATATCACACAGACATGTTCTCATCCTGATACGCATTTAATGATTTTAACTGGATGTTAACCAACAATCGTTCACAACAATAAAAGCTTAAAATGGCCCTAGATAATACTGGTTTGAAGAAATATCATGAATTGGAAATGTATGATTATGCTAACCATCTTACAAGAAAGAATAAAATATTAATAAAATTGTTTTTATGTATCAAGAAAGGGAATCAGCTGATTCGTTTTCTGAGACTAACAGGTGTTATTAGATAAAGAACTTGATATTTGCAGGAGAGTGATGATCCTGCTAGATTTAAATGTGTTGGCTAGAGGTGATACCGTAGGAAGAAGACTGGGAAATCCACAGCAGTTTAAACCTGGGGAAGCTAGGAATGAAAGTAAGTGACATTAAAATCCCCGCACAAAAATATATAGCCAAAGCCAAATGTTAAAAATTTTGTAACATAAATGGCATCCACTTGCAATGGCTTTAGACATGTGCGAAGGTCTATATAAAGTTCTTAATTTTTTTCCCAGTTGAACAACTGAAATAAACATTAAGGGCAATGCAGGGCTTTAACTTTGGAGTATTTTGGAATATTGATTAAAAAATGTTTGTCTCCCTCCTCTGTTGCCCCATATTTTGCTATTATATTCCTACAAAATATTTAGAATTTTTAAAATATTTCAATCCTAGCAGATGGAGGAATTACATTTTTGAGGAGGTTGTATTTGATGATCCTATATTTTCAGATGCTGCACAGCCAAATGGCCACCAACCACCACAAGCAGAGTCACCGGTCAAAAAGGAACAACCTGTATCAAACAATTATAATGGTAATTTTCTTGAGACATTAATAGGTTCTTACACAAGTCCAGATTAAAGAATGTAATATTCTTCACATGAAAAATTGATTTCTTTTCCACAAGTGGAGTGCAGCAGAATGAATTGTGCTGCATTTATGTCACATGAGCCATTTGCCCATTTAATAGCTATTTATGGAAGAATAAGCTACAAACCCCAGTTAATACTAGTTGCAGTACTGGATAGAGAACACCTTTCATAACTAAATGGACTGGTTAACTTAATACTGAGTGAATAATTTGTGCGTTTGGTTTTTTCGTACATCATCTACCAATTTTAATGCCCTGCCCATGTGGATAGGGCATATAGAGTTGCCCTTGTCTGTCCGAACTATGTGGTTAAGTTTTGCATTTAGGTTCATTTCTTTGGAACTAAGAATGGTGTTTCAATGAATCTCCATCAGTGGATATGCCTTGCGTAGTACTGAGCAGTCATACAATAATTGGGTCATTATGACCTACATTTTATGCTTGAGCAACACTGGTTATGTTTTGCGATTAGGTTAATTTCTTTGGAACTAAGCATAGTGTATCAACAAAACTTCATCAGTGGATGTGCCTTGGATAGTACTGAGCATTCTAAATGTGGGGTATCTGCGTCTTACAGATACAATTTCTAGTTCAAATCATCTTCTTTTTTTTGGCATATTTTTATATTTCATGATATTAAACTGCAAAAGAAACCATCGTTCGGAATTTCCTAAGTGACATAAATAAAACCCCTTTGCTTTATAAAATTACAGATGCACAAAAAATGAATTTTTGGGGAAGTCTCAAAAAAAATTTAAAAAGCATTTCTGGATTATCAAACATGGGAAGTTGTATTGAGTTAAAAAAAAATTCTCTTATGGTCTGTCTTTGAATTTTAATTATGATTGCTTTAACAAATTATATTGAAATTAGAGTTCTTGTTAGGAAAATTTTTTATGAGACCCCTTTCGAAATATTTTAGCCTGCTAAAAGTTGTTTGTGCATTTATAAAAATTGACTACAACTTATGTGTTACTTGTTTATTTTTAGCATCTGGATACAATAGCAAACCACCACAAACAGTCAATAATTTCAGACAAGGTCAGTGGTTGATAATATTAGTGATAATTATACAATTATACAATTATAACATCAATCTTTGATTATTTTATTAAGTTTGAAAAATAAACTGGCTGGAAAATGGTAAAAATTTTCCCAATGGAGCAACATTTGTATTACTGTTGTCAGCATTAGAGATGTGACAACTAAAGTCATAGTAACACATGAAAAGTTTAGGCAAATCCAACATGATTGCTGTAGGTAGGTGAGCATTCAGAATAGTTTTGATTAGCTACATTATATTGTATTTATAGGTAGTAAACCACAGACAAGTAATTACTCAGTAAAACCCAGCACACCAGGGACACCTGGCAGCACTAGAGTTCACTCTATAGCCAGTTTAACACCTTATCAAAACAGGTTAGTTCATACCTTGTCAGATCTTACAATTGCTTCTGACTAGTTACCATTAATTTGTCGACATCAAAATATACCTTTTTAGCATATTTTGTTTTTCTTGGGGGGGGGGGGGGGACAATATTATTCAAAGACTTTCCACTGCTCAGAAATGTCGTGAAAATTAGTTATTTTTTGGTGTATATTTCCTTATGAAATACATGTAAAATAACCTAAGGCCAAAAAAAATAATACATGTGGTAGGGTAGGTAGGTAGGCAGTATTATTTTATTTTACAGTTTTTAGCTGGTCACTACTAGGAAAACAGTCTGAATTTTAACAGCTGTTCAAAAATGGCTTAAAAAGTGTTAAGGTAGGCACTACAAATTAGGGTAGGTAGGGTTAACAGAAACATGTATTTTTTTTTTTTGTATCCCATTATGATTAGATATCAGCATTGGAAAGTAAAACTTCTGTTGGTACCAAATTTTTAGCAAACATTGTGTAATCAAAAATTATCAAGTAAAGACAACAATTGTAAAAATTTGGAATGCTATTTATCTTTGATAGGTGGCGTATAAGGGCTAGAGTGACACAGAAGTCTGGTATCAGAACATGGAGTAACTCTAGAGGAGAGGGAAAATTGTTCAGCGTAAACTTTTTAGATGAATCAGGAGAGATCAGAGCAACAGGATTCAATGATGCTGTTGACAAGTTTTATGAGATGCTGGAAGTAAACAAGGTGAGATTATAAAAGCATTGTCAGCTTCATAAGGTATGCTCAGATTAGAATATACTTATTTCATGGTCTGTTGTGGTTGTATATGTTCTTGAAAACCTGTTTTTTGTAATAAATCCACACCAAATTGATCTTTAGTTATTCGGATTTTTGGACTGTAAATTTTAAGAAGAAAAAATTTTGCCGCTACATTTTGCAATACTGCTGAAAATTCTCCAAAAATCTTCATTTTTCAAGAAATTCAAGATAAAAATTATTTGCCCACTCCTAAGATTTTGTTAAAATTTGGGATTTTTCCCATCTTTGCGACCGATTTATTGTGCCGCACGTACATGTATACAGTGGAACCCCCGAAAACCGGCCCCTCTGAAAACCGAACTTTTACTTTCAGTCCGAAATTTTTGCCTATATATTCAAGTAAAAAAATCCTCTGAAAACCGGACCCTCTGAATTCCGAACACCGGCCGTACTTTCCGGTACAAAACATATGTATTCTTGTCACATTTACCTCCAGAAACCGGCCGAAACAATGTATTACCTGGAAAATCAGTGAACCGTAATACATGTCATCCTTAATCGATCGATGATTGACATCATTAAACTAAATAACCATTTTAAATAAAGGTGTGAAAGTCGGAAATCAAACAATAATTGTATTAAAATAATATGCGCGTGATACATGTACATATGTAAGCACATGGCACAAATTTACATCGTTATAATACATTGTAATACACTTCCGGTTTCACTATACGGATCAGATACGTCTTTTCCGGAACCTCCTAAAACCGGACCATCTGAAAACCGGCCGATTTCTCCGGTCCCACAGCTGTTCGGTTTACAGAGGTTCCACTGTATTTGATCTTCGCCGGAAAAAAAATAGTCCTCAAAAAAAAGAAAATTAGAATTCCGCTCCCTCGCACCAATTTTTGCCATCCAAAAATCCAGAGAACTAAAAATAAATCTGTTATGGCATGAGCATATGCAATTTCTTATAATTTCTTGTGGGCAAATAATATATACTTATTGACTGGGTATGAGGGGAATAGTAAGTTTATTGTCCCCAAGATACCAACTATTGCCCCAAGGCGTAGCCAATTGGAACTTGACAGGTTGCTAGTCAAGATGGACATAGTCCAGGTGAGCGATACAGGCTCTTGGGAGCCTCTAGTTTATGTAACTTCATCTTCAATAATCTAGTCACCATTTCCTTCAGAAAAACATTTTGTAATAAATAATAAATGACTAGTTTAGACAACAAAAGTACTGTTCTCTCCAAAAATTACAGATATAAATTCTTTTCAAAGACATGGATATACATTAGTCTTCACAGCAGTCCATAATGAAGATCGAAATGTCATCAAATTAAAGTAATTTCAAGAATGGAGCACAACTAAAGTGAAAGATTCCCTCGTTTTTCAGTTTAGGACAAATGAAAGACGTGTTTCTTTTTTAAAACTTTAAGAATGAACTTATCAACAATATACAATTGTGACATTTTGAAAGAGTTTTGTATGTGATACAGTGTATGACCTGGTACCAATCTTGATGGCTACTTTCCCAGTGGGACAGTCCAAGATGGGTCATCTTCAGCTGTCAGTATAAATGTATTAGCTATTTACCTATTTACAAAAGAATACTAAGTTGAAACTTTAAGAATGTTAGTATTTACTTTGCAGGTGTTTTTTGTCTCTAAAGGAACATTAAAGACAGCCAATAAACAATACAGTAACGTCAACAATGATTATGAAATGACTTTTAACCATGACACAACAGTAGAACTGTGTACTGATGATGTAGATTTACCAACAGTTAAATTTGATTTTATAAAAATTAATGAGCTTGACGGTAAATCACCTGGAACTAATGTGGGTAAGATATTTACTATTTTATGAGAATAGAACATAATCTTTCATTTTTATACCCCCACTCCAAAGGAGAGGGGAGTATACTGTTTTACCCTTGTAGTTCCATCTGTGCGCGCATCCGTCCTTCTGGCTTTCTTCACACTTTTCTCTGCAAACATTCATTGCATCCACAAGCCTATAGGTATGCCATATCGTGGGATATGTTTTTGCCCCAAGGCAACATCAACTTCCTGTTTGATGACTTTATTTATTTTTCTAACTTACAGAGCTCCAGATAAGATTTCATCAATTGGGTTATTCACTCCTCTTTTTTAATAAAATGGGTGAAAGCTATTTCCATTTGCTTTGTGATTGCAGGTTCACTCCTCTGATAAATGTTTAATGGGTTTTTTCGCCCCCTCAAGCAGATATCTATTGGGTGGTTGAGATGGCTTTCAGTTTCAATGGTAATCATGGGAGAGATGATATGATATATATTTTTAATACTCAACAAAATCATTGAAAATACAGATTTGATATGACATGAATAATGTCACCAACATATTCCTTAGTAAACAGGCAAATTAGAGGATAGCCAACATAAGGGGATACATACATAAAGTTGACAGAGCTGCATGGTTAGTACATGTACTTGCTGGTTATGTTGCCGGTAAAAACTACCAACCAACCAAGAGAATACACATTCTGCTAGCTAGTCCAAATAATCCTGAGGCCATTTATCATTTGGACTTTTTTTAGACCATCAGAGACATTGCATAAAAGTTATAAATAACTTGTTTTATTGTTTGACAAAGTTAGTGATTGGACAAATCTAAATTTTAGAAACTGGTTCCCCGAAAGTTAGCATGTTTTTTTCATGCATTTAGCGGTAATCAAGTATTACCCGTAAACCAAATGAAAAGTTTCGAACTTTAACAACGATAAATGTTTAATAAATAAGGCCCCAGGCTTGAGCTTGCACAAATATTTCGTTTCCGAATCAACGAAACGGAAAGTAGTTGACATTAACGGTAATGATGTTTTGCAATCTTTTAAAAGGAATTTAAAACAGGAAAGTGAATTACATGTATGGTTCGGGAAAGTAAAATTTTAATACAACTTTCCCGTGGGCAAGTTAATTTTCAAAAAAATTCTGAAGCCCTATTCTACTTTCCCGATTGGGTGGTTGCAAGCTCGGAATTCGAGATTTAATATGTTAGTGGTCCAGATTCCAGGATGCTTTTAGGGAATTGGGAATTTAGTATTTTTTTTTCGTTTGAATTCATGATTAGACATTTTTTTTTCCTGGGAATTAGATCACCCCCTCCCACCCACCAATTGAAGTGGAAAACATAGGTCACCACCAGTATCTGAGGCATTTTGCCATTTTGGTACGAAACTTTTAAACTGATACATATCATGTGACATTTATAACGAGACGAAAAATTGGTTAGTGGGGAACCAGATCCAATCATCTTTAAAATTAAAATTTCTCCGTATAATGGAGCACATGGTTTGAAACTTGGTAGACAAGGTTGGCCCGTAGAGATTCCAAAAGTCTTAATTGTTTACTTTCGATGATTTTTTAAAATGCGTTTTTTAACGCTAATTAAAGTAAAAGAAATGGGTTAAAATGTATGGACCTCCTGTTTATTTGCATAATTTGTCAAATATAATGGGTCATCAAACGCTTGACCATAATTTTTATTGCGTTCTATCAATTTTTAATTTGCAATAACACAAAAACGCAGCTTATCTGGAGCTCTGACCTTATCAAAAAGCAGGGGTATCACTGCAATGGCTCACAGTACATCTTGTTTTAATTTCATAAGTAATGCCTTTGTTTGCTATATCTTGGTACAGAATTACTTTATAATTAGTCTGTGTGTGTGTGTATCAAAGTGTCTATTCAGAATCGTGTTTAGTCTATATCTTGATACCAACTTGGAGTTTAATGATGATACTTCTTTTGATTTATAACCACTATTTATATGTAGTCATGTAGTTGAAATCTATATCTTGAAAATCAAAGTCACAATCTGTGTTGCTTTGAAACTGACAGTAATCATCCTTCACAAATGCTGAGATATTTTTTTATATTTGCTTGTAAAGAGATCAAGTAAGAGGAAAAAGGTTAAAAGTGCCTCTGTTAATGGATACTGTTTTCGCGGTGCCATTTCTTGGCACCAGGTAATATGAATGTCCTAATGGAGTGGTTATTTTCATTTCTGTTTCAGACTTGATAGGTGTAGTTAAGTCCTGTGGAGATGTTGGTACAGTGATTGGTAAACAAAGTCAAAAGGAAATAACAAAGAGAGAATTACAACTATGTGATCAGTCTGGAATGGTTGTTAATGTCACATTGTGGGGAAATGATGTAAGATATCAACATTGCAGATCTTAACAAAATTATGCCTCAGTTGAAAATGAAATATATGTAATGGGCTGATGTTTGAGGTTTTTATGCAGTCTTTAAAAATCTATCAATTCAGAAAACTTGCAGATGATAGATTTTCAGTGTTCAGAATTCAGTTTATCTCATGAGTTTACTCTGGCAGCACTGTTGTTTTTCGTGTATTATGTATAAAATTGGTTTTCTATTATAAAAATTAAAGCACATTGATCATTAATCTTTCCAGCACCATGGGATGAAAAGGTCATGTGAGGTATTGCCATCAATTATAGTCCATCTGTTTGATATAACTATTTTTCTGGTGGCTTTAGTTTGTAATGTTAGGTTTTGAATTTGAATTTGGATTTAATGTTGGCATCCATTTCCACAAAATAATTTATGTTGATCTTGAGAGTATACAAACTTTCCATTTTCCTTAAATGCTATATTTCTGTTTAGTTCCTACTAAATGGACCATTACTGTCCTATGGACCACCTGTCTCAAGTGAACTAAGACTTGATATGAAGTCTCTGAATTGGTTGAATTACACGAACTAAACAATTGCATTCAAACGTGTATAAAAAGTGTACCCAAGGGGTGAGGTAGAAGTGCCCCTTAAATAGAGGACACTTTAAAAAGCTTTGCATCACAGTCACCTTGGTGCTTTTTACAGTAATATGCTCTCTAGAGGTGCTTTTGAAACCAGGTCTGTTAGTGACTGAAAAAATGTGGCCAAATAGAAGAATTTAAGATTTTTTTTACGTTTTTCAATAAGCACTTAAAGCTAGAATGTCCCTCCCCTAAGACTCACAGTAAAAAAATCACTATCAACCTACCCGAATTTTTTTCTTGATGTAACTGGAACCATAATTATTGTGTCCCCTGCGTTACCCAGAAGCGACATATAGGGATCACTATGTGTAGTTGGCGTCACATTTTTCTCAGCAACCACACTAGCCAGCTTAATGATATTTCGCAAAGAGCATCAGTATGGAGAACTGTATCTTGTAAGGCAGCTTCGAATTGGTCACCTGTCCACTTCCTGTTTGAGGGAACTTAGAATTTGAGATAGAAAAATTTCTGTCACATTTTTCTCGGGAACCACACAGGTTAGCTTCCTGATATCTGGCACTGAGCATCAGTATGCAGAAGTACACAGGCAACACATGTGTTCCCTGGGAGACTTCCCACTAACTTTTTTTATTTGGCCTTTGGGTCTTAACAAAATTGCCATGTTGTTATACATTGAACATGTACTAACATTCTTAAGTGCTATCCTTTCAAAACCTGTATGTTTATTTTTCTTTCATGCTAGCAAATCAAATTTAACTTGTATGTAGTCAACTGATTTTTATTTGCATGTAAATATTCATAATATTTATGATTTATTAAATTCTTTAATTTTTTTGGACTTAGGCCCAGACGTTTGAACATTCTGGTAACCCAGTTGTTGCAGTTAAAGGTGCCAAACTGTCAGATTATGGAGGTAAAAACAACTTGTTCAACTTTGATTTCATTAGCAAGATTTTCCAACGTAAAAACTTTGGTTATAAGTTTGGCAATTATTGTGATGGGTGGGCATAAAAAATTACCAAATTCTGGGCCAGTTCAAAAATTGTCTTCTGTCCCAGATTTCCAACCAACATGGCTGCTATTACTAAAAATTGAAAGAAAATGGTACATCTTCTGTGAAATTAGATGGCCACGTGGATCAGAATTTGTAGAAATTGTCCCTGTGAGGTAAACTTTCAAAATTTTGTCCAAAAACCTGACTGCCAACCAAGATGGCTGCCACAGCTGAAAATTTTAACATAGGACCATATGGGAAAATTTGTTTAAAAATATTCTTTTCTGAAACCACTTGACCAATTGAAACAAAATTTGGCATCAATTGTCCTTAGGTGGTCCTCTTTTAGAATTGTCTGACCCAGTGGAAAAATTCATTGAAAAATGGTTCTTGCTTTCAAAAGTGTGTCCGGTATCTCCAGCTTCCAACCAATTGTCTGGTAACATGAAATGCTAAATGTGAAGCAACTGAGGAAAAGGGAACCAAACATGGCAGCAGTGATATTTATTCTATGATAGTCTAAAGACTGTCAACTAAGATGACTACTTATGCCTAATATAGAACCGGATGGGAAAATTCACTTTATAAAGTCGAAATCAAATTTTGGCAGCAATTGTATTTTAATTCTCTATTGATCCCAATCATCATCCAAGTAGCCTTTATTTTGCTGCTTTTTTGGTCATTGTTTGGCAGATTGAATCCAGGTGAATGATACATTCTCCTGGGAACCTCTAGTTATTTTACATTTTACTGTTTATTAATTATAGGTCGTTCAGCCTCAGTCTTAGCAAGTAGTCAGTTTCTAATTAATCCAGATATTCGAGAAGCTCACCTGCTTCGAGGATGGTATGACCGGGAAGGACAGTCATTAGATTTTATGACTTACCGTAGCGAAGGGGGTGGAGGAGGAGGAGGTAAGCAGTATTTCCATATCGCATTTCTATTGTTTATTATAAGAAAGGAAATTTGTTTGAGCCAGTATTGAAAAATCCTGTGTTTCTGGTAACATGCTATTAAACATTAGCATTTCATTATAGGTTGTGAAACAAATGTTCAAGCTGACAGGTTTTCACAGTTAGTCATTGATATGCATTTTGTTGATCTGATGTTTAATGGATTGAGAGCAATAATCAGATGGATGTTTACAGATATTGTTCATGACACTTTTAGGTTCAACGACAAACTGGAAGTGTTTCAGTGAGATCAAAAATGAGAATATAGGTAATGGAGATAAAGCTGATTATTTCACAAGTAAAGGAACTGTCTTATTCCTACGAAAAGAAAATTGCATGTACAAGGTAAGATAGTGGTCTATTAGACCTAATCTATAAAATAGGAGTGCATATGGTGTTCTGATTTATTTGTCCACTAACTTATCCTTTTTATGAGCACTTCGTTGAGATTGTTTGTCTGATAGCTTTCAAATTTGAAAGGGCAACAGATCATGTGATCATATCACTCTGACATTTGGATTTTTCAACTTTTCTGTACTAATAGAGGTTAGACCTTGTAAGTATGTTGAATATGGTTGTTAGCTCACCTAGCCTATAGGGCCATGTCAGCTATTGCCATCACTTGGCATCCATAGTCCGGCATAAATTTTCTTTACAGATCATCTCCTGAAACTACTGTGCCAGTTGCAACCAAACTGGTGGAGTGGTCCTTTGGTGTCTCCCTTCAAAAATTATATCCAGCATCCCTGATTTCCAAAATTTCTGCTGTTACTAAAAATAGAAAAAAGGGGGATGAATTTCAAAAATCATCTTTACAACTACATGGCCAGATGGATCGAAACTTGGCACCAATGGTCCTTAAGTGGTCCTCTTTCGGAATCATGTCCAATGACCTAGACTGTGAACCAAGATGGCCACCACAGCCGAGCTTACTTTGACATATGGCCATGTAGAAAAAATCATTTAAAATCTGATCTGAAACCGCTTGGCCAATATGAACCAGACTTGGCAGCAATAGCCCTTAATAGTCCTCTTTCAGATTTGCTGCCGATGACCTGGACTGTTAACCAAGTGTTCGACTCCGATCTTAATTGACAAGGATTGCCAATTTTCCTACCGAAGGTCGGTGGTACTCTCCGGGTACTCCGGCTTCCTCCACCAATAAAAACTGGCCGCCGCGAAATGGCCAAATGTGTTGAAAACGGCGTTAAACCCCAACCAAACCAAACTGTTAACCAAAGTGGCTGCCATGGGAAAATTTAATTTGCAAATCTTCATGCCATGGTCCACTTTGCCATTTGGAAACAGATTTGACAGCAATGGTTCACTTCAGTTTTCAGTCCTGCTCAAGATGGATCAGTTAAATCGAGGTGAGCGATACAGGCTCTTGAGAGCCTCTAGTTCTTTGTTAATACGGCTCCTCAGATGACATTTGTCCAGGAGTATTTGGCCGCTTTCCAATTATAAACTTTTACTAATCACCTTATTTCTAACAAAGGCTGTCAGGCAAATGAATGTTTTGTAATAAGCCAAAACCATGTTTTTATTGCTGCAATTAACAATTTTTTTTACTCAGTATCAACATTTGACTTGTGTTTGTTTAAACATGATTGTTACTTCTGAATACTTTACACATGCCTACAGAATAAAGTCTAAATATTATTTACACCATTAAGCAGTTGCATGGCTATAGTAACATGTATAAATCAGAGGGGTTAATAAATGCTAAATACATGTATGAAACAATGTTTTAGTTAGGTATGTTGAAATTTGTAATAGTTCAGATGTTAAATTTTATTTTCAGGCTTGTCCAACAGAGAGTTGTAACAAAAAACTTGTAGACCAAGGGAATGGATTATTCAGATGTGAAAAATGTAATAGAGAATTCCCCAACTTCAAATGGAGAATGATTCTGTCAGTAAGTTGTTTGAATAATATAATAGGTATTTATTGAAATGATCACCTTTGTAATTTGAACACAATTTGAAAACAAATTTTAATGAATGGCCCTATGCAAATTGAAAGGCCAACTCCACCTGATCAATTCAATAACATAGAGTAATAATACCTGCATTGGACAGCTTCAAGTTAGCAACAGGGTGTGAAAAAACAAAATCCTACCATTTCATAGATATGTCAAGTTTTTTCAGAATTAGGTGTTAATTTTGACCAGAAAAATCCTGCTAAATCAGGGTATACATTCAGAACCATTTTAATTTATAGATTATCATCCCCTCCTGCCCATCAAAATGCCCCCTTTTGACCTTGACCTCAATTTCATGCTTGAGTGACCTACGTCACATTTTCGTGGTTAAGTCCATTTCTCAGAAACTAGAATACCTAGACCCACCATATTCTGTCAATAGATAGTTCTTGGTGGGTACATGTCAGTCTGATACCTGGCTTGGGACCTTGAACTCAGTTTCATGCTTGAGTGAACTTGTCACTTTTTCGTGGTTAAGTTCATTTCTTGGCAACTAGAATACCTAGACCCACCATATTTCGTGAATAGATTTTTTGGTGGGTACCTGTCAGTCTGGCACCTGGCTTGGGACCTTGACCTCACTTCCATGCTTGAGTGACTTAATATACATTTTCATGATTTAATCTATTTCTCAGCAACTGTACTACATTTGTAACTAGACCCACAGTATTTGGTTGATAGAAATTTTTAGTATATACTTGATAGAAGTTCTTAGTATATACCACCTTACCTTTGACCTCTATTTCATGCTTGTCTGACTTGTTTGACGTTTTGGGATAATATCCATTTCTCAGCAACTGCAATACATAGACCAACCATATATGGTATATAGATAGTGCTTGTTGGGTACATGGCTGTCTGAGACTTTGACTTGAATTTCAGACTTGATTCACATTTTCATGATTAATACCATTATTCTGTAGGTGTAATACCTATATCCAAAATGAGCTCAATTTTAGGCTTTAGTGACTCTTGTCCCATTTTTACAAACAAGTCCATTTCTCAAAAAATGTACAGTTTTAGGCTTGAATGACATACATGAGATTATTCAGACAAATTATCATTCTTTTAACGCATTTTCCTTTGACTTACAATGTCTGTTTCTATGTGGATACTGAGATGAGACATGTACTGTTTCCACTATTGTTTTAATTTTTTTTTACATAAATCCTTCCTGGAATTTTTTCGTGTCGACCCGAACATATTCTTATACTATCTTTCAACTTCCGTTTCATTTGTAAACCTGGTTTTCGTGATAACTAGAGTAGTTACCCGCGTGAATGAAAGAAAAGGGTCGTTTGCTACCAATTTTAATGACGAGAGGACTGTTTTTGTGTTGCTTCACTTCTCCTTTATACATCTATCAATTATAATACCTTACACATACAATTTCAGTCGTCTCCTCCAGGTTTTAAAAAATAAAAAATAAAATCCTCCCACCCACCCCATATTTTTTGGGTGACTAATTAGTAATCTACTAATTAAGTTTACTTGGCCTTAGTGGAAATGATCAGAAGTTATCTAACAGTGGTAGATATTGCTACAAATTTGTAGTTTTGAACTTGCATGATTGAATGAGCATTGAATAAAACTGCAAAAATTAATTGGGTAGTTTTAAATTCATAAATTTAAGCCTGATCAGCATCACAATAATGAAAACTTTTATTATTCATTTTTCTTCACATATCTCATAATAATATCGTCTTGATTTTTTTTAGGCAAACTTGGCTGATTTCTCAGATAACCAGTGGGTGACTTGTTTCCAGGATTCAGCCGAAATGTTATTGGGTAAAGCTGCGGATGAACTCGGAGACATGAGGGAAACTGTAAGATTTTATTTCTGTTTGTATGACAACTCATTGTGCTAGTATTTAATGTTTTATGTAATTAAATAGTGCCTTACGGTTCTTTATTATCCATAGGTAACAGTTTTCTTGAAGAAGTCAATTTTCTTTTAATTTTGTATCTTTGCATGTACAGTATGTATTAATCGGATAAGTAGCGAAAAAAATTTCTGATAATTTATTTGGATTCCTACAGTTTGACTGTTTACTAAATGCAAGAATTACATGTTTGTAACAGACATTAGAAATGATTTCAGATTTTTTTCTAATTTTGATATATAGATGTATATAAAATTGCTTTCAGAATGAGGCAGCATTTGATCAGGTTTTCCAAGATGCTATGTTCAAGTCCTATATCTTCAGATTACGAGCTAAAGTTGAAACCTATAATGTAAGTTAATTTTATATGTGTTTACATGCATTTAGAATGTAAAAAAGCAGGTTTTTATATGTACATGACCTAAGACATTATTTAGTAAAGAAATAACAAAGCTGTTGAGATCATATCAGACCGCAGAAAGTTGAATTCTTTTGTTACTTTAATGACTTTATTTATTTCACAAATTTTTACTGCAGTTTAACATCAGTTTCAATTTTATGATACTTGAAAGACTGAATGAAGAAAAAAGTAGATATTTTGGATAAAAAGGAAGATACAAATTTCAATGTCTGAGGGACCAAGAATGCACTGTTTGATATTTTTTATTAACAGTCCCAGAGTAACAAATGGAAAGTAGTAATTTTCTAGTAATTGTTCCTGTTGCCAACAGTTGTAACATATTTCACACATAATATTACAATCTGGTTATTATGGACAACAAAATTTGTAAATCTTACAAATTGCCATTAGTATGTGAACTTGTATTACAGTAGAAGTGATTATTTTTGTAGATGAAAAATTTTGTGAAAATGTTTTAAATGTGATAATTATGGAACCCTATAGTTTTCACTGCATCCGTTAGTCTGTCCAACAATTCTCATTAGCGCTCTCAATTCTGCATTTTTCAATGGATTTCAATTAAATTTATATGGAATGTGTATATGGGCAATACCTTGATTTAATACCTTGATCAAGTTTGAAAAGGAGTGCAATTGTATAATTTTTGTGGGAGTAACTGCCCTTGACTTAGTTTTTCCCTATCAACTTCTTGTTAGTGATCTCAATTTTACATTTCTCAACAGATTTCATCCCAATTTATATGGAAGGTGTATATGGGTAATAACTTGATCAAGTTCGAAAAGGAATGCTGTCGGATAATTTTTGTGGGAGTTGCTGCCCTTGACTTAGTCTTTCCCTATCAACTTCTTGTTAGCGCTCTGAATTCTACATTTTTTTAACCATTTTAACCAAGTTTATGTGGAAGTTGTATATTAACAATACCCTATCAGTCGCTTGAAATATTTTTGTGTTTTCTACAACAATATATATGCAGCAGGGCCCTTTGTGATGATCACATCACAGTATTCTAGTTTTATTTACACTGTAAGGAAATTTTGACAAATTGATTATTTATTTAATACACTTCAATGGATATTTTGTGAATTTTATTTTTCAATCTTAGCATCTTCACCGAAGAAAAGTGAAAATAAGAAATCTGCAAAATTAACCTTTTGAACAGTATGTAATTTTTTTTTAAATTGAGTGAATAAAGTAACAAAATACATGTATTCCAGACTAAAGTTAAATGAATATATAGATAATTATTTTCATTTAGGCATGGCATGTTGTTTGTATGTGATAATTATTTTCTCATAAGAATCTTTTCTATTTAATTTTAGGATGAAAGTAGACTGAAGACTGTGTGTGTTAATGCTTCACCTATAGACTGGAAGGAACAGAGTCAGAGACTGCTGGAGGAAATCTCTAAATTACAGACCTGTTGAAGTTCATATTACACTTTTGTATTAAAATTACTTTGGTGTTAAAATCAGTTGATGGTCAGTTTTTCAGCAATACCATTTTTATGAAAGTGCAGTTTTTTAAAAAGATGAGAACGGATATTTAGACAAAAAACTAGAGTTGAGAGATATTTACTGAATAGGTACTAAATGCAATGTAAATATATTTAAATAGTGCTGTGTATATGTACAAAATAGGTTTTTAACCGGATTTTCATAGGAAAATATCGGTTATTAAATTGGTGATGTACGGCGGGCGGGCGGACGGGCGGCTGCCAAACAGTGTCCGTGCAATAACTTATGAACTGTTCAACCAAAGCTTTTCAAATTTTAATATGTTGTTACTGATGACAAAATGGAGGTCATGTTCGATATTGACGATTTTCACTTTCACCGTTCAGGAGTTATGGTTCTTGAAAGATTGAAAAATGGCTTTCCCAGTGGTGTCCGTGCAATAACTTATGAACTGTTCAACCAAAGCTTTTCAAATTTTAATATGTTGTTACTGATGACAAAATGGAGGTCATGTTCGATATTGACGATTTTCACTTTCATCATTCAGGAGTTACGGTTCTTGAAAGATTGAAAAATGGCTTTCCCAGTGGTGTCCGTGTGATAACTTATGAACTGTTCAACCAAAGCTTTTCAAATTTTAATATGTTGTTACTGATGACAAAATGGAGGTCAAGTTCGATATTGACGATTTTCACTTTCACCGTTCAAGAGTTATGGTTCTTGAAAGATTGAAAAATGGCTTTTCCAGTGGTCTCCGTGTGATAACTTAAGAACTGTTCAACCAAAGCTTTTCAAATTTTAATATGTTGTTACTGATGACAAAATGGAGGTCAAGTTCGACATTGACGATTTTTACTTTCACCGTTCAGGAGTTATGGTTCTTGAAAGATTGAAAAATGGCTTTCCCAGTGGTGTCCGTGTGATAACTTATGAACTGTTC
Source organism: Mytilisepta virgata (assembly GCA_028015205.1). Classification (NCBI taxonomy): domain Eukaryota; kingdom Metazoa; phylum Mollusca; class Bivalvia; order Mytilida; family Mytilidae; genus Mytilisepta; species Mytilisepta virgata. The sequence continues at coordinate 37,658,565 of CM051520.1, forward strand.
AACCAAAGCTTTTCAAATTTTAATATGTTGTTACTGATGACAAAATGGAGGTCAAGTTCGATATTGACGATTTCCACTTTCACCGTTCCGATATTGACGATTTTCACTTTCACCGTTCAGGAGTTATGGTTCTAAAAAATTGAAAAAAGGCAGTTCAAGTCGTTTCCATGCACAGGTCATTTGTTGCAGGAAAATCCGGTTTGCTGTCATTCGACAGCCTCTTGTCTCATGGGTAAAATAAATGTTCAAAAGGTAATATAATATATGTAAGGTTGGAACACCTTGTTGTGTGTACTTTTTTTATACGACCGCAAAATTTTTGCGGTCGTATATTGGTATGACGTTGGCGTCGTCGTCCGCGTCCGAAGACATTTGGTTTTCGCACTATAACTTTAGTATAAGTTAATAGAAATCTATGAAATTTAAACACAAGGTTTATGACCACAAAAGGAAGGTTGGGATTGATTTTGGGAGTTTTGGTCCAAACAGTTTAAGAATCAGGGGCCAAAAAAGGGCCCAATAAGCATTTTTCTAGGTTTTCGCACAATAACTCTAGTATAAGTAAATAGAAATCTATGAAATTTTAACACAAGGTTTATGACCACAAAAGGAAGGTTGGGATTGTTTTTGGGAGTTTTGGTCCCAACAGTTTAGGAATTAGGGGCTAAAAAAGGGCCAAAATAAGCATTTTTCTTGGTTTTTGCACAATAACTTTAGTATAAGTAAATAGAAATCTATGAAATTTAAACACAAGGTTTATCACCACAAAAGGAAGGTTGGGATTGATTTTTGGAGTTTTGGTCCCAACAGTTTAGGAATTAGGGGCCAAAAGGGTCCAAAATTAAACTTTGTTTGATTTCATTGAAAATTTAACTATTGGGGTTCTTTGATATGCCGAATCTAACCGTGCATTTAGGATCTTAATTTTTGGTCAGGTTTCAAATTGGTCTACATTAAGGTCCAAAGGGTCCAAAATTAAACTTAGTTTGATTTTAACAAAAATTGAATTCTTAGGGTTCTTTGATATGCTGAATCTAAACATGTACTTAGTTTTTTTATTATGGGCCCAGTTTTCAAGTTGGTCCAAATCGGGGTCCAAAATTAAACTTCGTTTGATTTCATCGAAAATTGAACTATTGGGGTTCTTTGATATGCCGAATCTAACCGTGCATTTAGATTCTTAATTTTTGGTCCCGTTTTCAAATTGGTCTACATTAAGGTCCAAAGGGTCCAAAATTAAACTTAGTTTGATTTTAACAAAAATTGAATTCTTTGGGTTCTTTGATATGCTGAATCTAAACATGTACTTAGTTTTTTTATTATGGGCCGAGTTTTCAAGTTGGTCCAAATCGGGGTCCAAAATTAAAGCTAAAAAGGGGGTAAATTTTTTTTTTTTTTGGGGGGGGGGGGCAATTCTCCACAGCATATTGTATTACACAAAAGCAAAAAATTGAATATAAATTCAAATCATATGACCAATTCTAAGTTCTTTATTTCAGTTATTCTGTGTCAGAAACCTATTATCTGTCAAATATTTGAAGAAATTTTCAATTGCACAGTATTGCGCAATAGCAAGAAATTGATATGTGTGCCCTGTTATCAAAACTTTATTATTAACAAATTCCATTGGAAATTTGCCAATATAAAATGTGCTGATGAAGCTTTTTTGTTTATCTTATCTAAACTGCTTTTAATATGTATATTTAAAATTTGCCATCCATGACTATGATGTCATTTTCTATTTTAATATGTTATGGTGTATTTAAATGGGCTGTTATGGTTCCAAAGTATAAAGAAATGGGGGGGGGGGGGGGGTAAATGAGAAATTGGGGAGGGGGTAATTTTTTCTCATTTCATATTTCATAAATGAAAAAGAAAATTTCAAATTTTTTTTAGCAAAAAAAAAGGGGGGTCAATGTGCAACTTCATAGTGTATTGCACAAAAGCTAAAAAAAGGGGTAAATTATTTTTTTTTTTTGGGGTGGGGCAATTCTCCACAGCATATTGTATTACACAAAAGCAAAAAATTGAATATAAATTCAAATCATATGACCAATTTTAAGTTCTTTGATTTCAGTTATTCTGTGTCAGAAACCTATTATGTGTCAAATATTTGAAGAAATTTTCAATTACACAGTATTGCGCAATAGCAAGAAATTGATATGTGTGCCCAATTTTAAATTTTAAATTGGTTATTTCTGATTTATATATAAAAACAAATAATACTGATATGGTTTGAATAGGTAAATTAAAAATTTTTAAGTTCTTAGACAACATTCATTCTGTGTCAGAAACCTATGCTGTGTCAAATATTTATTCACAATCCAAATTCAGTATTGTATCAAGCTTGAATGTTGTGTTCATAATTGCCCCAACTATTCAGGGTTCGACATCTGCGGTCGTATCTAGCTGCGCCCAGCGGAGCATTTTATTACTACATGAATTCTAATGTTCTTAGTTTATGAATTTCACATTATTTGAAACTGAGGAATCTTACACTGACAGCCTCAGTATTTAAATAGCAATCTAGACAAAATATTTATTTTTAATGGACATTTAGTGCAATTTCATGGTTACTTTTATAAGACCAAACAAGGCTTACTGGACAAATTTGTTTAATTACCATCATCCCAGCAATAGCAAAATACCTTCGTATCTTTTACTTACATATACATGATTAACCATGAATTGTACAAAGCTTGCTTGTGTCAACACCTTGACCTAATTTTCAAGCCCCAAGTGTTAATTTCAGTTTTCAGGATTTGTTATGTTCTGCAGTTATTATGGAGTGTCAAGAATATTTCATCGTATAGTGTACATGTAAGGTTTTTGTTTTGAATGATAACAATACATGTATGTCCTCAATCTTGGTATGTATCGTTTGACCAATATTTCAGTCTTTCAATGTATTTTTCATTCAAAATCATGTAGGCAACCAAGAAATTAGTGTCCACTCTTGTCACAATTCAGTGGACAGATGACATTATCTCAAACTATTCATCATTTGCCAACAATATTAAGTTTGTTGATTTGTTTTCATTAAGACGAATTGAAAGAAGTATGATTTTTGTCTTGCCTGCGACGGAAGGCAAGGCATAGGTGTTGCTTTTCCGCCAGCTGGATCAAAAATTAAGTTTACTGCTTAAGTTAGTTTGATAGGAACCACTTGTAATAGATCAATGATATTTTGTATAATGTTTCATTACTATCAGTACATCTCAATTTGACGAGCATTTCGAGGCCCTGCCCCCTAGTTCATGGTCCAGTGACTTTCAATTAATTAGCAATTTTCAATGTTAAGTTTTCTGGTTAAGTTAGTTTGATAGGAACTACTTGTGATAGATTAATGATGTTTTGTATAAAGTTGCATTGCTATCAGTAAATCTCAATTTAATGACCATTTTGAGGCCCTGCCTAGGTCATGGTCCAGCGACTTTCAATTAATTAGCAATGTTGCTATCCATCAGATTGTCATTTTTTAACAAATTTTCTGCCGACAGCGAGACATAAATCTGTGTTAACAGTTTATTTTTTAAAGATATGAATTGATTTTAAAACGAAAAACTCAAAAGATTCTAGATATTTACTGACAATGTACATGTATGTGTAGATGTTATGTCAATGTGATCACGTTAAGCATTATTCTGTTTTAATATAAACTAAAGTAGTGTCAAGAGAACACTTCACTTGCCTATTGTATTGAATGTTTTATTGAAAAAAAGAGAAAAATGAGAATAAAAATTTCAATATACATGTATACAGATATATTTGATAAATTTTAGTATGTACATTGTGTTTGGTTGCTTTATTTGATCCTGATTCTAAGGTAATAGTCTATCTGCAATGTTAAAATGAACCATTGCTTAGATGTATATTAAAAACATACAAACCACTTCTTAAATGTTTAAAACTATATGCCATTCACAGTTGTTTGTCTGCAGGGAACCTTCATTTAACGATTATAAACCCACTGGTCCCAACTAAAGTCATCACTTTGCATTAATCGTTGTCAGCCTTCCTGTCAAAATCTTTTTAAAACAACTTCACCAGGTTACAATCAAATGTTGATGGAATGGTCTTTTTAGCTCACCTGTACTAGAGCTTATGTCATCACTTTTCGTCCATTGTACTTAAATTTAACGCAACCAAGCAATCTTTCTGGCTGTACAATTCTTCCAGATAAACGATTGTTGTATGTTGATCACGACAAACAGAAAATAACGTTGTACGATGAGAATGGCATACATGTTCGTATTGTTTTTACTTTTGAGAGTTCTCCTTTCGACATCGCGCACGTCCAGGACAACTTTGTTGCAGTGAACAGTAATGTATGGAATGCCATGACTGCCTTATGTTAATAATCAGCATTATATGCAGTGCTCACAGCATTATATGGAGCGGTCACAACTTTATATGCGGTGTTCCCAACATTATATGCAGTGCTCACACCATTATATGCAGTTGTCGGAACATTATATATAGTGGTCACAGCATTATATGCAGTGTTCACAACATTATATGCAGTGTTCACAACATTATATGCAGCGGTCACAACATTATATGAAGTGTTCACAACATTATATGCAGTGCTCACAACATTATACGTTTTTTGTCGATGAAGGTGATGATCAGTGATGGTGATGATGGTGGTGGTTCTGATTCGGTAAACATCGGAAATTTTATCAGACATTGCCGAATCCGGTCAAAATATAAGACAAAAATTGATAATGCACCATCGTCTCATTAAAAGAAATCCAAATGGTACTTAAATCATAAATTTTAATCTAGGTAGATTTAAATGATGTAAATACCACACAATTTTAAACACTTGATTTTAAAATTCAGTCTTACTTGTATATAAAGTTTTCTTTTCTTAAACTTAAGCACCCCACCTCACTGTGTAAATACATGTGTAAATATTTGACCAAGCTTTAAAAGCCCATATATCCCAAGTGGGAGTGCTCCGATATATAACGGAGGAATATACCTGTACAGAAACAGAAACAGAATGCACCACCAAAATTTCAAATGGAACAGTTACTGAAGTCCTGTAATTTAGGCAATTTATCCGAAACGTTTATAAGAGAAAAAATTACACCAGATATCTGCAAATTGGACAGACATGATTTTTAGGGTTAGGTTGCTAAGCAACCAAAACCCTTATGCCGTCGGTCGTTTGGTTAGACAATGAAGGAAACTTTGGAAATCTGGTGTTTTGTGGAAAAAGTTGGACCAGAAGTTTTTGAAACTATGTTTTTATGAGTAAATATGCAAGCTTATCTAGGATTGAAGCTTAAGCAAGGCTAGTTAAGTAGCTTTTTATCTCGATTTTGGGATATGACACATGCGCAAAGAAACAAATTTCTTTCCGAATTACGACTATGTTTATATTGGAATATCATATAAGAAAATAAACATTCCGCGGTAAAATAGTCCTAATATTTGTTGTTGCTGTTGTAGTTGTTTTTTAATAGAAATGTAACTGAAACACACCGAGAAGTGTAATTGTCCAGTTATTTAATAAAAGATGTGTGTTTTATTGACGATTTCCTTTTTGTTTTGAAAGCCGTGTAAAGTATTCGCGCCTTTTAAAATGTACCAGATATCGGCGTAAGGATTTTGAATGTTTACTGTGACATTTGCACGGATATTTTCGACTCCGATCTTATTTTCAAAAGATTTCAAAGGTAAGTTCCATTTTTGTTGTGAACGTGATTGTTAACTTATACAGAACATATTTTGCACATTATTTGCTTATTCTTCTTGTAATTCAGATGGTATTTTGTGTATTTGATTAACATTTTGACCTGATCATCGTGACTTCATTTTGTCAAACCTGTTGGTCAGTGATAGAATTGCATACAGGTTATTTGAAATGCCGACAACTTGCACATTAAGGTTGAAAAACACTGTTTATCATTAATTTAGAAAACGGTATTATCGAAGGTATAATGGGTTTATTTTAATTGAAAGCTTGAATGTTTACGTTCTGATCTACCTGTGAGTGTCAATGTAGTGTAAATAGAAATGACCCCCTTCTACAATTGTCCAAACTTTGTCTTTTTATATAACCTTAATAACTTGAAGACCTTTGATTTCTGTTTATTTTAATTCATCAAATCATTATTATGCGTTTGTCTTTTTAAAAATATTCAATTTAGAGTGATAATTCAAGAAGCGTTAGCCGACTCGTGCTTTCTTTGATTGATTAGTGCATATTTATGTACAGACATGCGCAGTAAAGTTGAGTAGTAGAACCTTCAGCTCAGATACACTGTGTTGCCAAAATATACGTTTTAAAAAAAAGACTGTGGACTAGTTGATTATATTTTATAGAATTTTATTCTGGTATGTAATTATTTGTTACACTACGGGTTAATTTTAAACTTTGGGATCGATACTTGCACATGCGCTTATATACTGTTCACAAAATTTGCATGTATTTAATATCCATCATACCATGTGCCAAGTTTGTCTTAAATACTTACAGACCTGTGACTACTGTTTATTTCATTTCGGAAAATCATTCTTATGTGCTTGTCTTTAAAAAAAAATCAATTTAGAGTGATAATTTATGAAGCGTAAGCTGACTCGTGCTTTATTTGATTGATTAGTGCTGATTCAATACGGACATGCGCAGTAAAGTGTAAAAACAGTGTCATTGGTATTGACTGTTGAGCTGCCCAGGTCGTATTATTTTATACATTGTGAATAGATACCCATTTTATTTGAGACTGCCGACTTAAGTTGATATTTTAGAAAATTTGATCTTTATCAGGTATGTTATTACTGTCATAGTCATAGGTTGTGTTTAACAAACATAGAACTAGAACACATGCGCAAAAAATATAAACAATTCGTCATTTTTGTCAAATCTTCATTTGTACATTGGTATGGACTGATTTAGAATGCAATAATGTTGTTACTTGTTTCGATAATGCATTAAATGTGCAAATTGACATTAAAACCACGGAGTTTTTTGGTAAATTTGTTCTGTTCGTTATTGATTGATTGCGTTTCCCTGCACATGCGCATTTAGATATAAACAAATCTTTCCATTTCCCACGTAAAATCGCAAAAGGTAATTTGTTAGTTATGTATGTGTGTGCATAACAATTATTTTATAAACAATACTGGACCAATGAATACACTAAAAGGGCAACCCATTTATGTTATATTTTTTTGTTGTTTTTTAAAAATCATTTTTAGGGTTAGGTTGCTAAGCAACCAAAACCCTTATGCCGTCGGTCGTTTGGTTGGACAATGAAGGAAACTTTGGAAATCTGGTGTTTTGTGGAAAAAGTTGGACCAGAAGTTTTTGAAACTATGTTTTTATGAGTAAATATGCAAGCTTATCTAGGATTGAAGCTTAAGCAAGGCTAGTTAAGCAGCTTTTTATTTCGATTTTGAGATGACACATGCGCAAAGAAACCTCCATATTTTCCGAATTACGACTATGTTTATATTTGAATATCATATAAGAAAATAAACATTCCGCGGTAAAATAGTCCTAATATTTGTTGTTGCTGTTGTAGTTGTTTTTTAATAGAAATGTAACTGAAACACACCGAGGAGTGTAATTGTCCAGTTATTTAATAAAAGATGTGTGTTTTATTGACGATTTCCTTTTTGTTTTGAAAGCCGTATAAAGTATTCGCGCCTTTTAAAATGTACAATGCTATCGGCGTAAGGATTTTGAATGTTTACATTTGCACGGATATCTTGGGAAGGATTACAATCAGGTTTATTTTCAAAAGATTTCAAAGGTAAGTTCCATTTTTGTTGTGAACGTGATTGTTAACTTATACAGAACATATTTTGCACATTATTTGCTTATTCTTCTTGTAATTCTGATGGTATTTTGTGTATTTGATTAACCTTTTGACCTGATCATCGTGACTTCATTTTGTCAAACCTGTTGGTCAGTGATAGAATTGCATACAGGTTATTTCAAATGCCGACAACTTGCACATTAAGATTGAAAAACAATGTGTTTATCATTAATTTAGAAAACGGTATTATCGAAAGTATAATGGGTTTATTTTAATTGAAAGTTCTGATCTACCGGGTAACACGAATGACCGAATGACGCCGTCATTTTCCGAATAACACCTGTAATGACCGAATGACACCTGAAATTTTAATTTTAGCACATATTGGTGACTTTTAAACATTGTTTAATAAATAATATTACATTATAAGTTGATGATATATCATAAAAATGTTTTATTGAAGCAGGTAAGTTCATACAGATGTCATTATAAATTTGGCGGATATATCAAACATGGCGACCAAGGAAATCAAAATGTGAAGACTAAAAGAAAGATTGCATACATTGAAAACGTGTTCATTTTGGACCACAAAAGTGGAGCCCTCATGCCACGACAAGGCAATGAACAATATGAGGGTGGGCGCCCTTTTTAAATTCCCCTTTTTAAAGAAAATAAAGAATAGTTAACTTTCTAGAATAATTTTTTTTTATGTATTTATATATATATATATTTATATTTTTTAATATAATTAAAAAGTTACAAAATATTTGATTAGAATGAAAGAAACAATTTGCAGGAACCCCCCTGAGAGATAAGAACCAAGCCCTTTTAAAGTTAAGTTAAAACTACTAAGATATCCTGCACAAGGCACGGGCATATCTGTCGTAGTCCGCGGAACTTTATTTAGGATTTATTATAAAAAAAAATTAAAACTACTAAGATATCCTGCACAAGGAACGGGTTGTCGAATTCATATCAAATGCTAAATCGGCAAAAGAAGCGTCTGAAATATCGGCTACGGGTTCCGCGTCTGAAATATCGGCTACGGGTTCTGCGTCTGACATATCGGCTACGGGTTCTGCGTCTGAGGTATCTGCTACGGTTACAACGGTAGGTTCCAAATCAGGTTGTTTATTCAATAATGGCACAAAATGGTTAGGAATAAATGGTCCACTTGGTTCTTTGTAACTGGTCCACATAATGGTACACATGGGTATTCCAGATACATTTACACCTCTGCCACACACTTTCCTAGAATGAGGTTGAGATATATACTCCAATGCTACCTGCGGGGGGAAATACGAACGTATTGGTATCTTCAATGCAGCACTCAATGCATCATATCAGCGTATCTACCAACAGTACCTACGTCATAGGCAAGCTGTAAGTAGGCAGCAACAACTATCCTGTTGTCTTGGATGAGGTCGACAAACTTAGTGTGAGCACCGTCCTAGAACATGGGGAAGCTAAGTATCTCCAATAGGGTGTAGACTCGAAGCAGTAGATGGTATACTTCTGTTCCTGTCAAAGCGCGCGAAACTGACCTATAGAAACAATTCCCATCACCGGGTATTTTAGCGGGATACAGATCTTCCAACACAACTGGATGGTACCTACGTAGAATGCTGAATGATTTCCTTGGTCGCCATGTTTGATTTATCCGCCAAATTTATAATGATATCTGTATGAACTTACCTGCTTCAATAAAACATTTTTATGATATATCATCAACTTATAATGTCATATTATTTATTAAACAATGTTTAAAAGTCACCAATATGTGCTAAAATTAAAATTTCAGGTGTCATTCGGTCATTCCAGGTGTTATTCGGAAAATGACGGCGTCATTCGGTCATTCGAGCTACCGCTGATCTACCTGCACATGCGCAATGTAGTGTAAATATATTGTAGAAATGACCCCCTTCTACAATTGTCCAAACTTTGTCTTTTTATATAACCTTAATAACTTGAAGACCTTTGATTTCTGTTTATTTTAATTCATCAAATCATTATTATGCGTTTGTCTTTTTAAAAAAATTCAATTTAGAGTGATAATTCAAGAAGCGTTAGCCGACTCGTGCTTTCTTTGATTGATTAGTGCATATTTATTGAAATAATCATCAGCAATGTTTGTACAAATAAAAGTCAAATGCTAGCAACCTAACCCTAGCAGTGCTATGCACTTTGATTATAATTTAGGGGTAGTTCATTCAGATGAAATGAGGAAACTAAGAATTGCGAGCATTAGTTATGGTACTGTTCGTCCAGAGAAATACACAAGGAATAAAGTGAGTAAAAAAAAACAATCAATAATAATGATATATGTAATCATAGATTACATCAAACATCAAATATCAGGAGAATTTTAAAAATGAACAATTTTACCACAGTACAATAGCGGTAAAACATAAATTAATAAGCATGTGTAGCAGCAGAGGAAAATAATCAATCCGAAAACAAATCCCTTAGAATATCACAGACATCAAATAGACTAGTCGTCCCCTTTAATTATCTCTTCGTCAATCGGAGTTTTGAAATGAATGTAGCATTTCCTCCGTCCGTTCGTTCATCCGTCCATCCGTCACGGTCAAGTTTTGCGTCAAGGTCTATATATATATACAAAAGAAAAACTGTAAACTTTCCTTTAAAGATCTTTTCTTCTGAAACCACTGGGCCAATTGGGACCAAACTTTGGTGGAATAGTCCTTGGGTGGCCCCCTTCCAAAATTATGTCTGGCATCTGCGACTTCCAACCGAGATATCTTGGTTACTGAGTGGCTTTATCTGGATAAACTTTTGAAAGAGAAACAAGTGGGGACCATTACCACAAAGCTCCTTACTAGCTGGATAGTTTCAAACGAGATCTATATGAAGTGAATTTTAATTCCCATATGGTCTTAAGTTCGGTTGTAGCTACCAACCAGGATGGCAGCCAGGGCCATCAAAGATTGACCTCAACTGGCCCAGTAGTTATACCGAGCCAGTTTTTGAATATTTTATACTAATATGCTATTTGTACAAACGGCTGCTGTATTTGTTGGAAAATCGAACGCTAGGATAGAATTTTGAAAGGGACCATGCACACAACGACCATTCCACAAAAAGTGGTTTCAATTGACTCACCGCCTTTCGGAGAAGTAATTTCTATTCAAAAATAATACGTACAATGCTAATATAGTCCCTTAATAATCCTAAGTTTAAGATTTACTTAAATCTCATCTATCCCAGTGAACTTGAGAGATCACAGACACACCCACTTCTGCTTCATATCTAGATTTGTACTTGTAGATAGATAATTTGGACGAGTGAAGTAAAAACTTTATGACAAACGTGCCGATGATTTGAATTTTGCGATTGTAAACTTCCGGTTTCTTAGCTGTAAGATACCAAGGTCTCCAGCCTCTGGGGTGTACATTTCACAGTTGATTCGTTATTGCCTTGTATATGATATATACAACGACTTTCTCGGCAGGATGAGATTGCTATCACGTAAACTTCTAAGACAGTGTTATGTTCAGTATGTTAATTTCATCCCTCCAACAATTTTACGATCGTAATCACGAAAGGAGTTTCTCTTACATATCTTCAGTTGGATTTCACATCCTTCTGGAATTGACACCTCACCAGACTTGATACTTCACGGGCTTTTACTCGATGGCAGTGTGGTGCTGATAACGAAGCAGGACATGCTTACCCTTCCGGAGCACCCGATGTCGCGTCCGGTTTTTATTGGGAGTTCCCATTGCTAGTGCTTTAGTTTCTGGGCTGTCTTGTTTTATTTTTGTTTAGTTTATTATATGTTCACCTGGCCCTGAACTGTAACTTTGTATGAATAGCATTTGTGGAAGGACCTTTATAAAGTTTGCATATGTCGTTCCGGTCGGACAACTAATAAGGCCACCATGATAAATTCTTATTTCTGATTGGTCAAAATTCAAAAGTTTCTTTTTTGAAACCGCAAAGCCAAATGAACTGTAACTTGGTGACGGACCTTTATAAAGTTTGCATATTTCGTACAGGTCGGACAGCTAATATGGTGGCCATGATGAATTCTTATTTCTGATTGGTTAGTTTTTTAAAGGTCTTCTCCTCTGATGAATCATCTGTGGAAGGTCCATTGAATTCTCTTGAGCCCCTTGTTCTTTTAGTTAAACATGTGTCCTTAATTGCGGTGTTTGTTTGTTGTGTTCCATTCTCGTGACTGTCTTTACCTTGGATTTCGAATTTACGGACTTTTCATACGTTTTGTCGCTACGGTATTCCTTAACTGATATTTATACTAATAATTCATTGGTCGGGGACATAAAAACGTCATATCAATGATCACAAATGATGAATCCAGATAAAAACTCCGCCATTTTTTATCTGAACACATGCCATATTTGCATATTTGTTCAATATGAATTTAACCAGTTTCTGATCGGTAAATATTCGAAATAGTTGTACTTGCATTTATTAATCGCTTCAACTGAAAAACCAACAACCACGTATGTGACTGTGACTGTAATACATTTTAGTAATTTTGCTAACATACCTTTTTTTGTACAATGTCAAAATAAACACGTTGGAGAATTGTTATGAAGTTCGTTCATTTTTGTCCCAACACTTGTTTTTCATTTGTCGATATTTTCAAAATCGTTATCTCCAAAGCTGCTTAGACACAACTAAAAAAACTTCATATGACGCATTTTATGGAAGGTTCTGTATAATTCATGTAATCAAGGATTTAAATAGTAGACTACTATTTAAATCCTTGATGTAATTATGATCGAAGTTTCAATCAGACGAAAAAATAATTTGCACTGACAAAAACAAATTGACCTAACCACTCAAGCATATAGAATATTATTAATATATCAACATGGCTTTCCAAAATCTGAACCTAATAGAGGGGGGGGCAAGGTCTTTTATATTAAGGTATTTTCGGCATTTTTAGACCTTTGTTAACTGTTAGTTTGCAAATATATTTGCTGTTAACTGTTATTGACTAATTAGCTGTTATCTGTTTTCTGTTTTCTGAAAATTGACATTGTTGTTAAACTGTTATTATGAAAAAAATTACCCCTGTTAGGTGTTAATGGTCAATACACTGTTAACAGTTTTTTACACATTTTATCTCTGTTATCTGTTAATTCATATTATTTACCCCTTTATAAATCTCTAGAAACAATGCGGATAGAGGACAATCTTAGTGATCTCAATTATAGATCATCAGAGTTATGCAGTCTTCCTATGAAAGGTGGAAGATGCATAGTATAAGCATAATGTACGATATCATGTACGTTTCTCTCCCCATACCTTTAAAACAGTCATGTAAAAGTTTCTGTGAAATACCAGTGACACTGATGAATGAGGGTCATAAATGAGATCTGAACCTGGAAACTGATGTATTAACTTTTTCTGAAACCAAGTCATTTAACACATTGATAGAAATAAAAAGATATTGGTTATATGTTCATGAAGTCCTAACGATAAATAACCTGTAAAAATATACACTCAGGTGATTTTTTTAATGAAATTCGCAGTTTTGGTTCATTATGGTGTGAACAACCCATTTGAAAAAAATAAGGAATATGAAAAACAAATCAAAGCGTGTCAAATTTCAGTCTTGCTTAATCCGCTTCGAAAACTTTTTTCAGAGTGCGTAAAAAAACGCGGTTGGTTTGAAATAATTTTTCAAGTTGCGTTAAAATCGAGACCACTTTAACACAGTTTGAAAATTTCAAAGAAAGGGGCCAAAAAGGGTCTTACGTGACTTGAACTCAAGCTACAGCTTTTAGCTTAGTATCAAGATAATGTGTTGATGCACTTTTAGCTTTTGAAATTTGGATTCTGCATGGCCCAGAAGACCAAAACATAGGTAAAAGAAAATGGGGGAAAGGTCCAATTGTTCTGTATTTTTGGCATCTGAAATTATTATCTAACTTATTTTTACATTTTGTGATGAAAAAAAAATTATGGATTTTGTATTAGATACATTTTCTGGAGACTCTCATACCTGCATCTTTAAAAATAGGAAAAAACAAATATTTATAGCTTCAACAACAAAAAAAAACAGAAATAAGATAGAACAATTGGAATTCAAAACACTGCGGGTATGCCGATGAAATAAACAAGAAAGAGGAAGAACTTATTTGCCAACCACAATACACAATTTGGTGCTACTACATACTATCTTTGTGTACAGTCTGGGTGGTATGATAAGGTTTTAACCCCCCCCCCCCCCCTTCCCATTTTTGTGCGAATTTTTTTTTCAAATTGCGTTAATTTGGTCTAAATGTTTGGTGCACTATGAAATTTATTTTTCAACTCGCGTGTTAAGTTGGTCCCATTTTTTGACGCACTTTAAAAAAATTTCAAATCGCGTTAAGTTGGTCCCAAATTTTGCCGCACTTTGAATTTTTTTTTCAAATCGCATTAAGTTGATGCCAAATTTTGACCCACTTTGAAAAAAAATTTCAAATTTCGTAAAGTTGATCCCAAGTGTTGACGCACTTTGTAACAACAACAACATCTTTATTCTCATAACCATATACATAGGTACAGAGACATTATATACAAAACACATAACACATATACAATATTTTTCAAATCACCTTAAGTTTGTCCTCATTTTTGACGCACTAAATTTTTATACCAACGAAGTGCGTCAAAAATAAGGACCAACTTAACGCAAATTGGTCCTTTTTTTGACACACTTCGAAATTTTTCTCAAATGTGTTAAGTTGGTCTCGATTTTTGACGCACTACTGGATAACTTGAAATGCATTTTCACTGTATTTCTGGGCTCGGGGCAAATGTCAGAATTCCAAACCCTTTAGTACAGATACCTCTTAGTGTTCATGTCCCACCAATTTTCACGTTCCTATCTCAAATACTGTTAGAAGAGTTCGATGCAATCACTTTTTTTTTCCTTTTTGGACTCCCTTGGGATCTTGCACCAGGAGTCACATGTCAAATCGAAATTCCTATTGATATAGAGTTTCCATGATTCAAATGGCTACTACTTCAGAAGTTTTTACTAATAACTGGATAGGTCTAAATACATTTGGCTCAGGACGAATTTTAATATTCCTAAATCTTCGGCACAATAGAAATAATGGTCATATCTCAAATAATGTTTGAGAGACGACATCTAATACACTGAGCATTTTTTTCGGGCATCTTGCAAATTTGTAAATAAATATTTGAAAAATTTGACAAAAGTGCATAGATAGCAAAATTAAAAAAATTTATTCTAAAAAGAACCCTTTTCAAGGGAGATAATTGGTGGAAAATTTGTCTAATGAAATGTAAAGGAAATTTTAGTTTTTTTTGGAAATACCAAGAAATAATGAGCGGTGACCCCAATTTTTCTTTTAAGAATTTGAAAGCATGTCAGATAAATGTTTTTTTTCACAATTTTATAACAAATTCTATGGGCCAGTTTTTGTCTCGCCTTGACGGAGTCAAAAGGCGAGACATAGGTATGCTGTTTCCGGCGTCGGCGGCGGCGGCGGCGATGGCGTCAACAATGTATTAGTTTGTGATTAGCTCAGTTTTATGGGGATCCACTAGTGGTAGGTCAATGATAATTGGTATGCAGATGTATTACCATTGCCACATCTCATTGCCATGGAGATTATTTGGCTCCGCCCCCTCAGTCATGGTCTATTGACTTTGAATGGTTTGCTTACTTTACATGTATTAGTTTGTGATTAGGTCAGTTTATGGGGATTCACTAGTGGTAGGTCAATGATAATTGGTATGCAGATGTATTACCATTGCTACATCTCATTGCCATGGAGATTATTTGGCTCCACCCCCTCAGTCATGGTCTATTGACTTTGAATGGTTTACTTACTTTACATGTATTAGTTTGTGATTAGGTCAGTTTATGGGGATTCACTAGTGGTAGGTCAATGATAATTGGTATGCAGATGTATTACCATTGCTACATCTCATTGCCATGGAGATTATTTGGCTTCGCCCCTCAGTCATGGTCTATTGACTTTGAATGGTTTGCTTACTTTACATGTATTAGTTTGTGATTAGGTCAGTTTATGGGGATCCACTAGTGGTAGGTCAATGATAATTGGTATGCAGATGTATTACCATTGCTACATCTCATTGCCATGGAGATTATTTGGCTCCACCCCCTCAGTCATGGTCTATTGACTTTGAATGGTTTGCTTACTTTACATATATTATGAGTCTGGTGAAGAGGAACCTTGAGGGATCCTGTACTGGAAATCAACTATAAGTAACTATAAGTAACTATAAGTAAACAAACAAAATTATATTTCATTGGACACAAAGCCAAGCAAAAAGATTTTTGTCTTGCCATGATGAGGTTGGGTTGAAAAGCTACACATAGGTAGGCTAATTCGTGCATATTCATTGAATGAATATTTCCGTAACTTACATGTTAAAGTATTGCTATCAGTGGCGGATCCAGAACTTTTTGTAAGGGGGGGGGGGGGGGCGCTGACTGACCTAAGGGGGGCCCACTCCAGTCACGCATCAGTGATTCCCTATATAATCAACCAAATTTTTCCCACAAAATTTTTGTATTTAGGTTTGGGAACGACATAATAAGTCAATGGTATTTGGTATCCAGTTGTATTAGCATTCACACATCTCATTTAAATGGAGATTGTTTAACCATGTAACTCAGTCATGGTTCATTGACTTTGAATATTTGCATAACTTGTGTAAGATGTTAAGGTATTGCTATTATGATTTCAACATTTGCATAATCAAAATTACAAAAAGGCGAGACATATCTCTGTGATAACAGTTTATTTTTTTTTTTTTATTGTACGAGAAATTTGGATTTTCCCTATATAATCTATATAAAATTTACCAACATTAAGACTGAATTATCTCAAAATCAAGTCGGTGACCTATGTTTTTTAAATTGAAATTTAAAAGTATATCCATCCAACACCTGCCTGGAAAAATTAGGAAAATCTATCTGCTAAAAATTTTGTATTGATCTACCTTATTCAGGCAATAAAAAATCCACATTGATTATTTGCATGGAGACACAGGGCTCAATTTCACAAAAATAGTTTGTCCTTTATATAATATCTTTCCTTCCTTTAATATTTTATTTAGAAATGCATAATTGTACCCATAAGGGTTGAAAGCATATATATATGTACAAACATAATTAACTTTATTTAGAAATGCATAATTGTATCCCTAAGGATTGAAAGCATATATATGTACAAACATATAAAGTACAATATAACATTCATAATAAGAACAAAACATATGAAACCCATATGACTCTATACATGTATGTGAATCTGACAATATATTGTCTGTGGTGAACCATGCAATTATTTTTCCACTTTTCTCAGTATAAGTGACTTTTTAATAAATGGAGCAACATATTGCAAGTGAACCGATAGAGACAATATTGTAGCAAGTTTTTCAAATTCATTTTCATTATTTTCTATTTTAAAAATGTTTACATTTTGTTTTTCAAATTCTTCTCTAATGGAAGTATATTTTGGACATTTATAGAAGAAGTGAGCTTCATCTTCTAATATATTTAAATGACAATTTGGGCAGATTCTATTTTCTCTTTTTATATTTTTGAATCTGCCTCTTTCTAGTTCTAAAAAATGATCACTTATGCGCATTTTGCACACATTTTTTCTATTAGTATTTTCAAAATTAGTTTTTATGAAGAAGTCTTCAATTTCATATTTAGTTTTAATTTTACTGTATAGAAAGATTTTATTGTTTTCAGTAGACGATTTTAATTTAGGAAAGAAAGTGTTTTCATATTTATTTTTTAATTTTTGTTTTATATTATTTAAAGTTTTATTATCTTTTAGATAATTTAGTTTTTCTATTGATTGAAATCAATATCATTTGATAAGCAAATATCATTTACATACGAAAACCACGAATATGTTCCGGCTGTATGAAGATTTTTGGTTTAATACTATACTAGTTTTTCTCACACACAATCTGTTTCATTCCGTTTTTTTTTTCAATTTCAAACACCAATTTTATCCCTCTCTTAGATTTTACGAAAATAACATTCTTCAGTTTAACCCAAGAAACTTAAATTCCCAAATACCGTAATTCCAATCCTGTGGGTCGCTCTTGAAAATCAAACATCTACAGAATACAGATGATATACAATAATGCTATAAAGACTTTAATCCCTATGCCCAAAGTCACAAGAAAATGCGACGGATGGACGTTGATAACGACAATACCCTCTGAGAGTGCTGGAATAAATATTTCAGCGAAAACTCTACAAAATGGCAGAAAAAATTAGGTCTGAAGAAAGCAGACGAGCTCAGACAACCGCAATTCTCCAAATTAATCACGAGAAAGTGTTCGAATAATTATTTCAAGGTGCCGTCGATATGAAAAAATTCTTTTTTTTTTCAAATTGCGTTGAGTTGGTCCAAATTGTTGACGCACTTAAGCTTTACCAAAATTTACTGCAATTTGAAATTTTTCAAAGTGCCTAATTTTTTCAAAGTGGGTTGTTACATATGTTGTCACATAAGGTAATATAGGACAGCTATGTTAACTACAGCAACACAAGGTCGGCGATTTTATCCTCTTTAAAGGCTGATGTTACATGAATGGTTCAGTTGTTAACTGTTTTTTTTTATTTTTGAATTCACTGTTTTCTGTTTTCTCATTTAAATTGCTGTTATCTGTTATCAATATTTTAAATTTACTGTTTCTGTTTTTAGCAAAATAAAAAATTGTTAACCTTTTAATGGACCCCCTCTTGCTCCCCCCTCCTATTAGGATGTCTTTTCAGAGTTTTTCGTGAGATAGAAAAGTAGATAACTGTAATTTTGTATATACAATGGTAAGCTGTAAAGTATCACTGATATAGTCTATGGGTTTTTGGATGGATATAGATAATGGTAAATCAATAAGTGTAAATCTTCATACCTTATCCACAAAAAGGGCAAAAAAAGATTTCATAGAAACAATTTGGATCATTTCCTTCATCTGATTAATCAATTGGTATATTATTATCAATACTATCTTGGTATTGGATTTGCTACTACTGTTATAGTAGAGAGAAGACTGAAATCATTTGCTTGTAGCAATTTATTTCATTCCAAGAATATCACATTTCTATCAATGATAATTTTCAAAATCAAGGAACAATGTCCTTGCAAATTACTGCATGCAATTAATAGTATACCATACAACAATTCTAATAATTAACTTTAATAATTAAATTATACAATTATTATGCAGTCACTATCATAATAGGTGATACCATGAATATTGCAATTATATCACATTGATATAAAAAATATTAAACATGATACTTATAATAAAAATATGAGGTATTTCTCTTACACATCACTGACAAAAAAGAAAATCACATTTCCTGGCAAAAACCCCCCACCCCCTTCAAAAAAATCTAAAAAGATGTCAAAAGATTTAAATAACTGAAGCTTGTAGAAGAGTCAACAGAGACAATTTTTAAATTCAAATCTTAATTTTGAAAGCCATTTAAGGGAACAACTGGGTAGTCTATTCTAGTCACACAAAAAATGTGATAATCAAATATGTGTAGCAAGTCACTCACCCAAACAGCAAATACGACATTTGATAATAACATGGGGGTTTGCAGAATTGGACGATAGTTGAACCTCACATATTCAAATTCAAGTAACTCCATTAATTCCCAAATAAAAATTCATATTCTACTTCAATTACTGAAACTGCCTTGTATCTCAAAGTGTTTTTGTCCAATCATTGCCTGTTGTTCCCCTAGCTAAAGTTCTACCGCTTTATCATTTTGCAATTTTCTGTATTTTCCCCCTAACAAGTGTAACAGAAAACTTTTATAATGCAAGTACATCAGAGCCAACAAAAACAAGAAGCTCTCAAAAGCCTGTATTGCTCAACTGGATCTAACTTTTCACCTTGAGCAGGACAAAAAATTTAAGTGTTGCAGTCAATTTGGCTGATTTTTGTATAGGTTTCTATGTTAAACTAAGTTCAGATATGGCAGTCTTCACTTTTGGTTGACAAGTCCAGGTCAGAGAAACATTTCTAAAAGAGAACCATCTAAGGACCATTACTGCTAAGTTTTGTTCCAACTGGCTAAGTGGTTTCAGACAAGAAGATCTTTAAATGAATTTTCCCATAGGGTCCAATATTTGACTAAGTTCGGCCATGGCAGCCATCTTGGTTGACAATCCGGGTGATCGGACACAATTTTGAAAGAGGACCATCTAAGGACCAATGCTGGCAAGTTTAGTTCCAATTGGCTGAGTAGTTTCAGACAAGATCTTTGAGTGAATTTCCCATAGGGTCCTATGTTAAACTAAGTTTGGCTGTGGTGGCCATCTTGGTTCACAGTCCACAAAATTGGACACATTTCTGAAAGAGGATCTCCTAAGGACCATTGCTGCCTAGTCTTGTTTCAACTGGTCAAGTTGTTTCAGACAAGAAGATTTTTCAATGAATTTTCCCATAGAGCCCTACGTTAAACTAAGTTTGGTCCCAATTGACCCAGTGGTTTCAGAAGAAAAGATCTTTAAAGGAAAGTTTACCCCGGATGCCATCTTTAAAGGGCAAAAACTCCTATAAGGGGTCAATCAATGATTTTGGTCATGTTGAATTATTTGTAGATCTTACATTGTTGTACATTCTTGCTGTTAACAGTTTGTCTTTATCTGTAATAATATTCAAGATAATAACCTAAAACTGCAAAATTTCCTTAAAATTAACAATTCAGGGGCAATAACCCAAAAAAAGTGTTGACCGATTCGAAAATTTCATGACAGGTAGATCTTGTCCTGACGAACATTTTTACCCCATGTCAGTTTTGCTGTAAATGCTTTAGTTTTTTAAATATAAGACAAAAACTGCACTTGACCCCTATGTTCTATTTTTAGCAATGGTGGCCATGTTTGATTATGGATAAAAAGCTCAGATATAATTTAAGAACTAGATACCCCAAGGAACATTCACTTAAAGTTTTGAAGTATTTGGCCCAGTAGTTTCTGAGAAGATCCTTGAAATAGTTTATGACAACGGAAGATGGACAACGGACGCCAAGTGATGGCATCAACTTACATGGCCCTTTGGGTCAGGTGATTTAAAAAGGACTCTAAAAATTAGAAAAAAAAGGCTGGAGTTACCATCCTTTGTGGAAAAACTTTTAGTTTCTGTGGAGGTAACTGACATTTTTACTGTGTTTGGTATATTCAAAATATCTTCATTACTTATTTAGAGTTTTAGCAAATAATGCATCACCTTTTATACCAGTCGTTATTTTTGAGAAATCATTTGCTAAAGATTTTACAGACATTGCAGCCTCTCTAGATGACAAAGGTTTTTGATTTTCTGGTCTTTTCCTATTATGAAAATAGTTTGTATTCACACCAAGTCTATGAACTTTTTCATCAATTTTCATACATTCTTCTGTTCTTTCTTTTATTCTTTCAATCTTAGCTTTTTCATATGCCTGTAAAAAAATTTGATTAAATATCAAAAACATGTTGTCAAGAATGGAAATTTCAAGGATAAAATTTGGATTATCCTATCCTACAGAATGGTGAAAATAAATGAATGAATAATTCTAATGGTGAGCTGCACGATCAACTGCAATTAAGGTAATAAAATCTTATTCACCTAATGTTATGACCCTATAGTGGAACTTCGAATGGTTCAAATAACTGAAGATTTCTAGTATATAGCTACAGAAGAAATGTGTTTTGAAAATGCAAGGATATGCTGTATGCATCAATGATCAGCAACATCTCATTAAACTCATTATATATATCAATAGTGAATGGATATTAATACTACTTTAGTCAATGCTGTTAACCTCAGTGAAGAATTTAGCTCATTGCTGAAAATCTACAGCAACTTTCAAGATGAAGAACAACAATTAAATCAAAACATAAATCATTGTGACAAATGTAGTAGCAATATTTGTAAATGGAGACAAACATGATTTTTACTGTACACAGTCTACAATATAATTATCTATTTATTCAGTTTGTTTATTTCATTATTATTATTTTTTGTACTTTTTTTGTCTAATGAAAGAGCTAATAGTTATAGCTGAAAATCACTATAAAAAAGAAAAAAAAATGAGTAAAATTGAGTAATGTCATTTCTTCTCTAAAATTTCTTTCAATAAAGCTTCCATCAGGTGTATTTAGTTTTCAGAATCAAGTTACCTTTCTTCTCTCATCTGCCTGTTTTTGTTTATTGAATATTTCCTCAGAAGATTTCACTTTATTCGTCTGTGACTGTTGCTGATATTCAAGAAATCTTGTTGGTGGTTTGCCTGATTTGGATTTGGTATCATCAAAGTTAATGTTAAAAGCTATACACTCTTGGCTGTCTTTATTGTCACATTCAGTATCCTCCATTTTACACAATTACTGCTAGAAACACAAACAAAAATTAAGCCCTGATCAGTTTCAAGATAAACTTCAGATGCATAGTGTATGTTGTTCTTGACTACTTTGACAAAATGAGTACATAAATATTTTTACATGAAACAAATAAGAAATACTAAGCAAAGGATGAGGATCAGTTAGGTACCAAAGCAGATTTCTTTTTATAAAACATGAGACATAATTGTGGAATATTCAGGCTTAATTATTCTTTTGGACAAATATGGATAAATAATTTGTTCTTTTCATAATAAGATGTACATAAAATTTTAAAAAGATAAAATTACATACATTGTGAATTCTAAAAACCCACTTTCTCTGGGTTTTTTTTAAAGTTTATTACAAGTCAAATTCTTGACAAAATACATGTAACTCTAAATGCATGTTGCAAAACTTCATGAAAGGGAACAGAAAATTTCAAATGTAAAATTCAAAAACACAACAAATTGAAATGGTACATCAACAACCATTGCACATTGAAATGAAGTATGTTGTATAACTGGCATTCAAGAATGCATCAATTTGGCAAATAATATGGAGGGATCATATTAATTTTTTTTATTTATATTCAGGGTAAAAGGAGGAAATGGTGCTCTACATACATGAGAAACTTTCTATGGGCTTTGACATTCCATGAAATTGGACAAAAGTTTTTGTAAAATTTACCACACAAATATTTAAATACTTTTAGTCCATAAAATAAATGGGTATCCAAATCTAATGTTAGTTTGGTATTTACTGCATATCCAGGGTACAAAATAAAATAGCACAATAAAATTTATTATAAGACGAGATAATTCATTATCACTGTGTTAAAAACCATTTTGATTATTATTAGCTACAAGCAGCTGTTTTTAAAAATGAATCACCTTAAAATCTATTTTTTTTTTACTTCAACAGTGCAAAAGAACAAAGGAACTATTTCACTGCTTGAAGATAAAATTCTTTTGAGAAATAAATATTAGATCAAACTATATAATTATAGCTTAATTTTAAATAATACTTCTTCAAGAAATATTTATTTTTCACAACACTTGAGACTATGGTGCAAGCTAGGACAGGATATTTCAGTTTACCGGGAAGAAAAGCAACTTTAGTGATGTGTTTACATACAAACAATGTTTTCTAACTTAATAATATACAGTGGTTATGTTTGGTAAAAAATTAAAAATTAAATTAGCTAAACTGTTATATTTGTACTGAACATACACAAATGACCATTATTTATCCAATGTATTATTAAAGAAAATTATTCACTCAGAGTTAACTTTAAATATAGACACATATCATAAACTAACTCAGAATTAGAAATCTACAAATATGTTTTAGGAAAATGAAAAATATTACATATTTTTTTAATTAGATCTAAATTTTAAAAAATGCTTTCCACATAACTGATTCATTTAAAAACAAACACACAAACAAGACTATGAAAGCATAATAGACAATGTAATTCAACAAAGGATCATATCAAAATTTTAAATTAATTATATTCAGGGTAAGTAGGGGGGAAATGATGCTGTACACATATGAGAAACTTTCTAAAGCTTCAACACACCATGAATAAAATCAGGGGAGATTTATTGGTTCATAATATTAAATGGTATGCAAATCTAATGTTAGTTTGGTATTTATAGGGGAGATAATTCATTCTTTTTGAGAAACTTCAATCCTTAGACCAAATTACATATAAAAATTTCTATTGTTTATTTCACTATATAAATGTGTGTATATATCTTTTCTCTCTCAGTACGGTATTTTTTAAAACAAGCTAAAATAACATGTACAGTTCAATTTTAAATGATACTTCTTTCAGAAATATTAACTTATAAAAACACATGCCCACGACTATTTTCTTGGTTCTGGATACATATTAATGAATGAAGCATAAAAATTTATTACATAAAAGTTCTATTCCCAACATCCATTATACAACAAAAACAAGCAGCTGATAAACAGTTTTTGATATGAAACATGTATACACTTGTGTTTAACCAAAATACCATTTTAAGATGTCTTTATTCATATTCTTTTAAATATATCAGATATAGTACATTGAATTACACAAATTTGACCAAAGTACAGATGTTTATCTATAAAAGGTAAGTGTGAATGAGAGGAAATCAAATCAGGGTCCACAAAATATTAATAAAGTGTAAGAATTTATGAAAAAAATTAGTAATATTAGAAGATAATTCAACTGAAGTTTCAAGTAATAGCCCATATATTTGGGGGGTTTTTTTGTTTCGTATTTTATGACACATTGAAGAATGTGCCACAGTGGTCAAGGCATATAGATATACTCTTGTCTGTCTGGTTTGGGCCATTTTTTCAGAAATTCAATGAGATACATCAGTGATATTATTTAACTAAAATCCCTTTGGGACACTTTGACCTAGCTTAAATACACAAGTTACTCTTATAAAGTTTTGCATTTAATTCATATCATAGGAGGGGGCCTCGGTGGCCGAGTGGTCTAGGTAGTTCGTCATGACTACTAATGATCACTAGCCTGTCAACACTGAGGTTGTGAGTTCGAATCTCAACTGTGGCGGGGTGTGTTTGACTCCGATCTAAATTGACAAGGATTGCCAATTTTCCTACCGAAGGTTGTGGTTCTCTCCGGGTACTCCGGGTTCCTCCACCAATAAAAATTGGCCACCGCAAAATAGCCGAATGTGCAGAAAACAGTGTAAAACCCCAACTAAACAAACAAACAAACATATCATAGGAATCCAATGTGTTATATCAATGATACTTAATCAGTATAATCCTCTGATATATTGTAATGAATTTGTCCAACAATTGTGTCATTATGACCTACATTTCATGCTTGAGTGACGCAGTTAAGTTTTTGCATTTAGGTCTATATCTCAGTAGGTTTCTAAAAGCAAAAACTTAACTGAGATATATCAATGATTTTATACCTATACAGCACAACAAAAATCAGCAACATCTGAGTCACCACGACTTACATTTCTTGCTTGATTGATTTTATTATCTTTTTACAAGATGTTTTTACTGTAATTTATGAGAAAGTCTGTATTGTTTAGGCATACATAGGATTAAATATTTTCCATGAACATGTTGAATTCTTGATTAAAAAAAAACGCAAGTGAATTCAGCAACAATTTACAGTTAAAATATTTTTAAAGAAAATAGTTTGAGCGTTTATTACCAGACAAAATTATATGAAACACTGTATCCTCTGTCAGTATCCAAGTACATGCTGTAAAGTTCAATGTTGTCTCAGATAGGTACATCAAAACTCTGTGGTATCAAACTTTCAAGCTAAAGTAAAAATATTATTTTTCGTTGGATATTTAAATTCATGGTTTACTGGGACCTAAGAAAATTGATATTCAACGAATAATAATGAATCCACAGTTAATCTGCTGTATTTTTTAACCACATTTTCTTAAATTTATAGGTATTATACATCCCTAATATGCTGAAAGGGTAAGACTTCCATTTGAACCCCCCTTCATGTATATATCTTTCTTTATTCCGTCATTTGAGGGGGGTTCAAAAGGCAGTCTTTCCGCTAAAAGTGTATAAAAAATATTTAAGTAGTGGTTTTACAAATTTTAAAATAGCTTTGTACATGTACAAGTCAAGTAGTTTTGAATTTTTAATATTTTCTAAAGTCTAAATGCCTAATTCTTCTTCCAGCATTTTTCAAATACCAGATTTATGACAATTATGTATCAAATTTTGAAGCTTGTTATCTTCGAATTTCTTTCTTGCTTTATCCCTTTAAAAATAAATGTTTCTGATTAAAAATACCATGAATATTACCAGTTCATCTGTTCTTTTCAGGAAAATATTATTTACGGCCCATTATTTACATTAGCAACATTTCGCATTTCCGAATATAACCTGTAAAACAATGACTACAAGATGGATTAGTAATGTGAAAACTCTGTGATTCTCTAATTAAAATTTACAGGGTATGAAAATAAATTTTCGATGTAAAAATACATTTTAAATAATCTTTATATCAGAGGAATCAAACTGTCACATAATTAGGATAAAATAAATCCAATATCTTTTTTTGTCAAACTGAAATCTCCCCTATATTCTTTCTTTCATTCGGAAATTGTCGGGTCTTTTCTCGGAGCCACATGTTGTCTGCTACAAAATAATGGACAATGACGAACTGGAGCCAGTGAAGGAAAAAGACATATTCCGAGACACCCCAGTCAGATATTTAGGTTATGAGTATATTCAAAAGTTATGGTTTAGCATCGAGATAATAAATAAATTTGGATTCACGCTCGTCTACATACTGCAGACATCATGCAATCCAGAATATATACTGTACAGACAACTGTACAGTCTAAATATAATCCAATGCTGACCTAGGCTAGCTACAATAATGTAGCTAGACCTAGGCCTACTTAGTACTGTAAAGCTTTACAGTTACATGAGTTATATGTACAGAGACTTTGAGTGTTTTATGATGCCATGGAGGCCAAGCTAAATCTAAAACAGGCTGTTTGAAGTCTGAGGAAGGAAGCCTGAGAAATCTTATACTACCAGGGATAAACCCTGAACCTTTTGTCCAGCACCCCACTGCTCTGCCAACTCAGCTGAAGGAGAACTCCTCACGCACAGCTAATTTCGGGTTTTGAAAAATCTGTTGCAGTTCTATAACTTTGATCATCTCAAATGAAGTCTGTATTAACACAACAATGACTATTCCTGATTATGATCAGTTGTAGTATAGTGGGATTTTCCTGTAACTTCAAAATGACTTCGTTTTAGAATTGGCTTGGGTTAGTGGATGTAAGAATACTCACAAATGCATCTCATTTTCTGTTTAAAACACATTGTACAACATATAACTTTAGCTTTTCTATTTCAATTTTTTTATTAAGTCTTTGATATTTGGTTGAGTTTTTAAAACCCAGCATAATGTCCATTATTTGATTATATTTCCATAGTAGCATCATATACTTAGACATGATATGAAGGATATATACCTTTAGCTTAAATTAATTTGTATCGAAAGTAAATGAAATTGTAAATAATACACTAACTGAGCACTGGAACATTAAAGATTTGACAAAGTTTTAGAATCAACTTTCAGTAATGCCCCAATGGTCGATATTTCAGTAATGGTAGACCATGAAATTTGATTTATGAAGTAAAATCTCTCAACCGCTGTTGATAATTTTATGTTTGATAAGAATCTTGACAGAAAAGAACCATCTTTAAGACATTTTGGACACTGGCCTTCTTCAGTTTCTTTATTAACTCTTCATGGTAGAGCAGCCATTTTTCAAAACTTGGTAAGATGTTCCCTGAAGTTGGAATTTTTCAACACAAGAATCTTGTCTGCAAATCGTTTATGGTACAATTTATACAAAATTACATGTATAAATTTCTCAGTGAAAAGCTTATCTTTCACATACACCTGTAATATTCTTCCAAATTCTAATAACATTTTGTTCATGCATGATTATAAGGATCTAACACCGGTGAAAGTGCAAGACGGAAAAATCTCAGACACCCAAGGGAAAAATTTCTGGTCTCCAACGAGGCTCCGCCGAGTTGGAGACCAATGGAAATCTTTCCCGCGGGTTCTGAGATTTTTCCGTCTTGCACTTTAACACCGGTGTTTTGATCCTTTTTCTCACTAATATTTACTCAAGCAAGTGTGTCATACAGCGTATTCTATGCGTAGGAAACAAACGGAGTTATATCCCGATGAAAATTGTGTATTGGATGTATTTTGAATAATTCAAGCCACCGACGAGTGAAACCTTTAAATATTAAACGATATGGACAATATGGAATAGGAACAAAAAACAAAAAAAAAGTCAAACTATTTGTTAAATATCGCTCAAACAGTAAATAATCATGATTGTCGGAACCACAAAAATTTTGCGGGAAAACAAGAGTGAAATTCTTATCTCACCCACAGGAACGACAAGGATATCTCACATGGGTAAAAATAGGTACTGGGCTGACTCATTAGTGAGAAATTATGACCTTTGCTTCACAACAAATTTTGGTACAAAGCTAACAATTTATATTTGTCTAGTAAATCAAAAAATTATTTATAATAACCAGTGCTATTTAATGTTTGATCAGAGTTCCATCAAGCAAGAGAACAATTGATATTAGAATGAAATATTTACCACAGAAAACAGTCAATCAACTAAATATTTTGTCTTCTCAAGACGTAATTTCTGGATTGACTTTTTGTCATATCATTTTGTAAGGGGCATTAGATTTGCATTCTCACTCTTAAGTTCTCTGGTCTTTTTTCAAAACAATTAAATTGTAATTTATATTTAATACATTACATATTATTACATATTATTTTATGTAGTTACATAGTGAAAAATTCTAAATGAAGTTCAAATTTTGTTCTGGTCACATTTATTCTAGCAGAGTCATAATCCTTGGATTTACAGAACACATTATCATATTGATTTGATCAGAATATTAAATATTTAATTACATCCAGTTAAAAGTAATGTCTCACATTGTAACATTAAGACAGAAAAATTTACCTTCTTTTCTCTATTTTGATTGTAATGTCTTTGCTATATATGTACATTGTATATACACTTTGTGCCTTGAGGCTACCTCTCATGGGGGCCTCGGTGGCCGAGTGGTCTAGGTAGTTCGTCATGACTACTAATGATCACTAGCCTGTCAACACTGGGGTTGTGAGTTCGAATCTGACCTGTGGCGGGGTGCGTTCGACTCCGATCTTAATTGACAAGGATTGCCAATTTTCCTACCGAAGGCCGGTGGTTCTCTATGGATACTCCGGCTTCCTCCACCAATAAAAACTGGCTGCCGCGAAATGGCCAAATGTGTTGAAAACGGCGTTAAACCCCTACTAAACAAACAAAAAGCTACCTCTCATGGAAATAAAAGATATTCTATTCTATTCATACAAATGATAGTGAATTTTTTAAACTTATTCTTATGTGACATTCCAACCTACGTGAAATTCAAATAGTTACAAAATTTCTGAAGACCATTTCAGGTTGTCTTACAAATGTTTAAATTTTCTGATGTGAAAAATATATACATACTTTACATGTATTATTATATCATTAAATTTAATTCTCTAAATTAAATTAGAGTACAAAGTATATGTGGTTATTGAGTGTTAAAAATTTAATTTTTTTAGGATATGCAAATGAAGTTGGTGAAGCATTCAGGTCCATGGTTCATGTTAACTTCGTTAGATTTAGTTATCTAGTTGCCAGTGGTTATGTCATAGCTGATGCAATACACAAAGGTCAAGAAGCCTCACAAGTAAGTTAATGTATAATATACATATCAACAAATTGTCTGCTCTCAAGTTGCAGTGATTATAAATGGAAATTACAGGATGTAGAGATTGATAAAAGGGACTAATTTTACATAGGAATTGTTACCGTTTATAGGCTTCCATTTCAGGTCAACTCATGCTGCAGATAACCTGAGATACTTTTAAATACAACTGCAAAATGGGGCATTCTATCAAAGTAATGCTATGTACGTGTGAAGATTTTGTAACCAACATCATAATGAAATGTAAAGTAACACTAAAAAAAGGTTTATTTCTATTTCAAGGCAAATTTTTGACAATATCCAGGAGGCCGTTTCCTTTATTGGCAATATTTGATTATGAATTTATGTTGATAATAATCATCATTATTGAAATTTACCGTATTAAGTCTAGATTTTAGACAAATATGCCTGCTGTTTTATTTGTGATTTGCATAAATAATTTAAACGTTTGAGGCAAGAGCTATATCTTAGTTTTCTTACTTCATAGGTAAAAGAAATGAACTAGTATATAGATTTACTGATAACTGACATTTTTACAATTGCAGAAAACATATGATAATGACACCACTAAACAGAACAGAATTAGAATAGCAGTATTTGATACTTTAATATGGCAGGGGCTGGCATCTGTAGCTATTCCAGGATTTACCATAAATAGAGTATGCACATATAGTGGAGTTGTTTTAAAAAAGGCTACTAAATGGCCTGGACCTTTAAGACATTGGACGACCACATTTATTGGTCTTGGCTGTATACCATTTATTATAAAACCTATTGATAGGTCAGTGGATTATTTAATGGAAAAGAGTTTTAGGAAATGGTGTCAAGAAGGACCAGTATTAAGAACTGTTGTACACCACAACAGGAATGATTAACAAAGCATTGTGATCACAAATATTTCAAGAACAGTATTCTGGATGTGATTGTTTTATGTGATCTGATGTTTAATGCAAGCTCAAGAACCTGTGTGATGTAGCGAGCATGTAATGCTATCACCCTTTGACTGGAAATTCCTGACTAAAGCATGAGTCCCAAAACAGTATGGTTGCTTTTTGGTAAAAATGTCTGGCTGGAAAATCAGTGAAAAGGACATTTAATTTTGTGTGAAGTGTTGTGTGTGTAGTCATAACCTTTGGTTATGAAACCATGAAAATGTCTGAGTTTTGTGTGTATACAGTAAAACCCATTGATTACTAGGCGAATTCGTTTAGAACCAATAAGCTAATTAATGAAAAGCCAGTTTTTAAATTTTTAGAGGACAGTTTAACTTTTTAGCTCACCTGACCCAAAGGGTCAAGTGAGCTTTTCTCATCACTTGGCGTCCGTCGTCCGTCGTCCGTCGTCGTCGTCTGTTAACTTTTACAAAAATCTTCTCCTCTGAAACTACTGGGCCAAATTGAACCAAACTTGGCCACAAGCATCATTAGGGTATCTAGTTTAAAAAATGTGTCCGATGACCCCGCCTGTCAACCAACATGGCCGACATGGCTAAAAATAGAACATAGGGGTAAACTGCAGTTTTTGTCTTATATCTCAAAAACTAAAGCAATTAGAGCAAAACTGACATGGGGTAAAAATGTTCATCAGGTCAAGATCTACCTGTCATGAAATTTTCAGACGAATCGGTCAACCCTTTATTGGGTTATTGCCCCTGAATTTTTAATTTTAAGGAAATTTTGCAGTTTTAGGTTATTATCTTGAATATTATTATAGATAAAGACAAATTGTAAACAGCAAAAATGTTCAACAAAGTAAGATCTACAAATAAGTCAACATGACCAAAATCGTTGATTGACCCCTTATAGGAGTTTTTGCCCTTTAAAGACGGCATTCAGCGTAAACTTTGCTTTTAAGATCTTTTCCTCTCAAACCACTGAGCCAATTGAGACCAGACTTTGGTGGAATGGTTCTTGGCTGGCCCCCTTCCAAACTTATGTCTGGCATCCCCGACTTCCATGGCTGCTGTTACTAAAAATAGAAAAAAAAGGGGGGGGTGAATTTCAAAAACCTTCTTATATGAAACTACAAGGCCAGTTGGAACCAAAGTTGGCAGTAATGGTTTTTAGGAAGTTCTCTTTCAGAAATATGTCCAATGACCCGGACTGTTAACCAAGATGGCCGCCACAGCCGAACTTAGTTTAACATAGGGCCCTATGGGAAAATTCATTGAAAAATATTCTTGCCTTAAACCACTTGACCAATTGGAACCAGACTTGTCAGCAATGGTCCTTAGATGGTCCTCTTAGACAGGTGTGTCTGATGACCCGGACTGTGAACCAAGATGGCCGCCACAGCTGTACTTAGTTTAACATAGGCCCTATAGGAAAATTCATTGAAAAATTGTGTTGTCTGAAACCACTTGACATATTGGAGCAGGACTTGGCGGCATTGGTCCTTAGGAGGTCCTTTTTCAGAAATGTGTCAAATTTCGTGGACTGTAAACCAAGATGGCCGCCACAGCAGAACTTAGTTTAACATAGGACCCTATGGGAAATTCACTCAAAAATCTTCTCGTCTGAAACCACTAAGTCAATTAGAATTAGACTTGGTAGCAATGGGTCCTTAGATGGTCCTCTTTCAGAATTTTTGTGCGACGACCCAGACTGTCAACCAAGATGGCCGCCACAGCAGAACTTAGTTTAACATAGGGCCCTATGGAAAAATTAATTGAAAAATCTTCTTGTCTGAAACCACTTGACATATTGGAGCCAGACTTGGCAGCATTGGTCCTTAGGAGATCCTCTTTCAGAAATATGTCCGATCACGTGGATTGTCAACCAAGATGGCTGCCACACCGAACTTTGTTAAATATTGGACCCTATAGAAAAATTCAGTTAAAAATCTTCTTGTCTGAAACCGCTTAGCCAGTTGGAACAAGACTTAGCAGAAATGGTCCTTAGATGGTTCTCTTTTAGAAATGTTTCCGTTGACCTGGACTAAACCAAGATGGCTGCCACAGCTGAAATTAGTTTAACACAGAATCCTATAGAAAAACCAGCCAAATTGACTGCAACACTTAAATTTTTAGGTCTGCTCAAGGTGAAAAGTTAAATCCAGGTGAGCGATACAGGCTCTTGAGAGCCTCTAGTTTGGCTAGTAGAAATACTGCTTTAATCAATGGCTCAAAAAAGATTTTGAGACCTCGGTACTAAATTACTGCTCAATATTGAAAAGACAAAAGTTTCTAATTCATTATTCAGGGGGTAAAATTTTCTGGACACTCTCTATCCCAGGGCTTTTTAGTACCGAAAATTTACTATCTAAGAACTTGTAGAGAACAGAAATTTACAAGCTGGGGTATATGCAGTTGATCAATAAATTATATTAGACATCCAAAAGTAGAAATCTGTATTTCATTCCAAAATTATAAGTGATAGACATGAAGAAAATCCAGTAGCTCGATGGGCTTTCATTAGTACATGTATACAATTATTGAAGAGTGTTGAAGGGATATAGTAATTTTATTGGTCCCGAGACATTGACTATTTTCCTGATGCATCTAACTCGAAAAGCGAATGAACAGTTACTTTACTGAATAAAGTTTTACATAGTTAAGATGTACTGAGGTATAATAACACGACAAATGATAGCCATCCGATAAAAATTACACTGTACTAGTGCTATTTTCGAGCCCTGCTATTATGATTTATGTACATTCTTCTTCAATATAGTAATATTTTCAATTATTTAAAACTGTTGGAAGCTATTCAGTTATTGTCCTTGAATTGCTATAAATTATATTTTGAGTGAAGATTTGTTGTATTTGTATTTTTAATCTCTGTTATGAATTTAAATAATAACTACCTTTATTTAGATTTTTAAAAACTTTTGAACATATAATATTCAGTATTAGTGTAAGAATGTGAAAATAAGCTAAATGCTGTGATATATCAATTGTAGATCTAATGGTTGCAAATTGTGGTTACAAGATCTTCATATGTTCTTTATTATTAATCATACTGTTTATCTACCTTCTAATGGTATAGGTGATAAAGGCAAGAAATATTTACTTGTATTTCTGCTAACATGCTACAAAAATTTTAGTCGGCAGTTAATATGGATGTGGATGGAGCACATTTATACAGATTTACCCTTGTAATTCCAGCTATTTGTTTGGTTAGGTTTTTATATGCAAGTCCATTTCGCAAAAACCCATTGAGATACATTAGGCCAAGTTAACTTAATAAGAAGTTTATCATCCAGGGTACCCAAAAAAATGGGGCGGGTTAGAGGAATTTTTTCTTTTTTTTAAATAAAACCTTGAGGAATCAAATGAAATTATATGTATTTGGACTTAATGTCTTCTTGTCATTAAAATTGATAGCAAACTTTCTTTCACATCGGTAACTGCTCTCGTTATCATGAAAACCATGTTTACAAATGAAACAGAAGTTGAAATGATAGTATAAGAAACCAATTGAGATATATCAATGGTATAAAACTCATCAACATTTGAGGAACCATGACCTTCATTTTATGTTTGAAGTGACTTTGTTGATATTTTTGCATTTAGGTCTATTTTTAAAAACTTGTGGTAATCTATGAATGATATTAAATACTATTTATTTACCGGTAGTACAGTAACATTTGAGTCACTATGATCTATGTTTTATGCTACAATGATTTTACTGAAATTTTTGCATTTTCAATTGGTCTATTTGAGAAAAATCTATGAAGATATACCAGTAATATTTCACTACTACATTAGTTCAACAGCAAAATTGGGACAAATGATCTACATTTAATGCTTGAGTGACTCCATTAAATTTTTGCATTTGGGTTCATCTCAGAAACAGAATTCAATACTGTAACAGTGGATTCATTCTTTTTCATGGGATACCAATTAATTTAAGAATATAATATTAAACTTTTATCCTATGAAATAATTCTCAAAATGATTTCCGGTCATAAATAATAGATTGCATCTCTATGGTAAGGAAAATGGGGTGTATGAATCTTAATTACAGACACTTCTCTGGTTTCTTGAAATTTAACTGGCTTCTAGAGAGGAAACATTCTGATTTTACCAAAAAATATTTTGAGTAGGCACAGAAAAAGTATTTTCAGTTAATAAGTGAAAACAGTTATTTTTATCATGGTCTGATCTAACATTTTTTCTGTGTGATTATTACTTCGACATAATGATGCATTAAATTTGCAATTGTTATTCATGATCGCATCAAGTGGGGATGTTCAATGAAAATGGACACTTACAAACAATTTTACATTTATTGGAATTAATTTTTAATATTTTGTTTATATGCAAGTTACCACTTTATACTTTTTGTCTTTGCTTTATTGAATAATTTTATGTCACATGCTTTGTTTTGCATTATTATTTTATGGATTTTATATATTTATGTGAAACTTTTTTAATTTCAGAATATTTCAGGATAGATTTTAATTTAAACTCAAGTATTGCAACTATTAAAAATGATTTAAAAAATAAATTTCTCATTGATCAAATTTTAAAAATCTTCTCCTCTGGACATTACCAGATAAAGTGAAACTTGGTATGAAGCATCTATGGAAGAACTTTGATAAAGTTTGAATATTTTTTCCTGAATGGACAACAAACATGGCCGGGATGAAAAAATACCATTTCTTATTGGTCGAATTAAAAAAAAAACGCATCTATGGAAGGACCTTTTTAGCTCACCTGGCCAAAGGCCATGTGACCTATTGCCATCACTAGGCGTCCGTCGTCGTCCGTCGTTGTCGTTAACAATTATACAAAACTCTTCTCCTCTGAAACTACTTGACTAATTAGAACCAAACTTGGTATGAATGTTCCTTGGGGTACCCTGCATAGAACTGATGTGGGGATTTTTGATTCGTCGAAAAACATGGCCGCTGTTACTAAAAATAGAACATAGGGGTCAAACAACAGTTTTTCGCAAATATCTCAAAAATCATTAGGTTACGGCAAATTCTGGCAGGTTGAAAGTGTTCAGCATGAGGAGAGCTACCTGTGTGCTGATTTTCGTGAAAATCTGTCAACTGATGTTTAGAGTTATTGCCCTTTTTTGACATTTTTGGCTTTTTTTTATGTTATTATTTCAAAAATCTTCTCTGAAACTACTATTCAAAATCAAATGAAACTTGGTAAGAACTGATTTTTGGTATGGATGATCTATGGAAGGTCCTTTACAAAGTTTGCATAACTCATCATGGTCATGAAACAAAATGGCCGCCATGAGCATTTACATGTTCTGACTGGCTGAAATGTAAAACTTCTTCTCCTTACAAACCGTTAAGCCAAATGAACTGATTTTTGATATAGAACATCTATGGAAGGTCCTTTACAAAATTTGCATAAATCAGCCTGGTCCGTGAAACAAAATGGCTGCCATGAGCATTTACATGTTCTGATTGGTCAAAATTTTAAACTTCTTCTCCTCTGAAACCTTAAAGCCAAATGAACTTATTTTTGGTATGGAGCATCTATGGAAGGTCCTTTAGGAAGTTTGCATAACTCTTCCTTGTCCGTGAAACAAAATGGCCGTCATTAGCATTTACATGTTCTGATTGGTCGAAATTTAAAAGTTCTCCTTTGAAACCGTAAAGCCAAATGAACTGATTTTTGGTATGGAGCATCTATGGAAGATCATTTACAAAGTTTCCAGAAATCAATCTAGTCTGTCAAATCAAAAGTTTGTGACTGCCAGGTGAGCGATACAAATTTGTTAAAATTTGCATATTTTTCCCCGATCGAATGACTAACATGGCATCCATGAAAAAATCCTATTTCTCATTGGTCAAGTAGCTTGATATGATTTATGGAAGGATTTTTATATATTTTGCATATTTCAACATAGGACCAGAGGTAAAATCTATGAAAGAACTGTTAGAAAATTTGGATATTTCTCCTCGGTTGGATAACTAATTGCCGCCATGAACTATTCCTTATTTTTCATTGGTCAAATTAAAAAAGTCTGTGAAACTAGATAGCTAAATGAACAAATATGACATGTTGAAAAGGATGCCAGGTGAGCCATAGAGGCTCACCTCTAGTTTTTTTAATCATCCAATTCAACAATGTGTGAAAAAGGAGTACAAAGATACCATTATCTGGTATTAAGTAAGGAAAGGGCTATTTTGTCAAAACACAAATTCTAACAAAAATTACTCCTAGACTGATGTTGTTAACATGCTTGAATTTCTCATTGAAGTTTTTTAGGAGCTTGGAGGACATGTTTTTGAATGGAAAGTCATAATTCCATAAGGGTCAACTGTGTACCACGTTTGGTTAATCTGTTCTTGTTTTCATATGAATTTTTGTTTTGTTTTCTCAGTGATGGCTTTAGAGAAAATAAAAGAAAATAGCCCTATCCTTTAATTTCAGCTGTGTACATATGCATGTAGATGGTGTTCTGTCACTTAATAATCCTAACTTAAAGGATTATCTACATCTTTCTATTCCATGAAAAGAAACCACAGCCATACCCAGTTCTGCTTCTTATCTAGACTCGTACATTACTGAAATCCAAACTTTGTGATAAGTGTGGTGATTTTAGCAAGATTGCTGTCAGATAGATCTCTAGGACATGGTAATAGGTTGGGTTTTGTTAATGAAGGAGGACAAGCCTTCCCAATTATTAGTCGGGTTACACATTTAAACTACTTTTACGGAATGGGGATAAAAATCTGATTGACAGTAAATTAAGTGTTCTGCATGCAATATTGATAAAAAGAAAACTTCAATATGATCCTTTTGCAATAAAAAGTAATTGACTGAAGTGCTTTGATTTTGGTTAAAAGCTGAAGATGCATCTAGGCCTTCAGTTGACGGAAATCATTACAAGAAGCATAAGCTTGTCTAAAATATAAAGTTCTGTACAGTTTACTGTGATATTATCAAAAATACAGGAGAATAAGTAATACAACAGTATTACACTGCATGTTGCTTGTTATTACTATCCCTTGGCCTATGTCCTCCATCAATCCATTTATACAGTAAAATTAGTCACTGGAACCAAACTTGACAGTCATTTCCTCAGAGGGTCCTGTTTTAAAATTATAAGCGATGAGATTGCAGCCACAGCTGAACTTAACTTAATATAAGTATTTTATCTTTGTCAGTACAACCAAATTTGGTAGCAATGATCCTATGTTGTCTCTTTAATTCTAACTGATGGCCTGGACTGTTTTATGATTTATTTAGGTCCAAGTGGGAAAAGCCACTTCAAGATCTCTTCTGAAATAAACATGGCAGCAATGTACTTAGGTCTTACTTTCAAACTGTATCTGATAACCTAGACCATCAACCAAGCAAGCTGCCACAATCAACTTTAGTCATAAGCTTAAATTATTGAATCCTGTCATTCTATACATGTATGTTTTATATAATTTTCAATTCAATTAGAGGTAATGAATATTAACAACCAAAGTAAACAAATTTGATAGATATATTTATTTGACAGACATAACAATCAGATCAAATTTAAAATCTTTTGAAACAAAAAGCTACGAAGATACACAAGCCTTTCTGATGAAGAAAGACAGACAAGCTGCTTATGTGCCATTTTCTGGAATGATTAAAAATTCTCACATTAAATACATAAATGACAATTATATGAATGAAAGATCTCTTTTCTGTTTTTTTCAGTAATTTACACCCAAATAGCACAGCTTGTTTATCTTTGGTTTATTATAAACAATATAAAATGTTTTTTTCTTGCCTTATCCCACTATAGCACTTATAAAATACATGCATAAATTAGCTATTTATAGCAGTCAACATACACTCTTCTTTTTTATATTTTTTCTAAAAATTTTCTTAAATATCTACTAATGCACAATTTAAAATACTTTTTTTCCACTTTTTTTGATTTGTCTGAATATTGGAAAATCAAAAAAAAATTTACAACTTGCAAGAAAATTCCCTATTTTCAGGTTCTATCATATTTCACACTGAGTTAATATGACAATAGATAGATATAATTGAAAAGAAGGATTTTTCTGCAACAAGACCTATATATAAGCTAAACTTCAAATCTTTAGACCTCCATTAATTATTGACTGTAATAGCACTTAACTTTCTTCTAAAAAGTGAATGCACTTTCAAAATGAAATACATGTATACCACACATCCTGATCAAAAGCAATTCCAGCAAAGCTTCTAAATTAAGCCAGTTGTTGATTCCACATTTATTACATACTGTTTAAATATCACACTTTGCTGTGAAACTAGGAAATATTCTACCAATGTTTCACTCTGCACCATGACCCATTCAATAATTAGGGAAATATACACATCCCTATACGAAAATATGCATCATGATACACAGTTAACATAGGCAATTCTGCTAAAAATTGGCTGTAAAATAAATTGTAAGCAATTAATCTGTCAAAAAAATCCTTCATTGTTAAAACTAAAAAGGCTGTTGTTGCATATATCTTATAACAAGGCAAAAATGTCAAACCGATTTTGATTCTTAAACATCTACAGTAACACTAAAATTTTAACTTTTTTGTTTGAAGGCATTTTGATGAATCTACAGGCAAAATAAGTGTTAACCTTATTGTGATAAAATGGGACTGTCTGTCATGTGGGAATTTCATAAATTAGTTAAGAATTATAGATGCAAGATTTACGATCAGAGTAGAAAAAGTCACAACACAAGATGAATAAATGCAGATATTGCAATAATTTGAACTAAAGACAAAAAAAATTAAACAACATTTGATATGATACTTGGCACATCATGGCTTATTTTAATGCATATTTATCAGCAGCTTGGCTGCCAAATTAACAGGAATTGTAATAATTATCATAAGGGACTAAATTGACTAGAAAGTCACCATATAGCACTAACATCAACAAGTTTTAAATTCAGAAATGAAACTTCAATATCACAGATTTGCTTGTAGCAATAAACGAGGACACTTGATAAATGTTCATTTTATAGAATTAAAATTGAGATAAATCTGAAAACAACCCAAGTTACACATAAGGGAAACCTTTCCAGCTCCTGAGATTCAATCATAAATGCAATCTAAAAAAAAAGTTAAAACAGAACTAATTTAATATCATGACCTCTGACCTCTGCAATGATACAGGTTGTACACTGATTATTTTTTTGTTTTTTTTTTTAATTATTAAGAAACAAAAAAAAAATCAATATATCATTCACATAGAAATGTACACTAGTAATATCATTAGGTATAAAATTTTACAGTTATTTATTATTATGTAAGGTATGAGCAAACACATTAAACTGTGTTACTTTACTGTTACATCCACTGTTTGATATTAAATTTTGACCTCCTATAAATATGTAACATCAATGTTATGATGTTACAACTCCCTATTCCAGATCAACTGGTGATTAAAAAAATTAAATGAAATACACCTTCCCAAAATGTCAATATGAAATATAAATCTATAGGTCAACTGCACTTCCAAGACAAAATCTATCGAATCTACAGATTTTTCATGAAATGTGTTCAAAGGGAATCAAGACTTCAGTATAAGTAAAGAATAAAGATCTTTTATTTCTCCTACACTCACGTTTTTTAATCCCTGCATGAATTTTAAAATTATATGTACACAAATCAACAATGAAACAATATTCCTCCTGATCAAATATTCTTTATGTGTTTAAAGCCTCCCCCCTATTTTACAAATAATTAAATTGTAAAAAACCAAATTTTAATATCAAACAAGGAATAAAGTTATGACATATTCTTATAATAAATACTGATATAATAATTACAACATAAGTCTATTGTGCAATGGCAAGTTCTGGTTGAGGTTAAATAAATGACTAATAAAAAATGTATATGTAAATCAGTAAAATTAAGTGACAGATTTGGTACATATTCCTGTTTCTTATTACAGGTGAATAATTTTCATAGCATAAATGAATATGACAGGAAATACTGAAAAGTAATTGTAATGTTTACTCTTTTCATATTTAAAAAAAAAATTCTATTGGTGTTTGAAATCTCAGAAATTAAGTTTTTATTTCAATAGAGTGCACGATGTAGCATTTACGTAAATTCTCATTTGACATAGTTCATAAATATCTATCACAGTAAAACTGACCTGCACACATCAACAATAAGTGTCATAAGTAAATTCTGTACATTTTTAGTCAAATTCTGGATAAGTCAGGAAAGACAGAAGAAGAATAAGACAAGTGATAGAAGATAATTTGCTTAATTCAATGACTGGTTCTACAATTTTCATTCAAATGTTAGATACAGCACATAATATTACCACAGACAGATTGTTCTCTTTCCTATTATTGAGTGGAATTCAATTTAATATTTATTATACATTTTTTCTTTATTAAGATTAACATATTCTTAGCTGAGAAATTCAAAATCCCTACGATGATCATCTGCATTCTTAATATTCTACTTATTATAATGACGAGCCCTTATATGGTATATATATGTGTACCCTTGAATCATATCTAAGCTTGAGATAACATACACAAAAAATGATCAGGTGACCAACAATTATATAATAATAATTAACATGTCTATTCCATTAATTAATTAAAAGCTGTCTTTCTAAATAAATACAATCTTTCAATATATCATGTCATAAAAAATCTGATTACTTCCCTTCTCAAGTTTATTGCTGTAAACAGCAATTAAATAATTTATTAACATTTCAAAAGGACAACAGGTAACTAGAAGCGAGCATTTTAAGTGTAGAATATAACATGACATCTGGATGATTCGTACAGAACGGTATTCTGTACTGATTGCGAGTCAGCAATGTTGAGATGAAACAAGTTAGCAACAACACATCAATTGGTTAATGCTTCATGAAAACAATGCAGTGCTGTAACTTCCACAAACATCACATTTGGGGGCACATATTGTGCCAATAGGAATAGCTCACTATTATGTGTTGTCTCTTAATTTGTAGACTAAATACTCCATCATTAACGACATTCCCATACTTTAACACTTTGGTCAACTGAACCTGTGATCACATATGGTGATGATCTATGCATGTCTAAAACAAAGAATGAAAAAAAGATTATTATTTAAAACGGCATATTAATCACAACCTATGAAAACAATAGACAGATTGATGCTTACTGAAGTTACTAGCCAATTTTATTATTGTTGCAATGAAATCCTGATCTTGCATATGGATTGCAACATGCTTGTGTTCACAGCCATTTCTCAAATTTATATTCATTTATATTCATTGAATTCTTTAAATTAGAACACCCTCTACTCAAGCAGTTTATCTTCAGTCTGATTATGTATTATTTCTTTTGAATTCTCTGATATTTTCTACAGAGTCACAGAATCACAAATGAATGGGTATTGCTTAAGGATGATTGCTGGTCTAATAGGAAATAAATAGGATTTGAAATAGGTGTTTTAGTTTGAGAGAATATATAAATAGTAAACAAATAAGCAAGAAAAAAATATAGGTTCAATGAACCTATATTTTTTTCTGTAAAATAAGCACATGAGCAGGTCATGTGCTTATTTTACAGCTTTAAAGCCTTGAAAATTTGCAGGAAATAGGTTTTCTCTGGGTTTTTCATTGCCTTTGCATTGGCAACTTCAATCTCTCAAAAATGTATGAAAAAATAACTAGAGGCTCTCAAGAGCCTGTGTCGCTCACCTGTATCTAATGTGATTTTGGAAATTATGTAAAATTATATAATGATTGAGACCAAGATTGGTTTAATTTGACACAGTATTTAAAATTAAAAACAGGTCATCTTAGTGTAGTCTTACAATAGCTACTGAAGACATCTGATCATTATTATTTTTGAATATGTGGTCAAGTTGTGACCATTCAGAATTTTTTTTACAATTTTCTGATAGACTTCTAAACATCTTGGATGATGGATCGGCAACAAAGTAACAACACTTGGTCAGCACCTCATAAGGAACATTCATGCCATGTTTTGTTACATTCCATTCAGTGGTTCTCTAAAAGAAGTCATTTGTATGCATTTCCCATAGGGTCCAATGTTAAACTTAGTCCCCCGCTGGCGGCCATCTTGAATGATGGATCGGCTACAAAGTAACAACACTTGGTCAGCACCTCATAAGGAACATTCATGCCAGATTTAGTTTCATTCCATTCAGTGGTTCTCTAAAAGAAGTCATTTGTATGCATTTCCCATAGGGTCCTATGTTAAACTAAGTTCCCCGCTGGCGGCCATCTTGGATGATGGATCAGCTACAAAGTAACAACACTTGGTCAGCACTTCATAAGGAATATTCATGCCATGTTTGGTTTCATTCCATTCAGTGGGTCACTAAAAGAAGTCATTTGTATGCATTTCCCATAGGGTTCTATGTTAAACTAAGTCCCCCGCTGGCGGCCATCTTGGATTATGGATCGGCTACAAAGTAACAACACTTGGTCAGCACCTCATAAGGAACATTCATGCCATGTTTGGTTTCATTCCATTCAACGGTTCTCTAAAAGAAGTCATTTGTATGCATTTCCCATAGGGTCCTATGTTAAACTAAGTCCCCCTCTGGCGGCCATCTTTGACGATGGATCGGCTACAAAGTAACAACACTTGGTCAGCACCTCATAAGGAACATTCATGCCAGATTTAGTTTCATTCCATTTAGTGGTTCTCTAAAAGAAGTCATTTGTATGCATTTCCCATAGGGTCCTATGTTAAACTAAGTTCCCCGCTGGCAGCCATCTTGGATGATGGATCGGCTACAAAGTAACAACACTTGGTCAGCACCTTATAAGGGTTCATTCATGCCAGATTTAGTTTCATTCCATTCAGTGGTTCTCTAAAAGAAGTCATTTGTATGCATTTCCCATAGGGTCCTATGTTAAACTAAGTTCCCGCTGGCGGCCATCTTGGATGATGGATCGGCTACAAAGTAACAACACTTGGTCAGCACCTCATAAGGAACATTCATGCCATGTTTGGTTTCATTCCATTCAGTGGTTCTCTAGAAGAAGTTCAAAATGTTAACGACGACACCGGACGACGCCGGACGACGGATGCCAAGTGATGAGAAAAGCTCACTTGGCCGTTTGGGCCAGGTGAGCTAAAAAGGATTTCATAAAATTTTGTCAAATACCATTTTAAGGTATATGATTGAATTATAAAAGAAAAAATGGGGGTTCATGGGCAAAAAATTTAATGTTTAAGAAATGGATAAAACCCGAGGATTCCGAAAATCTGACAAAAAGACCAAAACATGACCAGCGAGTATCCTTAATACAATTCACTAACACGTCAACTAATAATTACTGCATAAAAAGTGTTTTATTTATTACTACATTGTAATTAATGTTACATTGTAGAGTCACAATAATCTGTCATATTTTATTGTAAATGTTTCATCTTTAATTAGATAAATCATTATTTGTAAGCCATTAATGTGCTAATGATCTGATAAAAAATAAAGTATTCATATATTCATGACAAAATTTTCATTATATGTGCTTTCAGTTGATATCCTAGGCCATTTATTTTTAATTAGTTGGTTTATGGATCCGCTGACCTGATTTTGCCCATTTGAAGAAAAAAAATAAAACGGAATATATTGGTTTTTTATTACCGCCAACCCTCTCAAATCAGCCATCCCAAAAATAAAAATAAATTAAAATCCTTTTGCATCAAAATTTCATAAAAGATGATGTTCCAATTCGACTAAAAATAGATTATCCATTAATAAAATACTTGCAAACATGATCCAAAAAAAATCTATTTATAGCTGTTAGTTGATGTCAATTTCCAAAACAAGCTTTATGAAACAAATTTCCTATTACAATCCATGCGGCTTTTAAGGTCGTTTTGTATGAATATCTTGATTCCTTAAGAT
Organism: Mytilisepta virgata; assembly: GCA_028015205.1. Classification (NCBI taxonomy): domain Eukaryota; kingdom Metazoa; phylum Mollusca; class Bivalvia; order Mytilida; family Mytilidae; genus Mytilisepta; species Mytilisepta virgata. The sequence continues at coordinate 37,702,837 of CM051520.1, forward strand.
ATCGATTCCACTCATTTTATCTTGTCGTAGTTGATGAGTCGGGTCCCTTAAAAAGGGAATGGTCTACTGATCAACACCTTTCAAGATAGATGTTCTGACATTTGGGTTTCAAATCATTTCCAACCTTTGTGTATTTGGCAATATAACCAATATTGTTCAAAAGTACACGATTTGCCCTCTTTTTTTTTCTTTTTATTCGACCAACGGACCCTATTTAAAAAAAAAAAAATCTGTAAACCAATTAATTAAAAATAAAAGGCCTTATGGTCACTGTGAAATTAAGCGTATATAGAAGACCTCTATATTTTTTATAAATTGAGGTATTGGATATCCATTTTAAGTTTTCTGTGTACATATCAAATACGTGGAATATGAATGTAGTATTTTTACACTTTTTTTTTAAAGTATATCACATCTCTCTGGTATCATTTATATAACATGTATGTCAATATGTCATTAAAAAGTCTGAGAGAAAGATTTTTTGAATTCAATTTTCCATCAAAAATAGGGCTTATTGAGTTTGTATAAAAAGTTAAGAGGCCTACTCGATTCAGCCTACTCTGAACTATCAGTATATCATTAATTGAAAACCAGTTGCTGGAAACATTAAATTCAGCAACAGAATATCTTGTCATCAATATAAAATGACATGGCAGTGTTAGAAATGAGCGCTTGCCCAACAAAAGTTGAAATCCCCTTGGGCAAGTAAACCACTGCTTGTACTTTCCCAGAGGGCAAGTGAAGCATTTGCCTCCGGTTGGTACTTCAGTAATTTCGCCATGTTTCATTCTCAATAACAGCGATTTTTGTCCAAGGACAGAACAGGGAAAGGATCGTAAAAAAATTAGTTTGTAAGCTTTTACATTCCATATTATATCAGTAACATACCCAAAAGAGATCGATCAAATCTGAGACAACCGAAAGCAATTTGTAATCTAAATCAATCGTGTACTTTTTTTTAAACAGAAAACAATTCAAAATGTAGGAGAAATCCTTAACAAATACTGTGGATTCATTATTATTCGTCGTATACCAATTTTCGTGGTTTTCGTGTGTCCCAGTAAACCATGAATTTAAATATCCAACGAAAAATAATATTTTCACTTAAGCTTAAATGCACGAAACATGCTAACCACATACATATCCAAGACGACATTGAACAATTGTGTTTTTACAGCATGTACTTGGATACTGACATATGATGAGTCAGCTATATCCATAGAGGATACAGTGTTTCATGTAATTTTGTCTTTGGTAACATATAAACGTTAAAAATATTAATCCTAAGTACACCTAAACAAGACTTTCTCATAAATTACAATAAAAACATATTGTAAAAAGATAATAAAGCTGAAATTATTGATCGTAATCGGATTAAAAATGTATGTATATGCCCCGAGTTATTCGGTGACAAGTGATTGCAATTTTGTCAATATATATTTAACACCTAATTATCCTAACAAGTAAATAATTATGAATTTTGTTAATCTTGTTAAATTCATGACAACTTTTGTTGCATTACAAATTTGAAGAATCTGTTTATTAGAATTTTGTTTTAAAGTGCTTAAAATCAGTACTTTACTGTACAATATCAAAGTATGATCAGCACGTTTTGTTGCAGTATTTTCATGATATCTGATGTGCCAAGCCACGATTTTCAGTATTTCAACAACTTTTTAAATTTTTTGTAAGCCAGCAATCCACGAATTTACGTATCCCACGAAATGCCTTTTTTTCGCTATCCACGAAAATAAATGAATCCACAGTAGACCAGAACAGCTATAAAGTATTTTGATGTTGAGATCGTGTCAATTATGGACAAAACAAGATGTCTGGCATAAATTTACATAAATTGACTATTTATATTAAAGACCATTGTGAAATTAAATAAAATTGCAACTTTGGGTTTCTGTAACACGAGACCCCCTCATGTTACACCTGAAACAAAGTTTTCAACCTGACTATGCCTACATGTGTATGGGGTAACAGCCCAGAAGATAAACATTTACTTTGGCCAGATTTATTTAAGAAAGCCTCAGACTGCTTCTTGACGAATTGAGTTTTTAAAGGGCTACAGAAGTTTTAATAAATATCCGTTTTATTATAGGATTTTTTCTTTATTTTGAACTTTGTCTTGATAAATCTATTTTTTATTTATTCAAGAAATTTGTAGAAAAAAATATTTTTTAATGTATAATTGCCTTTTTTTTAACAATTGTTATGGTCGACAAAATTAACTTTGTCGACCGACAATTGTTAAAAAAGATATTTTTTTCAAGAATGTATTTTAAGAGGAAAATGATGACAGTTGACATTCCCTTTTAACAAAAATTTGATTGATATAGTGATAAAATAGCACATTCAAAAGATACTGTCCAAGAGTTTTGTTACTTGTGGGACAGTTGTGGTGATTGATAAATGAAATAAAAAGCAATATTTTTTTATTCTATTTTATCATTATAATTCATTATGTTGAAAAAACTCACAAAGACAGTAAAATCATAACTATTTTGATATCAAGTTCTAGTTGTCTTATTAAAGAAAGATAGCCCTAGTATGTATGAATAATATGCTCTATGTCCTCAGCTGTGATGTCTACTGTCATTGAATACATTTTTTTTTTCACTGATGTATTTATTTTTAGGGTGGGGTGGTTGTAATGGAGGAAATCGTGATTTACAACTTGAAATCTCAACACTTTTTAATTGTGGAGATTTAAATTTGAATTTTCTTTTCACAGAAGTAAATTTTCCTATTCATCAATATGTTTTATGGCTGATAAAGAAATCATAGGGGGATTGCTGATTAGTGACTTGAATATCCCCACACTGTTGAAGATTTCTGAATTTTTATTTTCAAAATTGGGACCACATTTAAACATGGGTTTGTGAAAGTGGTGAAGTATTTGATACACCAAGGATGCAACAGTTGGGGAAAGAGTGCAGGGATAGCTGTTGTTTCTAACTGCTTCTATCCAGTCATATTTCCATTTCAAACTAATTTTAATGAATTAGTTTATTTTGAAAAAGAAGATAGTTTCAGTTATATTTTTCTTACATGATACCAAGCCAGAAAAACAGCAAACAAAATAAATAAATAAGATTATTATTTATAATTTATTTTCCAAAATTATCAATTCATTTTATAATCTTTATCAGTTAAAATATTAGTTTTAACGAATTACCTTCATTTCTACAACTACTGGCTCTCAAGAGCCTGTATCGCTCACCTGGATTTAACTTTTCACTTTAAGCAGGACTAAAAATTTAAGTGTTGCAGAGAATTTGGCTGGTTTTTCTATAGGGTTCTATGTTTAACTATAAGTTCAGCTGTGGCAGCCATCTTGTTGTGACAGGCCCGGTCAATGGACACATTTCTATAAGAGAACCATCTAAGGACCATTACTGCTAAGTCTTGTTCTAACTGGCTAAGTGGTTTCAGACAAGAAGATTTTTAAATTAATTTTCCCATAGGGTCCTTTATTTAACTAAGTTTGGCCCTGGCGGTCATCTTGGTTGACAATCCATGTGATCGGACACAATTATGCGAGAGGACCATCTAAGGACCAATGCTGCCAAGTTTAGTTCCAACTGCCTCAGTAGTTTCAGACGAGAGGATTTTTGAGTGAATTTCCCATAGGGTCCTATGCTAAACTAAGTTCGCCTGTGGCGGCCATCTTGGTTCACAGTCCACGAAATTGGACACATTTCTGAAAGAGGACCTCCTAAGGACCATTGCTGCCAAGTCTGGTTCCAGTTGATTTCAGACAAGATTTTTCAATAAATTTTCCCATAGGGCCCTATGTTAAACTAAGTTTGGTTGTTGCGGCTGTCTTGGTCGACGGTCTGAGTCATCATAAAAATTCTGAAAGAGAACCTCCTAAGAACCACTACCGCCAAGTTTCGTTCCAATTGGACTCGTAGTTCCATAGAAGAAGATTTTTTAAATTCATACCCCCCTTTTTCCTATTTTCAGTAACAGCAACCATGTCGGTTGGAATTCGGGGATGCCGGACATAATTTTGGAAGGGGGCCAACCAAGGACTATTCCACCAAAGTTTGGTCCCCATTGGCCCAGTGGTTTCAGAGATCTTTAAAGGAAAGTTTATGCCAGATGCCATCTTTAAAAGGGCAAAAACTCATATAATGGGTCAATCAATGATTTTGGTCATTTGACTTATTTGTAATCTTACTTTGTTGAACATTTTTGCTCCTTACAGTTTGTCTTTATCTATAATAATATTAAAGATAATAACCTAAAACTGCAAAATTTCATTAAAATTAAAAATTCAGGGGCAATAAACAAAGGGTTGACCAATTCATCTGAAAATTTCATGGCAGGTAGAACTTTATCTGTTGAAACATTTTTCCCACTGTCAGTTTTGCTCTAAATGCTTCAGTTTTTGAGATATAAGATAAAAACTGCAGTTTACCCCTATGTTCTATTTTTAGCCCTGTCGGCTATATTGGTCGGCGTACACACTTTTAAAACTAGATACCCTAATGATGCTTGTGGCCAAGTTTGGTTCCATTTGGCTCGGTAGTTTCAGAGGAAAAGATTTTTGTAAAAGTTAATGGACGACAACGGACTCAAAGGGGTGACGATAGCTCACTTAACCCCCCTTGTCAGGTGAGCTAATAAAACTAGAGGCTCTCAAGAGCCTGTGTCGCTCAACTGTATCTAATGTGATTTTGGAAATTATGTAAAATGATATAATGATTGAGACCAAGATTGGTTTAATTCGACACAGTATTTAAAATTAAAAACAGGTCATCTTAGTGTAGTCTTACAACAGCTACTGAAGACATCTTATCATTATTATTTTTGAATATGTGGTCAAGTTGTGACCATTCAGAATTTTTTTTACAATTTTCTGATAGACTTCTAAACATCTTGGATGATGGATCGGCAACAAAGTAACAACACTTGGTCAGCACCTCATAAGGAACATTCATGCTATGTTTTGTTACATTCCATTCAGTGGTTCTCTAAAAGAAGTCATTTGTATGCATTTCCCATAGGGTCCTATGTTAAACTTAGTCCCCCGCTGGCAGCCATCTTGGATGATGGATCGGCTACAAAGTAACAACGCTTGGTCAGCACTTCATAAGGAATATTCATGCCATGTTTGGTTTCATTCCATTAAGTGGGTCACTAAAAGAAGTCATTTGTATGCATTTCCCATAGGGTCCAATGTTAAACTAAGTCCCCCGCTGGCAGCCATCTTGGATTATGGATCGGCTACAAAGTAAGAACACTTGGTCAGCACCTCATAAGGAACATTCATGCCATGTTTGGTTTCATTCCATTCAACGGTTCTCTAAAAGAAGTCATTTGTATGCATTTCCCATAGGGTCCTATGTTAAACTAAGTTCCCCGCTGGCGGCCATCTTGGATGATGGATCAGCTACAAAGTAACAACACTTGGTCAGCACTTCAAAAGGAATATTCATGCCATGTTTGGTTTCATTCCATTCAATGGTTCTCTAAAAGAAGTCATTTGTATGTATTTCCCATTGGGTCCTATGTTAAACTAAGTCCCCCTCTGGCGGTCATCTTGGATGATGGATCGGCTACAAAGTAACAACACTTGGTCAGCACCTCATAAGGAACATTCATGCCAGATTTAGTTTCATTCCATTCATTGGTTCTCTAAAAGAAGTCATTTGTATGCATTTCCCATAGGGTCCTATGTTAAACTAAGTTCCCCGCTGGCGGCCATCTTGGATGATGGATCGGCTACAAAGTAACAACACTTGGTCAGCACCTCATAAGGAACATTCATGCCAGATTTAGTTTCATTCCATTCAGTGGTTCTCTAAAAGAAGTCATTTGTATGCATTTCCCATAGGGTCCTATGTTAAACTAAGTTCCCCGCTGGCGGCCATCTTGGATGATGGATCGGCTACAAAGTACCAACACTTGGTCAGCACCTCATAAGGAACATTCATGCCATGTTTGGTTTCATTCCATTCAGTGGTTCTCTAGAAGAAGTTCAAAATGTAAAATGTTAACGACGACGCCGGACGATGGACGCCAAGTGATGAGAAAAGCTCACTTGACCCTTTGGGTCAGGTGAGCTAAAAATACAAAATGTTTCTTATTCTAGAAATTTTTCCTTAAAACAGACAATTATTTAGAGTATAACAAAATAATTTTTGTACACAAAAATTCATTATCAATTTTCAAATATTGAAAAACCATTTTCTAAAATAAATATATATTAATTCATGTAATAAAAATACTTATTACAGTTTTTAATTAATAGAAAGTGATTAGACTTTTTTTTTCTTACACATGTCCTATTTGTTACATATAATTCTGGACTTGAAATTTGTTGAACGATATTTTGGGTTGATGACATTGTGCCATCAACTCTATCAAAAATAGAACCTATGATATTTTCCAAACGAAATTTGATTTTTTTCCCTATCAAATATATGCCAATTTTTTGTAAACATTTCCCATAAACAAAGGCCATAAATTTTATCACCTTTAAAGTTAACAAAATAAAGCTGTTTTTCATTGCTTTGGTGTCAAGCAGCATTTTCCTTAAAGCCAATTAGAATTTTATTTTCAACAATTTTTCTACTTTAATTGTGCCAATAAACATGTAAACTGATTCAACAGGTAAGATTTATACAATTTATTTACATGATTAAACCCTGTGATATGTTCTTAATACATGGGAACGGAATTGTGATTTTATTTCCGAAAGTGTCTAAATATGCATTTATGTACAAAAACCAAGAAAAAAGAATAGCACTAATCTAACCAGGAACATCTGGACATTAATGTGGTTTTGCTGTTGTAGATTGTGGTCCCCAAAATCTGGGTGTGCACACTCTATTGGAACACCAAATACAATTCAACAGTTCCTCCTCCACTACTTACATGGTAACTCAGAATAAAATAATACAAATATGTTTCTATATTTTTCTTACCTAGAGATGTGACAAAGTGTGTATGTGCCTCCAGTGTTTTGTGATTTCTTTTATTTCTAATGTCCCAAATACGTAATGTCTTATCATCCGAAGCACTCAGAATGTATTTTCCTCCAGGGTGAAATAATAGTCCTCTTACCCAGTTGTCATGGCCTATCTGTTGAAACAAATGTCACATTTTTTAAAACTTTCCTCAATACCAAATAATTTCACATTAACAAGGAATGAGGAATTCGTGTATTATACTTACCATCTCATACTTCTTTTACCATATCCCTTGTGTTGTGTCATTAGTTGTTAAACCAAATATGTTATGCACTTTTTAATATGTACTTGAATTCTAAACTTGTGAGAATTGTTCCCTATGAATGTAAAAGGACTAAAATTCCTATTATTTCACACATTTGTAGTTTTGGTTGAATTTCTTCAAAACAATCTTATATGGGGATTTATCGTATTTCCCTATGGCTATATCGACCTGCTGAGGCCTTCAGAATTTCCCGTATTTCGGCACTGTGACGTCGTAAAGAGTTGACCCGACCCTAATATGAGCTGACCCGAATATATCAGCGACGTCATAATGTTTGACCCAACGTTGACCCGAATATATCAGTAAAACATCCGGTTATAGGCGGATGGCCATTGAAAAGTAAGAAATTCCATTAAGATTGCTAGTTAACAATACGATAAATTTATCATCAAGTTTTCTTCAAACAAATATTGTAAAATATAAGCCGCTCGACACAATATGAAGCTTTTTGGCTCGTTCGCTACGCTCACTCGCCGAAAAAGCTTCACATTGTGTCTCGCGGCTGATATTTTACGATATACGTTTGCAGAAAACCTGATAATATGTACGTATCAAAAGCTGTACCGTGATTTCTGATTGTTACGTTTCAAATTATTTTATCAGACAGCTGTCTCGTTGACATTACCCCACATTTCCATTTCTTATTTCCCACATTTTGATGGTTTAATCTCTAGGCCCAGATAACAAGTAGGATATATTTTTAAACCTAAATAGTCCACTTTCCACTACATTTTGATAGTTTTATCTATAGAAGCGAATATCATGAATGGTACACTTACCAAAGTAAACAGACAAAGTCCTACACTAATATCTAATATTTTGACAGTTTTATCTATAGAAGTGAATATCATGAATGGTACACTTACCAAAGTAAATAGACAAAGTCCTACACTAATATCTAATATTTTGACAGTTTTATCTATAGAAGCGAATATCATGAATGGTACACTTACCAAAGTAAACAGACAAAGTCCTACACTAATATCTAATATTTTGATAGTTTTATCTATAGAAGTGAATATCATGAATGGTACACTTACCAAAGTAAATAGACAAAGTCCTACACTAATATCTAATATTTTGACAGTTTTATCTATAGAAGCGAATATCATGAATGGTAAACTTACCAAAGTAAACAGACAAAGTCCTACACTAATATCCCACATTTTGATAGTTTTATCTCTAGACCCAGATATCAGGAATGGCCCGTTTCTAGTACTACCTTTTCCTTTCTTTGACTGAAATACAAAAAAGAAATGAAGAAAATATGTCCACTAGAAGTCTCTTGAATGGATGAATGGATGGATTGTTGTTTAACGTCCAGTGGCAGCAAGGTGCATATCAGGACGAGAACATGTTGATATGATAATGAATATGATCCCTGCTTTGTACTAGACCGACACACTAAGGCAGATTTTTAATGTGCTAGCTCACGAGGTAACTGTCCGCAGGAATACATATCACCCCACTCGGACACATTATACTGATTCCGAGCCGACCAGTAGATCTTTGCTCTTACTCCTAGATGCCGCGTGTGTGGCGGAGAAGCAGCAAATACCAATTTTGATTTCTTTGGTTTGACCCGGCCAGGGATCGAACCCGCGACCTTCCGCACTCAAGGTGAGCACGCTACCACGAGACGAATAATTCCATATGGAGAGAAGGGCATCCAACAATACACAATTATTGCCCCCACATGAGATAAACATCACAATTGTCCACCGAGGTGTGTTTCCTTATGAGGGCTTTAGCCCAAAGGAAGACAACATCTCAAGAATGACAATTGTGATGTCCGTCTCAAATAGAGGAAATAAGTGGTTTATTATATCTAACAAACACAACCCACTCTGTGTATTCCGGAACATCACATTTGTCGCTATTGTTTCATGACATCACAAACATAAATATCCTGCACCGATGACAGTAAATTTTTAGAAAAACATTAAAATTGTCTTATTACAATAATACTACGTATGGTATAATTAATTACTGTTATCACTCATAATGCAACGATGATACCAAGTTGCACAAAAAATAGAACCAATTTTAATAAACAAATCAAAGTAGTTCCTGCTTAAAAAGTTGGTCATTTTAAATGTTACATGATAATATTCTATTATAACAAATGATTGTTATTTTGATTTTAAATTTACTCTTTTGATTACTGCTTTCGCTTTCCACATTTTGGACTTGGATCACTTCTAATGAGATGATTCATTCAAGTGTATTAAAAAAGTATAATAGTAATTTTTATTACATAATGTAAGAAGAAAATCATTACTCCATAAACATAGGGTTCTGAGAAATAGACCACAACGCAAGTCCTTAACCAAAGTCACTCATACTCACTCAAACATCAATGCCCTGTGATACACAGGGTTAAAATGATTGTAACATGTAATACTGTGAATTCCCTTACACATATTTTCATGCTTTGGTGAATATTGAATGTTTCAAAGACACAAACACCATAGTTATTTTTTAATAATTCATTTCAAAATTTACATTATGCTGAATACTTATAATTCGTGTGTTTTAATGTAGCAACATAAAACTTATCCAACTTAATATAATTAAATCAACATCAACATTAGTATAACAATTCTATATACGGATTGTGATATACAGTGGATTCCTCTTAATTGCAAAGTCAGAGAAAATTTTGCAATTAACAGAAAAGCTTCCCGGACAGAAAGTACAAAACAGATGACAACCCTCTGTCAACAAAACATGTTTTCTTTGGGTTTTACATATACTTTATGGGTTGTATTTACTGAATAAAGCTTTGCAGTAGAAATATAAATAAAGAAATTATTATTTTTTCTCAGTTTATTTAATTTTACTATAAAGTAGATTGCTAGAAATTTGAAAACAGAGGTAGGTAAATAAATGGCCATTCTGCTATTCTCCTATATTATTAAGCCAAAGTCGATTTCCCTTTTCATAAATTAATATTTATATAAGATTTGTTTACTTCATTTTTTAAGTTGTTAAACACTAATTTGTGGTCAGTCAATGCAATTTCTTTGATCTATTAATTTCATGATTATTTAAGAGTTGTTGAAAAAATGGCTGACAATGTTTTCAATCATTTGTTTGATCTTGGGACACAAGGATTAAGATATTAAAACTTTCTTTAATTAAAAGTTTCAACGAAAAAATTGACAAACAACATTTGAAAACAATTTTTATTGAAATGATTATGAAAACATCCAAAAAATAAGTGTGCATGAAGGATAGCACAGTTCTGTAATGAGAAGTTTTCAACTTTTTATTTTTCCAAAATTTGCAAATAAATGCAACTTTTACACTTTTGTGCTAAAATTTTCTTTGCAGTTAACAGGAATTTGCTTTTAACTGCTTTCCAATCAACAGATCTATTTAACATTGATTAAATTGGAAATGGATTGGTGTTTTAACTTATTTTGCAACTAACAGGTAAGCAATTAAGTGCAATTGACTGTACTGCAATACAAAAATACTTTAAAAAGATTTCACATTTTGAAATATACCCAGACACATACATCAGTGTTGACGGCTTCATTTATTTCTGGATGTGACAATTCTGGAGCCCAAGCAATACATTCCACAACATGTTCATGCTCTCTTAACTCAGCCTTACATTCTTTGGTTGCTGTCACCCAAATTCTAACCGTCTGAAATTATATGTAACTTCATTAAGTTAAAACAGTTGTGCATGAATGGGTGAGCTATTGGTGAGGTCCTAATAATTTTACAGTACAATGTATTTGGAATGCACAGTAGCCAGTAAGACAAACTTGGGAAAGTGTCCAAGTATTTTTTTTTTTTAAAGCAGATTAACTCAAGCCAGCGACTATATTTCTTGACATTTTAGTTTTAATCAAACCTATACTACAATTAAATGCAATGAGCAACATGATGGTGGTCTAAAGCTTTATGGGTACCAGATATTTCTTTCTATTTTAATTTTCTTTAATAATATTCTGTTCAGTCAAATGTACATGCTGAAAGCTGGCTTAATTGATGTTCCATCGGTATCTTTCTAAATTAGTTTCATACGATCATCAACAAGTTGGGAACAAACTCTCAGATGAGGGATACCGCTCAACCAAAGGGATTATCCCTTTTATGAGGGATTATTTTCAAGTGCATTTAAAGTAATTTTCTAACATTCTAATTTTCAATTAAATAAGGCACATCTGCACACAATTTGCACAAATTTAAAAAAATAACACTTTATGTATCCTATCTAATGAAAATAAAACATTTCCATGAAATATGGTAATTTCATGGACATGTGGTGTCTTTCTTATTTTAGATACTTTTTTCTTTGGAAGAAATTGAAGTTTTACCTTTTTGATAAAAAAAAAGTCAAAACTTAAAAAATAATTTTTTATCACTTGACGTTTTCCCCTCGTGAGAGTGATGTTCCCTCAATTTAGTGGTTACCCCTTGTCTGAGGATTTTCTCCCAACCTGTTTAATTTTAATGTTTGTTTTATATCAAAGTTCAAATCATTGCAAGACGAATATTTTGTATTGTCTTTAATAGGTCAATGAATACATCATCGAGATCACATTGAATGGCCATGTTAGGTTGCAAAACACTGACTTGGGAGACAACAGAGGCCACGAATATATTGGATGGCCTGTCATCTGTTACATTTAGGTCATTTTACTGCTCCAATATCGTGATTACTAACGGCTTCATTAAAACATGTCTCGTAGGCCTTTTATAATAAATAATATACCGCCCTTTTTCAGATTTAATGTACAGGTAAAAAGGTGTGTTTAATGTATAACAGAATACAATAAATACAATATATCAAGGCTTAGTCAATCAGAGGAAAATGAGAAGTGATTTCCAGTAGGCTTAAATGCAAACTTATGTGCCACTGTAGACACCATATATGCCACACAATCAACATCAAATGAGGACTCTTTGAAGTGTTTCTCCCAATTATTATTCCTATCAAATTTGAAAAGATTTGGCATTGTAGTTTTAAAGGAGAACAGTGAAAATTTGACCAATCATAATCAACCATTGCTTTTGGCAGCAGCTCGGAATGAAACGAGAATTTTATAGACACCCTTCCATTCATTATTCCTGCAAATATTGGTTTAAATTGGTTGAGCAGTTACAGAGATGATGGGCCAGGTTAGCTAAAATAGAATTCATATAAGCTATCTTTACATTCATTCATTTAGGAATTGACCGTAATTTTTTTTTAGTCTATTGAGAAATAACCTCAATCAAATGGCGGGTTATTTGAAAGTGTCCACCATGTGCATTGAGGTTATTTCGAATAGATTGAAAACAAAATTACAGTCAATCCTTAAAATTTAATTCCAATTGTTGTTTTGATGTCTAAAACGTTGGGATTCCCTTAATGACGTCATAGTGAAAACGAAAATTTAGTCTATAATATCATAGACGAAAAAAAATTGACCAATCAAATGACACGTTATATCCAATTTTAAATTATTCTTCAAAACACTAGCAAAAGTAGGCATATTTACTACATACCGTATACACATCTGGAAAGCTTTGTTTTACTATGTTTATGGTAATGAAAAAATTACCTACATTTTATGTTTTCAAAAGTCCTTTGCACATGACTGGAGATTATATGAATAATTTACCTGATCATTTGAACAACTTGCAATTAAGGATCCATCATGGTAAACTCGTACCATTCTCACCCACTCCCTGTGTCCAGTGAAGGTCTTCACACAGAAACTACATGTATAAAAAAGTCAACAACATATTTCCCCTGGTTAAGTTAATACAGAAGACGAAATTTAACATGTTTAATTAGACACTAAATATAAATGTTATACAAGTAGTAAATAACTATTTATTTGGGAAATTATTATGTTACATAAATGTATCTTTGAGACAGAACACTAATGCAAGATCCCTGCAAATTTTATAACATAATTTAACAAGCAAATTACAGATGATCTCCAATTCAATTTCCTTTTCATTGATTGTACTTGAATCCCAAGAGTAGTAACACTAAAATAATACATACCCTGAAGCTACTTCCCACATCTTGATTGTTTTATCTCTAGAACACGAAAGAATGAAGTCTCCACTGGGCATAAATGTTACACTTGAAACATTGTGGTCATGGCCTGGAATAAGCAGTTTTCATTGACATAACCTCAATTTGCTCTTACAATACAATGTTTACTGTAATATGCATGTTAGATCATTTTATGTCACATGTATAAACAAGAGTGTTCACACTAAATATCTCACCAGATCATGTGCATGGACACAGAATAATGATTTTCTGATACTCCACATTGAAACTCCAAGAAAAATGCATTAAAAGAAATAGTTATGGTCAGGTGTCATACAATGTATGTCTAAAAAAAAATGATCCAAGTCACTCAAGCCTATTATTGCGTCCAAGGAGCCTGAATCGCTCTTCCCGAAATCATTTGCAGACTTAAAACAGAATAAATTGTTTGACTATGTCCATCTTTGCTGGCAGTCTGGAGGAACACTGCTCCCAAGTTCTAACTGGCACACTGGTCTTGCCAAATTGCTCACTGGTTTCAAACAAAAAGATCTTTTAAATGAATTTTCCCATATGGTGCTATCTTTGTGGCCATTAAGTGGGATCATAGAATACAATTCTGAAAGAGGACCATATAACAACCAATGCTGCAAAGTATGATTCCAACTGTCTAAGTGGTTTCAGACAAGAAGATCTTTAAGACCAAGTAAAAAAATAAGTAACATCAAGATAAAAAATAGGGTAGGCAGGGATTTTTTTAACATAAAGTCTATGGAGAAATTCTAACAGTGCTTATTGAAAAATGTCCAAAATATCTTTAGGGTAGGTAGGGTAACCAGAAACACACATATATTTTTTTATATGGCCTAAGTGAATTTCCCATAGGATCCTATGTTAAATTAAGTTTACCTGTGGGGGCCATCTTGGATGGTGGTCAGGGTCATCAGTTACAATTCTGTTAATGGACCATCTCAGGACCATTACTGCCAGGTTTGATTCCAACTGGCTTACTGGTATGAGACAAGAATTTTTAACATTTTTCCCCTGGCATAGGGGAACTTTGTTAAACTTTGTTTGGTTTTTACAGCCATCTTGGATGAAGGGCAGGGTCCTAGGATACAATTCTGAAAGAAGAACATAGTAGGACCATTCCTGCCAAGTTTGGTTCCATAGAGTCCTATGTTAAATTAAGTTTGCCTATAGTGGCCATCTTGGATGGCAGTTGGGGTCAATGGATATAAATCTGAAAGAGGACCTTTTAAGGACCATTCTTGCCAAGTTTGGTTCCATGTGGCTTAGTGGTTTCAAACAAGAAGATATTTAAGTGAATTTCCCATAGGGTCTTATTGTTAAATTAAGTCCCCTGCGACAGCCATCTTGAGTGGCACTTCGAATCATTGGATACAAGTCTGATTAAGGACCAGCTAAGGACCACTGCAGCCAAGTTTGGTTCCAGTTCCCTTACCTGTTTCAGACAAGAGGACTTTTAAGTCAATTTTCCCATAGGGTCCTATGTTATACTATGTTTGGTTCTGGTGGCCATCTTGGATTGCGGGCAAGGTCAATGGATATATTTCAGAAAGAGGACAATCTAAGGACTATTGCTGCCAAATTTTGTTTCAATTAGACCAGTGGTTTCAGAAGATCTATAAAAGGAAAACTTACGATGACGCAGGATGCAAAGTTATGACAAAAGCTCACATGCCCTTTGGGCCAGGTGAGCTAAAAAGTGTCTATAGACCAAAAATAATGAGTCTAAATATAACATTTGTCGAGAAATGGACTTATATGTGAAAATGTGAAGCGCTAAAGCATGAAATTGAGATCAAGGTCAGCTGTCACAGACATTTACTTGCCAAGAAGTATCTACACACCACATATGGTGGATATATAGATATAAAACCTTCAGACAAATGGAAATCGCGAAAATGTGACACAAGTTACTCAAGCGTGAAATAGAGAAAAAGTTCATGGTGTCCGACTGGTATATAACTGCTAAGAACTTTCACTGACCAAATACTGTGGATCTAATTAGTAAAATTGCTGAAAAAATATACAATCATGAAAATACATGGCAAGTCACCAATGCATGAAGGTAAGATGACAGGTATCAAACTGGCATAAACCCACCAAGGACTATCTATTGAAAATACATGGTTGATCTAGATATAATAAAATGCTCCGCTGGGCGCAGCTTGATACGACCGCAGAGGTCGAACCCTGAACAGTTGGGGCAAGTATGGACACAACATTCAAGCTTGATACAGCACTGAATTTGGTTGATTGATTGATTGTTGCTTAACGTCCAGTGGCAAATATTTCATGCATCTTCATGACGAGAACCAGTTCAATTTATCAAACAATTCAATTAGGGGTGGGATGGGACACAAAGGGGAACCAATTTTGACTGCCACTGTAAAAGGAGGATGGTTGGGTAGGGTCGGATAATTTAGCCTCCTGTAGCGGCCATCAGCCTACTCTTTTTCGAAAACTACAGAAGGGGTCTTTAGCGTGCAGGGAGTGTGGCATTCTCCAAACACGTTACCCACTATGGTCCGCGGTCAGGCTTTCCGTATTATGACCTGACAACCCCCCCAACGAGACTGAATTTGGATTGTGAATAAATATTTGACACAGCATAGGTTTCTGACACAGAATTAATGTGGTCTAAGAACTTAAAATTTTTTAATTTACCTATTCAAACAATATCAGTATTATTTGTTTTTATATATAAATCAGAAATAACCAATTTAAAATTTAAAATTGGGCACACATATCAATTTCTTGCTATTGCGCAATACTGTGCAATTGAAGATTTCTTGCTATTGTGCAATACTGTGCAATTGAAAATTCCCCCCCCCCCAAAAAAAAATAAATAATTTACCCCTTTTTTAGCTTTTGTGCAATACACTATGAAGTTGCACATTGACCCCCCCCCCCCCCCCCTCCCAAAAAAAAAAACCAAAAAACAATAAAATTTATTGTAACCCCCCTTTTTTTGCTAAAAGAAATTTGAAATTTCCTTTTTAATTTATGAAATATGAAATGAGAAAAAAATTAAATGTGTTTGGATTACCTCCCTTAGCCCACCAAGATAATATCATACATTTCTATTTACTTATACTAAAGTTATTGTGCAAAAACCAAGAAAAATGCTTATTTGGGCCCTTTTTTAGCCCCTAATTCCTAAACTGTTGGGATCAAAACTCCAAAAAATGGTCATAAACCTTGTGTTAAAATTTCATAGATTTCTATTTACTTATACTAGAGTTATTGTGCGAAAACCAAGAAAAATGCTTATTGGGCCCTTTTTTGGCCCCTAATTCTTAAACTGTTGGGACCAAAACTCCCAAAATCAATCCCAACCTTCCTTTTGTGGTCATAAACCTTGTGTTTAAATTTCATAGATTTCTATTAACTTATACTAAAGTTATAGTGCGAAAACCAAATGTCTACAGACTCCGACGGACGACGACGAGGACGACGCCAACGTCATACCAATATACGACCGCAAAAATTTTGCGGTCGTATAAAAAATGCTTAAACATTCGTATGGGTTCCACAGAATCCAGTGTCTCGCCTGTGTTCACTGTTGTCTATGTTTTCAGTGTAATACTTCAATGTACATAATTTTTCTCCACATATTATTTATTGATCATGAGGAATCTTCTGTCAAAGTTTGGTAAAAATCCAGGATGGTTTAAGAAAGTAATTAATGTTTTAAAAACTTTAACTGCAGAAGATAAGTAATGTTAACTTCGAGAAAAACTAAGTCCATTTATAAGTAAAATACGGAAAAATGGGAAAAAATTATTACAAAATTTTCCTCTGAATACTATGTTTTGATCACAAACTTCTGTCCAAGTTTGGTAAAAATCCAGGATGGTTTAAGAAAGTTATTAATGTTTAAAAAAAACTTTACCCACACGGTGAATGTAAATGTTGAGGCAGCTGAAGACGGAATGTAAGACCATTAAGTTTTGCTTCCGCGACAAAAGTCACATGCTTGACAAAAATGGACCTAATAGAAACTAAAATTGTCCTGAATACCCCCGCAGCAACATGTCTGTTTTGAAGCCTACACAAAGTTCAAATCATCACATTTTTCAAAAAACTCGCCCAAACAGAAAATCCTGGCAATATGCACATCTCCATGTGATCTAACACTCCATAAAGTTGTCTCGGGCCATTACAGCAATCCTCAGGCCATTCTCGGCATCGCCTCAGGCCATTATTACAAACCTTCGGCATATAAAAGAGCCAGTGTTTTCCCTAGAAATTTTTTGAAGCATAGGGGGATTGACTGAAATGATGGTGGTCATGAATTCTGAAGGATGGGGGTAAAATAAATTGATATAGTATTATAAGGAATTTAAAAATTTCAAGCATGGGGGCCTAAAATTAATGCATGGGGGTGCCATGGAGAAAACACTGGCAGGGCCATTACGAAAACACCCATTTATTAATACTATAGTATCTGTGGACCAAAGATCTTTTGTGAAAATTTATTAAGGTTTTAAAAAGGTTTATGCTGTTGCCAGAAAGTAATACCTACTGGTATATCTCCCCTTTCGCAACTTTTTGTCACCGGCGAAAAAAAATTAGAATGTTGTAAATAGGAAATATGAATTAAATCTCAAAATAAAGATACAAATAATGTAAAAACAAAAATTTATTGTCAATTATTAGCCATGAACTTCCATTTGTTGAATGCTTCCAAATCATCAAATCTCTTTAATTTTCAACTTGACTGAACTGAACATTTATTTTGCTGACAAATATTATTTCAAATGTTTTGATATTTCATACATACCATACAGTGTTTTGACACATTCATAATCTGTGAAGTCCCATAGTTTTATTTTCATGTCTGCTGAACAAGATACTAGAAAGATAAACAAACCAAAATATTTAAATGACTTAAGAAAAAGACACCTACATGTACTAATGGGAAGTCTTTGTTGTTTATTATCTGTATACTGTGGATTTATTTTTTGGGTAGATAACTATTTTTGTTGTTGATGACAAACCATAATTTAAGTGTTTGGCAAAAAACATTATTGCATTTTTACCATACAAAATTCAGTATCTTTGAAGCACTGAATTTTTATTTAAGCATGAAACCCCAACTAGAGGCTCTCAAGAGCCTGTATCGCTCACCTGGATTTAACTTTTCACCTTGAGCAGACCTAAAAATTTAAGTGTTGCAGTCAATTTGGATGGTTTTTCTATAGGATTCTATGTTAAACTAATTTCAGCTGTGGCAGTCATCTTGGTTGTTAGTCCAGTTTCTAAAAGAGAACCATCTAAGGACCATTTCTGCTAAGTCTTGTTCCAACTGGCTAAGTGGTTTCAGACTAGAAGATTTTTAAATGAATTTTCCTATAGGGTCCAATATTTAACAAAGGTCGGTGTGGCAGCCATCTTGGTTTACAATCCGGGTGATCGGACATATTTCTGAAAGAGGACCTCCTAAGGACCAATGCTGCCAAGTCTAGCTCCAATATTCCAAGTGGTTTCAGAAACAAGATTTTTCAATGAATTTTTCCATAGGGCCCTATGTTAAACTAAGTTCGGGTGTGGCGGCCATCTTGGTTGACAGTCTGGGTCATCGCACAAAATTCTGAAAGAGGACCATCTAAGGACCATTGCTACCAAGTCTAATTCTAATTGGCTTAGTGGTTTCAGATGAGAAGATTTTTGAGTGAATTTCCCATAAGGTCATATGTTAAACTGAGATCTGCTGTGGCAGCCATCTTGGTTCACAGTCAACGAAATCAGACACATTCTGAAAGAGGACCTCCTAAGGACCAATGCTGCCAAGTCTGGCTCCAATATGTCAAGTGGTTTCAGACAAAAAGATTTTTCAATGAATTTTTCCATAGGGCCCTATGTTAAACTAATTTCGGGTGTGGCGGCCATCTTGGTTGACAGTCTGGGTCAACGCACAAAATTCTGAAAGAGGACCATCTAAGGACCATTGCTACCAAGTCTAATTCTAATTGGCTTAGTTGTTTCAAACGAGAAGATTTCTGAGTGAATTTCCCATAGGGTCCTATGTTAAACTAAGTTCTGCTGTGGCGGCCATCTTGGTTCATAGTCCATGAAATCAGACACATTTCTGAAAAAAGACCTGCTAAGGACCAATTTTGCCAAGTCTGGCTCCAATATGTCAAGTGGTTTCAGACAAGAAGATTTTTCAATGAATTTTCCTATAGGGCCCTATGTTAAACTAAGTTCGGTTGTGGCGGCAATCTTGGTTGACAGTCCAGGTCATCGGACACACCTCTGTAAGAGGACCATCTAAGGACCATTGCTGCCAAGTCTGGTTCCAATTGGTCAAGTGGTTTAAGACAAGAAGATTTTTCAATGAATTTTCCTATAGGGCCCTATGTTAAACTAAGTTTGGCTGTGGCGGCCATCTTGGTTAACAGTCCGGGTCATTGGAGATATTTCTGAAAGAGAACCTCCTAAGAACTATTACTGCCAACTTTGGTTGCAACTGGACTTCTAGTTTCATATAAGAAGATTTTTGAAAGTCACCCCCCTTTTTTTTCTATTTTTAGTAACAGCAGCCATCTCGGTTGGAAGTCGGGGATGCCAGACATAATTTTGGAAGAGGGCCACCCAAGGACCATTCCACCAAAGTTTGGTCTCATTTGGCCCAGTGGTTTGAGAGGAAAAGATCTTTAAAGGATAGCTTACGCTGGATGCTGTCTTTAAAGGGCAAAAACTCCTATAAGGGGTCAATCAACGACTTTGGTCATGTTGACTTATTTGTAGATCTTACTTTGTTGAACATTTTTGCTGTTTACAATTTGTCTTTATCTATAATAAAATTCAAGATAATAACCTAAAACTGCAAAATTTCCTTAAAATTAACAATTCAGGGGCAATAACCCAACAAAGGGTTGACCGATTCGTCTGAAAATTTCATGACGGGTAGATCTTGACCTGATGAACATTTTTACCCGATGTCAGTTTTGCTCTAATTGCTTTAGTTTTTGAGATATAAGACAAAAACTGCAGTTTACCCCTATGTTCTATTTTTAGCCATGTCGGCCATTTTGGTTGGTAGGCGGGGTCATCGGACACATTTTTTAAACTAGATACCCTAATGATGCTTGTGGCCAAGTTTGGTTCAATTTGGCCCAGTAGTTTCAGAGGAGAAGATTTTTGTAAAAGTTAACGGACGACGACGGACGACGACGGACGACGGACGCCAAGTGATGAGAAAAGCTCACTTGACCCTTTGGGTCAGGTGAGCTAAAAATGAAGGCAATTCATACTGCATGTAACTTCCATGCTCCATTCTTAAATTTTGTTTCAATACCTAAGGGGAAAATGGATGTAAATATGTTTGCCCTAAGTTGATATGATACAGTTTCAGGGATGATTCCACATGTTTTAAAATGGGTCCCCAAACTATCAAATTGGGAATTTTCCAGAAAATTGGAAAAAATTGTGAACCGACAACAGCAAGATAATAAACAATCATAGCACTATTAGATTTGAATGATATTTTGAAAAATGTTCCTCTTTTTGTATTCCTGTTAAAATGTAGTTTTGTAGTTAACTATGAACGTTTTTAAAAAATTTAGGATGAAAAATTCTTTAAACTGCAAAAGGCTGTCATAATTGTGATGTCAGCTAACTACTATGAAATTAATAATCAGAACGGGAAATTCTGCAGAACACTGTCAGTGTGCATTAATGCACGATCCATTTACGCTTCTACAATACATAGACAAGAAGTATTTACATGTTAAAATTTTCCTGTTGGGATTTAATAAAGTCCTTACCGTTTGTTTACTGTTCAAAATCTGCTTTATTAATTTCAGCTAAAACAGATTAAACTCCTTAAAT
Organism: Mytilisepta virgata; assembly: GCA_028015205.1. NCBI lineage: Eukaryota > Metazoa > Mollusca > Bivalvia > Mytilida > Mytilidae > Mytilisepta > Mytilisepta virgata. Next base: position 37,723,967 of record CM051520.1, read on the forward strand.
TGCAGCATATCAAATGGAAACCTCATAACACGATTAAAGCACTCAAGTGATCAAGAATTTGCGCTTCTAATTACAAGTAAATTTCGGACCGCTCAGAATTTCCGGAAATACGGGTAATTGTTTTTTAGGGGAATTATAATTTTGCCTGAATGTTCTAAAGTTTATATTTAGATATGAAAAATGATACTTATGCAAGGAATATACAGGAAATTGGAAAAATCAATGTAATAAGGCCAAAAAATTGGAAAAAACTACAGATTTACGATGTTTTCCAGAAAAAAAAATCATATTTCTTGAATTGATTTTTTCTTAATTTTTTTTTATAGCCTGAAACCTGAAACAGAAAAAAAGGGGGTTTGTCGAGGGTTTTTCTGAGCTTTGGCATGAAATCTCATAATCTCATGCCGCTTTTTTCATTTTCTTGATTTTTCCCCAAAATTAAGAACATATTATGACATTGTTTAATTGTGGTGTCAAATTCGCGGAACTAAAATTTTCCAGCTATATTGTGACGTGAACCATTATAACATCCAACTTTTACTTGACAACAGTAGCTGTATCGTATCCCCTTAAGCTTGTACATTACATAATATCAGTAGTAAAGCTTAAAGAAATTGAAGAAATTTAAGAGACCCAAAAACACATGGTAATCTGAATCAGTCGCAGATTTATTTTTTCTTTAATTTATAAGTATCAGTATGATGAATGCTTAAACCCAGAGCAGTTCTAAACATTGAAGATTGTTACAAATAATCCGAACCATTATAGCCCGTAATTTGTTTTTTAAATTATTTCAATACGATTTTTGCAAATCATGTCTGCCGCAGTATAAACGTCATTTACCAGTCTATTATGCACTTAATCTTAATCCAAAGCTCAGCACAAAACCGGACTGTATTTTCCCTATCAAACACAGACATCATTTTTAATAATAAAGGTTTATTCCAGTGGAAGATATGATTCAAAATAATCGTATTATTTACAAATGGTACATGTAACTGTTGGAATTAATTTATGTAAAGTCAAGTTAGTTGTTAAACAAGGTTCTAACAACATACAGCAAAGACTGGACTATGAACATCTAGTCTTGCTCTGTCAAGAAGAAGGCTAGTTAGAGACTTGCTTTAGTGTTTCTTGAAAGTTTTATTGAGCCACAATTAATATCAATAAATATTTATTATTGGATATTTTTGTTCCCATTTCAAGTTCATGACAAGACAAAATGTCCAAAAACTTTATCAATACAATAACATTTAACACTTAAATGAAATATAATAAAATACTTGATCCAGATGCAATTTCTCGGTAGATTTTTAGATAAACAATATATTCTACCTAAATATTTTCCTGTGTGATCAAAAGCTATATCTTGTATTGAATCTGTATGTCCTTTCAAGGTTCTCTCATAATCACCAGTTTCATAATCCCATAACTGAAACAAATAACATTTTGACATTTTTAATATTTCAAACCTAGTTTACAAAAAAGTAAATGGTAAATAAATTAAAAGTCTTTATTTTCTAATCAGTCTTTTCCATCGTTCTGAATTTAAGATTTGAATCACTAAATTAACAAGAGGCTCCCAGGAGCCTGAATCGCTCACCTGGTCCTTAAGCTTTGAGGGAGTCTTTCATGAGCTATTACCCCTATAATGGATCATCTGACAACTTCGACCCAATTCAGACTTTTGTAGAGCTCAATGAGCTGATTGTTTAAGCAAACAACAGCTTTTCTCTATTGACAACAACTTAATAAGTACAAATTTCAAAAAAAAATCAAGAAAAAGGGCAATAACTCCTACATGGGTGGTTACATCTTCTTCAAAATTTCAAAGCAGGTAGATCTTGAGGTGTTGAACACTTTAGCTTCCCATCAGAATTTTGATATCTGTCACCATTTTTGAGTTATTTGCAAAAAACTGCAATTTACCCCTATGTTCTATTTTTAGCCATGGCAGCCATGTTTTTTTACAAATCAAAAATCCAAACGATAGTTTAGTAGCACTCATGCCAAGGAACAACTACACTAAGTTTGGTTGCAATTAAACTTATGGTGTAAGAGGAGTTAACGATTTTATTACAATGAATAAAGACTGCAAAAATGGTCAATTTTGATGATCTAAGGGGAATAACTCCTAAAAGGAATGAACCTATAACTTCGATCCTGTCACAAATTTTGTAGATCTTTGTGTGCCTAACAATATGAAATTTAAATTTTTCAAATTTCCTTTATAGTATCCAAGATATTGAGCTTAATAAGTGCAAAATTTGGAAAAAATGCAGAAAAAGGGCAATAACTCCTACATGGGTCGTTGGATCTTCTTCAAAATTTCAGGGCAGGTAGATCTTGAGGTGCTGAACACTTTTACCCTATGCCAGAATTTTGATATCTGTTATGGTTTTTGAGTTATTTGCAAAAAACTGCAATTTACCCCTATGTTCTATTTTTAGCCATGGCGGCCATGTTTTTTTACGAATCAAAAATCCGAACGATATTTTTTGTACACATAATGCCACTAAACAAATGTACCAAGTTTGGTTGCAATTGGACTTATGGTGTCGGACAAGTTAACGTTTGAAAAATTGTTAACAGACGACGACGACAGACGACGACGACGACGGACGCCAAGTGATGGTAAAAGCTCACATGGACCTTTGGTCCAGGTGAGCTAAAAATTTGTAAGGGTTCCGCGGAACCCAGTGTCTCGCCTACTTTTGATGTTGTCTATATTTTCAGTGTGATAGGTGAATGCACATAATAGATTTGCAGTTAATGAAATAAAACATTTGAAATGTATGAAAAAAGATTTTGTTGTAAAAAATTAATACAGTATGCAATTATATATATATAGATTTATAAATGAGTAGAAACATAAATTTATTGAATGAACAAATGTTAAAGAAGACAAATTTTAAAGTGCTTAATGATCTAGCCTTTAATTAAAAAAGTAGAATATATGTACAAATAAGAAAATTGTGGGTTATAGGAAATTGGCATTTTTTTCTCATAAACTACATTTAGAGTGAATTAGAATAAGATGTTTAAGGCCAGGTGAAAAACTGAAAAACAGAAATAAATATTTTACAAAATTTTCTCCTGGATACAATCTTTATATCATAAACAAGCTTCTGTCCAAATTTGGTAAAATTCCTGGATAGTTTAAGAAAGTTATTAAAATTTTAAAAACTTTAACCACAGAGTGAATGTAATGTTTCCTGGCAGAAAAACTAAGTCCATTTATAAGTAAAATACGGAAAAATTTTTTTTTTTTTACTAAATTTACTTCTGGATACTATCTTATGATCATAAACAAGCTTCTGTCCAAGTTTGGTACAAATCCAGGATAGTTTAAGAAAGTTATTAAAATTTTGAAAACTTTAACCACAGAATGAATGTAATGTTTCCTGGCAGAAAAACTAAGTCCATTTATAAGTAATATACAGAAAAACTGGAATTTTTATTTTACAAAATTTACTTCTGGATACTATCTTATGATCATAAACAAGCTTCTGTCCAAGTTTGGTATAAATCCAGGATATTTTAAGAAAGTTATTAAAATTTTAAAAACTTTAACCACAGAGTGAATGTAATGTTTCCTGGCAGAAAAACTAAGTCCATTTATAAGTAAAATACGGAAAAACTGGAATTTTTTTTTTACAAAATTTCCTTCTGGATACTATCTTATGATCATAAACAAGCCTCTGTCCAAGTTTGGTAGAAATCCAGGATAGTTTAAGAAAGTTATTAAAATTTCAAAAACTTTAACCACAGGGTGAATATTTGTGGACGCCGCCGACGACGACGACGACATGTAGGATCGCTATGTCTCGCTTTTTCGACAAAAGTCGAAGGCTCGACAAAAATGTGTTGATCAAATGGGAATTTTGCTATGAATGATCTAATTTTCTTGCTGATTTAAATATTTGTTTCAACCCAGTCAAAATATCATTTACTTTGGGCAATAAATAGAACTGAAACTCACTGCTTAGATGAAAACTGATAATGACAAGTTATGCAAAAAATATTCAGGGTCAGTACGTAGAAAAATTTTTTTTAGCCATTTTGTTAGTTTTATGAGTGTTTAGATACTATCATACAAATTTCTTTGCCATCTTCTATCTAATTCTTTTCAAAATTATATTATCTAATTAACAAAATCTTAAAAAAAAGTTGGGTCGATACCAATGCCACCTTGTGGTATCAATTAATAATTCAATTATGACTGATATTTGTAAACATATATAGGGGGACTTTCTGACTTCAATAGTGGTTACTGAAAAAATTTCCAAAAAATGTTGAAGGTTGGCACAAAAAATTTGGTCAGTCAGATTAGCAGAAAGAGGTATTTTTATTTGAATTTAACCGGAGAGAAAGGAAACAGTCAATTTCACCAGACTTTTCATCTTATGAATCTACCTTTATAGTAGCATCTTCACTGGCTGATACCATTACACTAAATGTTGGATGAAATATAACACGAGTAACTGGACTCCTGTGTCCACTGAGAGAATATCTTTCTGGTGGGCGAGGTATCCATTCGTTGGGACTTCTTTTATCACGTGTGGGTCCTCCTGCATTGAACTCCTTCTCAGCTTCTGAGAGTTTGGCCTCAAGATCAATTACCTGAGAACAAAAGATATTATTCACACAAAAAAGTGTTTTCTTCAAAGTAGAATACTTATTAAGAACCTTGAACCATGATTGTTGGACTGTAAAAATAAGGCTATGGCCATATGACAAATGGTGAAACATAATTTTGGTGGGAGTGTGTGTTACTCCCTGAGATGCACCCTGACACCAAGTAATGTGACTGTAGGTTCTTTGGTGTCAGAGATCTCAACTCAGACGTAAAACTTAACCTACATATTTAAGAACCCAATGCAATATGAATCTCAATCATTTTTTAAATAAAATATTCCAATGATATTCCAAAGGCAATTACAAATACATCAGAAACTTTATTTCTTGCATTCAAAGGGATCTTTGAAATTAGTTATAGGCATCATTTTTTAGGCCATCAAAATCCAGAGAAATTCCCACTGGACATAATTTATTAACACCAATCTCTTGCCATAACTGACCTTGAGGTGCCTTCTAATCTGCTCATACAACCATTTTTGCAGACATTTCAAATAAATCTCTGGTTTTGATCGGTAAAGAAAGATAATTTTGTGGTACTCAGTAACCAGAGGCGTTTTGGTAGAAATTTTTTTTTATGAGTCCATGACTCATTAGATTTGAAAATGAGGCAAACTAATGATGAGTGTAGAATTGCGATTAATTTCACAAATGGTATGTTAACCAAAACTAAACTGAAGTGTATTTTATAATTAAACCTTACAAATACAAATTCAATAGAGGTGCCTTTTTCTAGACAACAGTGCATATCCCATATGGTGCCTCGATCACAAAGCAAATCAATAACTGACATAAAAAGATCACACATTTTTCATGTGCATTATCAGTCAGAGTCATTGATTATCATTCCTTTGGTGAAAAAATGCTTGCGTCCCAGGATGCGCTGTAAAATAAAATCCTGTGTCCGAAGGTGAAAATCATGTGGCAGGGACACCTCTAGGCACGTTACCGAAAACCCTGAGTAATTGGTGTTTGGTTGTTAGTACATCTTAACAAAACTTAGAAAGTTCCATAGTAATAAGAAGTATATTCTTCATCTTTACCTTTTTCTGAAGTCTTATGACTGACGTCCATTTCTTCTCTAATAATCCTGCATATTTCTTATCCACTTCACCAGGCTGTAAATATAGTAAAAAATGTTGACAATCTTAATTTTTCTCACTTCTCAATTGAATAATAAGCCAATAATATTATAGCCTTTCTAATAAAAATTTCATAAAATCAACAAGTTTGAAATCACATTTGTTTACTAGCATTAAAATCAATTACTTCACTGGAAATTCAGCATTTGTACCTTTGCATAAAAACAAAACATGCTTTTAAAAGATACAAAATCGGTATTCTCATAAATAAAGAATGATAAAATCTGTAAGTTGTAAATTAATGTGCTATGTTAAAATTTCAACACTCTTTTGCTCCTGAACATGCTGAAGTTGTTTCTCTTAAGATTGAAATCATAAGTAAACAATACCATGCTGGCTTCTTTTTGAAATTCTGACAAAGAGCTGAGGTATCCATTTGAAGCTAAGTAATCAGCTATTGCACGATTTCTACAAAAAAAAAGAGATTTCATTTACATTATAAAAGATAATAACAAAATCTTGTCAATTGACAATTATACATTTTTTATATCTTCCCTATAAAACTTATATTACAAGTGATGCTAATACATTTAATCTTGTGCAGGTGAACAAATCAAGCTGTTTTATGAGGCAATACACACATTGAGTCCATTTGCATTGTAAAAAGTATATCATATAATCAACAATTCATTCCATTCTCCTTTTTGGTACAAGTTAGAAAAATAGTACTCACAATTCTTCTCTTTGTCTCTGAGATAAAACCATGTTTGTTCAATGTAATGTCTTAACCTTTATCCTAATGATGTTTTTCTGTCAATGCATTGTAATCCTACAAGATAAAATGGAATATTTGAGAATTGAATATCTATGAGCATTATTTTTTCTAAATGTTAGTACATGTACAGTACTGGTATAGATAAAATCAAAGTGCTTGAAAGCACTGGTGGAAATATTGCAACTGTAGTTGTGTATTATTTCAAAAGGAATTTTATCATATTTTATTTGTTCTTTGCTATGTCAGATCAATTACAGTGAATGTATTCTTTTTTTCCTAAAACACTGACAATTTTTCCTTCAAAATCTATGTACATTTTGGGGTACGTATAGAATTTTCAGTTAAAAGTGTATACATAAGTGATGACAAATTTTTCTCAAGTATTTGATGTGGAATATTTAATACTCTTTGACCTTAAGGCCACTTTTTTTTTATTTGTTGGTTTACGGATCCGCCGACCCTGTTTTTCCCGATTTTGAAATAAAAAAAAAACGATTTTTGAAGATTTTTTTTAATACCGCCGACCCTTTTCTGTTTGAAGAAGTACAAATAAAAATAAAAACATAATTAATAAAAAAGATCGGCCTCTCTTCCTCCAGTCGGAATACCCTCAGAGTGGATTTGAAAATCCCGTGCGGTTCCTTATTCAGTCAACGTTTCATCATGATCTAATGCGGTGAAAAGGAACCAGTTGAAAATGGAGATCAGATAGATATAGCAGGGTTCTCACTAAGGCGCGTACATGCGTCCTGGACGCGCTAAAATTGGACTGGACGCGTCATCCTTCAAACTCATGCGTCCCTGGGACGCATGTAGGTCTAATCAGCTGCGTCTGGAGACCGTTATTTTCATTAAAAATCTCGAGCCGCCATTTTTTTGTTTTCTTGGAGATCAAAGGGGGGAAGGGAAAGAAACGACAAAAAGTAAGCTAAAAATGGCGGCAATCGGAATTTTCGTGATTTTTCATTGGCCACAGTGTTTATTACAACCGGTAACAATATGTAGACCTCATTTAAAAATAAATTTAGCGGATTTTGACCTATCTATGCACAAATGGAAATTTTGTCAATATTGATCATTAAGGTGTTCAAACAATGTCAATTGGAGGATTTTAAGAGTATGTTTGAGAAAAAATAATAGTAAGGATTATAGATAAATAAATATTACAAAATAAAATGGCAATAATAAATAAGTTGTTCAAAAGGTGCAAAGATTTTTGCTATTATCTGTAACAGAAATTTTCTTCCAAGTTCGGAGCACCACTGCATAAGTCCATTTTTTTTTTTTTTTTTTTTTTAAATTTCAAATTATATTCGTCAGTATGTTAAGGCAGCACATGATTTTAATTAAACTTTAATAATAGTACAAGAGGCCTACCATGGTCAAAATCATGCAGGAGTGTACGTTAAAAAAGTGGCGATGAGTCCTGGGACTCATCAAAATCAGCTATATCATATAGGAAGATGTGGTATGAGTGCCAATGAGACAACTCTCCATTCAAGTAACAATTTATAAAAGTAAACCATGATAGGTCAAGGTACGGCCTTCAACACGGAGCATTGGCTCACACCGAACAGCAAGCTATAAAGGGCCCCAAAAATTACTAGTGTAAAACCATTCAAACGGGAAAACCAACTGTCTAATCTATATAAAACCGAGAAACAAGAAACATGTATGAACTACATAAACAGACGACAACTACTGTACATCAGATTCCTGACTTAGGACAGGTGCAATCATTTGCAGCGGGATTAAACGTTTTTAATGGTACCAAACCTTCTCCCTTTTCTGAAACAATAGTATAACATTACAACATAGAAAGACACACTATAAAATATAAATTGGAAGGCTTAACTCAATCAAAAAATGTAAATTAACACACAACGAACGAATAAATTTGATCTGTGATACCTGAATGCAAATACATGGTTAATAAAAATTATAAGAGATAAATAATTGAGGTCAAAAGTAAATAAACAGGTTTATGAACAAAGTTAAAGTATGATACCACTGTGAAATGTTAAACAATTTTTAGAAAATCATCACTTTTGAAAAAACCTGCGTCATATTATACACTTGTATTACTGTCATAGAATGCCTGACAATATCACTTCAACATTTATAAAAATCGACAATCACAGGACACTTCGAGATATAAGTTAATATTTAGCAGTGTAAAATAGCATAAAAAGGACAAAAATTGTATGTTTATATGTACCACATATGAAGGCATATGACATGCAGAGAGCATGGTATTTCCTCAATTAAAGATTGTATTATGATATGAGGAATTTTGTCACTCCCTGATTTAAATTTGATAAATAAATACACAGAACAAAAAGAAGTGCAATTGGAAAACACACTTCCCTTTCATCAGAGACATATATATGTATCTGCTTTCATCAATCTACATTGACATTGGACTCCTTGTAACACATTAATTAAAACAGCAAGAATTAATACCAGTTCATGAAACGATCTGCATACATGGTTAGTATTATACTTTGGAGTAATGTCATTGTTTGTTTCTCGATTTTTGGTTAAAAAAAAACAGTATTAATTCCAATTTTTATTTTTTTTTCCGACCTCCTACCCTATCCTTTTTCATTATTTTTATTTTTATTTTTTTTTCGACCTCCTACCCTTCCTTTTTTTAGAAGAATCAAGTAAACCAACTAATAAAAAAAAAGTGGCCTAAGGATAGTTGTTTGCAAATTATAGGAATTTCCTAACTACAAGATACAGCTTCCTGTTACATTTTCACTGAGAGCATTTACAGATATAGAAGGCTATACATTCATTTCAAGGCGAGTTACATTTTAATGATTACCAATCAATAAAAAGTATTATGTTGCTTTTATAAATTTTAACGAATATTCATTCTTTTAGGATTGACCCTATTAAATTATGCATGTTTCGAAATTTCAGCCATTTTGTATGTTTACATTCTGGTTTACGAAAAGTTTTGCACACAAAGTAATTAAGTTACTCATTTGAATTGCTACTAATAAATAATCTATCTGCCAAAACTCTGCTTAAATTTCCATTGATAATTATTCATATCACAATTTTAAAATATTGATGGTGAAATGGATACATGTATAGTTATTTAGTGTTATATATATATATGTAACTGCGTGTCTTTCCACAGGAACTCTCAAAGATATAACTTAATCTCAGACATGGAGTTATTTAAACACTAAATAACTATATCCATTTCACCGTCAATATTTTGAAATTTTGATCTGATAATTATCAATGGAAATTTATTAGCTCAAATATTATCAACAAAAAGGTATTCGTAATTTAAAAAATTCCTCCATCATCAATGGAACTACATTTTATGAAGGAACACAAGTCTAATAGTAGCTACAGGGCATACTACTTGTCTTAGGAATGATTTGCAATCTTTCCAAAAAAGGAACTACGACTTTACTGTATTTTCACCATAAAGTTGAGGTTTGGGGAATTCTCCAACATTTCTCTAAAGTATCAATATTTTGTTGCCTTTTCTTGTAATTAATTACTGCCACCACCAATTCTTAGATGGACCAAATTTTCCACAAGAGCATTTCTTTTGTTTTCTAATTGCAGCATCTAAATCATTATTTTCTGCGTTCTACATGTATATGTATGTGACATAATTAAAGTCCAATGTGACATTGTTGGATAAGATGGAGTTCTGTTACCAACATTTTGAATCCAGGAAAAAGCATTAAATGAAAAATATTCTTCTTTTCACAAGGTTTCAAGTGCACTAGTAAAGTTAATCTAAATTCCAGAATGCAATTACATTTACAAATTAGATGTAGACATTTGCACATGTCAATATTCAGAATCAATACCTATCGAATTCCCATCTATTATTTATGATTGGAAATAGTTTTGAAAATATTTTCAATATATACATGTATCTTTTTATTTATTCTGATTATGCTAACGTTTACCCATTAAAAATAATGAATGCACAGTAATTCAGTTTATGTAATATGGGGCCCAAACACTTTAATTTAATGGAGTCCCTCAAGCATGAAAGCCATATGTTGATGATCCGTGTTAAAGAAGATGATTGTAGTTGTAAATAATCATAAATACATGTATATGTCTACATGTAGGTATTACAGCTGCTGAAAAAATCGACTTAAGAAAGTTGGATGAAAGTCCCTCAACCATGAAATTATGTCAAGGTCCAGAGACAATTGTCAGACTGGCATGTACTCACCAAAAACTATCAATAGACCAAATACAGTGGGTCTAGGTATTACATTTTCAGAGAAATGGACTCAATCGCGAAATGTGATGCAGGTCACTCAAGCATGAAATTGAGGTCAAGGTCAAAAGGCATGTGTCAGACTGACATGTTGCCAACAAGAACTTTCTATTGACCAAATATTGTGGGTCTAGGTATTCTAGTTGCTGAGAAATGGACTTAACCACAAAAATGTGACAAAGCCACTTAAGCATGAAATTGAGGTCAAGGTCCCAAGCTATGTGTCAGACTGACATGTACCCACTCAGAACTATCTATAGACCAAATATGGTTGGCCTAGGTATTTCAGTTGCTGAGAAATGGATTTAACCACAAAACTTGGACGCAGATTTCACAATTATGTTTATAAAGTCAGTGAACCATGAAAATGAAGTCAGGTATACTGTGGCAAACCTTATACGATAAGCTATCTGTGGACATAAATCTTAATTGTAGGTATTATATGTGCAAGTTATTAAAGTTTTAAAAAAGTTCATGCTGCTGTCACCGCCGCCAGAAAGTAACACCTATATCTCGCCTTCGCAACTTTTCGTCGCAGGTGAGACAAAAACAACTAAATGCAAAAATTTAATCAAAGTAACTCGAGCATAAAATGTAGGTAATGGTGACTCAAGCGTTTTTAAGTTGTAAAACATCATCAATAGTATTATATATTGATTCAATACACTACCATAGGTTCTTCAATAACACACCTAAATGCAAAAATTTGATCAAAGTCACTCAAGCATAAAATGTAGGTCATGGTGAGTCAAATTTTGCTGAATTGTGTTGAACTGTATAAGATTATTATATTTGTGAAATATCAATATACTACCCTAGGTTCTTTGAAAATATACACATGCCAAAATGCAAACATTTTACCAAAGTCACTCAAGCATAAAATATAGGTCACGATGACTCAATTTTGCTGACTTAAGTTTTATTACATAAGATGAATGCAAAGGTATATCATTGATATGTCTCAATAGGTTTCTGAGAAATGGACCTAAACGTGAAAACTTGACCAATCCGGACAAACGGACAAGGGTAATTCTATATGCTACTTCCACATTCACTATAAAGAAATAAAAGTTACTAAAACTGTATCAATTTAAACGATACAGATGTTTTCGTTAATCTAAGATAATTCATCATACATGTGAAATTACAATTTTTAGATCAACTTACAGGTATAAAACTAATTCAAAGGAGGGAAACCATCTAGAGTCTGATCATACACTGTACTTGTAAAATACTATTCAATAACATATCAGATCTACATAAGTCATATATATTATAATTGGCCTATTCTGACAATACGATGTCAAACAAGCTTATTTCATATATATATTTTTTCGTTTTAAGCATATACACAAATGTAGTCAGAATCGACATTTCCTCCAAAATATCACAAATATCTAAAGGGAGGGTGAACAGGTATTAGGGTGAATGGGAATAAAGGCAAACTGACCCGGATTCATTTAAAATAAATTAGGGCCAGTGTCTGAAGAAGAAAATCTTAAACAGAGCTGAATACTGGTGAAAATATGTGAACTTTTTTACTTTTCTTCTTTTAATCTTTGTTCAAGGTAACAAAAATGACCTATCGCAAAAACTATTCATATAGATATCGGGTCTGTTCACCCCTAGAGTCTGTTTGCCCTGGGTCCATTTGCCCTATATATACATGTACATGTATCAGGGCTCACCACACTTGAAAATAACAGGGAGACTCAGAGTCTCCCTCAGGGTAGCAACAGGGAGACTTCCAAGTCTACCAAGGAGACTGTGTTTTTTTCCCCCAATATGTCGCCTGTCGAGTAAATACCTGTTATTTTGTGTCTTATAGTGTATACTATACATTCCTTTATTGTGTTTTATCCTGTATTGTTTGAGATTTTATCTACATTTACTCCATATCCTTCCATTTTAGTCATAATCTGAGATTTTGTCTCATGTGCATTTAATCAATATCCTTTGAGAATTTTTCATGATGAGTCCTGGGACTCATCATTTTTCAGAACGGTGAGTCCCAGTCCCAGGACTCATCACCACTTTTTTAACGTACATTGCTGCATGATTTTGACCATGGTAGGCCTATTGTAATATTGTTAAAGTTTAATTTAAATCATGTGCTGCCTTAAAATACTGACGAATATAATTTGAAATAAAAAAAAATATAAAAAAATGAAATTATGCAGTGGTGCTCCGATATGAGCAAAAATATTTTTACCTTTTGACACAACTTATTTATTATTGCCATTTTATTTTTTAATATTTATTTATCTATACTCTTTACTATTATTTTTTCTCATACATACTCTTAAAATCTTCCCATTCACCTCGCTTGAACACCTTTCAATACATGTATTGACAAAATTTCCATTTGTGCATAGATATGTCAAAATCCGCTAAATTTATTTTTAAATTAGGTCTACATATTGTTACCGGTCGGTAAAAAACACCGTGACCAATGAAAAATCACGAGAAAAATAATGTAGACCAATTTGAAAACGGGACCGAGGGCAAAAACAAGAGAAAATGCTATTTTTGACATTTAAAGGGTCATAAGCCCTATAAGGGGTCATCTGACATCTTTGACCCAATTTAGACTTTTGTAGAGCTCTTTGAGCTGAAGGTTTAAGCAAGCAACAGCTTTTCTCTATCTGCAATAGTTTTTATTCTATAGGTTAATTTAGCAAACAATAGGTTTGCTTTATATAACTTCAGCAAGGAATGATCTTTGTTTTTGACCAAAGACATGTATTATAATTGAACAGTTTTCTGTTGATTGTCTACATGTATGTGGTTCATTCAGAATGAGATTAAAATGTTGATGGTAAATTAAGGTTTTTTTTCCTTCAAGTTCATTATCACATTTCACAAGTACACTGACTTTAATATGAATGTATATATTTCAGAAAGCAATTTTTTATAAATCTGTGATATTTTTTAAGTGTAAGGCAAATTAAGTCAGTGCTTTTCTGTATTAAAAAGTAATCTTGATTAATAAATAAATTGCAAGACCTTTCAAGTAATTTCCAATAGTAATCTACATCATCTTTTTACGAGAAATGTGTTTTGAATGTTTGTACAGGAAAGACAGACAAACAGACGTACAGAGGAGGCACATTACAACTCATCATGCTAAAGTTGTGCACAAAGTCTGAAATCAATTCTGTTAGTGGAGTAATCTTTTCAGAATTCCAATTGCCGCCATTTCATTTTCTAGCTTACTTTTTGTCGTTTCTTTCCCCTTCCTCCAAGAAAACAAAAAATGGCGACTCGAGATTTTTCATGAAAATAACGGTCTTCGGACGCAGCTGATTACGTACGTTGTTCGGAGCCGCTAAAAACACAGGGCGACTCATTTGTCGCTCTGGAGCAGATGACAGGGCAACATTGGCGAGCATTAGGCGACTTAATCGCCCTAATCGCCCAGTTTGGTGAGCCCTGATGTATTTAGTATAAAGTATAGAGCTGAGGAAAGAAAGTGTTCATGAAAAATTAATATAAATTTTTTTATAAAGGAATTTATTATGTTTTGAAATTTCAATGTATAACATTTTTATTGATGAAATTTTCGAAAATGAAAAATGAAATATAACAAATAAAGATAAAATTTAAAAGTTTCATAAATTTAATATTTATAAAAAGAAAGTGACATTTGTATTAAAATCTATTTATTTATTAATTATTGGTTAAATTTTACTTACATGTATTCCATCTATTCCAACATGGTGAGAACGGTAACATCCCAAATTGCCGAATGCCACTTTGCTGAGTCCAAATTTGTCGAATCCCAGATTGCCAACTTTTTCTGATTTCGATAATTCAACCCAATTCCCAGTTTGCCGACATTTGCAGAAGTAATACTAAAGTTAGAACTATACATCTAAATACCGAATTCATAATACTTTTTTTTAATTTTGATTATGTCATAATTTCAGGATCAAATGGTTAATAAGTAAGATGTTTGTAAAAATAATAGTTCTAATTAAGGGTACCTCGGCTTGGGTTCATTGTTAAATAATTTTTCAAAAAGTGATTAAAAATATTGTGAAATTTTCTAACAACAAGAGGCATATTGATGCTTCAAAGAAATGATTAAGTTTTTATTAATTTATTAATGTAAACAAAAACGAAAGATGTGTCAATATTGGAGGAATATATAGTAGAATTGTCTCCCTTTTATTCAGCCCATAATGTGTTATTTCACAGATTCTACTTGTTTTTCTAAGTCCAACATATAGCATAAGTATTTTTATCAGTCGTTCTTATCATTAGATATGTCCTTTTTATAAACTTAAAGCAATAGTCTTGTTCTAAATAGCCAAAAACAGTAGGAGTCGGCAATTTGAGAATTGGCAAACTGGGAATCTGGCAAAATATCTGATCTCAGAAAAAAATCAGCAATATGGGATCCGGCAAATTGGACTCTGCAATTCGGGATTCTGCAATCTGGTACTAATTCGGTGAGAACAAGAGGTGATGTTTTTAGTTACAAATGTACAAGTAAGTTGTTGTTTTAGTAATTAGCACAAGCTTGGATGACAGGTGATAATCAGGTAATTAATAGTCTTGAGAATATTATTATTGAGGAATTATTTGATAGGTAGATTGTAAACTTATTGCATTACTACTACTGCATTATGTTACTTGTATTATTGTTAATTGTTCTTTTTTGTAAGCCATTGGCCCTTAATTGGGTGTTATTGAGCTAATAAATTTGATTTGATTTATAACATTTTTTAAGTGGATTTTATCAGACTCCACAAACAATTTTACTTTTTTTATTGAATCATTCAAAGATAAACTAAAGTCTAAAATGAACAGAATAAACTGCATGTGTCTAAATATTTGAAATACAACACAGAACCAGTGCTCTATCTAAAACACACAAATTTTGAATTTCTGAAATTGATAACTAAGTTTAGAATTTGTGATCACAATTGGAACTGGAGTTCGGGATAAAAAAATCACTGTCAAAACAGATTATGTAAATCTGTAATCAAAATTCTGTTGATAAGGCACATATTTCTTTCTTAATTGTAATATTACTAATAAAAATTCTGACTTGATCCAATTTTATTGTCTGAATTATACAAATCACAACTCAAAGTTCGATAAATTAAAATCTTAAACCAACAAATTTTAGTGCTCCGTTCCATGAGACAATAAATTGCTTCCCTGAGCGCAGATGGATACGACCGCAGAGCTCCAACCCTGAACAATTGGGGCAAAAATGGACACAATATTCGCACTTGATACAGGTCTGAATTTGGATTGTAATTAAATATTTGACACATAATAGGTTTCTGACACAGAATAACTGTAATCAAGGAACTTAGAATTGGTCATATGATTTGAATTTATATTCAATTTTTTGCTTTTTGTGCAATACAATATGCTGTGGCGAATTGCCCCCCACCCCAAAAAAATAATTTACCCCTTTTTTTGCTTTTGTGCAATACACTATAAAGTTGAAATCTGAAATGAGAAAAAAATCCCCCCCCCCCAATTTCTCATTTACCCCCCTAAATTTTGTTTTCACCTCCCCCCCCCCCCCCCCCCCCCCATTTCTTTATACATAATTACGACTTGTAAGGGAGGTAATCGAATCATACACAACATTTTACTTTAAATGTGTTTGGATTACCTCTCTTACACCAAGATAATAGCCAAAAATGCTTATTGGGCCCTTTTTTGGCCCCTAATTCTTAAACTGTTGGGACCAAAACTCCCAAAATCAACCCCAACCTTCCTTTTGTGGTCATAAACCTTGTGTTTAAATTTCATAGATTTCTATTAACTTATACTGAAGTTATTGTGCGAAAACCAAAAATGCTTATTGGGCCCTTTTTTGGCCCCCAATTCTTAAACTGTTGGGACCAAAACTCCCAAAATCCATCCCAACCTTCCTTTTGTGGTCATAAACCTTGTGTTTAAATTTCATAGATTTCTATTAACTTATACTAAATTTATAGTGCGAAAACCAAAAATTTTGTGGTCGTATAAAAATTGTTAGAACAAAAAATAACCAGTGGAATCTTTCATTTCAAATATATCACTCGTATTTTACAATTAAGTATTCCTGTACATATTAATATAAAAATCAGGGCAAACTGGTATGGGGCAAATTATCAAATAGGTACTAGGGCGAACACACCCAGATTCATTCATATATCGAAAATGAATAATCACCCTAAAATTTTTTATTTCAGTTGTGACACAAAGATTCACTGAATATGATGCTGCTGTCAAGAAGAATTGTAGAAAGAAAAACCACAATTACTATAGTAAGTTGGGGTGAACATATTTTTTTCTTCAGTTGAGTTTTACAAGTAAAGTCAGTATGGAAATGTTTTCGAATTCTATGATGTCATCTAATAAAAAGTAAATCAAAAGAAAAAGTAAGTGTCAACACAATGACAGCACTCTGCATATGGTAAAATTTTAATGAAATGTTAATTTTTGCATGAAGTCATTCATTGATTGATATCACAGACCCGCCATTACGAGTCTGAATGTTAAAAAATGTGCAATAACTGATTGGTACAGTACACTTTTTGAAAATAACTCAAATTTTCACACCTTTTTGTCATTGTTTTGTTCAAATTTACCTGTTCATAAGAAAATTGTGAGGAAAAACAACGAAAATGTAATCACTTGCAGGATTCCACACGTAAAATCGTCCGAAAATATTGTAATTACGCATGCGTTGCAGAAAGTCAATACGGAAGTTATTCACGAGACATCCGCGAGATTCAAGATGTCAGCGCCCATGTATTCGTATGCCGAACGTCTATCTTTTTAAAGGACAGCAGGCTGAGCAGCTTTATTTTCGTTTCAACTTCAGGGTTTGTGTACATGTAATTTACAAAGTGAACTGTAACATTCTTGATTTTATTGAAATAAGGGGTACTTATAAAGTTAGATTAATGGGCGGGTACCTCGAATCACCGAAAACCTCCCGGAAACCTTAGTATGCCACAAAATATTGCATTTAATCAAGAAGCCTTAATTCAAATTCACACTTCCAATTAAAATTAAAAATTTATACAATTAAAATTTAGTTAATTTAAATTAAAGAAAACATAAATCTCATATCCATTTTATAAAAACACAATTTTTGAGAATTTTTTTTCTAATTATAATAAGTAACAGGGTAACACTAAAGACCTGACAAAGACCGGACAAAGACCTGACACGGACCTGAAATTTTATGGGTGTCCGTACATAATTTGCTGTAGTTTCTTTAATTGTTGATAGATTTTTTTGAAATAAAATTATCCAAAAACTAGGATAATCAAGCTTTATAATTAATGACTATTTCTTTATTTTAAATTATTTTTTAATTAAGGAAAGCGGACCTGACCAAGAGATTTAGAAAGACCTGGCGAGCCTAACGAGGACCTAAAAATTGTAGGGTGCCCATATTCAATTTCTTTTATTTTCTTGAATTCTTGATGGATTTTCTTTAAATAAAAATTTATAAAAACTAGAATAATTAAGGTTTATTATCCTTGATTATAAATTTAGCTAAATTTGAATTACTGAGAAAAATGGGCCTGACAAATAATTTTATTAAGACCTGACGTCCCCGGCTTGACTTGAAAATTATTGGGTTCCCATATTCAATTTGTTGTATTTTCTTTTATTCTAGATGGATTTTTCTCAAATAAAAATTTTAAACATCGCAAACTTAAATAGAACTTTTTTATTGTCGAAATATAGTTTTGTTTGTTTGTTTGTTGTTTTGTTCTTGTTTTTTGTTTTGTTTTATGTTCTGCTATTTTGTTTTTTTGTTTGTTTTTTTTTTTTTGGTTTAATCTGGATTAAAATGTTGAAGATAGCAGTCAATGCTTTTTCATGATCGTGTTGTACTAGCTACGCCTTGAGAAAAGATTTTTTGGCTGGGTTATAGAATGTTGCAAAAAGACTAACTCTGAAATCATTATAATGTGGGGTATAGTTGCATGTTGCCATGATCACAGATATTTATACCATTATACATTATATTATTTTTTTTTTAGTACAGCTTATCAAGGACGTGTATAGTGCTAGTATATAGATCCTTGAGCTTATTGATACCAATTAACACAATCATATAATGAAGGCATTTAATAAAGAGTTTATTTTGAAGTATCACATCATAGCAAACACAAACAACAAAACAAACAACATCTCAAAGGTCAACAGTCTTTACATTTTCTTCAATAAAAAGATAAGAATTTAAACTCAAATTCATTGGACACGCTGAAAGTCTTATAACAATTTTGTTCATTGACACGCTTGTAGATGAATAAGTCTGATATTTGAAAGTAATTTGAATTTTTATAATATAATAATAGAGATACAATATATCATAAATTAATAACAGATAAATGCCAAAAAAAAAAATATCAACACTCTATATGTTCGTCGCAGAACCAGTTTTTCAAGCTGTTTTTTCCAGCACATCTTTCATGGACCCATTTACTGCACATGACTCTGCCCCTCTTTGCTTCGCATCCAACCATATTCTCAAAGAAGTCGGGTCTCCCACAAAAACAATTGCAATCAATCTTTAAAGTATGTATTTTAACGGCACACTTTGTAACGGGTGACTGTGGGAAAGGAGTAAAGTGTCCAATCTCTAAACAGTTAATTAAGTGGTCTCGCATATAATACTCGGAAAAGTTAGTTCTGTCTTTTGGATCGTAACTTTTTTTTTACACAAAATTGAACCATGTTGGCAAGAGCATAAATCCCACAGTCATAGCCATTGGTCTGTTGTTGAATCTCTGGCAATTTTACTGATAAAACGTTCTTTTTGGGTTTGTAAATATCAGCCAATTGAATTTGTACACTAGGAGTAATTTGAAAGTTAGTTGAAAGACTGTCTAAAACATATACGGAATTTTCATTTTCATTTTGTAATGATGTTATCCAGTGCGACTTTCCAGTATGATGAATTTGAACTGTAGGGCCGGTCATGTGTTGATAGGATCCAAAATTTGCATTCCATGATTGTGTGTGTTCGTTAAATGTAGGTGACAGCATCGTGGACTGGAAACCCAAAATGCTGGGATATTGTTTTGCAATTATATTCATACAAGCGTTTAGTATGTCTGAGCACAACCACTCTCTGTTTTCTATCTGCTTTTTATAGTCGATGGTAAGTCCGGGCACCCATTTCTCATTGTTCACAGTTTTAGCTGTAACATCCAAAGAAAGTTTTCTCTTCTTAACCGGCAGAGAGAAATTCGGAACAGTCACTGTTTGGGGAATAATTTTCACGTCGTCTTCTTCTGCAAATTTTAACTTAGACGCTTTTGATGTTTTATTTTGGAACTTTGTCCTTGTCATGTTCTGGAGCGAGAGGTAATTTTTTCCTAGATTTAGGCGCTGATTTTGGACATGAAATAGGCTGGGTCGGTGAACGGGCATGGTTGGTTTGAGGTGTTTTCGGCTCTGTAGGTAAAAGTTCATTTATTTCGGCACCTGCGTCCGATTCGGGAGCTGGTATCACATCGACATCACAGTTTAGGTCTTGGTCTCTTTCTTCCGGACTTTTTATCGTTCCGCTTTAGATTTTTTCTGGACAGCATTCTTAAATTCACAACTCTTGTCTTAGTTTCCATTTCGTCTCCAATATACAGTTTTGCAACTAAAATATGGTAGCACATTGTTGTGGATGAACACTGACACGTTTCTTTTGGCAAGAGCGTTACTGCGTACACTTTGCTATGACAAGTCTTAAAATAAAACAAAATAATTTGTAGATTGTCCTAGTTTTTAATATTTTTATTTTAAAAAACCCATCAACGAAAATACAAGAAACTAAAGGTTGACATCCTACATCTTTTAGGTCCTCGTTAGGCTCATCAGGTCTTTATAAATTTCTTGGTCAGGTCCGCTTTCCTTAATTAAAAAATAATTTAAAATGAATAAATAGTCATTAATTATAAAGCTTGATTATCCTAGTTTTTGGATAATTTTATTTAAGAAAAATCTATCAACAATTAAACAAACTACAGCAAATTATGTACGGACACCCATAAAATTTCAGGTCCGTGTCAGGTCTTGGTCCGGTCTTTGTCAGGTCTTTAGTGTTACCCTAAGTAACACTCTTTCATCTTTTTCTAAACAATTATGCTAATTGGACTATAACCACAGTTATACAATACAACTTTCTTTGTTTTTCTTTAATGTTTAATTGGCAATTAAAGTTGATTAAAACCATAGAGTACAAATATGGGTTTATGATTATACAATAATTAATTTTAATGTACATGTACCTTCAGGCATTAATCGATACGTTGATCAGCCATTTTGATTTAATATAGAATGCACTATGTCTAAGAAAATCATTCATAAAAGTCTTATTTCTTAAACAATATTAATAAAATTATGTTTTGTAGATGTAAAATTGTCATACCGATCGAATGGATGTGGTTTTCGCAACATTTGATGAGGTTTAGGTAATATTATATGAGGTTTTCGGTGTTTCGGGAGGTTTTCGATCAGCCATTTTGATTTAATATAGAATGCACTATGTTTAGAAAATCATGCATAAAAGTCACATTTCTTATACAATATTAATAAAATTATGTTTTCTGGATGTAAAACTGGCATACCGATCGAATGGATGTGGTTTTCGCAACATTTGATGAGGTTTAGGTAATATTATATCAGGTTTTCGGTGTTTCGGGAGATTTTCGATCAGCCATTTTGATTTAATATAGAATGTACTATGTTTAGAAAATCATGCATAAAAGTCACATTTCTTATACAATATTAATAAAATTATGTTTTCTGGATGTAAAACTGGCATACCGATCGAATGGATGTGGTTTTCGCAACATTTGATGAGGTTTAGGTAATATTATATCAGGTTTTCGGTGTTTCCGGGAGGTTTTCGGTATTTCCGGGAGGTTTTCGGTGATTCGATGTACCGTTGATGGGCCTGTCTCAAAATTATCTGTTACTATAGTATAGGGACTCATGTTACCTGATGAGCTCCCTCAGTTTTTTAAGAAGGGTATATCAGGAAATGTGTATCCATATTTCCGATGAAAAATTATTTAACAAAATATCTTAACAAAGGCTTTGAACTGATCCAGGGGCTGAAAATATGTACATTGGGGCGAACGGACCAACATTTGTGTCTTAGCGCAAGACTGGAAGTTGGTTTCAACTTCCGATTGAATAAAAAAATCTAAGAACAGTAGGCAAATCAACACTTCAACCAACAGCTCCCTTTGGGAGCTTATAATGAAGTGACAAACGGAATCGAAACTTAATATAGCGAAACAAATCGAAATATAGCGAAACGAAACGAAATGAAACAAAAACCAAAACGAACAAAATGATTGTTTGTTTGTTTAGTTGGGGTTTTACGCCGTTTTGAGCACATTTGGCTATTTTGCGGCGGCCAGTTTTTATTGGTGGAGGAAGCCGGAGAGAAGGTGTAGAGAACCGCCGATCTTCAGTAGGAAAATTGGCAATCCTTGTCAATTAAGATCGGAGTCAAACACACCCTGAAACAGGTGAGATTCGAACTCACAACCTCCGCGTTGACAGGCTAGTGATCATCAGTAGTCATGACGAACTACCTAGACCACTCGGCCACCGAGGCCCCCGAACAAAATGAACAATAAAGAACAAATAAAATGTCATATATATATACGTGGGGCAAGTTGTAATTAGTATGGCATCACATTATAAAATTGTGTATATTTCATGGATACATGTATATATATATATATATATATATATATATATTGTTTCTTTTCTGAATATATGAATAAATATAAAAATAGAGGTGGGCAACATTTCCTTCTGTATCTCTATATATATTGGTAATGCTAATTTTAGAGGAGGCATGTTGTCACATCATCCAAATATGTTCCAGATATTTGGGTGCACTTTGGGACTCTTAATGATTTACAGTGTTTATTTTTCTGCATTTGGCACGAGGAGAACTTTTATGTTCTTGTGCATCGTCCCTTGGTGCTTTTTGCAGTTGAATAAACATCAACTTAAATTTACTCATGTGATGCAATGAATATTTTTATGTTATGTCTCTATAGTTACTTGTAATAATCAATTTGTTTATGTTCTTGTCTGTTGTAAAACATGCCCCTTGATTTGGTGAATAAATCTATATACAATATGACAGATTTAAGTGTGGACTTCTGATGTTTATACAATCCGGAAAGCGTGTCTCAAAGATAGGTCAAGTCCCACCCACTAATACATTGTAGCAATATGATTGGATGATGCGTCACAGTGGCCAGTTTAATTTGTATTCAAATTCATGGTCAATATCAATATTCACGTAACACATATAAATTCCCACACTCAGGTGTGCTGTTATGACTGTTTTAGCAGTTATCGTAATATTTTCATGAATAATTCTGTGTATAAACTGAATGTTCACTTATATCTTTTGATGACAATCCTTTGTAATAAAGATTGGAATTTGAATTTCAATGAATTGATACATAGAGGAACATGCAAGGATCAAAATACATATTTGACAAAAACTTTTAAAAATACCAGCGATTTCCCTTTCATTTCTTCAAAGGTTGATTAGAATTTCATATTTCGTCAAAGGTGAATTATTTCATTGCTAATATTGAAGAAATTTTTTTTCAGTATAAACATTTCACTCAAAATTCAAACTTTAGCCTTAAAAGACCCCCTTAAAACATAATGAATAAACATTTCATCAGATATTTTCAAAGCAGCATGCATTACATCACATTTCATTATTTAAAACTGGTGGTCAAACTATATAAAAAGTTTTCCTTGTCATAACTTATTGTAAGGCCCCTTAAATAAAAGGTGTAATGAAGTTTTTTCTTCATTTTCACTACAATATACATGTAAGCTGTTGTATATGGGAATTCGTAATTAGTAATGGTTAGGACTTGATGGACATTCAATGTGTTATATATTTTTCTCGTACACAAAAAGTGAAACCCAAGACCTGTCCCCAAACCAAATTCTTTGATACCAATTTTGATTTACGATATCGTCGGTTTACTGCTTGTCAGTTGTGTTCAAAACCAAAACAAATAATTCAAAAGTTTGAGATCAAAGTAAACAATGCTGAAATGAAAAAAATAGTCTATTTGCATTCAGAATTCCAGAAATAGTATACCACGGGTAGAATGCCTTTTATTCGAAATAGTCTTTGCAGTTCTTCATCACGTTATTTACTAAGGAAAGCACCTGCATGTGCGAACTTGTAAACATGTAATATTGACAATGAACTTATACAATTTCAACTGGCCACTGTGACGTATCATCCAATCGTATTGACAAAATGTACTAGTGGGCGGGACTTGACCTATCTTTGAGACACACTTTCCGGATTGTATAAACATCGGAAGTGCACGCTTAAATCAGTTGCATTGTATCTATCTATATAAAAACTATAATAATAATAATAATAATATTAACAACAAACTTTTTTCCCTAGTCAGTGTTGCATGTTTGTATTGTTTACTGTTTATTTCTGTTAACATATCATGATTTAGTGACAATCCTATTGCTTGGTTTTAATACTAATAAAATTATTCTTATATATTCCTTATTATAGAAAAAATAGTGTGGCGCCAGAATACAAAAGATTTTCTAACCACGCAGAATACAAGCGTGAACAAAACAGTTTTTGATACAGTAAAAATGTTTGACACAGTATACTTATTACAAATCTTTGGAGTAGTAAAAAGTCTCCATTTTGTTCAGAATGCAGTAAAATAAGCTAACATGTGACAATTGCCTTTAACTTTGGTCTAAGAACTCAATTATCCAAAACTTTTAAGTTTTAATTGAAAACAATCATACCAAAATTTGGTTCAAACAGTTGAAAAATATGACATCTTAAACATGTTGACATCCATCAACTCATCGTTGGAAACCCAAAACATTCGTGCTTACACTTTGCTTCCACTTACCGACCGTGAGTCAATTCATTAATTTTTAGCTCACATGGCCTAAAAGACCATGTGAGCTATTCTCATCACTTTGCATTCGTCATTGTCGTCTGTCGTTGTCGTTAAGAATTTTTCAAACATCTTCTCCTCTGAAACTACTGAATGGATTTGGATAAAACTTAGCATGATTGTTCCTTAGGGTATCCTGCACAAAGTTTATGCTTCAATTTTTGATCCGTCGAAAAACATGGCCACTATTACCAAAAATAGAACATAGGGGTCAAACAACAGTTTTTCGCAAATATCTCAAAAATCATTAGGTTACGGCAAATTCTGGCAGGTTGAAAGTGTTCAGCATGATGAGAGCTACCTGTGTGCTGATTTTCGTGAAAATCTGTCAACTGATGTTAGAGTTATTGCCCTTTTTTGACATTTTTGTCTTTTTTTTATGTTATTATTTCAAAAATCTTCTTCTCTGAAACTACTATTCAAAATCAAATGAAACTTGGTAAGATTGTTCATAAGGGTATCCTGCAAAAATTTAATGCTTGGATTTTTGATTGGTCGAAAAACATGTCCGCCCTTACTAAAAATAGAACATAGGGGTCAAAATGCTGTTTTTTGCTATTTTTTCCTGAATTATGGAAAGAAAATGAAGATTAAAGCTACTTTCAAGGTAAACATGGTATCCCGAGTTGAATGGGGATGATGAAAGTTTGTTTTGGACGGACATTTTTAAAATGGCTGCCATTTTCCCGCCATTTTTTACACTTGCTCGGATTTCAACAATATTTGGTTTTTAAAGTAAACATGGTATCCTTAGTGAATTGTGATGATGAGAATGTTGTATAACAATGATTAAACTTCATAATATGTGAGCTTTTAATTGCCATCACTTGGTGTCCTTCAAACATCTTCTCCTCTGAAACTACTAGGGGGATTTGGATGAAACTCTACAAAATGACAGATGAGTTAAGCATGGTTTATTGGATAAAAACCAACAGCTTAGTCAATATGATCAAAGATGAAGCATAATAGAAAATAAAAAGCCTTAACCCACAATTTTTACATAACTTCTTTCAAACATTTTAAAAACGAAGACAACATATAGACCAAAAGATTTATACTTGTATTTGAAGATGAATTAAAGTTTTTATTTTGTATTGTGAATCATCAGATTGACCATGACTGTATCTTAAGCAAGCATAGGGAGAACTCATGCCCATTTCTTTCCAGAGGTTCTTGAAAGGCTTTTAAAGGTATTTTCAGCATTTTACATGACCTTTAATACTCAGTTTAATTTACAACAAACATTAATATATTAATTTAGTCTATAGTGCATTGTTTGCAAGGTGAGCGATTCAGGCTCTTGAGAGCCTCTTGTTTCTCGTTCTCATGAATATATTCATGAACCATTTTGATTGGTTTCCTTACGATTCTCTAATGGGAAAACAGCTCGTCAAGTGACAGTTTAAAGACAAGCTTTGGGTCAAGATATATGTTATCGCCGGTTCGCAATTCCAGTGTATTTTCGATATAGTTCTCAAACAAAGTAAACAAGTTTTCATACTTTCAAAGACAATGCATTACTGACCACATGAAAAAATCACTACACAACAAAACTTCATCAACTGCATTACACATGTGGGCACCTTTTTACTTTCCAAAGAACTTTTTAAAGTGGAGAATGTCACTATTTTTAAAATCTCCAAAATGGAGAATTCCATTATTCTTAGCAGTAATTTCAGGTCAATTTGATTCATTAATATTCATGAAAACGGGGAAAAATTAATGAATTGACCCATGGTCGGTAAGTGGAAGCAAAGCGTAAGCGTGACCGGCTGTGGGTTTCAAATGATGCCATCAACTAGGTCTTAGGGAAAAGGTAAAATGCCACTGTAACCTTGATCTTTGACCTGTCACCTTGAAAAGTCATTGGTTCTTTATGTTTGTTATATACTGAATATGTTTACCAACTTAAAGACCAAACCAACTATTGTTTATACGCACATCTCAGCGCATAAGTATTGTTCCATAAGACGTCTATGACGTTGATAGAAAATCCGCGAAACGTCGAAAAATCAGCGAAACAATGTTTCACATTCGCGTTATTTTTGAAAAGCTTAATGGCGTCGCGCTTGAAAGGGCGTTTTATTAAAACTAGTGAAAAGAAGCGCCGAAATGACTGCCGAGAGCGAATGTCTGAAGTTAAAAGGATGAAAACAGATTTTTATTATCTACAAGAAACTCAAGATGCAAGCAAAATATGGGAAGAAGGGGAAAGAAGTGAGAAGTTTGCATGCCCACAAATTCATGCATATATGGTTTTAGTAAAAACTATTTACTTATATTATATATTTATTAAAATTTAAAGCCTTTAAACCAATTATAAATGATTTGATAACTAAAGATGAGTGACAAATATTAGATTATGGAGTAAATAGGGTATGATGCAATACCCCAAATGGATTCATGATTTTATTCGTTTTCTTTACACTATACCATATTGATGCCCATAAATCATTTTATCTGTATGAAAGTCCCTGTCGCCACAAAATTTCCACACGGAACTTTTTGCTTCGGCTTATTGTTCCTTGAAACAATTTGTGCCGTCACCTATAAATTTTTGCCAACCGAATTCACAAATACCCAATCACAATATTCTATATGTAGCTGGTCAACTTGTAATGCCCTTTTCAGTGTCTTCAGGATTTTACTAAGCCAGATTTAATGCAGAATTTAAAAATTGTACAGAAACCTACATTTGATACAATTAATCTTTCTGCTCTTTGAAGAGAGACAGGGGCGGGACCAGGTGAGGGCGTAATGGGCGTATGCCCACCCCCCTTTTCAAAAAAAAAAAAATTGATGGAGAGAATTCGGCATAAAATATCAAACCCTGACACTTTAACTATAAAATATACATGCTCCAAGTCAGGAACCGTTACATTAGTGCATTTCACAATTATTTTATGCTTTTTAGCAAAAAAAAAAGGTCCAAAAAATTTTTCGCCTCGCTCTGCTCGGCCAAAGTTTTATTATACGCCCCCTTTCAAATATCCTGGAAACGACCCTGAGAGAGAGAAATGCATGTACGATGAATTGCCTATTTATTCTAAGAGGCAATTGTTTGACAGATGATGCACAGATTTTCGTATTTTCAAATGTCATAGTTGTCGGAACTTACCCACTGGATTGGAGTGATGCGTAAGACTTATGGTTGAGCCGTAACAAATTGTCTGATATACCACTAACTATCGGTAGTACCAGAATCTAGTATGGCTATTCACAGTTTCTTATGTTAACTTTCTTTCTTTTTTTTTGATGTAACCTGCATTGATAAGGCATAATGGCCATAGTTACATTTCCTGCAATTATGATATGTCTAGTAGCTGGTAACATGGTGTTGGCACTGAAAGGTTTTGTTTTTTTTTTAAATTAGCAGTAAATAACTATAACTATCGAAATGGCAATACACGGACAGCAATATCGATATTGTGTTGTAGTTTTAGGGTTCTTGTTTTCCTTCAATGTAATGGTTTTATAACAAAACGTTCCGGACAGTTCCTAGCATAGATGTTGACAAACTTTTTCCAGCACAGAAACTAGTTATGCAACAAACACATAAAAATTGGCAAAATATTCTTGGCTTTCTATAAATTTACTTTTTGTCAAAATAAAATAAACTGAGGTACGAACTCGAACTCCTAGGTTAGTGTTGAAGCATCTACAAATGATAAGCGCAGCAACAAGGTCAAAAATATTTGACCATAACATTCCAACCAATAACAAAATTGGTTTGAAAGAGGCTTACACTATGTACATCGCCGACGACACGGTGACTTGAAGGGAAAATTCTTTTTTGCTTATTGTGACGTGATGTTTATTGAGAAAACAAAACTAAGCTTGGTGTAGCTGAATATGTCATTTTTTCGAGGTTAAATCCGTTTTATTTTTCTTATGAAGTCGGTGACCTATCAGTTTTTTTGTATTATTCTGACAACAATGAATAACTAAACACAGTATAAAAATTTAAGAAAAAAATCAATTACAGATTTTTCAAAATTCAATAGAATATGCAGTAAAAATTGGCCCAAATTTGCGCGGGAAAGGCCTTTTGAGCAGAATACGTGGTCATTGCGTTATGGGAAACCGTTTTCTTTGTTACAATAAAAAAATATATATATTCTGGAAGCCAACACAAAAGTCCGTATAAAAATTCGACTTTCATGACGGAAATGGCATCATTCGAAAAATATGCCGTAAATTTAGCATCCGGCTGAATGTAAGCATTTTTTGCGGTACTATAGCAACGAAACGAATTCGGTGACCTATCTTTTTTATTCGCTAATATCGTTCAAAAAACCACCAAGAACGAATATGTTGAGTTTCAAGAAAAAATCAATTACAGAAATGATTAGTTGGTTTGGTCTTTAACAGATTTGTTGAAAAACATGGGCTCCAGACTCCGCAAGGCTAAAATACCCTAAAATGTCACGTTTACCTTTACCTTTGACTTATGACGCTGAAAAATAATAGGCTTCTTCCTTCTGTCAAACTTAATATGTATTCAAACTTTTTTAAATTTGACAGGGAAAAGTTATTATCTCCAGTGTTAACAAGGGCAGACGTTGCTCAGTGATACTAAATTTTGATACAAATTTTGCTGCACAAGATGTGCAGATTTCTTCAATTTACGACTCATCTGTTGTCCTCAAGCCTAAAATGTTAAAAATCAAAACCATCGAAAAAGTTGAAGAGCAAATTCAAAAATGCAAAAATGACCAAAATGCAGGACTGTAAATTGTTTCTTGTCCTGGAGGAAGCAACTAATCCATAGGGGGTCTCAATCCTAGTCCCCTCTGAAGTTACGGTGCAAAACAATTTATTTTAAGACATTCCAAGACCTACTATGCTTTTTCAATATACATGATTCTTTAAAGAAATAATAATTATTTGTTTAGTTAGGGTTTTACACATTTTTCAGCTCATTGGCTATTTCACGGGGGCCATTTTTTTTAGTTCACCTGGCCCAAAGAGCCATGTGAGCTTATGTCAACACTTGGCAAGCGTCATCGTCCTTCGTCGTGGCGGCGGCTGCGTCATCGTCATAAACTATTTCAAGAATCTTCTCCTCTGAAACTACTGGGCAAAATACCTTCAAACTTTAACTGAATGTTCCTTAGGGTATCTAGTTTATAAATTATATCTGAAGTTTTGATCTTTCAACAAACATTGTTGCTAAAATTAGAACATAGGGGTCAAATGCAGTTTTTGGCCTATATGTCAAAAACCAAAGCATTTAGAGCAAAACTGACGGGGTAAAAATGTTCAACAGGTCAAGATCTACCAGCCATGAAATTTTAAGATGAATTGGACAACCCTTTGTTGGGTTATTGCCCCAGAATTGTTAATTTTAAGGAAATTTTGTAGTTTTAGGTTGTTATCTTGAATATAATAATAGATAAAGACAAACTGTAAAAAACAAAAATGTTCAACAAAGTAAGATCTATAAATAAGTCAACATGACCAAAATCATCAATTGACCCCTGGAGTTTTTGCCGTTGAAAGATTATTTACATGTTAACAGAAAATAATGGTCTGACATTATCACAGATGTTTAGGGCGTTACTTGAAATAAATTAAATGGTAGCAGTACAAGTAAAATGGAGCGTCAAGGGTCAAGGTCGTTGAAAAATTCCATAGCAACCAATGAAAAAGTCCCTAGCAACCATACATATTTGGATTAAAGACCTTATAATTTACCTGTACAAGTCAAAAAGAAAGGTCAAGATCATTGAAAAAGTCCATAGCAACTGATGAAAAAATACTTAACAACCATATATATTTGGGTTCAGGACCCTACAATTTATCTGTTCAAGTCAAAATGGAAGGTCAAGAGTCAATGCCATTGAAAAATTCCATGATCAAAAGGTTCAGCTGCATGTAATTTAATGCTGCATTACAGGGGAGTAGATTTATAAAAGACCTAATTTATCCTTTTGCACCCAATTTCCTGCATCGGGGTTCACATTCTGTAAATGATTTAATTTGAAATGTATATTCAACAGTTCGGTTACCTTCGAAATAATATATATACTGTAGACCTTACTTTAAGCAATGTTGAATTCTGGACCTATTTCACATTTTGTGTCCCAATATCTTTAGAATGGGGTACAGTAACAGGGTTTTTAAAATGGGGTCCAATGTCTTTAAAATATTTTAATTCAATTAACAAGTGTTTTTGAAACATCAAAGCTTACTGTACGTTAAAGTTACTGTCCGTTCTCATTGAGTACTAAATTTAAGTCTTTAAACAATAACTTAATTTGCAAACACTTTAGCTATTTTTTATAAAACTCCACACATATCGATTAATATCGGTAATGTTTCTGAATGTTATGTTACAACAAAGGCCGGAAAATTTAAAAACTCCAAGTCAAAACACAATATGAGCTGTATTTTGAACAATTGCTAATTAGATCTACTTGAAGAGATAAAACACTGGGAGTTTACATGAAAATCAAAATACGAATTCAAGTTTTTATTTTCAAAATTCAAGTTCAAAAATCGAAAAAAAATGCCTTGAATAAAAAACAAAGCGATCAATTAAGAGAACATAGGGGTATTTCCTTTCATCTTAAATATTATATCCAAGAGCATCGCCAAAATTGCCATTTAGACTATCAAAACTACACCAAACGCACAGGCGTATATAACATGTATAAGGATTTATGGGTTTTTTTTAGTAGAAAGAGTGCCTGTGGTCAAACGATTCTCTTTTCAATTTAGATGTAATGTAAATATTTTAGAGTTTTCTTATGTATTCAAACTAAAATCTAGAGAAAACGCGCATATCCTATATTGGCCGGGTACAAGTCGGCCAATGCAGCGAAATCATCTGTATTAGCCGGGTTTTCCAATATTGGCCGAGTTAATGATTCTGTATTGAAAGGACAGTTTTAGTTGTATTGAAGCCAATAATACACTAGTAAATTAATAACATTGATTATAGTTGCAGTGCATTGATTAATATTCCTTTTGTTAAAGCTAAACTGCTGTAGACATATTTGTTTAATTCAGTTCATGTAGATTTTAAAATAACAATTACAAAATTTTCAAACCTGACACCTTGTAGTGACAACATTATTACCATTACAGAGCTCACTGCTAGTCAAACATATTAGTAAATCATATTCTAATAACAGTGAGGTTTATTTTTTTCTGAACTAACACAAAAATTTAAAATCCATGTTTTATGCAAAATCCACCAAAATATCCTGATTTACGGTATCTGGAGTACAGATAAAAAGGCTAATCATCTGTCTGACTCTATTTTTATCAGATTTGTCCATAGAACTGACCTTCTTCATGAAGTCTCCTACCATTTATCACACACCCCTCTTTTGGAACATGTACATTCCGAATATTTATACAGTCAGGTTGAAATATGTGGTAAACAATACAGGGCAAAATCCATATCACATGCTGTTTCAGCTTTTAACCAGTATCATCCTTCCAGCCTGTTCTCAGGATGATAATGCATGTGATTCAGATTTTGCCTTGTATTATTCTGGATAAAGGTGTATATACCCAGATTAATACAGGACATCATAAAGAAGTATTAGACCTTTTTACGAGTTTTATAAACTGAACAAATTTTAATGGTTTTATGTCACTGGTTAATGCTATATATTTGCAGAAATGAAATGTGGCGGTGGATTGAAACTAAATGTTACATGTAATACATTAATGTCTATTAAAAGGTACAGGTAATGCTTAAATCTGAATTCATGTTTTCTATTCCAGAATCAAGTATGGCCTTAAATAAATATATGCATCCCAGAAACATTTACAAAAACAGAAAAGCAAATTTTCAACTGTTGGCAATAAAATATCCAGAATTCAGAAAGCACGTTTTTCCAGATGTTAGTGGAAAACTCTTCCTAGATTTCAAGAATCCTGAGTCGCTAAGGCAGTTGTCCATCACTTTAATGAAAGAAGATTTTGGATTGGATGTTGAATTACCACCTGACAGACTTGTTCCCACAATTCCACTCAGAATAAACTACATTCTTTGGATAGAAGACATTTTAAAAGATTCTAATTTAAATGGTGAAATAAAAGGAATTGATATTGGTAAATAATTACTTTTTAGGTAGTGATAAAAGATCAATATTAATTTATGTATAATTTGTGATTATTATTGGACTGGACGAATGATAAAATAATACATAATACAATTCATGGGTCATAATAATAACATAGAATGCATTTAATAGTTCATACTTCCAGGGTAACATTTCTAATTGATTTTTTGCTTTACTGGTGTAAAGTCGGAGCCAATTTTAAAATTTTGCTGATTTTTCTAAATTTTGTGGGATAAAGCCTTATTTGCCTACCCTTTATATTGTATTGGCAATGAATGTGGTGTCCAAATTTCTAATCTGCAACTCCTTCTGAATCGTCTGATTTCAACCAAATTTCATCAAATTCTTTATTATATTATGAAATATTGCATCTCGACACTCATCTGAGAAGTTGTTTTTTGTAACAGTGATTATTGTATTATGCAAATTATTTTCACATATTGTCATTGTCAACATTTTTCCTTAAATTTTTGGTTATTTTTCAATTTGCTGGACATGCTGGATATTCAGAAATTAAGATGGTGTATTAATGAGAGAAATGTGACAGGATTAGCATCGATAACAACATGAATCACATTAATTTATCCCACATTATTATTGTCTATTTTCAGTAGTACATGTAGATACATGGCTGCACTAATATCTGAATTTGAATATATGTTTCTGAAAATAGATCTTTTCTTTATTTCTGATTTTAGCACAATCTGTACTTTGACACAGTGTTACTTAAATTTTTCATTCACTTATGACACTTATATCATGTGACTAAGAAGAAATTTTTTTGAAAAGTGAAAGTTTTGACTTTTTTTGCTTTAGGCACTGGTGGAAGCTGTGTATACCCTTTGTTATCTACCAGTATGTTCAAATGGAAGTTTCTGGCAACAGAAGTTGATGATTTAAATTTAGATTTTGCTGTGAAAAATATCAAGAAAAACAACCTGTCAGATTTTATACAGGGTGAGTAGTATAATGTATGGGACAATAGTCTTATGATCAATAAAGTTTGTATCTAAGAGAGGTAATTTAGGCAGCTATAGCACACACAGAAATTGAAATTAAGGGAGATAATTACATTTTGAGCAAAAAATTATTCTATTTTTAATGTAGGTTGAAGAGCAAAGTATTGTTTATAAGATACTGGTACTTATTTTCATCTAATATTATCTAGTTTATTTTTGTGTTCAATTAAAATTTTAATTCAAACAAATGTTTTGTGAAACTACTACTGACACATGGCTGAGTTAAATATTAATTAAGATAAAGATCGATATTTCCAATAACCATTTTTTATAGGTATAATATTTTTGTGATATGTATATATTGTAAGTAGCTATGGAAGGGCATGGACATTCTCAAGGCTTGACAATTCAACAGTTTTGTCTGTTAAATTTAACTCCCAACGCATTTTTATGTAATCAGTATTTAAGATTTTCAGATGACAATGATCTTTACCATACATATTTTCTAACATTCAAAATTCTTCTTTTACAGTACAAAAAGTAGATGAGAATAATATTTTGTTGGATGTAATAAAGAACAACAGTAAAAGATATGATTTTTGTATGTGTAATCCACCATTTTTTTCTGATCACCTGGAGGCTCAAGGAATCACAAATTCTAGATCTGATGACAGACCTGAGCCTAGTTCAGTTAATACTGCAAGCTCGACAGAAAGTGTAGCCTTTGGAGGGGAGGTGGAATTTGTAAAGAAGATGATAAAGGAGTCTTTGGAGCTGAGGTTGCAAGTAAGGTATGTTATGTAACAATGTTTAGCCAAAATATGATTTTCCTCCAATATAATATGTTCTGTAAACCATTTTAGTGTTACTTTAATTAACTGTTCTATGTCAGTAACTTTGCAAAAGAGCCTAAATTTATAGTTATTTTTATCCTGTATTTATCAAATATGCTAGACTTGCCACAAGACTATATGTAATATTTTGTACCTTTTATAATTACTTTTGCAAAAAATGCACTTTTTCTAACCATACTTATTTACCCTCAACGATTTGGATAGATAGCAATGTCAGGAAACACTAGGGGCGCCACTGGGCAGAAACCAGTTTGTTTACAGTATACTGGTCCCAAAACAGGCTGGAAAAGGTTGTAAAGAAGCGGCATCAGTTTTCAAATAACTTCGCCCAAAACAGCTCCGCCTGGCATTTACTGACATTGCTAGGATAGAGAATTGCTTTATTTTCGTAGAAAAAAAATCAGATATTAAAAATTACATAGGGGCTTCTTGTAGCAAGTCAAGACATATGCCTACATTAATAGAAACATTTATCAAATGTCATAGTCTTTGTATGAATGTTTCTGTGTTATATAAATAGGATTTACACTAGCATGGTTGGAAAGAAAGCAAGTTTGGCTCCATTAAAGGAAGAACTTAGAAAACACAAGGTAAGCATTGTTTATGATCATTTTCGGTTGTATCTTTGTCTAATGTGTAAAAATAGAAATCTGAGCCATCCGTTTTGAAAAGTGACACTGCATTTGATTTTTTTCTTCAACATGTTGAGGCAATTTTTCCAGCCTTAAGCACTACAGATGAGTTTTTAAAAATTTAAAGAAACATGCATAAATAGTTCATAAAAAATTTATATCCTAGAATATCCACAGCAGAAATCATTATACCAGGGTAATTAACCCTTAGATGTGTTTACTTCTAATTTTAAGGTAAAATCATACAGTTATGAATACCATTTTGTAACAGTTTGAATACCAATCTAAAAGCATAGTGTTTGCAAACTGGCTTTAAATAAACTAGTTACATGTTCATGATGTATAAACTTTCATAAATCACAAAAAACAATATTTTTTTCAGATAAGCAATTTTTCTACAACAGAATTCTGCCAAGGGAAGACAATGAGATGGGGTATTGGTTGGACATTTGATGATTTTGTTAAGTTTCCAGTGAGTACAGATGTAATTAAATCTGTGAAAAACTTTAGTTTCTGCAGATGAAAGTGGTCAGCTGCCTACAAGAATCTTACTGGAGTTTTATTTAAGAATTTTAAATATTAATAAATGGTCATCTCTCTAACACAGTCAGCAGTCACATAAATTTATTTCATTCTTCATTGTTAAAAGTACATGTAGTCAATTTCAATGACTTCCAAGTTAGGTACGATTAATAATATAGTTAACTTATCTTGCAAATTATCATCAGCATTGATTATTTAAGTAAATTGTTGAAAAAAACGTCTTGTGCAATCAGAAGAAATGCCAATAATTTTGATTACAATGATATCTCAGACGAGAAATAAAAATGCAGATTTTAAATTTAATTTGGTGCGAAGAGTCGCCTGTGTTAATCTGCCAATGTACCTGGTTTAACTGTATATAAATAATAATGTTATTGATTAAATCTGATTTCATCTAATAAAGATCATCTTCAATGCTAACAGTATCATAAGTGTGTTTGTGATATCTATATTTTTTAAGAAAAATGTATTACCAATTGTTTAGAGACATCTTTTTTTTTAGAGAAACCTTTCTTAAATTGAGTGATCTAGTTCTCGAATGCATTCCAAGCAATAGAGCAACGTTTTGATTTTTAATCGTTAAACATGTGATTCGATTCACTGCTACGATGTGTTGACATTTTGTCAGACGATAATTGTACGCAACTTTTCAATTCGAGTTATCTCCCTGTGACCGCAAACCTTACCTTAAATACCGACACGCTCCAGAAAACACAAAACTTACCTGTATTATCCAACATATGGATCTTTGGTACGTAAACAGTAAATGATGATAATTTTACACAGGGAAATGTAGGCACCAAAAAAATCGCCAGCAGCCGTATTCAGATGCCAGTTGAGAAAAAAATCACAATTTGCAACATTGGCGACCGACAGCGCGATCCCTAGATATATTGAGAAATTGATAAATAAAATCTTACATTATAATGTGTATTACAGAAATCACAGTTCAGAGAAAAGAAAAAGGATAAAAGACCTCCATTGTCGTACACTGTACCTGAAGATATACCGGAACTCATGTATACTACAGAGGGTGTGGCTTACAGGATCAAAGAATATCTGAAGGAATTGCAAGTATATATTGTTTTTATTAGTTAACAGATGTTCAAACATGTTTACAGGAAAAACTGCTGTTTGAAACGTAATAAAATATATACATATATAGGGGGTTCAAAAGGAAGTATTGCCTATTTATATTATCTGCACGGCCGTTTGTCTATAAACAGGACACCCAACAAAAGTTTATATTTTCACCTGAGATTTCATTTATTTTCATATCTTTTAGTTGTGTGGTTTGAAAAAAAAAAAATTTTAGCGAACTACCAGTGAATTTCTTCAGTCTGTTATCGACAGATAATTAACATCTAAATTTATATTTATTTAATCGCATACTGAAATGTTTGGCTTATTTTTATCATGTAAACCACAAAAGTAGTATCCACCAACATAAAATGAATCAACTTTATGCTGATTTAATAACAAGAAAGTGTCCATCACTAAATATAGAGATATATAATCTGTAAAAATCTTCAATGTAAATTTGCTGAATCACATTTGAAGAATTAAGACTTTTATAATCCTTTTTAAATTATCTACCCTGCAGGCATTGATGATGGCTACCTTGCAGAATGCTTTTTTGAATCAGCAAATATTGAAAATCTTCTAATTATTAAAACAAGACAGCATACTAGAATTTCTTTCAGCAGCCTCATCCATTCAACCCTACGTCTGCTTACATTCCTCACCAAACTAGTAACCCATCCATTCAACCCTACGTCTGCTTACATTCGTCACCAAAGTAATAACCCATCCATTCAACCCTATGTCTGCTTACATTCATCACCAAACTAATAACCCATCCATTCAACCCTACGTCTGCTTACATTTATCACTAAACTAATAACCCATCCACTCAACCCTACGTCTGCTTACATTCATCACCAAACTAATAACCCATCCACTCAACCCTACGTCTGCTTACATTTATCACCAAACTAATAACATATCCATTCAACCCTACGTCTGCTTACATTTATCACCAAACTAATAACCCATCCACTCAACCCTACGTCTGCTTACATTCATCACCAAACTAATAACCCATCCATTCAACCCTACGTCTGCTTACATTCATCACCAAACTAATAACCATTCCACTCAACCCTACGTCTGCTTACATTCATCACCAAACTAATAACCATTCCACTCAACCCTACGTCTGCTTACATTCATCACCAAACTAATAACCCATCCATTCAACCCTACGTCTGCTTACATTCATCATCAAACTGATAACCCATCCACTCAACCCTACGTCTGCTTACATTCATCACCAAACTAATAACCCATCCACTCAACCCTACGTCTGCTTACATTCATCACCAAACTAATAACCCATCCACTCAACCCTACGTCTGCTTACATTCATCACCAAACTAATAACCATTCCACTCAACCCTACGTCTGCTTACATTCATCACCAAACTAATAACCCATCCATTCAACCCTACGTCTGCTTACATTCATCACCAAACTAATAACCCATCCACTCAACCCTACGTCTGCTTACATTCATCACCAAACTAATAACCATTCCACTCAACCCTACGTCTGCTTACATTCATCACCAAACTAATAACCCATCCACTCAATCCTACATCTGCTTACATTCATCACCAAACTAATAACCCATCCACTCAACCCTACGTCTGCTTACGTATATCACCAAACTAATAACTGGATGTTTTATTGTGGAAAATGTTGCTAAATTTCTCATACCGTGTTTTTAATAAAATAAGACATTTTTTAATTAAAACTGATCGGTTCTGTTAAAACCACCAATTACCAAAAAGAACCTAAAGATCAGATCCAAAATCCAGACAGCATGTGGCAGATAACCTTAGTTCCCATATAAAAAATATATATTTTCATGCCAGTAGTAGCAACTTAGCTGTTAGTAAAAAATACAAATTTTGATGTACAAGATACACAAATTTTAATAAAATTTAAACTAAAATGAAACAGTTGAACTTTTTCAGATTAAGTGTATAGAGAAGAAAGCAAGTGAAACAAAAATTTCAATGATAATAACAGCTTCCCAGAATACATGGTCCCATCAAAGACGAAAACGCAGAATGCAGAAAGGTAAACTACACAATGATAAGTCTATCAACAAAGTGGATCAGAATGATACTTCTGATAATAAGGATACAAACAGATCAGAAAATGGCAGTAACTTAATGACATCTGTAAGTGACAGTTGCCAAGAAACAGCCTCTAAGAAAAGAAAACACCCAGAAGATTTAGATGAAGCAGATGATGAGATAAGTGCAAAACTCCCAAAAACAGATGCAAAAGAAAATTCTTATAATTTATCATCACTGAAATCTGAAGATGTTACCCAAATTTCAAATGATATTTTTCCTGATAAGTCAGAGATTTCAGAAAGAATGCTGCACCAAACACAACAAAATCCTGATGAATCTATGGAACAGCAATCGTCTTGCTCAGATTTGGTGACCAAAAAAGAAAGCCTTGAAGGTGATAGATTTGTGTTAAAATGCAATTTGTCTGTCAAACAGATTGAGGATGAACAGATAATTATTGAAATGTCTTGGATAGATGGTACTATAAAGGAATCTATGAACCAAGTTTTACAATACTTTAAAAACAAATTTAAAGCACATACCTGAATTGTTTTTCTGTGATTTTTTAAATAAAAACTTTATATTTCCATTGGAGATTTGATTTTTTTTTTCATTTATGCTAGGGATTTGACACCAAGGTATTATATGTTGGTTTTTTTTTTGCTAGAAACTTTACATCAACTTTTAAGATAAAGAATAGCAGGAAAATCTTTTTTTTCTTTTTGCATTCCACTATTGCATCATTTACATTCTGAAGTACATTAATCCCATGTTTGTATTGTAGTAATTCCTAAACCATTCCTAGACATAGTGTTCTAGACAGTCCACTACTTAGTCAGTGACAAAATGAATTGAAGAGAAAAGATATGGGGTTTTAGGTCAATGAAACATTTTAATTCACAAAATATTTATAGTTTGTCATTTGGTGTTCAACAATAATACATGTAAATATATCACTGTATCGAATTCTCAACCAATGCTTAGGATCATCTAGAACTTGGGGTGAGATTTTTTCCACATTGAAGGCTTTACTGTGACTTTTGGATGAAGAACAGCAATAAATACTGTTTCTTTGCTTGGACCTTTGTTGCATATATTTAGGGATTTTGTGTCAAGACTTAATCTACTACATGTACATATATATCAATTATTAATATTGAAGATAACAAACACAGCATCCCATAATTACACATGACCCCAACAATAATGGTGTAAAATATTGAAAAATAAACACAACAATTACTTGATAACAAAAAGCTACTGAAAGTACAGAGCATAACCAAAATATACATGAATATCATATCCAACTTTTAACTGAAAGATGTGCATGCCACCAAACAGTGAAAGAATATCATATCAACATATATAATATTATGAATACCATATCCAACTATGAACCAAACCATATGATATCACTGAAATATACTCGATGAAACAACCAACTTTTAACCAGTGTAAGAATATGATATCAATACACATACTGACAAATTGTAGTCATTCTATCAGTGAAACTAAAATTTACACTGTTCTCATATATTTGGCTTCATCTGCACCTTGTCCATCAACCTAGACAGCACAGCCATGTCAGTATATAAATGGACAATTATTAATTGGGTGGGAGGGGTATATCCAAAAAATACCAGTAAAAGTAAAATTTGAGAAATTTTGTCTTGAGACTTATTTTTTGGCACTAATTTTAATCATGTATCTATTTAAATACAAAAGATATGTTAAGGATTTTTATTTGATTTAACACACACATATAAATATATATATTGTTACAATTTTTTTTTTTTTTTTTTGTCAAATTGGAAAACTACACTGCAAATCATCCACTCTGAATCATAAATTTGTATATAAGGTGTAATTTTTGTTAAAATGTACCATACCTTCCTTCACGTAGCTTTCCTTGTGTAATTTAATCTACTACATGTACATATATATCAATTATTAATATTGAAGATAACAAACTCAGCATCCCATAATTACACATGACCCCAATAATAATGGTGTAAAATATTGAAAAATAAACACAACAATTATTTGATAACAAAAAGCTACTGAAAGTACAGAGCATAACCAAAATATACATGAATATCATATCCAACTTTTAACTGAAAGATGTGCACACCATATCCAACTTTCTACCAAACAGTGAAAGAATATGATATCAACATATATAATATTATGAATACCATATATCCAACTTTTAACTGAAAGATGTGCATACCACCAAACAGTGAAAGAATACGATATCAACATATATAATATTATGAATACCATATCCAACTTTTAACTGAAAGATGTGCATACCACCAAACAGTGAAAGAATATGATATCAACATATATAATATTATGAATACCATATCCAACTTTTAACTGAAAGATGTGCATACCACCAAACAGTGAAAGAATATGATATCAACATATATAATATTATGAATACCATATATCCAACTTTTAACTGAAAGATGTGCATACCACCAAACAGTGAAAGAATACGATATCAACATATATAATATTATGAATACCATATCCAACTTTTAACTGAAAGATGTGCATACCACCAAACAGTGAAAGAATATCATATCAACATATATAATATTATGAATACCATATCCAACTTTTAACTGAAAGATGTGCATACCACCAAACAGTGAAAGAATACGATATCAACATATATAATATTATGAATACCATATATCCAACTTTTAACTGAAAGATGTGCATACCACCAAACAGTGAAAGAATACGATATCAACATATATAATATTATGAATACCATATCCAACTTTTAACTGAAAGATGTGCATACCACCAAACAGTGAAAGAATATCATATCAACATATATAATATTATGAATACCATATCCAACTTTTAACTGAAAGATGTGCATGCCACCAAACAGTGAAAGAATATATATCAACATATATAATATTATGAATACCATATCCAACTTTTAACTGAAAGATTTGCATACCACCAAACAGTGAAAGAATATCATATCAACATATATAATATTATGAATACCATATCCAACTATGAACCAAACCATATGATATCACTGAAATATACTCGATGAAACAACCAACTTTTAACCAGTGTAAGAATATGATATCAATACACATACTGACAAATTGTAGTCATTCTATCAGTGAAACTAAAATTTACACTGTTCTCATATATTTGGCTTCATCTGCACCTTGTCCATCAACCTAGACAGCACAGCCATGTCAGTATATAAATGGACAATTATTAATTGGGTGGGAGGGGTATATCCAAAAAATACCAGTAAAAGTAAAATTGCGAAATTTTGTCTTGAGACTTATTTTTTGGCACTAATTTTAATCATGTATCTATTTAAATACAACAGATATGTTAAGGATTTTTATTTGATTTAACACACACATATAAATATATATATTGTTACAATTTTTTTTTGTCAAATTGGAAACTACACTGCAAATCATCCACTCAGAATCCTAAATTTGTATATAAGGTGTAATTTTTGTCAAAATGTACCATACCTTCCTTCACGTACCTTTCCTTGTGTAATTTACCGATACTGCACTGCACAAAATGTATTACTACACAGTTAAAATTATTAATCAAGTTTAACATACAACAAAAAAGTAGCACATCCGTTATATATTTTTAACTAATTATCATATATATCCTTTAAACCAAGTTTGTAAAATTATTATCAAAAACTCTGAGTGAAATGACTGCTGGTTTCATACATAATAAAATGCTCCGCTGGGCGCAGCTAGATACGACCGCAGATGTCGAACCCTGAATAGTTGGGGCAATTATGAACACAACATTCAAGCTTGATACAATACTGAATTTGGATTGTGAATAAATATTTGACACAGCATAGGTTTCTGACACAGAATGAATGTTGTCTAAGAATTTAAAAATTTTTAATTTACCTATTCAAACCATATCAGTATTATTTGTTTTTATATATAAATCAGAAATAACCAATTTAAAATTTAAAATTGGGCACACATATCAATTTCTTGCTATTGCGCAATACTGTGCAATTGAAAATTTCTTGAAATATTTGACACATAATAGGTTTCTGACACAGAATAACTGAAATCAAAGAACTTAGAATTGGTCATATGATTTCAATTTATATTCAATTTTTTGCTTCTTGTGCAATATAATATGTTGTGGAGAATTGCCCCCCCCCCAAAAAAAATAATTTACCCCTTTTTTTAGCTTTTGTGCAATACACTATGAAGTTGCACATTGACCCCCCCCTCCCAAAAAAAAACCAAAAAAACAAGAGTCTGTCGAATGACAGCAAACCGGATTTTCCTGCATGGAAATGATGTTTGCAAATCTGGATTCCCAAACAGGATGAAGTAAAGAAATATAAATGAATTTTTGTAGGGTTTTGTAGGGTTCAGAAATGGAAAGGCAAAAATCAATCTTGACCTCCTATTTATAGTAAGTGACAAATATTGGAATTTTTGAGAGTATATAAGTACACACACATTTGTTAAGCAGGGGTTGGTAGGCAGAAATCATGGAGTCAATAATGAAAGAAATACGCTAATGAGATTATAACCTTATTTTACATGAATCCAAAGACTTGAACTGCCTTTTTTTCAATTTTTTAGAAAATCGTCAATATCGGAACGGTGAAAGTGAAAATCGTCAATATCGAACTTGACCTCCATTTTGTCATCAGTAACAACATATTAAAATTTGAAAAGCTTTGGTTGAACAGTTCATAAGTTACACGGACACCACTGGAAAAGCCATTTTTCAATATTTCAAGAACCATAACTCTTGAACGGTGAAAGTGAAAATCGTCGATATCGAACTTGACCTCCATTTTGTCATCAGTAACAACATATTAAAATTTGAAAAGCTTTGGTTGAACAGTTCATAAGTTATCACACGGACACAACTGGAAAAGCCATTTTTCAATCTTTCAAGAACCATAACTCCTGA
Organism: Mytilisepta virgata; assembly: GCA_028015205.1. Lineage (NCBI taxonomy): Eukaryota > Metazoa > Mollusca > Bivalvia > Mytilida > Mytilidae > Mytilisepta > Mytilisepta virgata. The sequence goes on from CM051520.1 coordinate 37,767,894, forward strand.
ACGGTGAAAGTGAAAATCGTCAATATCGAACTTGACCCCCAATTTGTCATCAGTAACAACATATTAAAATTTGAAAAGCTTTGGTTGAACAGTTCATAAGTTATCACACGGACACCACTGGAAAAGCCATTTTTCAATCTTTCAAGAACCATAACTCTTCAACGGTGAAAGTGAAAATCGTCAATATCGAACTTGACCTCCATTTTGTCATCAGTAACAACATATTAAAATTTGAAAAGCTTTGCTTGAACAGTTCATAAGTTATCACACGGACACCACTGGAAAAGCCATTTTTCAATCTTTCAAGAACCATAACCCCTGAACGGTGAAAGTGAAAATCGTCAATATCGAACCTGACCTCCAATTTGTCATCAGTAACAACATATTAAAATTTGAAAAGCTTTGGTTGAACAGTTCATAAGTTATCACACGGACACTACTGGAAAAGCCATTTTTCAATCTTTCAAGAACCATAACTCTTGAACGGTGAAAGTGAAAATCGTCAATATCGAACTTGACCTCCATTTTGTTATCAGTAACAACATATTAAAATTTGAAAAGCTTAAGTTATTGCACGGACACTGTTTGGCACTCATTTACCCCCCCCCCCCCCCCATTTCTTAATACTTTGCAACCATAACAGCCCATTTAAATACACCATAACATTAAAATAGAAAATGACATCATAGTCATGGATGGCAAATTTTAAATATACATAATATAAAGGCAGTTTAGATGAGATAAACAAAAAAGCTTCATCAGCACATTTTATATTGGCAAATTTCCAATGAAGTTCATTAAACTAGAGTTATTGGCAAATTTCCAATGGAATTTGTTAATAATAAAGTTTTGATAACAGGGCACACATATCAATTTATTGCTATTGCGCAATACTGTGCAATTGAAGATTTCTTGCTATTGCACAATACTGTGCAATTGAAAATTTCTTCAAATATTTGACACATAATAGGTTTCTGACACAGAATAACTGAAATCAAAGAACTTAGAATTGGTCATATGATTTGAATATAATCAATTTTTTGCTTCTTGTGCAATACAAAATGCTGTGGAGAATTGCCCCCCCCCCCCAAAAAAAAAAAAATAATTTACCCCTTTTTTAGCTTTAATTTTGGACCCCGATTTGGACCAACTTGAAAACTGGGCCAATAATAAAAAAAACTAATTACATGTTTAGATTACATGGTTAGTTTAATTTTGGACTCTTTGGACCTTAATGTAGACCAATTTGAAAACGGGACAAAAAATTAAGAATCTAAATGCACGGTTAGATTCGGCATATCAAAGAACCCCAATAGTTCAATTTTTGATGAAATCAAACAAAGTTTAATTTTGGACCCTTTTGGCCCCTAATTCCTAAACTGTTGGGACCAAAACTCCAAAAATCAATCCCAACCTTCCTTTTGTGGTCATAAACCTTGTGTTTAAATTTTATAGATTTCTATTTACTTATACTAAAGTTATTGTGCAAAAACCAAGAAAAATGCTTATTTGTGCCCTTTTTTAGCCCCTAATTCCTAAACTGTTGGGACCAAAACTCCCAAAAACAATCCCAACCTTCCTTTTGTGGTCATAAACCTTGTGTTAAAATTTCATAGATTTCTATTTACTTATACTAGAGTTATTGTGCGAAAACCAAGAAAAATGCTTATTGGGCCCTTTTTTGGCCCCTAATTCTTAAATTGTTGGGACCAAAACTCCCAAAATCAATCCCAACCTTCCTTTTGTGGTCATAAACCTTGTGTTTAAATTTTACTTATACTCAAGTTATAGTGCGAAAACCAAATGTCTTCGGACGACGACGACGACGCCAACGTCATACCAATATACGACCGCAAAAATTTTGCGGTCGTATAAAAAGCTAAAATACGCAATATGAAAAATGGAATACAGAATTTAATAGCAAAGTTGCTAGAGTAGCTTTTTCTCTTTTCCCAAAAAATTAAGTTTATTTCCAAGAAATAGATTATCAGATACAAGAATGTCCTATTCAATTATTTTCTGTGGTTAAATCTGAGACCGATCAAACAAATATATGCAAATATTTAGCTTATAATAATATAGTCAGTATTTTTACATGTTGGCAGTGTTTTATGACAAACAAAAATAAACTGTATTGCTCACCTGTATTCAATTTGCCAATGGTTTGGCCATACAATCAGTACCATAAAAGCCGCTCAGTTGTCAGCTGGGATCAACGGACAATTTTGAAACGATCTCAAATATTTGAGGACATATTATGGTATGAGCCTGTTTTGTCCGTAGACAATTAAGGTTTCTGGCCATTTACTTTTGTTCTATTGAAAGTAATCCTTATAATTTTACCACAATATTCTCCCACAAAAAATACCGTTTGGGATGGATTTTGGGAAGTCTGGCCCCTCCCATTTTTTGTTTTTTTTTTGCCTTCTACAGAAGGGAATGATTTTATATTTTGTCTGCAGCTTAATAATGTTGATTTGTAGCAATTGTTGGTGCCACATCCTGATTGCCGATCAACTTGATGAATTGCATGCTGCGACGCAGGTCCAGCCCCGGTTTTGGTCTTGTTCTGAGATACAAAGGGTAAAATTTGCAATCGTATTAATCTGCACTTAGCGAAGTCCTTTATTTTTATATAGGATCATTATATATATTAATAACATTGCTGCCAAAATCAGTTTTAAACTGGATCAATTTTTACAGAAGTGAATTTTCCCATCCGGTCCCACGTTAGGCAATTGTGGCCATCTTAGTTGACAGTCTTGGTCGTAGGATAAATACAGTTCATTTTTCTTCAGTGGTACAGGGCAGATTTTTAGATGATTAGTAGGTCCTCTGTTTAAGTAAGTTTAAGTGAGGGAGCCATCTTGGGAGTTATGAAAAATGATCTTAGTTGATAGCCTGGTTTATCAGTCAATTCTGCAAGAGGACCACCTAAGCACCATTACTTCCCAGTTAAGTTCCGAATCTGATTGCCTCTGTGGTTTAAAACATGAAGGTTTTAAAGTGAATTTACCCTATGATGTTAGAAGAGGATCTTCTGTAATAGCTATCAATTCCGAAAGAGGACCACTTAAGGACCTAAGAACCCTTGCTGCCAACGTGGTTTCAATTGGCTAAGTAGTTTCAGACGAGGCGTTTTTTAATGAATTTTCCAAATTGGTCCAATGTTTAACTAATTTTGCTGTGGGAGTTATCTTGGTTAACAGTTTGGATCATTGAACATAAATCTGAAAGGGGATTACCTAAAGACCATTACTTCGATGTTTGGATCCAGTTGGCCAAGTGCATGGTGTCAGGTGATGATTTTCAAATTAATTTTCACATGTCCTGTGTTAAACTACGTCCGACTGTGGCAGCCACTTGGTTGACAGTCCTTGTCATCATACACAATTTTGAAAGAGATTTTTGGAGGGGCACCCACCGACACTTCCAGAAAAGTTTGGTCCCAATTGGACCAACAGTTTCAGAGGAGACGATGTTTAAATGAAATTTTACGACAACAAATGCCAAGTGATGACAAAATCTCAGCTGGATCTTGGTCATTTGGGCCAAGTGAGCGAATAAAAACTAAAATAAATGCATTAACGAAAGCATAAGCATTACGACTGAAAAAAAATTGTTGCTAAGACATCCAAAGGACTTCAAAATTGTTAGAGTGGTGGTTATCCATAGGTTCTAAAGAGTTAATTATGTATATGGACTTGATATTGGGAATTGTAATTTTTTAATAATTCAAGATTGAACAAAGAAAGATCAGCTGTTAAAATTAGTTTGAGCACAATCCTTTTGTTTTTCATTTTCTATTGGTAAATTAATTCAATGAATACCAAATTTTTATAAATACTGTGGGCTGGAATTTTTATATTATTTAAAATGCACAATGAAAAGTACTGTATAATGATTGTAAATATAGTGAGACTCACAACTCCCAAACACTTCTGAGTAATAATATTTGCTTTTCAAATACTTAACTAGAATTTCTCAGAGAAAATCAACTTTTTACGTCAGTCCTTTGGATGTTAAGGTCAGCAGTTAAATCTATGACAAGAAGCACTAATGCATAAACATTACAACAATGGACTGATTAAATAGAGGATCACTGAAGTTTTATTACATCTGAATACGAGATTCTACCGAAATCATTTTGTCAGCCACCCTTTCTACATAACAGACTCAAAAGTATATCTATGGCAATCTTTCTCTCAAATAGCCTAAACACCGGCATCATCTGAAGTAGATACTAAGGGTTTTCTTGCATCAGTCCATCTGAAAAATTATAAAAGGGTTGTTTTAGCAACTTGTATTACAATTTTATCAGGTTAGGTACCAACAGCTTACATTATTCCAGCACATCTTCCTATGGACCACAAGGTTACCTAGGCCTTAGAATATGAAATAATCCTTTGTTATATTTAATTACCTGTTTCCAATTTGTTTTTCAAGATTAATTATTTTACAGAATTTTTATCGCCTGGTAAAATTCTGTTTAATCATTTTTTTTGAAGGGCATCTAAATTGAAAATTTAAATCTATTAAATCTATCTGTAATCCCATCTTCCAAATTAGGTTTGGTTTACGATCCAGCTAAGCTATTTTTGACCCACTTGTGAAGCTATATGACACGATAGCGCTACAAATTTTAAGGATAGTCAGCTTCTCCTCTGAAATTTACGAAAACAGGAGACAATATGAGACATCATTTGCCTTTTGAATTGTTATTTTTCCGTTCAACATTACAATAGCACCACCAAACATGATTTTCCATTCACAACTCGGTCGAGTTTCTAAGATTATACAGACTTTTTTTTTTTTTTTTTTTTTTAACTTAGAAAATACTTTATTTAACAAAAACTGTTACGTTAACTATACAAACTACAGTTTTCGTATGTATAGTTCCCTTTTATTAGTATCTGGATGCCAGGGATACACCCAGATAAAATATATTTTAATGTTAGTTTCAATACAATAATTATTTATAAGGCAAATTACATTTTATAACTTTTTCAAAATTTATTCTATATTCGATAATTTGTCTAAAATTGAACAAATTTGAATTGACCTCGGAAAATTTCCAAAGTCCAGTCTTTCGCTTGGAAGAACTCATTTTTGACAATTTACATTATAAACATTTTTAATGTCTGCCTAAAATCGATTTTTATTTTGACTTTGAATGCTGATATCGTAGAATATAGAATAAAAACAATATAAATATCATTTGCTTCAGAAAACATGTTGCTCAATCGACTCCGTAAAAAGTGATAATCATTTCGGCCGTAGTCCTCAGTGAATATTAGTCTTTCAAAAGTCAACAAAACCACACATTTACCTCATCAAAAGACAGTTATTGTATAATCTAATTGTATATAGTAATCAAAATATTTTATTTTTTTTTAAATTTTATATGCCTCATATTATCTGACAAGAACAAAATTATTGACCATCCTTAGTTCTATTGTCCTAGATTGAATGTTATTTTGACCACTCTATGTGTTTTGACGCAAGGTGTTGACGCGTTTAATTTTGGATATAATCAAAATGTATATTTATTTGGAAATATTAATCTTAAGCGGTAGGTGTTTATTTAAAAAGATGAAGTTAATAATTTCTTAGTAATTTCAGGAATTTGTGTAGAAAAGGTGTATCTATTTCCTTTTCTTTTGAATTGAAATATACATACGATTTTAATTCGTTTTTAAAAATATTTAGTATGTTTATTACTTTTGTTCTTTTTTTCAGATACATAAAAAGATTTATATATTGCAAACCCCAAAAAGGTTATTATCAAACTGATATCGTTTCGATTCCCTTCCCATATTTTATATCCAAAAACAAAATGTTTTAGGTGTATTCGATTATTTATCCCTAATTGACTGAATATATCATAAACAACATCCCATAAGCTAGTTAATGTATTACATTCTATGAAAAAATGCTGATATGTGTCTATTTTTTTTTACAATAGAAACATAATGGATTATTTACTAATTTCCACTTGAAAAGCTTTTCTTGATTTGGCAAAATATTACTTAGTAATTTCCATCTGTACATTTTCAATTTATTTGTAGAGATTTCTCTAAGGATAAATTTAATAGTATTTTCAGTAATGTGGTTGTAAGAGTTTAGTTCTCTTTTCCATTTTTCAAATCCGATATTATTTTTAACTTTATTACTTATCAAACAACCATAGATTTGTTTATTTGCTAGGTTTTCACAATCGAAATGTTGTTTCCCTATAGCTATTTTAATTTGATTGCTATTAATTTTAACTTTTGTATTCTTTGAATCATCCCTGTTTAACTTTGTCAACCAATCGTTTGGCAAAGCCTTCTTTAAAATACATACTTCTGAAATCCAGTTTGTTTTGATAAGAATTTTTTCACTGATAAGATTATCTGAGAGAAACCCATTTTGGTCAACTAAATCTTGTTGACCCAATTTTTAAAAAAATAAAGGTTTATTTTGGAATTTTATATACCTATTGCCCCAAATGACTTGCTGACGAATTTCTCTAAAATATTTTGGCTTCTTTTTGTTTATTTCATCCAGCCAGCAATTAAGCATATCAATATGAAATTCTGGAATGTTATATCCTTCCGTTAAAATTTTCAATCCATTTTTATCTAAATTCATTTTAAATATAAGCAGATTTTTGCCAAATTTATTTAGAAACAATTTTGGTAAAACGGCCCAATTTTCATCAGTCGATTTTAATAATCTCAACACCCATTTTATTTTTAATGTTGAAAAGTAAGATTTGACATCTATCATCCTTAACCCACCTTTCTCATATTCGGCTATTAAAGTATTTCTTTTCACACGGTCAATTTTTCCATTCCAAATAAACCTAAATATTTCGTTTTCTAGTATTTTCATATTTACCTTGTCTATGTCTGTTACACTTGCAATGTATGTAAATTGAGGTATAATTAATGTTTTTATAATGGTAATTTTTCCTAATAATGTAAGATTTCTCTTTTCCCATGATTTCATTAAACTTTTTGCCTTCTCTATTCTACTTTCCCAATTTAAGTTTCTGCATTCATTTTTATTTACTCCCACATATACCCCTAAAACTTTAATCGGCTTTTGTGAAAAATTTATCCCTTCTACCTTATCTTTACAATGTTTTAACCTCCCTATCCAAATTCCTTCAGTTTTGTTTCTGTTCAATTTTAATCCTGAAAACGTTCCGAAAATTTCTAAAATATTTAAAGCTATTCTTATTTCTTGCTTCGATTTTAAAAATAACGTGGTATCATCTGCCAATTGAGTAATTTTTAAATTGTGTGTTTTGCCGTCTAGTTTTATTTCAATACCCTTTATATCTGAATTCTCCCAGATTATAGAGACTTTCCGACACAAAAGGAAAATTCGACAAGGTAAATAATTAAGGAGTATTAACGAGTTGAAGTTGCTTCAAAAATTCTACAACCGCCTCGGTGGTCTCGTGGTGGAATCTTATTTCTTTTTCACCGAACATGACTTTTTTAGACTTGTCACTATGCAATACGGCAGATATATTTCAAGAAATACTACCCATCCGAAGGTACAACAGTTGACGCCTGTTGTTGTTTTCATGTGCTTTGTGTTGCTTATACACTTTTTATCTCACCTGGCCTATAAGGCCATGTGAGCTATTGTCATTACTTGACGTCCGTCGTCTGTCGTGCGCCGTCGTCCGGTGTAAACTTTCCTTGAAAGATCTTCTACTCTGAAACCACTGGGCCATCTTAATTGGTTAGAGAGAGGACAGCTTGACACAATTTTGGAAGAAGACAATGTAATAACTATTCCATCAAAGTTTGTTTCTAATTGAGAAACTGCTTTCAAACAGGAAACATTTTATGTAAATTTCCCATAAGGTCCTATGTTATACTAAGTTGGGGTGTGACAGTCATCTTGGTCAGCCGTTGGGACCATCAGACACATTTTGAGAGAGTACCACCTAATGTTGATTTAACCACAGCTGGGTTCTAAATGAGAATGTAATTTCACACAAGAAGATTTTTATATAAGTAAAAACAAGAAATACCAAAGGGATATTCGAAGGAGAGAAAAATCGTCACAACTGACAAACTCCGGAGAACAACGAAGACAAGACCAAAACAATACATGCACTACAATTAAAAACTAAAAACATATGAACAACATGGACCCCACCAAAAAACCGGGGGTATACTCAGGTGCTCCGGAAGAGTAAGCAGTCTCTGCTTCCTACATGACACCCGCCATGCTGTCCATGTCAAATCCGATATGAGGAAGGGATAATATCAATGGAACATATCCATTTTCATTTGGGAAACGGTTTTTTCATACCTGTCAACCAAGTCATGATGACGCCCATAAAACTTTAATAAGGATGACTTCAGCTTAGGAGCAACGTACCCCTGTCTGAGCAACTTTTCTGTCAGAAGCTCTGTCCGGGAAGTCAATGTATATGTTATGTAAATTTCACATAGGGTCCTATGTTAATCTAAGTTCGACTGTGGTGGCCATCTTGGTCAGAGGTTGGGACCACCGAACACAATTTTAAAAGAGGACCACTTAATGACCATTTAATCATAGTTTGGTTCTAATTGACCATAAGGTTCTATGTTAAACTAATTTCGGCTGTCGCGGCCATTTTAGTCGAAGGTCGGGACCATTGGACACAATTTTGCAAGAGGGCCATTTAATGACCATTCCACAACAGTTTAGTTCTGATTCAGCAAGCAGTTTCAGACAAGAAGATGTTTATGTGAATTTCCCTGGTGGTCCTATGATAATCTAAATTCGGCTGTGGGAACCATCTTCGTCGGAGGTCGGCACCATCGGACACAATTTTGAAAGAAGACCACCTAATGACCATTCAACCAAAGCTTGGTTCTAACTGAGTGAGTAGTTTTAGACAAGAACATTCTTAAGTGAATCTCCCATAGGTACCCTGTTTTCACTAAGTTCGGCTGTTGAGCCCATCTTGGTCGCAGGTCGGGACCATCAGGCATAATTTTGAAAGACAATCATCTTATGACCATTCCACCACAGTTTGATTCTAATTGAGCCACTAGTTTCAGACAATAAGATTTTTATGTGATTTTTCCTAGGGTCCTATGTTAAACTAAGTTTCGCTGTGGCGGCCATTTTTGTCAGTGGTCGGGACCATGATATAATGTTGGAAGGGGACTACCCAAGGATCATTTCAGCAAAGTTTGGCTGGGATTGGCATAGTAGCTTCAGAGGAGAATATTTTTAAAATTTTGACCCCCTTTTTTCTATTTTAAGCTGGGCTGCCATCTGGGTCGAAAGTCGGGGACACCGGACACAAATGTGGAAGGGGACCACCCAAGGACCATTCCACCTAAGTTTGGTCACAATTGGCCCAGTGGTTTCTGGTGAGAAGATTAAAATGTGAATTGTGACGACAGACGATGGGCGACGGACGACGGGCGCCAAGTGATGACAATAGCTCACCTGACGGGTCAGGTGAGCTAAATAGGGGGATCAAATCTTCTATGAAACTAAATGGCCAATGGGAACCAGACTTCACAATAATGGTCATTATGAGGTTCTCTTTCAGAATTGTGTCCGATGTCCCCAACTGTGAACTAAGATGGCCGCCACAGGCGAACTTAGTTTAACATATGACCCTATGGGAAAATTCATTTAAAAATATTCTCGTCTGAAACCACTGAGCCAATTGGAACCACACATGACACCAATGGCCCTTAGATGACCCTCTTTCAGAAATGGGTCCGATGACCAGAGTGTCAACCAAGATGGATGCCACAGTCGAACTTAGTTTAAAGTGCTTTTAAAAATCTTTTAAAAATCTAGACTGTCAACCGCCACAGTCGAACTTTGTTTAACATAGGACGTTATGGGAAAATGCTTTTAAAAATCTTCTAGTCTGAAACCACTGGTGCAATAGGAACCATACTTGGCAGCAATGATCCTTAGTAAGCCATCTTTCAGAATTGTGTCCGATGACCCAAACTGTCAGTCAAGATGGTCACCACTGCCAAACTTTGTTTAACATAGGACCCTATAAGACTGCTACTTATTCGTCCTGCGGTTCTCTGATATTTGAACAGTGTTGAAATTTGTTGTAGTTTCTCATATATTTAGTATAAATTGTTCTGTTTGTTTTGGAGACTACGGTGGCAAATTGGTTTAGGCATTCGTTGTAACTACTAATGATGACGAGATTGTGAGTTCAAATCCAACGCGTGATGAAGTGTGTTCGACTCTGACCTTATGACATGGATTGCCTGTTTTTCTACTAAATGTCGGTGATTCTCGCCATGGCCGCTGGCTTCCTCAACAAATAAAACAAAATTGGCTGCAAATATAGCCAGAAGTACTGAAAGAGGCGTAAATCGCTAATAAACTCAACCAATCCTGTTTTTTTTATTTCACTTTGATACACATAAATAATATTTGTAGTTAGAATTTAAAGATTCTGGGATTATTTTATTTAAAATATTTCATATATAGTAGTATCCTTTCATATTATAAACAAACACTTTAATATTTTATTCAACTCACTCAGTTAGCTTCTCTGCTATTACTTCTTTTTTAGCGTCTGTAACTGAAATCATAAAGTAAAATCATCGCTGCAAACGTGTTTGATCAGTCTCGTGTTTTATGTGTTTCCATTGGTTTTCACTCTCAACAGGAATACAGTACGTCGTATTTATATATATATTTATTCCACAATAAAGATATCTTATATTATTTATAAGATCATTGAATATTTTATGAGATCTTTTATAAACTTTAGAAGATATATTATATAATTCACCTTTAATAAGATGTCCTATAAACTATATAAGATATCTTATAAAATATAAAAGATAAACCTTATGAGATATCTGACAATTTTTTCTTTATAAGATATCTTATAAAAATGTGAGATATCAGATAACTTTATTTTTCTCAAATTTTAATGATATGAGATATCTGATAAACTTTATAAGATATCTTATAAATTATATAATATATCTTATATATTTCATAAGATATCTTATATAATTTCATAAGATATCTTATAAAGTTTATAAGATATCTAATAAGTTTTATAAGATATTTTATAAACTAAATTTGAAACAACAATGATCGGTCCCTTCCAACGCGATCAAATAATATCCAATCTTAAATTTTCTGCGGTATATTTACAAAAAGTTGGGGCCAATATTTCTCAACATGACTGGGGAGGAAAGAATCGCTTAAAGCACTACATCTAGTTTTTGGTCGGCGTTAGCAAAGTATCTGTTAGCATTTTCTATTGCTTCACGAACAACATTTAGCAATTCTAGTTAACGCTACGTGCAGCACTTGGCGGAAACATCGATTGTAAACATTATATCTGGTACCCAAATCGTCTATAGATAGGTGATAAATATTTTTTAACCCAGTTTTTAAATAACTTCCGGGAAAACAAATCCGCCTGGCGTTAGGTGGAATAGCTACAACATTCAACAACCTCGTTTTTTCCTCAGCCGTGATCGCGTGATCTCTTTTCTGCGGTCCCAACTTATAAGGATCCTCTATTAATTCATATATACGTGAAGTTTTCAACTTTATAAGATATCTGATATACTTTATAAGTATATTATGAGATTTAACTTGAATTTATAAGATATCTCATAAAATATATAAGATATCTTATAAAGTATATAAGATATATTTTTATTATATATAAGATATCTTGTATTATATATATGATATCTTATATTTTTTGATGAGATATCTTATAAAAAAAGTTTATAAGATATATTGTAATTTTTGTTAGATATCTAATAAAGTTTATAAGCTATCTTGTATAACTTATAAGATATCTCATTTATTTAATAAGATATCTTATAAGGACAAGTTTATAAAATATATAAGTTATCTCATAAAGTATATAAGATATCTCATAAAGTATAAAGATATCTTGAAAGTGGAATAATTATAAATACGGTGTGCAAATCTGTAACTGATGTAACTGTAAAGTAAAATCATCACTGCAAACGTGTTTGATCAGTCTCATGTTTTATGTGTTTTCATTGGTTTTCTATGGCACGCCATTGTTATATTTAATCAATTTCGAGATATCTTATTTAGTTAAATAAGATATCTTATAAACTAATTGAGATATCTTAATAATAAAATGAGATATCTTATATATTAAATAAGATATCTGATTTATTAAATAAGATATCTTATTTAAAATATAAGATATCTCTATTAATCTTTTATATAGTTAAAAATAGAGATATCTTATAAACTAAATGAGATATCTTATTAACTAATAGAGATATCTTATAAACTTATAGAGATATCTTATTAACTTATAGAAATATCTTATAAACTTATAGAGATATCTTATTAACTTATAGAGATATCTTATTTAACCGGTTATAAAGATATCTTATTAAATATATAAGATATCTCTATAAGTTAATAAGATATCTCTATTAGTTTATAAGATATCTAATAAAGTATAGGTTTACAAGATACTTTTATAAAGAAGTAAGATATCTTATATACTTTATAAGATATCTTATTAACTAACAGAGATATCTTATTAACTTATTGAGATATCTTTTATATAGTTAATAAGATATCTTATAAACTATATAGGATATCTTATTAACTAATAGAGATATCTTATAAACTTATAGAAATATCTTATTAACTTATAGAGATATTTTATTTAACTGGTTATAAAGCTATCTTATTAAATATATAAGATATCTCTATAAGTTAATAAGATATCTCTGTTAGTTTATAAGATATCTTATAAACTTTATAAGATATCTTATAAACTTTATAAGATATCTAATAAAGTATGTGTTTAAAAGATATCTTTATAAAGAAGTAAGATATCTTATATACTTTATAAGATATCTTATTAACTAATAGAGATATCTTATTAACTTATAGAGATATCTTATTAACTTATAGAGATATCTTATTTACCCTCAAATTAAATAAGATATCTTATAAAAATTAAAGATATCTTAATATGTAATAAGATATCTTGTTAAATAAATAAGATATCTTGGAATTTGAATAAATATAAAAACGGTGTGCCATAGTTTTCACTCTCAACAGGAAAATGGGGAAAGTCCCAACCATGTCAGTAATGTTATTTATATTTCCTTCTTCATATGAAATTTATTACATGATCCACTGTGAATTTTAAAATATCTAAAATAAAATATTATCTATATAACTAGAGGCCCTAAAGAGACTGTATCGCTCACCTGCATTGAACTTTTCATCTTGAGCAGGACTAAAGATTTGGCTGGTTTTTCTATAGGGTTCTATGTTAAACTAAGTTCGACTTTGGCAGCCAAGATGGTTGACAGTCTAGGTCAATGGACACATTTCTAAAAGAGAACCATCTAAGGACCATTGCTACCAAATCTAGTTCTAATTGGCTTACTGGTTTCAGACCAGAAGATTTTTTAGTGAATTTCCCATAGGGAACGATGTTAAACTAAGTTCGGCTGTGTCGGCCATCTTGGTTCAAATTCCACGAAATCAGACAATTCTGAAAGAGGACCTCTTAAGGACCATTGCTGCAAAGTCTGGTTCCAATTGGTCAAGTGGTTTCAGACAAGAAGATTTTTCAATGACTTTTCCCATAGGGCCTTATGTTAAACTATGTTTGGTTGTGGCAGCCATCTCGGTTGACAGTCCAGGTCATGGGACACAATTCTGAAAGAGGACCATATAAGGACCATTGCTGCAAAGTCTGGTTCCAATTGGTAAAGTGGTTTCAGACAAGAAGATTTTTCAATGAATTTTCCCATAGGGCCCTGTGTTTAACTAAGTTTGGCTGTGGCTGCCATCTTGTTGAACAGTCTAGGTCATCAGACTTCATTCTGAAAGAGAACCTTCTAAGAACCATACTGCCAAATTTGATTGAAACTGGCCTTGTAGTTTCATAGAAGAAGATTTTTGAAATTCATCCCCCCCCCTTTTTCTATTTTTAGTAACAGCAGCCATGTCAGTTGGAAGTCGGGGATGCCAGACATAAGATTGGAAAGGGGCCATCCAAGGACCATTCCACTAAAGATTGGTTTAAATTGGTTTAGTGGTTTCAGAGGAGTTGACGAAAAAGTAAAATTCCCATAGGCTCAATGTTAAACTAAGTCCAGCCTTGGTGGCCATGTTGGATGTCGTTCTGGGAAACCGAACATACATTTTAAAAGGGACCATCCAAGGACCATTCCACCAAATTTTTGTTCAAATTGGCCTAATGGTCTCAGAGAAGATAACGAAAATGTTAAAATTCCCATAGGGGCCAAGGTTAAACTATGTCCGACCATGGCAGCCATATTGGATGGCGCCCGGGAAAACCGAACACAAATTTTAAAGGGGACCATCCAAGGACCATTCCACTTAAGTTTGGTTTAAATTGGTTCAGTGGTTTCAGAGGAGTTGACGAAAAAGTAAAATTCCCATAGGCTCAATGTTAAACTAGGTCCAGCCATGGCGGCCATGTTGAATGGCGTTCGGGGAAACCGAACATAGATTTTAAAAGGGGCCACCCAAGGACCATTCCACTAAAGTTTGGTTCAAATGGGCCTAATGGTCTCAGGGAAGATAACGAAAATGTTAAAATTCCCATAGGGTCCAAGGTTAAACTATGTCCGACCATGGCAGCCATATTGGATGGCGGCTGGGAAAACCGAACACAAGTTTTAAAGGGGACCATCCAAGGACCATTCCACTTAAGTTTGGTTTAAATTGGTTCTGTGGTTTCAGAGGAGTTGATAAAAATGTGAAAAGTTTACGACGACGACATACGACGACGACGACGACTACACCGACGACGACGACGACGGACGCAAAGTGATGAGAATAGCTCACCTGGCCTTTTAGGCCAGGTGAGCTAAAAAATAGGACAGACTAGAGGCTCTCAAGAGCCTGTATCGCTCACCTGGATTTAACTGGTCCACCTTCAGCAGGACTGAAAAATTATCTGGGCTTGCTGTGGTGGCCATCTTAGTGTTGACATTCACGGTTATCAAACACAATTCTGAAAGAGGACCATTGCTGGAATTAGTTTGGTTCCAAATGGCCAAGTTTAAGGTATGATGATCTCAAATTAAATTTTCCCAAAGGGTCCTATGTTAAACTAAGGTAAGCTTTGGTGGCCATCTTGATTGACAGGCCAGGTCAGAGAACACATTTATGAAAATGTACCATCTAATGACCATTGCTGGTAAATCTGGTCCCAATTAACCAAGTGGTCTCAGATAAGATTCTTAAATGAATTTCACATAGGGTTCTGTGTTGAACTAAAAGTTCGGTTGTAGCAACCATTTTGTTGACATTCCTGGTCATCGGATACAATTCTGACAGATGACCATCTAAGGACCATTGCTGCCAGGTTAGTCCCAATTGGCTCAGTGGTTTCAGACAAAAGATTTTTTAATGAATTTTCCCAAAGGGTCCTAATTTAAACTAATTTCTGCAGTGGCGGTCATGTTAGTTGACAGTCCAGGTCATCGAACATAATTCTGAAAGAGGACCATCTAAGGTCCATTGGTGCCAAGTTTTGTTCCAACTGGCTTAGTGGTCTCAGACAAGAAGATTTTTTAATAAATTTTTCCATAGGGGCCTATGTTTAACTAAGTTTGGCTGTGGCGGCCATCTTTGTTGACATTTTGGTTCATCTGACACACGTCTGACAGAGGACAATTTAAGGGCCATTTCTACCAAGTTTGATTCCAACTAACTATGTAGTCTCAGATATCTTGGATTTCATATTGGCATGAAAAACATAAAATTTGGCAGAGGACCATGTAAGAATCATTCCTGCAATGTAATGATTCAATTGCTTTTGTAGTTTCAGAGAATAAAATTTTTGAAATTTCAGACAATCAGAGTGTATAATTGACCCTGGCTATGGCACGCCGTTGTTATATTTATTCAATTTCGAGATATCTTATTTAGTTAAATAAGATATCTTATAAACTAATTGAGATATCTTATAAATTAATTGAGATATCTTATAAATTAATAGAGATATCTTATAAACAAAAAGAGATATCTTATAAACTTATAGAGATATCTTATTAACTTATAGAGATATCTTATTTAACTGGTTATAAAGATATCTTATTAAATATATAAGATATCTCTATAAGTTAATAAGATATATCTATTGGTTGTTAAGATATCTCTTAACATTTATAAGATATCTAATAATATGTGTTTAAAAGATATCTTTATAAAGAAGTAAGATATCTTATTAACTAATAGAGATATCTTATTAACTTACAGAGATATCTTATTAACTAATAGAGATATCTTATTAACTTATAGAGATAGCTTATTAACTAATAGAGATATCTTATTAACTTATAGAGATATCTTATTTACTTTCAAATTAAATAAGATATCTTATAAAAATTAAAAATATCTTAATACTTTATAAGATATCTCTATAAGTTTATAAGATATCTCTATTAGTTTATAAGATATCTTTATAAAGAAGTAAGATATCTTATTAACTAATAGAGATATCTTATTAACTTATAGAGATATCTTATTTACTTTCAAATTAAATAAGATATCTCTATTATTAACTATATAAAAGATATCTTATATAGTTAATAAGATATATCTATAAGTTTATAAGATATCTCTATTTGTTTATGAGATATCTCTATTAATTTATAAAATATCTCTATTAGTTTATAAGATATATTATTAACTAATAGAGATATCTTATAAATTAATAGAGATATCTCATAAACAAATAGAGATATCTTATAAACTTATAGATATATCTTATTAACTATATAAGATATCTTTTATATAGTTAATAATAGAGATATCTTATTTACTTAATAAGATATCTTATAAACTAATAGAGATATCTTATAAACGAATAGAGATATCTTATAAACTTATAGTTTGCTTGTTTGTTTAGTTGGGGTTTTACGCCGTTTTCAGCACATTTGGCTATTTCGCGGCGGCCAGTTTTTATTGGTGGAGGAAGCCGGAGTACCCGGAGAGAACTACCGACCTTCGGTAGGAAAATTGGCAATCCTTGTCAATTAAGATCGGAGTCGAATACACCCCGCCACATGTGAGATTCGAACTCGCAACCTCAGCGTTGACAGGCTAGTGGTCATTAGTAGTCATGACGAACTACCCAGACCACTCGGCCACCGAGGCCCCTATAAACTTATAGAGATATCTTATTAACTAATAGAGATATCTTATTAACTTATAGAGATATCTTATTTACTTTCAAATTAAATAAGATATCTTATAAAAATTAAAAATATCTTAATACTTAATAAGATATCTTGTTAAATAAATAAGATATCTTGGAATTTGAATAAATATAAAAACGGCGTGCCATACCTGGCTGCCATGTTAAATTTCGGATCGGCACCAAAAACATCCATTTTGTTAAGGACCAATATCTGATCATTCAGGCATGATATTACTTCCATCTGTCAAACGGTTTCTGACAAGAATATGTTTGTATGTATTTCCCATAGGATCCTATGTTAAATGTGTCCCATGGTGGCGGTCATCTTGGATTTCAGATCGGCGCAAAAAAAATCAACTTTGTAGAGGACTACGTAAGGATCATTCCTGCAATATGACAATTCAATTGTTTTTGTAGTTTCTGAGAAGAATGTTTTTAAAATTTCAGCCAATCAGAGTGCATAAATGGCCCTGGAAGCAATGTTTTTGAATTTCGGATCTGCACCGAAATCATCTCAATTTTGAAAAGGACCATTATCCGATCAGTCAGGCATAATATTACTTCTATCTGTCGAACGGTTTCTGACAAGAAGACGTTTGCATGTATTTCCCATAGGATCCTATGTTAAATGTGTCCCGTGGTGGCGGCTATCTTGGATTTCAGATCACAAAGTTTGTAGAAGACCATGTAAGGATCATTCCCGCAATATAACAATTCAATTGCTGTTGTAGTTTCAGAGAAGATTTTTTAAATTTCAACCAATCAGAGTGGATAAATGACCCTGGCAGCCATGTTCAATTTCGGATCAGAACCAAAAACATAAACTTTGTAGAGGACCATCCAATGAACATCCCTACCAAAGTTTGGTTTCAATTGGCAATGGGGTTTTGGAGAAGAAGATTGAAATGTGAAAAGTTGACGGATGGACGACGGACGCAAAGTGATGACAAAAGATCACTCAGGCTTTAGCCAGGTGAGCTAAAAAAACGAAACTATAGGATTTGTCTTTCACGTGTTTCAGTATAATGTGTAGAAATTACAGATGTTTGCAATGAACTAAGGTCTAAGATATTTATTGAAAGGGGTGTGGAAATGACCTTGGTAAATTCACAGCTATTTGAGGGTCTGGATGGAGAGTCAAAAATTCTTAAAAATTTTGTATTATTATTCTGTAAAATTTTACGAGGGAGAAAATTTTTAGGTCAGAAATTCAATTCGCCTAAACGCTCGCTGAATATTTCATTTTTTCAGGTTGATAGCTATTTCAAAGTCAGTAATTGTGTAATATTCAGGCTCCATGTGTAAGATTCAATCTCAATGTACTCCATCAATCTCGTAATTGATTTCAGGCAATGCAGGGATTGACCAAGAAGATTTTTAACATGTTTTACCATGTTTGCAGGCATCTTCAGCCTCGGTCTTCCTGTTATGGCCATCTTTGTATCGCGCATCAGGTACGACATTTGGGTCATCTATGACATCTGTAAGTAAACAACGCAATAAATAAAACCGTTTAAATTTAGGTGATATTATTTTCATAATTTCGTGTAAAAAATACAGAAACCCTAAAAAACAAAAATTAATGAAATAATGACTTATGGTAATAAAATTAAATATATATTTTTACAGAATAACGAAGACACTTGCTGGAAAGTGATATAAGTGTATTTCCAACAAAACTTCCCGTAAAACACATTCAAATTTTACGAGAAAGTGTTTCTCTCTCTATAAATCTTACAAGACAGATCTAGAGTAAATATGCATTAGATTAAGTCAGACATCTACATCAACTTGAAAGGGGGAAGTAATATAATTTAAAAACTAGAAAGAGGTGCCATCATAAACGATGTCAATCCCCGCACTGCACAAGTCAAACAAGAGGCTCTCAAGAGCCTGAATCGCTCACCTGGCAAACAATGCACTATAAACTGGATTAATATATTAATGTTTGTTTTAAATTAAACTGAGTATTAAAGGTCATGTAAAATGCTGAAAATACCTTTAAAAGCCTTTCAAGAACCTCTGGAAAGAAATGGGCACGAGTTCTCCCTACGCTAGATTAAGATACAGTCATGGTCAATCTGATGATTCACAATACAAAATACAAGCTATGGTCTATATGTTGTCTTCGCTTTGTAAATGTTTGAAAAAAGTTATGTAACAATTGTGGGTTAAGGCTTTTTATTTTCTATTATGCTTCATCTTTGATCATATTGACTAAGCTGTTGGTTTTTATCCAATAAACCATGCTTAACTCATCTGTCATTTTGTAGAGTTTCATCCAAATCCCCCTAGTAGTTTCAGAGAAGATGTTTGAAAATTTGTTAACATGATGATGACGGACACCAAGTGATAGCAATTAAAAGTTCACATATTATGAAGTTTAATCATTGTTATACAACATTCTCATCATCACCATTCACTAAGGATACCATGTTTACTTTAAAAACCAAATATTGTTGAAATCCGAGCAAGTGTAAAATATGGCGGGAAAATGGCACCCATTTTAAAAATGGCCGTCCAAAACAAACTTTCATCATCACCATTCAACTCGGGATACCATGTTTACCTTGAAAGTAGCTTTAATCTTCATTTTCTTTCTATAATTCAGGAAAAAATAGCAAAAACAGCATTTTGACCCCTATGTTCTATTTTTAGTAAGGGCGGACATGTTTTTCGACCAATCAAAAATCCAAGCATCAAGTTTTTGCAGGATACCCTAAGGAACAATCTTACCAAGTCTCATTTGATTTTGAATAGTAGTTTCAGAGAAGAAGATTTTTGAAATAATAACATAAAAAAAAGCCAAAAATGTCAAAAAAGGGCAATAACTCTACCATCAGTTGACAGATTTTCACGAAAATCAGCACACAGGTAGTTCTCATCATGCTGAACACTTTCAACCTGCCAGAATTTGCCGTAACTTAATGATTTTTGAGATATTTGCGAAAAACTGTTGTTTGACCCCTATGTTCTATTTTTAGTAACAGTTGCCATGTTTTTCGACGGATCAAAAATCGAAGCATAAAGTTTGTGCAGGATACCCTAAGGAACAATCTTACCAAGATTCATTTGATTTTGAATAGTAGTTTCAGAGAAGAAGATTTTTGAAATAATAACATAAAAAAGCAAAAATTTGTCCAAAAAGGGCAATAACTCTAACATCAGTTGACAGATTTTCACGAAAATCAGCACACAGGTAGCTCTCATCATGCTGAACACTTTCAACCTGCCAGAATTTACCTAATGATTTTTGAGATATTTGCGAAAAACTGTTGTTTGACCCCTATGTTCTATTTTTAGTAACAGTGGCCATGTTTTTCAACGGATCAAAAATCTAAGTATAAACTTTGTGCAGGATACCCTAAGGAACAATCATGCTAAGTTTTATGCAAATCCATTCAGTAGTTTCAGAGGAGAAGATGTTTGAAAAATTGTTAACGACGACGACAGACGACAGACGACGACGGACGCCAAGTGATGAGAATAGCTCACATGGTCTTTTAGGCCAGGTGAGCTAACAAGAGGCTCTCAAGAGCCTGAATCGCTCACCTGGCAAACAATGCACTATAAACTAAATTAATATATTAATGTTTGTTGTAAATTAAACTGAGTATTAAAGGTCATGTATAATGCTGAAAATACCTTTCATAGCCTTTCGAGAACTTCTGGAAAGAAATGGGCACGAGTTCTCTCTACGCTTGATTAAGATACAGTCATAGTTAATCTGATGATTCATAATACAAAATACAAGCTTTAATTCATCTTCAAATACAAGTATAAATCTTTTGGTCTATATGTTGTCTTCGCTTTTAAAATGTTTGAAAGAAGTTATGTAAAAATTGTGGGTTAAGGCTTTTTATTTTCTATTATGCTTCATCTTTGATCATATTGACTAAGCTGTTGGTTTTTATCCAATAAACCATGCTTAACTCATCTGTCATTTTGTAGAGTTTCATCCAAATCCCCCTAGTAGTTTCAGAGGAGAAGATGTTTGAAAATTTGTTAACATGATGACGACGGACACCAAGTGATGGCAATTAAAAGCTCACATATTATGAAGTTTAATCATTGTTATACAACATTCTCATCATCACCATTCACTAAGGATACCATGTTTACTTTAAAAACCAAATATTGTTGAAATCCGAGCAAGTGTAAAATATGGCGGGAAAATGGCACCCATTTTAAAAATGGCCGTCCAAAACAAACTTTCATCATCACCATTCAACTCGAGATACCATGTTTACCTTGAAAGTAGCTTTAATCTTCATTTTCTTTCTATAATTCAGGAAAAAATAGCAAAAAACAGCATTTTGACCCCTATGTTCTATTTTTAGTAAGGGCGGACATGTTTTTCGACCAATCAAAAATCCAAGCATTAAGTTTTTGCAGGATACCCTAAGAAACTATCTTACCAAGTTTTATTTGATTTTGAATAGTAGTTTCAGAGAAGAAGATTTTGAAATAATAACATAAAAAAAGCCAAAAATGTCAAAAAGGGCAATAACTCTAACATCAGTTGACAGATTTTCACGAAAATCAGCACACAGGTAGCTCTCATCATGCTGAACACTTTCAACCTGCCAGAATTTGCCGTAATCTAATGATTTTTGAGATATTTGCGAAAAACTGTTGTTTGACCCCTATGTTCTATTTTTAGTAACAGTGGCCATGTTTTTCGACGGATCAAAAATCGAAGCATAAATTTTGTGCAGGATACCCTAAGGAACAATCATGCTAAGTTTTATGCAAATCCATTCAGTAGTTTCAGAGGAGAAGAGTTTTGAAATAATAACATAAAAAAAAAAAAAACTGTCAAAAAAGGGCAATACCTCTAACATCAGTTGACAGATTTTCACGAAAATCAGCACACAGGTAGCTCTCATCATGCTGAACACTTTCAACCTGCCAGAATTTGCTGTAACCTAATGATTTTTGAGATATTTGCGAAAAACTGTTGTTTGACCCCTATGTTCTATTTTTAGTAACAGTGGCCACGTTTTTCGACGGATCAAAAATCGAAGCGTAAACTTTGTGCAGGATACCCTAAGGAACAATCATGCTAAGTTTTATCCAAATCCATTCAGTATTTTCAGAGGAGAAGATGTTTGAAAAATTGTTAACGACGACGACAGACGACGACGGACGCCAAGTGAAGAGAATAGCTCACATGGCCTTTTAGCCAGGTGAGCCTAAAAACAATCAACAGTGAAAAAATAGCAATTTCACAATTTCAGTCTGAAAATTGGAACCCTGAATCAAATTTCAAAATTGAAAACCTTATTGCGCATCTACACATAGTGAAGAAAAATATTATAAACAAAAAAAAAACGAATGAGTATTTCCAGAGACAAGACAAAATTAGCAATTTCACCATTTTCGGTCCCAAAATTGGAACCCTTAATCAATTTTCAAAATTAAAAACCTTTTTGCACATCTACAGATAAAAAGGATCAATATTATATACAAATAAATTTGCTAAATCTAAGTGAAAAATGAAAGAGGAGTTTAAGTCACAAGCTTAAATCCACTATTTCCGAAAATCGACCCTTGTGGGCCCCAATTTTTGAAAATCAAAATCATGAAACCTTATTGCGCATCTACATACAGTATGTGACAATACTGTATAGAAATTAAAAGCAAAAAATGAAAAATGAATAAGGAGTTCAGGTCACAAGCTAAAACTTCAAATTTTCGAAATTCGACCCCTGGTTGCCCCAATTTTTAAAAAACGAAATTCTAAAACCTTATTGCACATCTACATACAGTGTGTGACAATACTGTAAATAAATTAAAAGCATAAAATGAAAAAATGTATGAGCAGTTTAGGTCACATGTTTAAATTTCCAATTTTCGAAAATCGACCCGGATTGATTACAAATATCCCCGAACTTCATTCGAAGTGCGGGGATAACCAGATATTTAAATTGAAAGAAATTTTAATTCAGCATAATTTAGAAACATAGAGCATATTTGTAGCTGCACTCATTGTAAAGCCTATAAATATACATACATGTCGTCTTCACGTCATATTTCTTTCCAGTATATCCTTTTTTAACTTCAATCTCTTTCTTCTGTTTACAACAAAACAAATCACAGGGACAGGAACGAGATTCTGAATAAAATTAAATATAATCCTCATATATATCAACGCAAATTTGTTATGTGACTGAAGCAAATTATTTTTACTAACTTACGTTCTACGGTGCTTTTTTAGAAAGTTTATTAATACAACCTGAAGACTGATGAAATAGACAGAATTTATTTAAATTCCAGGAAAAAGCTTTGTAAACGAAATTTCAAAACACTGGTAGAAACAAGACAAAAACAACTGGTGTTGGAATCGTCAGTGGTCCCGTACCCCAGAACGGGTTTACCGAAATGTGGGACACTTACAGAGAACTTACCAAACACCAAAAGTTGTTAAATAATGAATGCCATTTCCTTTTATAATGCAAAATAAACTCTTGTATTAGAAATAAATATTTAACAGAAATTATAAATGAAAATCCAGGATTTGATAATTTAATTATAATTAAGAAATTAAGCTTTATAGTAAACCCATCAACACAATCACAAGTAAATAGACTTGGTTCCTTTATAAAAAGGTCATTAGAACTGAGGACGGGGGACTACTGATTTACTTGTGTATATACAATTATAATGTTTTTTATTTACTTGTATTATTTGTCACAAACATTTTATATGTTTATATGACAATAAACATTTGAATTTGAATTTGAATTTGCTAAAAAGCTAAAAAAATCTAAAAAAATTATTGCAGGAGTTGTATGTAATATGCAATTATTCTATTCAGAAATTTAATTGTTAAACTTGAAAAGTAAAGCAGAATTTAGTCGCATTCTTAAATTTATAATTTTCGAAATTAGGCCTAATTGGGCACCACTTTTTTGAAAATCGAAATTCAAAATTCATACTGTACGTCTATATATAGAGTTGCATCAATTAAAAATTGATAGAGGACTTAAATTCACAATTAATTTGATCCCTGTGGGTCTCAGTGGTTGAAAATCAAAATTATAAAACCTTATTGTACATCTAGATAGATATTATGTAATCATTCTATAAAGCCCTCAAGTAAAAAAAATGAATGAGGAGTTGATGTCACAAGAAAATTTGACTGACCAACGGGGAAAACGACAATATTCCCAAACTTTCTTCTCAAGGATAAACAACATTAGTGTCCATCTACATATGGTATACAATGATTTTATTAAGAAATTCTAATTTTTCGAAATTCGACCCCTGTGGCCAGACTTTTTTTTATATAAAGGGCCATAAAATATTATTGAACATATTCATACATTGTATGACAATGCTGCATAGATATAGACTTGAATAAAATGCTCCGCTGGGCGCAGCTAGATACGACCGCAGATGTCGAACCCTGAATAGTTGGGGCAATTATGAACACAACATTCAAGCTTGATACAATACTGAATTTGGATTGTGAATAAATATTTGACACAGCATAGGTTTCTGACACAGAATGAATGTTGTCTAAGAACTTAAAATTTTTTAATTTACCTATTCAAACCATATCAGTATTATTTGTTTTTATATATAAATCATAAATAACCAATTTAAAATTTAAAATTGGGCACACATATCAATTTCTTGCTATTGCGCAATACTGTGCAATTGAAAATTTCTTCAAATATTTGACACATAATAGGTTTCTGACACAGAATAACTGAAATCAAAGAACTTAGAATTGGTCATATGAGTTGAATTTATATTCAATTTTTTGCTTCTTGTGCAATACAATATGCTGTGGAGAATTGCCCCCCCCCCAAAAAAAAAAAAAAATAATAATTTACCCCTTTTTTAGCTTTTGTGCAATACACTATGAAGTTGCACATTGACCCCCCCCCCCCCCCTCCCAAAAAAAAAAAAAACAATAAAATTTAATGTAACCCCCCCTTTTTTTGCTAAAAAAATTTGAAATTTTCTTTTTAATTTATGAAATATGAAATGAGAAAAAAATTACCCCCTCCCCAATTTCTCATTTACCCCCCCCCCCCCCTAAATTTTGTTTTCAACCCCCCCCCCCCCCCCCATTTCTTTATACTTTGCAACCATAACAGCCCATTTAAATACACCATAACATATTAAAATAGAAAATGACATCATAGTCATGGAATTTGTTAATAATAAGGTTTTGATAGCAGAGCACACATATCAATTTCTTGCTATTGCACAATACTGTGCAATTGAAAATTTCTTCAAATATTTGACACATAATAGGTTTCTGACACAGAATAACTGAAATAAAGAACTTAGAATTGGTCATATGATTTGAATTTATATTCAATTTTTTGCTTCTTGTGCAATACAATATGCTGTGGAGAATTTCCCCCCCCCCCAAAAAAAAAAATTACCCCTTTTTTAGCTTTAATTTTGGACCCCGATTTGGACCAACTTGAAAACTGGGCCCATAATAAAAAAAACTAAGTACATGTTTAGATTCAGCATATCAAAGAACCCCAAGAATTCAATTTTTGTTAAAATCAAACTAAGTTTAATTTTGGACACTTTGGACCTTAATGTAGACCAATTTGAAAACGGGACCAAAAATTAAGAATCTAAATGCACGGTTAGATTCGGCATATCAAAGAACCCCAATAAGTCAATTTTCGATGAAATCAAACAAAGTTTAATTTTGGACCCCGATTTGGACCAACTTGAAAACTGGGCCCATAATAAAAAAACTAAGTACATGTTTAGATTCAGCATATCAAAGAACCCAAAGAATTCAATTTTTGTTAAAATCAAACTAAGTTTAATTTTGGACCCTTTGGACCTTAATGTAGACCAATTTGAAAACGGGACCAAAAATTAAGAATCTAAAGGCACGGTTAGATTCGGCATATCAAAGAACCCCAATAGTTCAATTTTCGATGAAATCAAACAAAGTTTAATTTTGGACCCTTTTGGCCCCTAATTCCTAAACTGATGGGACCAAAACTCCAAAAATCAATCCCAACCTTCCTTTTGTGGTCATAAACCTTGTGTTTAAATTTCATAGATTTCTATTTACTTATACTAAAGTTATTGTGCAAAAACCAAGAAAAATGCTTATTTGGGCCCTTTTTTAGCCCCTACTTCGTAAACTGTTGGGACCAAAACACCCAAAAACAATCCCAACCTTCCTTTTGTGGTCATAAACCTTGTGTTAAAATTTCATAGATTTCTATTTACTTATACTAGAGTTATTGTGCGAAAACCAAGAAAAATGCTTATTGGGCCCTTTTTTGGCCCATGATTCTTAAACTGTTGGGACCAAAACTCCCAAAATCAATCCCAACCTTCCTTTTGTGGTCATAAACCTTGAGTTTAAATTTCATAGATTTCTATTAACTTATACTAAAGTTATAGTGCGAAAACCAAATGTCTTCGGACGACGACGCAGACGACGGACGACGACGCAGACGACGGACGACGACGCAGACGACGACGACGACGACGCCAACGTCATACCAATATACGACCGCAAAAATTTTGCGGTCGTATAAAAATGAAAGGCGTTAATTTTATTCTATTACGAGATTACACACGTAAGAAATTCACAATTTGTCTAAATTTAATCCCTTTGGGTTCATTTTTTGAAAATCAAAAGTCTAAAAACCTTACTGAAAATCTACGTTAAAACGGTATTGCATGTCCTGTAAAGAAATAAAATGCATAAATGAAAAAAGGGGAGTTTAGAAATATCGATCACACTGTCTAAATTGACCACAATTAGAATTAACTTAAAATAATAACCAAAATGTTGTACAGCACATTCAAAATGACAAAAAATAACATAAAAATTTAAATGCATAAAGGTTGGGAGAATCTTTTTAAAAAGACATGAATATACGTAGCTTCGGGACTCGCATGACAGGATTTTTATTGCACAAAAAAAAGAATATAGCCAACAATCGGATTACCACCATTGCACCATTAGAACTCACCTTTTTTTGATGTCGTCTGGCAGCAGTTTGTACAAAATATTTTGATCAACAGCACAACTAATATTATAATGACCAAAAATAAGGTCAATACGTCAACTATATTGATCCCTCTCAGAATATGATTGGAAAAGGCGTAATCATCTGCATCTGAAAAGCAAAAAAGTCGTAATATTAGACCCAAATAGTTTTATTTATTTTTTAGGTTTGGTTTATTGTATTGGGGTTTTACGCAATTGTCGACGCAATTGTCTAATATATCGTAGATGGAGGAAGCCGATATTCTGGTAGCCAACTAGCAACCTTGGTCGGGTACACGCTGCTTTAGTGTTTTTCACAACTTATTCCTTGTTTCCATTCGGTTATTTTCATGTGGCTAGTGGAAAAAAAACATTCGTTGGTTATGTCAAGTCTTAAGACTATAACCTCTTATGATTTACTTTTTATAGTATCTTGTGCAAAAATCTTTTAATGGGCTTTGAAAACAAGAGGCTCTCAAGAGCGTGTATCGCTCACCTGGATTTAACTTTTCACCTTGAGCAGGACTAAAAATTTAAGTGTCGCAGTCAATTTGGCTGATTTTTCTATAGGAGTATATGTTAAACTAAGTTCAGCTATGGCAGTCATCTTGGTTAACAGTCCAGGTCAATGGAAACATTTCTAAAAGAGAACCATCTAAGGACCATTACTGCTAAGTTTAGTTCCAACTGGCTAAGCGGTTTCAGACAAGAAGATTTTTAAATGATTTTTTCCATAGGGTCCAATATTTAACTAAGTTCGGCCGTGGGAGCCACCCGGCTTGGTAGACAATCCGGGCGATCGGACACACTTCTGAAAGAGGACCATCTAAGGACCAATGCTGCCAAGTTTAGTTCCAATTGGCTCTGTAGTTTCAGGCAAGAAGATGTTTGAGTGAATTTCCCATAAGGTCCTATGATAAACTTAGTTCAACTGTGGCGGGCATCTTGGTTCACAGTCCACAAAATTGGACACAGTCATTTCTGAAAGAGGACCTCCTAAGGACCATTGCTGCCAAGCCTGGTTCCAATATGTCAAGTGGTTTCAGACAAGAAGATTTTTCAATGAATTTTCCCATAGGACCCTATGTTAAACAAAGTTCGACTGTGGTGGCCATTTTGGTTAACAGTTCGGGTCATCGGACATACTTCTGAAAGAGCCTGCTAAGGACCATTGGCCTTGTAGTTTCATAGCAGAAGATTTTTAAAATTTATCATCCTTTTTCCTATTTTTAGTAACAGCAGCCATGTCGGTTGGAAGCCGGGGATGTCGAACATAATTTCAGAAGGGGGCCACCCAAGGACTATTCCACAAAAGTTTGGTCCCAATTGGCCCAGTGGTTTCAGATGAAAAGATCTTTAAAGGAAAGTTTACCCCGGATGCCGTCTTTAAAGAGCAAAAATTCCTATAAGGGGTCAATCAATGATTTGGTCATGTTGACATATTTGTAGATCTTACTTTGTTGAACATTTTTGCTGTTTACAGTTTGTATTTACCTATTATAATATTCAAGATAATAGCCTAAAACTGCAAAATTTCCTTAAAATTAACAATTCAGAGGCAATAACCTAAAAAAAAGGGTTGACCTATCATCGTCTGAAAATTTCATGGCAGGTAGATCTTGACCAATTGAACATTTTTACCGTGTCAGTTTTGATGTAAATGCTTTAGTTTTTGAGATATAAGACAAAAACTGCAGTTTTCCCCCTATGTTCTATTTTCAGCAGTGGCGGCCATGTTTGATTATGGATCAAAACCTTGGATATAATTTATAAACTAGATACCCTAAGGAACATTCACTTAAAGTTTTGAAGTATTTGGCCCAGTAGTTTCTGAGGAGAAGATCCTTGAAAGTTTTCTACGGACGAGGACGACGGACGCCAAGTGATGGTATAAGCTCACATGGCCCATTTTGTGGGCCAGGTGATCTAAAAAGCGATAAAATAAACTAAACTTACGCAAATACTTCAGCTTCAATGTTGCGGTCTTGTTGCCAACTTCACAGGACCACGTGACACTCTCGTAAAATACGTCCTTATTTTTAAATGTTAGTACAGCTTGTTTGTCATCTATAGTAACATTCAGTCTACTGTCTGCTGTGTCACATACTCCATGGTCTCCTTTACACTTAACTAAGGTCAAACCACCATGTGTAATCGTTAAGACATTGCCGGCTGCTTGTAAATCCTTCAACTTAAATCCACAGATGATTTTAACCGGTGGATGACTACAGCCTGAAGACTCTGCTTCAATGGCATCTATTGATAGACCTATAAATTAATTGAAATGTAGCAAATCTAGAACTGGTATAAGTTAGAGCACGCCTTTTCCAATGTCTTTTCCTTTGCATTTAATTTAAATCCATGATCAAGGTAATTGAGATATAAATGAAGTTATTATTTTTTCCCCATTTTCTATTTCAGGTTATCTCATTTGGTTTCAAGGTGCTTTTTGCTAAATTAAACGGTTATATAATTTCCACTCAATATATGGGGATAAGAAAATCTGATCCGAGAAAGGGTATCATAGGGATAGCTAGGTTACATACAAAGATTACCAAGTAATTTTTGTGCAATTCTAGTAAAGGAAAAACTGATGAGAAGAGAAGTGATGGAGGGTTTGATCGAGAACTATTTCCCCTTTCTTGGAAAAGGGAGGTAAAGTACAAACACAAAAATGTGGCAAAAGAATTCATAATGTTAAATATTCACATATTATTTAAACGATGCAGGAATTTGATGGAGTTAAACCTGTTTTATGCATGTTATGGGTATGATAAATGTCTCTTGCATTTTTTTTTAGAAATTCAGGGTTATGAGACCGTTTGTCCGTTATGAAGGTATCTTCAGTTGTTAAAAATATCAACTGACCTACCATGCACATCTATTTCATCCTTATATAGTTTTTTCATGACCCCTGACTTGTTAGGATAGAAGAATCGAAGCAGTTAGCCAATTCACTTAACTTTACTTTAATAAGATCGTGAGGAATGGTTGTACATAGTGAAGAACAAGATTCCTACACGTAGCCATATGTCCCCCGCCACAGAGAAAGGTCGAAGCCCCACAAGATATACAAAATGTGTATTATTGAAATGCCGCAAAGGATCAAGTACATTTGGTGACTAACAATCCTACAACGAAATCCGATCAGCGGTCTCAGAGGAGTTGCATCCACAAAGTTTTCCTATAGTGTCACAGGCACAAAAACTTTAAAGTCCCATAACTCCCGTAAAATTTGTCGAATCAAAATTGTGGTGCGATAGGATCAAGTACATGTGGTGACTACAAAATTTGAACAAATTCTGATCAGCGGTCTCGGAGGAGTTGCCTCCACAAAGTGTTCCTATAGTGTTGAATGCAGAAAAAAAGTTAAAGTCCCAGATCTCCCGTAAAATTTGTCGAATCAAAATCGCGGTTCATAGGATCAAGTACATGTGGTGACTAACAATCCTACAAAATCTGATCAGCGGCCTCAGAGGAGTTGCGTCCACAAAGTGTTCCTATAGCGTCAAATACATAAAAAAAGTCTCATAACTCCCGTAAAATTTGTCGAATCAGAATGGCGGTGCCATAGAATTAAGTACATATGGTGACTAGCAATCCTACAAAATTTTAACAAAATCCGATCAGCGGTCTCAGAGGAGTTGCGTCCACAAAGTGTTCCTATAGTGTCACAAGCACAAAAACGTTAAAGTCCCATTACTCCCGTAAAATTTGTTAAATCAAAATCATGGTGCGATAGGACCAAGTACATGTGGTAACAAACAATCCTACGAAATTTGAACTAAATCTGATCAGCGGTCTCAGAGGAGATGCGTCTACAAATAACTGTGACGGACGCAGACCATTACTAAGTCCCTCCGTCCGTTGCGGCGAGGGACAATAAAGGGCTTCGGTAAGCATGATACGACCGCAACATACATTTTTGGCAACATGCATCTGTATCTGAAGAACTGTAAAAGATAATAAAATCCCCATTAAAATTGGATGAAAATAAAAACATTTACATATGAAGCCACATTGCTTTTTGGCCCTTTTCACCCTTTAAATTTATATCTCAAAAACTAACAAATAGAAGAAATCTAAAAACGTAAACCAAAATAATCATAAAGGGCTTTGCTAAGTGCAGCATAATTCGATTGCAACTTTGGCCCTTTGTATCTTGAATTAAAAGAAAAAATACCTATAAGAATTGGAAGAAATTTTTTTAAATTTACATATGAGGCCGCATTGCTTTTTTGGCCCTTTTGGTCACTTATATCTTAAAAAATGAAACAAACAGAAGAAATCTGTTGACATACTACTGAAAGCCCCGCCCTAAAAACAATATAGGTTTCTGAGAAATGAACCTAAACGCAAAACTTAAGGTGAGAGGTACGTAAATCAGGGCCTCTATCGGATTACGAAAAATTCCCGTTCGTTGTTATGAGAGTTATCTTCCTTACACCAGAATATTTTCAAGATGTCGAAACAGGATCTGCCTCGTAGAAAAAATGGCAGCGCGGTGGGAGATTAATCAATGCAATTCAAAATTTATCAAAAAGGGAAGTACTTGTCAATGAGATTTCATGTACAAAAGAAACAGCGCTTCCCACCCAAGAAAATGAAAATAACTCAACATCGTCATATGGCTTGATGATCGGAGAGTGGTTGTTACCGCCTGGACACCTCAGTTCGTAAAATAGATTTTTCTAAATTTGAAAGAAAGAAATTCATCTCCCAAATGCCCAATGCGACCAAGAACACAAACAGACACACTGTCGATAAAAAGTGAGAAATCACTTTAATATACTTGTTACAGGTATTAAAGAACTTTCAAAGGGGAAGAATGGATATCAAAGGAAGTACTAGAAATGGTGAAATTTTTATGAAACAAAAATTAAAAAAAATAGACGGTTAACGTTATTCATGTAATTCACTTTATTTTTACGTATTTAAGAATATAGGTTGTGAGCGTGTATAAAGAACAGATATTGCTTTGTACTAGACTTACACGTTGCGCCGGATTCTTAACGTGCTATTTCACAAGTTAATAGTCCACAATAAGACTTGTTATCCTACAAGGACACATTATTCTGACTCCAAACCGACCAGTCTTTGCTCTTACTCCTAAAAACGCCCCGTGTTTACCGAATGAGCAGCAATTCCTAATTTACAAGTCTTTAGTTTGACCAAACTTATAGGTTTTCCGTAATTTTATTAGGTTGTTATGGCAATTCATAATTTCTATATAATTTATTCACAATTTTACTGAATTCAATATAATTTAAAACTTAAAATATTTTATAGATTCATGTCTAGTATTGAAGACTGTATATTACCCTTACCTCTTTGTTTTAGTTATTTTTGTCGTTAAATTGCTGCTTCAATATAAACCAAACCTAGCACTGATTGAAAAAAAAATTAAAAAGATCCAAACTCCTCTATACGATCTTTCACGTGTCTTGCCTAAAACGTTCAAAATGGTTAGTCATTTTGGACTGATATAAAAGATTATTGTATCACTGAACTTCCGAAACAACAAGACTGATTACATGTCTGGACCTGTGTCACCGTCATATGTTTGTCAAGCCAAAGTTATTATTACTCTAATATGTATGTGGTTTAGATAAAAAGATGCTTCCATTTACCTAGTATTATTCAGGTCACGATTGCGTTTATATTTTTCAGAATGTGAACCTTATAGGGATTTTGTGTCATGAATTTATACACCATATCCCTGCTTTATCTTATAACCCTGAACTTTAACACTTTAGTATACGCAAAGACACTTCTGAAAAGTTTGAGTACATAATGCTATTATGTATATAAACACTATGCAAAGTTTTAAAAAATATTGGTTCAATAGAGTTGGCGTTACAGATCACATAAAGTGTGCACCGTTCATAGCATGTATTGCTGGAAAAGGGCTAAGTTCAACATGCAAGAATCCATAGTAAAAATTTGTCAAATTTGTCCAAAATGGGAGGTGCCCATCTTCAATATGTATATAAACGTTATGCAAAGTTTTAAAAATATTGGTTCAATACAGTCCGAGTTGCAGATTAAAAAAAGTATGTACTCCTTAGCGTGACGGACGGACGGTACGACAGACAGACGGAGTCGAGCGGCTACGTACCTACACCTGCTTTCACCGTTGGTGACCCAGGTCAAAATAAGATTTTTTTTTCTTTTTTACAATAGAATTAATTAAAAATAAACGGAAATAAGTTCTTCCTGCACCGGTAGGCTTTCCTGTTATCCGTAGAATGTAGTAAACGTAATTTCTTTTCAAACAATAATTTAATTTCGTATTGCTATAAAATGCATTCGTGTCCATAAAAAGATACCTCTATAACGTTGGTTTTGTTTCGACTGATTAATTATGTATGTGACATTAACATGTAAGACGATAACTCTGCAAAGAAAGACGTGACGTCGTGAAATCCATTCTATTGACGTTATCCAATTTCAACGTTTTTGTAGTCGGAAACTCCTTTTCAACGGCTGATGTATAAAAAATAAATTCGGTAACCCCATGCAAATAATACATCAAAAAAAAGGAAATTTTCATGATTACAACATTAATTTTTTTTAGAAAAATCGTAGGATTGGTTTTTACTTTAGAATAGATTAAAAAGAAAATTTCAGATTTTTTAGATAAAGTTCGTGCAATTTCTATTATCTATATAGTGTTTTCCTGAAATTTTCAAATGTAACTCTGAAAGTAGATCGGTTACCCACTTATTTTTTTCGATTTTCCTTTATATTTCCTGACTGAGTTGTAAGTGTATATAATTTCTTTAAAAAATCGTTGGACAAGCCATTTACGTACCTGTTACCTTAACCAAAATCACTGAAGCATGAAATGTAGGTCATAGCGACCAAAGTGTTGCTAAACTGCGTTGTACTATACAAGAGGACTGTAGTGGTGAAATACAGTAAATTTCAAATAGAGTCCTCTATATAACTATGTTCGGCTCTGGCGGCCATCTTGGATGACGGGCCGGGGTCATCGGATACAATTCTTAAAGAGGACCACGTAAGGAGCATTGATGCCAAGTTTTGTTCCAATTGGCCCTGTAGTTTTTCTGACAAGAAGATATTTTAGTAAATTTACAAAAGGGTCTATGTTTAACTGTGTTCGGCTCTGACGATGGCGGATGGGGGTCAACGAAAAAATTCTGAAAGACGACCGTTGATGTCAACTTTCGTTCCAATTAGTCAATCGGTTTCAGACAAGAAGATCTTTAAGTAAATTTCCGATGGGGTCCTATGTTAAACTATGTTCGGCTCTGGTGGCCATCTGGGATGTTGGACAGGGTCACGTTTTGTTCCAATTTGCCTAGAGGCTTCACACAAGATCTTTAAGTACATTCCCCATAGGGTCCTATTTGAAACTATGTTCGGCTATGGTGGCCATCTTGAATGGCGGGCCGAGTCATCGGATACAATTCTGAAAGAGGATCACCTAAGGACCATTGCTGCCAACGTTTGTTCCAATTGGCCAAATGCTTTCAGATGACATCTTTAAAGGAAAGTGATGGCAATAGCTTACATGGCCCTTTGCGCCAGGAGAGCTAAAAATCAGACACAAATTTTAAGTTACATAAAAAAAATTTTCTTATTGACCCCCAGAAAAACCAGAAATCTACGATTACAAAGTTCGCATCGTTCGCCCCCTCCCCCCTAATTTTGGTTTGTGGCCATGTACTTAGTAGTTCCTCCGAGATGCACCCTTACAGCAACTAATACGATTGTAGGTCTCTTGGTATCGGAAAACAGAACTCGGACTTAAAACGTTACTTAAGTAAATGAAGCGCGATAAGTAGGTCAGGCTGACCTAATTTTGGTTGGGGACTGTAGGTCGCTTGGTATCGAAGAATTGAAATAGGACGCAAAACTTAAACTAAGTCAATGAGTCGCGATAAGTAGGTTAGAATGACCTAATTTTGACGGGAGGCTGTGTTACCCCCTCACACCAAGTAGTATGATTGTAGGTCCCATGGTATCTGAACTCGGACGTAAAACTTAACCTAAGTCAATGAAGCACATTAAGTAGGTCAGAGTGACCCAATTTTTTTAGGAGGCTATGTTGCTTCCCGGGATGCACCCTGACACCAAGTAATATGATTGTAGGTCGCTTGGTATTGGAAAACTTAACTTGGGCGTTAAACTTAACCTAAGTCAATAAAGCGCGATAAGTAGGTCAGGCTGACCTTATTTTGGTGGGAGGCTGTGTTGCTTCCGGGGTGAACCCTGACACCAAGTATTTATGATTGCAGGTCACTTTGTATGTTAAAACTGATTTTTGACACATAACTTAAAAGCCAGTCAACCGTGTAATATGGGTCATGTGACCTTCATCTTATGTCACATGGTCAGTCTCTTCAACGTGCTCCTGCACACAAATATTTGACCCTATGTCAACTAGTAACTGAGAAGTACGCACACCCGGACGCGGACGTGGATGCCTGGGGTACTTCATTAGTCTCAAACAACTTCGTTGAGGAGAACTGAAAACGGGAGGGCCACTGATATTTCCCAACATCAATCCCAGCGTGTATTTTATGGGGTAACATTGTGGTAAAATATTATAAGGATATGTTTAATACAGCAAAAGTAAATGAGCGGAAAACCTAACTGTCTATGGACGCCGACGGCAACGTCAGGCTCGTGCCATAATATGACCACAAAGATTTGCGGTAGTTTAAAATCTTAACTGCCCTCAGCAGTTACTTGGGGATTTAGAGTTTGTAGAATTTATTCCAAAACTTGAGAGAATTTACACTCAAAAAACAATTGTTGCCATAATTTTGCTGCTTTAATGAAAAAAATTATGTCAATATGATTATGTCTAGCGGCAAAAATGAAACGATTTATAAAAAGGCTACGGAGCTTGGATTTTCTCTTTCTCTTTCTCTTTTATGTGGATTTTATTTTCACGGTATGTATAGGTTCCAAGATAACATGATGTCATTTCTTGTTTCTCGTAAGAGTGGTTTATTTTTGTCCTGTAGTTTTTGTGCTGTTTTGTTCTATCTTATTTTATATATAGGGGGGTGGGGGGGGGGGGGTAAATATTAACGACAAATTGTTCTGGTATATTATTTATATAGGATAAATTCCGTTTCCTATAAATAGATAATTTACTACGTAGGTGACATTTAATAACGAAACTAGGTAATTCGGTCTCTTGTGACAATAAATTCATAAAAACTTTTTAATTTCCTTGATTGTCCTCTATTACATTACGACCACCTGTATGGCACGCCGTTTTTATATTTATTCAATTTCCAAGATATCTTATTTATTTAACAAGATATCTTATTAAGTATTAATTTTTATAAGATATCTTACTTAATTTGAAAGTAAATAAGATATATCTGTTAATAAGATAACTCTATAAGTTAATAAGATATCTCTATTAGTTAATAAGATATCTTACTTCTTTATAAAGATATCTTTTAAACACATACTTTATTAGATATCTTATAAAGTTTATAAGATATCTTATAAACTAATAGAGATATCTTATATATTTAATAAGATATCTTTATAACCAGTTAAATAAGATATCTCTGTAAGTTAATAAGTTATCTCTATAAGTTTATAAGATATCTCTATTTGTTTATAAGATATCTCTATTAATTTATAAGATATCTCAATTAGTTTATAAGATATCTTATTTAACTAAATAAGATATCTCGAAATTGAATAAATATAACAACGGCGTGCTATACACCTGGGACTATTATTAGTATAATAGTCCCAGCAACCACCAAGGTCACATTTGTATTCCTGATCGACCACGATAAAATTAGAATTTATTTCAAATTTTTAAATGGTGTTTAGATTGTCAACCTTTGATGTTTATGGGGAGGGGGGTGTGCTAGGATCAAATTTGAAATAAAAAGGCAGGACAAGGATCTTAAGTTGAGAAAAAAATGCAGGACCTATTGTGAAATTATTTTGGTTTAAATGAAAATAAAAATTTAGCTCAGGATCAAAATTTCGACGAAATAAAATAGGCAGGATCAAACATGTCATATCCTGGCCCCCATAAAAATCAAATGGTTGCTCCCCAAAACAAGCTACGGGAATTCGAAAATGAGAAAACTTAAACCATGCAATCGTGTACATGGTGTATACGTACGAAATATATACATGGTGTATTAAATTTCTTAAATATTTCGTTTAGTTAATTTAAGTAATTAAAAGCTACCTGTGCATAATCCTATTGAAAATCCAAGAAAGTAGGCAAATGTCTTCCGAATTCCGTCCATGGTTAGTTTGAGCTTTTTCTCAAGAGGTGGGTATTCCAGTGACTTTCGGTTTACCTTGTAACAATGTTTTACCTGTGTATTTTTTGTTCTAAAATTATCGATATCTAAATTTATAAGCTGTAAATTTTATGTTCTAAATATATATTCATGACCGAATACATAACTTTCCGAAAAGACGGTTTAATCACGAGAAGACAATAAAGAATTTATTTCCTAAAATAGACTTTCAAGTTATGATATGGGTGCTACTCGTTAACTTTCACGTCGTCATATTTTTATAATAGCCAATTTGCAATGCTATCAACGCAATGTAACAGTATGCCAAGCATTAAGTATTCGCCTAGTGGTGGTAAATAAACAAATGCAGAAATACGGTTCTTTAATTTTGACCAGTATACCACAGTTTATTTTCAAAGATGACCAATGGGTCAGTTTTCAACATTAAAAATTGACAAAGATACATGTAGATCATTTCAAACTGAAGGTAGAGGTATGACTACTTCGATTCTCCCTGTATTAATTTCTGAAAGAGTCCGATCCAGACCAAAAACATATTTCAATGCAGCCTTTTTGCTTGACTGTAGAAACCATTAAATAAATAATAAATTAACCGATGGAGCAGTCGGAAACACAGTTATGATATTACCGTTCCACTCAAAATTTAGGCTAACGCAAAATTTAACCAAAGTCAGTTAAGCTGAAAATGTGTTACAAAAGTGACCCAACTATTTACCCTCCGAGACTCGTGTACTCATTAAATATCATTGATGTACGACATGTAGCATTATAGGTCTTGACCTTAATGCAAAAACTTAACCAAATTTATGCAGTAAGGCGGAAAATGTAGGTCAAATTGACCGAAATAATCAGGCATAATACTCTCGAAGACACATCTACTGTGGTATGACATTTGATATCCTAGCTCTGGACCTTAACCCAGTACTTAACCTGAGTGCGACCAATGGACGTAACGGACGGACCAACGAACGGGCTAAATAAGGCTATTCGATACGGATATTTTAAAAAATGCAGCATTATGCCCATAACGGCAATTGTGTTAGATCTTTAAAAAAAAAATACGTGTCAAAAAATTATTCTTGTTTTGTTCAAATTATTTATACAACATTTTCACCTTGTTAACTATAAAAATTGACAAATTGTCATTTTTTCCTCCCCGGTTGGTCCACAGGGGCCCGACTTCTGGATATTTATTTATTTATTTTATTTTTTGTTGTCTTCTTCCATGATTACTTTTAATAAATATTTACCATTACAAAGAAGGGCGTTTTTTATCAATGTTCTATATACTATTCACGTCCTTATACAAAAAAAAAATTTAAGTATAAGGACGTACGTGGATAGTAAATAGCACATTTATAATAAACGCAGAATATTCGTTGTTCTGGTAAATATCTATTAAAAGTACTCATGAAATTAGACAACAACAACAAAAACAAAACAAATATCCAGTGGATATTGCAGGATAAAAAAATGTCATGGCAGGTAGATCTTGGCCTGATGAACATTTTTACCTCGTATCAGTTTTGCTCTAAATGCTTTAGTTTTTGAGATATAAGACAAAAACTGCAGTTTACACCTATGTTCTATTTTTAGCCATGTCAGACATGTTGGTTGTCAAGCCCCTTTGGGTCAGGTGAGTTTAAAATGAAAGAGGCGCCAATGTCACATTCCTAAATATCAAAATTATTCAATTTGCAAAGCAACTACACGAAAAAGGAGTTGTTTTTACTCTATGTTAAATAATGTAGTAATAGTCAACCTTTGAACGAACTTAACTTCGAAAAATTCAAAAAATGCAAAAGGCTGGTTGCTTTCTTTGAAAAATATCGAACGTGTGAGATTTTGAGAAAGAATAACTTTGTGCTGCGCGTATTTATTTCTCAAAGTACAAATCCTATAGGTGTTGTTATTCTGAATACTGTATAATTAATTATTATTTTTGCATTAGATTTTCGCTGTTTTGTTATTTTGGAGATCATGTTACGGTATCTATTTGCACATTCTTAAATGAACTACAAAATGGATAACTTGTAGTCAAAATAAACAATGACATACTAATCAATCAACATTACACTACAAACAGAACTCAGGACAAAAAAATAACATAAAAATTTCAAATCAATATTTGATGATAAAGATCCAATTGCAACGGAAATGATCAAAATTCAAAATAAGTAGTCAATTTCGGTCAACTATTTCGAAGGCGGGACATAAGTGTCGTCCTGACGCATTTTTTACAGGGATGACTATCCGTAGTATAGATATCGCCCCGAATCTTAAACCGGCAAGCTGATCAACTTCCGCCAGAAACTATAGGTTGGCTCACAAACAGTCTATTCAGATCGTGATCTGGTTGTTTTAACACGAAATTACTCATTTTTTATTGTTTGAATACACTGACATTATCTAGTGCAAAATAAATTTCTTTATCAACTCATATATTTGAATCTTGCTATCAAAACAATTTCATGAACATATTTATTATACGATATGTTTTTTTAGTACCGAAAATAATATATATTAATAAACGCGGATGGATTCCGGAATTGGTGTATGAAAGGCCTTTCATGTCAGAAACGGTATAAACTAACGCGTTAACATTTAACGTGATAAATGTCATTTTAACGCGTTAAATCCTGTTTTAACGCGTAAAACGATAAGTTTATCGCGATAAATAAATTCCCTTTTTTAACGCGTTAAAACCGTCTTTAACGCGTTAAATTTTAACGCGTTAGATAGCAAAATATGCTATCGCGTTAAAATCTAAGACTTAAATTAATTTATATCACAATTGAAATGTTTATCGCGATAAAAAAGTATACAGAAGCCAGTAATTTACATCAGGTAAAATATTTTTATCGCGTTAAATATTCTTTTATCGCGTTAAACATTCTTTTAACGCGTTAAACATACTTTTATCGCGTTAAATATTCGTTTATCGCGTTAAATATATTTTTCACGCGTTAAATATACAGTTAATATTTGTTATGTGCATGTTTTAGTTTTTTGTCCAGGTCGAGACCCCTTCTTGTACATTATTATTATATATGAAAAGTAAATTTAGGCTTTTGTTTGTAATATTATCTCTGTGTCGTCAATTTCGAAATGAAAGTCAAGATAGGAATTACATGTTAAATTTAAAAAAAAAATATTATGAAGTGGTTACATATCTGATTTTAACAAACTAGACATCAAAAGACTCAATTTACGGAAATTATCAGTATTAAAGAAAATTCAAACCCGATAGAAACAGAGAGGTTTATTCTTTGTATTGCACATATAGTAGATGTTCTTAGTTAAAATTAGTTTTCTCTTTCGTAATTTTTTGTGAGTGCACCTTATTTTAAATAATTTTGGTTTTCGGTATTCAAAAAAGATTCTGTTCTAATACTACCGTTTAGAGGCAACTCCTTGAAATACGTATATAGCATACCATAAATTTACAATAACTAAGATAAGTATGTTATTTTTTTTATGCTTATGCTCTGAAATTTTCTGTTTGTCATGTATTATTGTAAACTTTCACGTCATTGGATCATATTTGATGTCTGAGCAAATGAGAGGAGCTTGCCAATATGCTTTCTGTCATGATTTATTTCTTTTAAAATACATTTGTGTAATTTAAAATTATCAATAAAAGAACAGAGACATACTGCATTTGCAAATTGTTTGATTGGTTACCTTACATGTATTTTTGTTTTGTTTTGAAAGTTAGTAATGAAGAAAATGAGTGGACCAAAATAAGGGTCGAATTTAGGTTGTATATGATAGGGCTGTAAATTAATTTAAATTGAAACTTGTAGGCCATTAATTGCCACCTATTG
This sequence comes from Mytilisepta virgata, assembly GCA_028015205.1. Classification (NCBI taxonomy): domain Eukaryota; kingdom Metazoa; phylum Mollusca; class Bivalvia; order Mytilida; family Mytilidae; genus Mytilisepta; species Mytilisepta virgata. The sequence goes on from CM051520.1 coordinate 37,809,210, forward strand.
CCTATTGCGGCGGACTGGCAAAAAAGTATTTAGACTATTAAAAAACGTATAGATAACACAAATACCGGCCGGGTCAAACATAAAGAAGCTCACCTTTGACATGAATGGCAAGGTGTATTTGATTTTTATTATATTAGTTATCACCGAGTGATAATTTATAATAATTTATTTAATTCTACATGGTCTCTGAGCATCAAAATGCATGAAAACTCTCACAACTTTCTGTTTGTTTCGATGAGAGGGAACTAACTATTCCAATGATTGATTTGTTGAATAGCGATCAAAGTTATGATATCTATCACATGAAAAGAGGGGTCCATCAAATTTCTTGATAACATGGTTGCAGTCTTTCATCGTCAATTTTTGGAAATGTTTACAATTAAAATATTCTGGACCAACCAGTCACAGAAGGGGTATTAGGATAACTCTTTTCATGTGATGGGTAGTCAACTCGACTTTGATCGCACTTCCACAAATCTAATATGAACTTTGTAGGTACATAATATGAATACTAACATGCATTTTTGCTGACACAAAATATTTCTTAAATCGTTATAAGCCATTTTTTGCATCCCTTGATATCACTGTGAAACGTAGTAAACTAAACTGGAAAAGGACGAAATGGCAGGATAAAGCACTTAAATCTGTTCAGCTTCTGGTGTCCTTGACGGACTCTAGACTAGAAAAAAACCAGTTTTCAGCTAAAAAAATTACAAAAAATTGTAATATTTTAAAGTTTAATGAACTTATGAATACAACAAAGCAATCCAAACTAAAAAAAACTGTGCAAGTTTATTAGAGTGATGGATGATAAAATGGTTTCTCTCAATTAACCACCCACTTTTTCCATCCTATTTTCCCTCTTACCTCACTAATCATCGGATTTATTCTAACGTGTATATATCCATGTATCATATATTGTATATTGTATTTATTTTATTTCCTCAACATTTATAACATTAATATTATTATTGTATATGTCTATGTTCCATGTCCCGCCTTATTTACTGCCTCCTTTTAAACAAGTGGTAATTTATGGCCCTGCACATGAAACAACACGTATGACCTCTTGATTACGGAAGCGTATAGGTATCTTTTTTTGTTGTTGTTGCTATTGACTTGTTGCGTTATATCATACTTATCGATATATTTTATGTCGACTTGTGTGGCGATACCGCAATAAGTTATGAAAAATATTGCGAAATATTGTGTTATATCAAAACAATGCGATATAAAAAATATTGACTTGAAGTAGATGCCAATATATTTATGTCGATACAAATTATAATCGAATTTAATTATATCGATTAAAAATGACAATCAATTTATCAAATATATTTATCTCAATATTTCGAAAACAATACCGCTATATGTTTCTTATATTACGATATATTGATATACTAGAAAATGATTTGTTGCGTTATTTCGACATATATCAATTTTAATATTATACAATTATCACCCTTGTTGGTGTGTGACCCGACGGTTTGTCTCCCAGAGGAAAGTAAGGTTACCCGAGGGCTTGCCCGAGGGTGACCTTAATTTCCGAGGGGAGACAAACCGTTGGGTCACACACCAACAAGGCTGATAACTGTTATATTATATCGAATATTCAACTTTCGACAGCACTCGAAATTTTCCGTTTAGGGGACGACCATTTGATATTCTGATGGGGGCCAGGAGGATTTTGAAAATAAATAACTCAGCCTTGATAATAACAAAAATAAATGGTTTGTTCTGTGGTAGTTTGAAAATAAATAACCTCACCTACAATGTATTGAAAATAAATAACTCGGCAGGTCTTTTAAACCATTTTATAAATGCATGTTTTAACCTTTTCCAGGCGTATGATGCCTCAATCTAATTAAAAACCGACCTCTCATCGCTCCCGTTTTCTGATATGTCGCGTGGGAGATCTAACGAAATCCGCTTTGAGGTCACATGTGAGTGAACTGGAACTTATGAATTTATAATGACATGCAAATGAGTTGACGTCCTATCAGTAAGCCAATCAAAAAAGTTTATGAATTCTGGGGACTGACGATTTCTTCGTTAATAAAAATGATCAACTTACAAGATCGCCTAAGCGGCAATTTCATTGGTCGAACAGGACACACCTACGAGGTCACTCACATGTGACCTCAAAGCGGGTTTCGTTAGATCTCCCACGCGACATATCAGAAAACGGGAGCGATGAGAGATTGGTTTTTAATTAGATTGATGATGCCTCAATGCATCATGGCCCTTTCCAGCCATTTGTATGCCCCTAATCCTCTCCACTGATATCTGGATACACATTTTTGGTCTTGATTGCAAGACAAACATTATAGCTACAGAAGCAGTAACATTTGGGACCCAAATTCACATGTATGAATTAACAGTACCATGCAGAATAGCCTTGGTGCCATCATTTGTCACAAAGGGTGAATTAAGGGGGAGGGTTGGGCTGCCTTTTGGGCCCCAAATGGAATATTGTGGTTTGGGAAAATTTTACTAATGAGCTGTACAGGAACAGCAAGGGTCATTTAATACCTCAAAAAAAAGCCCTCGAGTGCCCTTACTTTCCTCTGGGAGACACTTGTTGGTGTGTGACCCAACGGTTTGTCTCCCCTCGGAAATTAAGGTCACCCTTGGGCAAGCCCTCGGGAGACCTTACTTTCCTCTGGGAGACAAACCGTCGAGTCACACACCAACAAGGGGGATAATTGTATAATATTAAAATCGATATATGTCGAAATAACGCAACAAATCATTTTCTAGTATATCGATATATCGTAATATAAGAAACATATAGCGGTATTGTTCTCGAAATATTGAGATAAATATATTTGATAAATTGATTGTCATTTTTAATCGATATAATTAAATTCGATTATAATTTGTATCGACATAAATATATTGGCATCTACTTCAAGTCAATATTTTTTATATCGCATTGTTTTGATATAACACAATATTTCGCAATATTTTTCATAACTTATTGCGGTATCGCCACACAAGTCGACATAAAATATATCGATAAGTATGATATAACGCAACAAGTCAATAGCAACAACAACAAAAAAAGATACCTATACGCTTCCGTATTAACGCGTTAGATAGCAAAATATGCTATCGCGTTAAAATCTAAGACTTAAATTCATTTATATCACAATTGAAATGTTTATCGCGATAAAAAAAGTATACAGAAGCCAGTAATTTACATCAGGTAAAATATTTTTATCGCGTTAAATATTCTTTTATCGCGTTGAACATTCTTTTATCGCGTTAAATATTCGTTTATCGCGTTAAATATACTTTTAACGCGTAAAATATACACTTAATATTTGTTATGCGCATGTTTTAGTTTTTTGTCCAGGTCGAGACCCCTTCTTGTACATTATTATTATATATGAAAAGTAAATTTAGGCTTTTGTTATAAGGTTGCTGTCTTTGTATGTTCAAAACATTTTTAGTTCTCTCAACGCTGTAAAATATCAATTGGATCTAACGGTTTTATAATCTAGGTTACCCTCCAACAAATCTACCTGAAATTCAAAATTATAACAATAATAAAATAAACAAGTGTCATATGTATATTATCTCATAACTTCCAAACTGAATACTACATATAAGTCTTCTAAAACGTCTCTAAATAACTAATAACTCGTCCAAAAACGACAAATGAAATCAATTAAAGTATTATATCTGATGTTCTAGACTAAAAGTTCATATTTTACTAAATTTTTTTAACGCGATAAATAGGTGTTTTAACGCGTTAAAAATATGTCTTAACGCGTTGATATTCTTCTTTAAGACATCAATGGCTAGTCTGCATCAGAAGTTGCGACTTAAAATTTACGATATAAAATTTATTTAAGCCGTTAGTGAATGACGCGATAAAATTTATAGCATTTTTCAATTTCTTTTCAATGTTCTTATTTTTAACGCGTTAAATGAGGTTTTATCGCATTAATTTACATTTTATCGCGTTAAACGGGTATTTATCGCGTTAAAATTTTAACGCGTTATTTGATATCGTTTTTGACATAAACGGCCTTTCATATGTCCCATGGAAACAATCTATGAGAATCTTTATCTGGTTGGATATCAGGGATAATCATCGCATATTTTCAATGTGCAATATTATCATGTCCGCTTAATGACGCATCCAAATGTGTGTGTGTGTGTGGGGGGGGGGGGGGGGTGCATCACCATAAAAGGTTTGTTTGTGCACGAGATTTTCTGTGTGTTGTAGAGGGTAATAACAATTACCTCAAAAGGCTTGTTATATAGCCCGCGCTTTTTACTATCCACGCTTTCGTCAAAATCGGGTTACGCACCTGCAAAGTATTTTACTACGTGAAGAAAATAGTAAACAGCACATGCTACAGGTATATGCTACGACAAATAAACACAAGTTTTAAACATTGAAAATATGACGTAATGCGTGCTCAATTTTAACTCTTTTTGTGCAAATTATGGGTGCATTTTTTTCTAACACAAACGATGCAAACGGCTAAGCGCGTATATGTTTTCATCATTTGTTTCTAACATACGTTTGAAAAGTTTACATAAACTTTGACAAACTATGCATTCGCTAAAGATGCGTCTACAGTTTGTCAAACGCTACATTTGTTTCTAACTTCAACCTTGATCTGCACGTGTTTTTTTTTCCCGTGGTTATTACAAAGATGGATTCTGTCAACAGAAAAGGAGGTATGTATATTATTATTGATTTTTCATTAACATGTGGTTTCTGTGAACATATAAACAGCACACAAAAGTGATTTAAAAGAAGATCACTGCCATGTTTTGCAAAATAACAATTTAAGTCTGTTTATCAACACCATGTGTATGCATAATTGAAAGTTCAAAACAGGTTCAAAAAACACTGATTAAACGATGTATTTGTTTCAACTTTTTTATCGTTTAACAAACGATAACAAACGCTACACAACGTTTACAAAATTTTGTTAGAAAGAAATCCAACCTATATTTAGAATTTTTTGAAATTTAAATATCTGATGGAAAAGTGATAGATAGACTTATGTTTATGCATATAAAGTTAGAAGTTGAATGAAAGGTTCGGGAAAAAAATTTCTGGAATACATGAAAAGAAATACACGTCTTGTTTGCCTGAATATGAAATTTTATTCACATAGTTTGTAGAAATATTAGGAATAATACCCAAAATAAGTTTTGAAAATGGTCGTCCATCGTCATCGTCGTCGTAAACTTTCCTTTAAAGATCATCTCCTCTGTCCTCTGAAAACCACTGGGCCAATTGGAACAAAACTTATCAGGAATGTCCTTAGGTGGTCCTCTTTCAGACTTATATCCGATGACCGCGCCCGTTATCCAAGATGGCCGCCAGAGTCGAACATAGTTTAACATAGGACCCTATGGGAAATTTATTTAAAGATGTTCTTGTCTGAAAGCACTTTGCCAATAGGAACAAAACTAGGCAGCAATGGTCCTTAGGTGGTCCTCTTTCAGAAGTATATTCGATGACCCTATCCATCACCCAAGATGGTCGCCAGAGTCGAACATAGTTTAACATAGGACTCAATGGGAAATTTACTTAAAGATCTTCTTGTATGAAACCACTTGGTCAATTGGAACAAAACTTGGCAGCAATGATCCTTAGTTGGTCCTCTTTCAGAATTATATCAGATGATCCTGTCCACCATCCAAGATGGACTGCCAGAGCGGAACTTAGATTAACATAAGACCTAACGGGAAAGTTCACTGAATAATCTTCTTATTTGAAACCAGTGAGCCAATTGGAACTTGACAGCAATGTTCCAGATGCCAGTCAAGATGGACATAGTCCAGGTGAGCGATACAGGCTCTTGGGAGCTCTTAGTTTAAATTATTTTCTGTGCGGTAAAAACAAAAATTCACGGCGAGATATGACAGTATAATCTGTATCCGTGATGTAGGACAACACAGAAATGATCATGCCGAAAATAAGAAGAAATTGAATCCAGTCGTCGAATGTCTGTACATGTGACTGCACAGTCAAGCCTAGTAGTACGCTACTACGATGCGAATTAAAAAATAAAGAATTTTATTCGTAGGAGCGGTGTTGGACGTTACTCCACGAAAAAATATTAAACAGTGGTGGAAATGTGGAAAACAAGCCTTAGGCCAAGAGAGCCCTTAGATTCAACACAGCTGTTGAGTGTCTGTTTATCTGCAGAGTCACTTACGTCACGAATTCTATTGTTATGCCCTTTAACAGGTGAACAATACGGAAATCAGGTGCAACCACAAGCCTTTTATGGTCATAGCCATTACTCATATTTGACCTAGATTTTGACCTTAGCTTGTTATCGAAATTACTCAATAACTGTAAAAGATGGCTGATAACATGTAATGGAGAAAATGTGTGTCTTATAAAGATCTACATTTGTTATACTGGGTCCAAAATTATTGGACCAACCATTATGGACCTAGGGCACCAAAACTGTTTTTCGGGGTCTGAAATGAAGATTTTTTGCTTATATCTCAAACGAGGTTAGAGATAGAAAGAAACTTTGAATCGCAAAAATGTTCAGCATAATACGATCTACAAAGTTAGGTCAAGATCAAATGTCAAAGTCCCTAGCAACGACGTAAAAAACCTTAACAACCATATATTTTTGAACTTAGGCTATGAATAATATAAATATGACATTTTTAATACTGGAAATGAAATTTTTGTCCCTAGCAACGACATATAAGTCCTTAGCAACCACTTTTTTTTTTAACTTTAAAGGCTATGAATAGTAGATATGACATTTTTAATACTGGAAGTAATATATTCATCCTTAGCAATGACATAAAGATATTTTTGTCCTTAGCAACCACTTGTTATGAACATAAAAACCTTTAGCAACCATATATTTTTGAATTAAGAAGGCTACCAATAGTATAGATATTTATTATTATTCTTTTTCCGTCAAACTTTAAAGACATTTCCCCAAAAAAGTATGCGACATGTTGAAATAATATTAGGTATCAAGTATCAGTTGACCGGAAGCCATCTTGTGGTTTGGGCACTATACCGTAACATTTCCTTTATAGCGGTTATCTCCCCTAACTCCGAAAACCTTGTTATCGCTTTTCCTCAAAAATTCTGCCAAACTTAACATTTCCAAAAAATGTATGCAACATGTTGAAATATTAGGTACCAATTTTTTGGGGGTCTATTTTATTGATTTCCCAAGAGTTACGCCCCTTGCCAAAAATAGAGGGGCAGGGCCTCTTTGTTGCAAAACTGGAAACGTGAAAAGGAAAGACCTTATCATTTGTGCTAGGCACAAATGACCTTTTAATTCTTTAATGATTTTCATATCATGCTGCACATAATCATCTCATCTGAATATTAAAAAATAGTAAATACGAATCATTCTTAAATATTTCTCCCTTAGAAAAAAATAGTATTTTGTAAATTAAAAAAACTGTATTTCTTCTATGGAATTGACTAATTTAAAAATAATAATAAAAAACAAGACTGATGAATATTTTTCGGTTCAATTAAAAATTAGCTTATTGTATAAAATGTTATCAATGTTTTGAGTGGGTGTATACGAATCACCTTGTCCGTCTGTCGTACCATCCTTCCGTCAGGCTGTTTAAGTGTCTTGAAAAAGCAACTCCTTCTAAACCTTTCAACGGATTTTGATAAACTTTTTATGAAGGTTGGGAATAATAAGTATATGTGCATAAGGCAAGATAATTATCGCTGGATGCTTGCAAGAAGAGATAATCCAACTTAAGGGTTTTACATGTTTAAAGGTCCCAAATATTGTGAGCCCCAGCCTATAAACTGGAAACACATCAAAATACTGATAGATGCAGTTGAAGACTATGCCAGAAAACACTTTCGAATTGGATAAGGTCATTAAAGTCATTAATTCTTGCTCGCTTTCGACACCTTAGAACGTCCATGAGCAGGGGTGTTTCCAGGATATTTCAAAAAGGGGGGGCGTATAATAAAACTTTCGGCGAGCGGAGCGAGACGAAAAATTTTTTGGACCTTTTTTTGCTAAAAAACAAATAATTGTGAAATGCACCAATGTAACGGTTCCCGACTTGGAGCATGTATATTTTATAAAAGTGTCAGGGTTTGATATTTTTTATGCCGAATTCTCTCCATTAATTGTCTATGGTATATTAAATTGCCATATTCAATACAGTATAAGCAGATTACGATAGTTTTTTTTAAAGGGGGGGGGGGGGCCGCGTACGCCCATTACGCTCTCACCTGTACCCGCCTCTGATGAGTTCTAAATCTGACAGCTTTTAACGATCACAAGTTACAAAAACACTGTCCTACCTTCATGACAATTGTGTAATTGTTCCAGCTGACAAAGCTCCAAATAACATAGTTTTTGTCTGCAAAAGACACTACACTGACTGCCTGACTAAGGAGATGGGTATTGACAATTCACTTGGCAACCCCACTTACACGCACACTACCATACCAAGGTAAGATATTATCAATAATCATATTTCTGTTCTGTCTTCCTTTGCCTTTGGTATTAATGTAAGTAATGACAATTTTAACCTTCCATTTACTGGATACCCAAACTTCATGAGTTTCCATACAGCAGGCTCTGCCAAATGCACTACTAAACCCCTTTCTAAACTCCTTACTCCTTAGGATGGTCTCAAAAGCTACTGTGATAAGGCCTACTCACTAGTGTGTGAATCAGATGTGGATTCTAAAATTCTAAGAAATTCTAAATACTTACAGAAATATCTCTTTCTAGTGACCCTACCTATTGTAATAGCATAAAAACTTGATTTTTCTACACTGTTTACAACCCTCCCACATGACAAATTGAAATATGTTTTTCTTGAGCTAATTCACCAATGTTTCTACACTAAACAAGGTTTGCAAAGATACGCCTATGTGTTGTTAGGTAAGGAACAGGCTTATTTGGTCACAAAACATACTGCCGTTCTAAAGAAAGTACTCTGAGACTGTTGTTAACGAATTTCTCATTGACATCTTTCAGTTTGGAGGACATGTTTTTCAGCAAACGATCGGCATCCAAATGGGGAAAAAACTGTGCTGCTTTTGGGCAAGCTGAATGAATCCTAAAGAAAAGAAATTAACCCAGTCCTTCATTTTCAGTTTCCGCTATATAGATGATGTTTTGTCACTTAATAATCCTTAGTTTAAAAACCTACATCTCATCTATCCTAGCAAACTTGAAATTAGAGGCCACAGACGCACCCACTTCTGCTTCATATCTAGATCTGTACTTGTACATAGATAATAATGGGCGGTCGAAATATAAGATACAAGTGTCTTTATGTCGTCTAAAAAGGGCTTTTAAAAATGGTTCCGTTACACTTTTATTTTATATATTACATATATATGGAGTGAATACACTTTTCACAGCTGAAACCACTTGATTGACAATGCGCTCACATGTATATGTCAGTGTCAGTATGGTGAAGACCGATGGCGAGCTCACATAATTCCATGTATTCACTCCATACAGTGATGAAATGAATAGACTGAACATAAACCTGTCTTTGAAGTTTATGTGACAGATATCTAGCCCTGCCGAGAAAGTGGACATATTAACCACATGCGCGGCAGTAACGAATCAACCGTGAAATGTACACACCATAGGCGGGAGACCTTCGTATGTTAATGCTAACAAATGGGAAGTTTACAATCGGAAAATCACGTTTGTTATAATGTTTTAACTCCAACTGAATTAAATATTCTATATGTTGGTCTATGGAAAGGCAACATTTTTCCCTCGAAAAAAATGTGAAACTTGGTAAATAAATACAGATGCGCACCTAAAAATGTTCGACGCTCAATTTTTTCCCGGCATCCTCTCCAGGTTTTTCTTCAATAGATTTTTACACGGAGCTTTAAATCACAAACTGAATATTCGTGCGTTTCCCTGAATAAATGGGAAGCCGAAGTGTAATAATTGTATAAAGACAAAAATCAAGCAGTTTGATGATACACTAAGATTACTCTCACTTTCGTCCGCTTCGCCTCAGCCATTTTCCTAAGAACTTACCAAATTAAGCAGTGCACAAACCAATTAGATTGGACCCCTTGATATTGTAGATCTAAAGAATACTAGTCTAAGAATTACCAGAATTCTTGTATTAGCAGAAGTATTTGCACATTTATTTTATATAGTTACCAATATTGTACAATACTGGTTGTACCAGTATTCAGTTGATGTTCTTCAATTTATCCGTGTAACACTTAATGCCCACTTCGCCTACCAGCGGGGCATAAAAAATTAGTTACGAGTAAATGATGTCATCTTATTGAACATAAGTTTGATTTCATTTGGCATTATGGTATCAGACAAGTTTCCCATGGGGACCTATGATAGATACTTTTGACAAGGAACTCTTAGCAGAGTTTGGTACGAACTTGCCCAGTGGTTTCGATGGGGAAAAAAATTAAAATATTTCCACGTATGGTCCTGTGTTACTAAGATGACGTTGGAGACAGTCTTTCCTGGCTGTCAGGGTCAACGGATACAATTTGGAACAGAAACACCCAAAGACCATTGCTGCCAAATTTGGTTCAATTTGTATTTAGTTTAAAACATGATCCAATTGCAAGTGGATTTGTCTCAATTATCGCAGTGGTTTTAGAGAAGACCTACAAAAGATATTCTTATGTTACCTAAATTCTGTTACGGCAGCTATCTTGGTCAATTGAAATTCTGAAAGAGTTCCATCTTAGGACCATTGCTTCCATGTCTTGTTTCAACTGGCTAAGTGGTTTCAGACAAGATTCAGATATTTTCCACTGGGTTCTTTGTTAAACTAAGTTTGCCCGTGGTGGCCATCTGACAGTTCTTGTCATCGTACCCATGGTCTACCATCTGAGGACCACGGCTGCCAATCAAGTCAAATTTTCATAGGTCCTATATTAAACCAAGTTTGGCTGAGCATCCCTTATACAAATTTACTGTATTTCTTCCATTTTTATTTTCTAACCCTTATTAAAGCATTTTAAAATGTTTTTTTTTCTAAATTTAAAGTAGAATGTTCGAAGTTGATGTTTTAAAAAGTTTGAATGAGCTGTCACAATTAAAAGTGGCGATTTGGTCAGATGGAAAAGGGTCAATATTTAGGGTGTCGTCTGCTGTCTTCAAGAATTCTGCTACCCTAGGAGATATTTTTGCCAATATTTTGAGTTAGCACTGATGAATTCTTTTTTTAAATGTTAAGACAGGTATACTTTCTACACAAGATTTTTAAGATTGCGCAGGTGAGATGTTATTGATTCAATTTTATTTTAATATGAAAATGCACTATGAATTAATTGAGGTCTTGGACCACTTCAGGGCCTTTATAGAAATATAGAACGTGTTAAAATGGGTAAAAAGGGAGTTTTAGCTAGGTTCTGGTGACCATGTCTGACCAATCACCATCTCTGCCAGGTCTGGTCAAATACTACTCAGTTGTTCTCGAGAAGATCAAGATGTGAAAAATGGATGCAGTGGCGGTAATAGCTCAAACTGGCCTTTGGCCATGAGCTAAAAACCCCATTAATGGACCAGAACATCCTGGTTAATATCTCTTTCGGACATGTTCAATTATCCTGTAAATTTTAATGAGAATTGGGCAAACTTGGTCCAGACAGATTGTGGGCGCATAAATATGTGTCAGGGTTAACAGTATTTTAGGAAGGTTTTATAATATATTTTTCATTGTTATTGCACACAGTGTTTGCCTTTTCATAAATAACCAAGTCATACACCAGTTTTCAACAGAAAAGAAGAACATTTAAAATGTCATTTTTATTTCAATTATGTTTGTTGACAGTCTCATAATAATTAAACTGGTATTCCATTCTTTCCTATTGAAAAACCTCTACATTTCAAACTATTTTTTTACAAGCTATGTGTAACAGTTTTTATAGCCAGCTCTTTAAAAGCAAGGTCATCTAATGTTCCAACCAACGAATCCGTGAAAAGCAGCTGTTATTTGTTGCTAGCTTTTAACGTGGTCTCTTACTTCAGTGAAAATGAATAATCTTTTATAATTTTTAGAACTTAGTGGATATTTATTTTTATTTGGCTATTTCTAATGATGTGAGTGAATATACTAAAAAATTAAATCTAAAGATTAATTTAAAAAAAATAAATTCAGTATCCATATCCTGACAATATAGGGAAATGAGAAATATTTTACATCTTGAATCAATTTTGTATCAGACAAAATGACAAGACGGGGGCTTAAACTGATTCCCCTTATTTTCTAATACTAGTTTAAGTTAAATATTGAATTTCTGATTTCATTATTTTATGCAAACCAATCAAAAAAATATTACAACTCAGAAATTGAAAACATCTTATTTTTTTACATAACCTTAGAAATATTAATTATCATAACACATATAACAGCAACTGAACTATTATCTGCCTATATAATATAAACATTTGCCGAAGTGAACCTTAAGCCTATTTCAGAAAAAACTTTATAGTGGTTTCAACATTCACAATTTCAAAATTTCATTTACTGTTTTAATGTGTTAAATTTACCACCATCAATTAGATTTTAATATAAGTGTTTTCCTACCCTCAAATATTATTTCTTCAACAGCCCCACCTGATGGACTCCTCCACCCCTACATCCATCTCCAAAAAATAAACCTCACCTTTGTACCTTCTTTTCAAAGTAAATCAAGTTTTTACTTGAATAAAAGTCTATCAAAAAGATCTTTTACCTTCTCATATTTTTACCACTTTATAAAAAATGCAAAACCTTAAAAATTATTATTTTCAGTATTACATATAATTTAAAAACAAAAACAAAAAAACAAAAATTCCCTTTTACAAGTTTTTCAATATGTTCATCTTAAATTAGGTACACTATTTTTTAAAAAGCCCCATCTGATGGACTCCTCCACCCCTACATCCATCTCCAAAAAATAAACCTCACCTTTTTTACCTTCTTTTATATAATTTTTTCAATATGTTCATCTTAAATCAAGTACATAACATGCAGTAATTTAAACTCAATTTTTACTCAAGTGAAAGTTACAAACTACAGATAAAACTCTTATCCTTTGATTCTTTTATTACAATTTCCATGGAAAATGAAATTTTTTTAGTTTTTGCTTTTTATATATATATATATATATATTTTTTTTAGAATTTTTCATCTCAAACCAAGTGGTACATTTTTTAAATAATAAATTATAAAAATAAGAATAACAAGAGGCTCACCTGAGCCTGCATCTCTCACCTGCCCTTTTATTATGCCATTTGAAAATGTAAGCTCTTTCATATCCACAAGACTATTAAAGTAATGCAAAATATTTGTCATTTGACCTAAAAATAAAAAGGGGGGAAAAATTTGCATCTGTCCTTCCAAAAATCATTCCTGCCATCTTTGGTTGCAACTTGAAAATGATAAAAAAAATTCCTTTCCCATAGTTTCAATAGAAACTCTTTAGGGCCGCAGCCGTCAGTTGATCAGATGACTTTCGAAGATAAGTGGACTGTTGGTAGAGGATATTGTTGTCATCAATCCTGCAAAGTTTCAAAACATTTCTGAGAAGATTTTTAAAAATTGGCCAATCATAATGGATGGCCTGTTTAACCATCTGGAACCAAAGTTGGAAATGAGGTCCTTCCATACATTTCTGTCAACATTAGTTCCTGGGAAAAATGACCAAAAAGTCTTTTCCCATATAGTTTCAATGGCTGCCATGTTGTTAATTCAACTGCACCGAATGGTGGATCGTTCTTCCATACATCATTACCACCAAGTTTGGTTACAATCCGCAAAGTATTTTCAGAGAAGATCAAAAAGTGAAAAGTTTATGGACAACGGACGCAAAGTGATGACATAAGCAAAAACTACGTCATACAAATGACAGCAAAACTTTTTACATATTCATTTATTATGATTGAAAATGATAAATCTTACCAATTTAGTTGTCTTTATATTTTAGAAAAAAGTTTTAGCTTAACCTTTTTAAATTGATACTTTACCACTTGGTTGAAAATGCAAAACCTTTACAATTTTTTTTTTTTTTAGGATTTTTCATCTTCAACAAGTGGTAATTTAAAAAAAGAAAAAAGAAATGTAATTCATTGGAGTGAATGACTTCAGCTAACCCTGTAAAACATTATTTTATTAACACTTGATTTGAAATGATAAACCCTTTACAAAGTTCTCAAAAACATTGTTACATTATAATATTTGTACTTATTCCCATTTTCAAAAAAATTACATTTTTCATTTTCATAAATTTTCAACTTAGAGTGGTAATTTTTCAAAAAGAATTTAAGATTTATACAACTGAATGTTACCTAGTTCAAAATTTTTTACCTTCATTGGAAATGCAAGACCTTACCAATTTTTTTCCAATTTTTCAAAAAACCAACTTTACTTCTGTCAAACTTTTATGATTTTGGTGTATATGAAAAACCCTTTACAAATTATTCTAAAAAAATATTAAATTTTTTTTTTTTTTTTTTTTTTTTTTTTAGAATTTTGCATATTTAACCCAAACGGTAAGTCGTAGGAGCCTGCATTGCCCATCTGGATGTGATTTTCCAAACAATTTAGGAACACCATTGCTGCAAAGTAAGGACCTATATCAAACTAAGCTTGGTTGTTATTCAGATATTACCATCTAAGAAAAATTCCTGCTCCCAAATGGCCAATTGCTTTTAGACCATTAGTTTCTTAAATGAATTTTCCCATAGGGTCCTGTGTTAAATTAAGTTTGGCAGTGGACATGATTGTGAAAGAGGACTACAGGCTGCCAAGGTTGGTTCCATCTGGCCATGTAGTTCCCACAGATTTTTTTTTAAATTCATCCCTTCTGTTTTCTTTTTTTTTGTAATAGCAGCCATGTTGGTTGGAAGTTGGGGATGCAGGAAGCAGTTTCAAAGAGGGCCACCCAAGAATCATTCAAAGTTTTGTTCTAATAGGCCCAGTGGTTTCAGAGAATATATTTAAAGGAAAGTTTATGACATCCCATGCAAAGTGATGGCAACAGCTTCACATGAATTTTTATTCAATTGAAAGTTACAGACTACAACTTAACCATTTTGCTTTTTGAAGGTTCACCATTTGGTTGAAAATGCAAAACCCTTTACAATTTTTTTTTTTTTTTTTTTTTTTTTTTAGAATTCGCATCTTTAGCCAAGTAGTAATTTAAAAAATGAACAGAAAAAAAAATCTTTCAATTGGGGTAAAGGTTACTGTCAGAATTATCAAGCTTTATCTTTTTTATTACTTGGTTGAAAATGCAAAACCTTTACAATCTTTTTTAAAACTTACATTGTTGTATATTATCTATTTAAAAAAAATGATACAATATTTGTTTGGTTTTTTTTTTTAGAATTTTTCATCTTTAACCAAGTGGTCATTTAAAATAAAAAAAAATTTTTTCTTCCGAGGAAAGTTATTGACTTCAAACTAAACCTGTTGCCTTCTGAAGATTTACCACTTGGTTGAAAATGCAAAACCTATACAAATTTAAGAAAAAAACTTACATTTCATTCGTTTTTGAAAATACATTTTTTTTTTTTTTTTAGAATTTCCATCTTCAAGCAAGTGGTAATTTTGAAATAGAAAAAAAAAATCATTCGAGTGAGAGCTTAACGATTTGCTTTTCAGAGTTTATTTACCACTTGGTTGAAAATGAAAAACCTTTACAATTTTTTTTCAATCATGCATAATACATGTAAAAAGACCCTTAAAACTATATTTGCCATACATTACTTCACCCTCCCTACACCCCAAAAAAAATGGGATGGGGTCAACATTGAGGATTGAGAATATGTGCCCTTGAAATCAAGGAACTTCTACATCTGCCTGGATATTGTTTTCTATTGGAAATCCAATATATCTAGAATGTTATCTCACTGATGGAAAAGATTTCTTTATGCATATATAAACACAAAATATACTCAAGTCAAATTTTTGAATTATTAACTTCAAGAAACAGAAAACATACAAAAAGTTATCCATAAAATCATAAAAACATAAAACCTGGATAAAATTGTTAAAAACCATTAAAATAAATCAAAGTGCATAGGCACTGCTAGGGTTAGGTTGCTAGCATTTGACTTTTATTTGTACAAACATTGCTGATGATTATTTCAATAAATATGCACTAATCAATCAAAGAAAGCATGAGTCGGCTAACGCTTCTTGAATTATCACTCTAAATTGAATTTTTTTAAAAAGACAAACGCATAATAATGATTTGATGAATTAAAATAAACAGAAATCAAAGGTCTTCAAGTTATTAAGGTTATATAAAAAGACAAAGTTTGGACAATTGTAGAAGGGGGTCATTTCTACAATATATTTACACTACCTTGCGCATGTGCAGGTAGATCAGAACGTAAACATTCAAGCTTTCAATTAAAATAAACCCATTATACTTTCGATAATACCGTTTTCTAAATTAATGATAAACACATTGTTTTTCAATCTTAATGTGCAAGTTGTCGGCATTTCAAATAACCTGTATGCAATTCTATCACTGACCAACAGGTTTGACAAAATGAAGTCACGATGATCAGGTCAAAAGGTTAATCAAATACACAAAATACCATCAGAATTACAAGAAGAATAAGCAAATAATGTGCAAAATATGTTCTGTATAAGTTAACAATCACGTTCACAACAAAAATGGAACTTACCTTTGAAATCTTTTGAAAATAAGATCGGAGTCGAAAATATCCGTGCAAATGTCACAGTAAACATTCAAAATCCTTACGCCGATATCTGGTACATTTTAAAAGGCGCGAATACTTTACACGGCTTTCAAAACAAAAAGGAAATCGTCAATAAAACACACATCTTTTATTAAATAACTGGACAATTACACTTCTCGGTGTGTTTCAGTTACATTTCTATTAAAAAACAACTACAACAGCAACAACAAATATTAGGACTATTTTACCGCGGAATGTTTATTTTCTTATATGATATTCCAATATAAACATAGTCATAATTCGGAAAGAAATTTGTTTCTTTGCGCATGTGTCATATCCCAAAATCGAGATAAAAAGCTGCTTAACTAGCCTTGCTTAAGCTTCAATCCTAGATAAGCTTGCATATTTACTCATAAAAACATAGTTTCAAAAACTTCTGGTCCAACTTTTTCCACAAAACACCAGATTTCCAAAGTTTCCTTCATTGTCTAACCAAACGACCGACGGCATAAGGGTTTTGGTTGCTTAGCAACCTAACCCTAAAAACAACTTTCTGCATGTTTTCTGATAAATTTACCATAAATTTCACGAGTCAACTCTACAGTTCAGTGTACTTGGTATATTTTGTATTTCATGCACACTATACGTATACTGTTGTTTTACATGACTTTCAGCAACATCACTTAACCATCTAGAAAAATTTATGACACCGAGACTGTTGAAGAGACAGCAATAAGTGGATATCAAACTACGCTCTCAGGAAATTAAAATGATACAAAAAATTAGACCAAAATGATGTTAAATTTTGAAAACTTAAAAAAATCAAAAAGAAAATAAAAGTGAAGCTGGGAAAGATTTTAATATGGGATTTCTATTTTATATAAAAATATTATCCAATTAAATTTGTCTGTAACCTGTCAATTAGGCAAACATAGTAAAAATGTGTAAATTACAAGTTAATATTATACAATCAGACAAAAAATATTGAGGAGATCTTCAGGCTTGGCCAACAACGGTCCATTTAAAAATCACACAAATTTCTATAAATTGTCCTCAACAGTCAAATGTTCATTATGTGATTTCATTCAGTTCTGGAAAATCAATCCAATGCTTATCTACATAATGTCCTCCTTTCCATCTGAAAAAATCCAATATTTTTGTTAAATGTAAGAAGATATTTTGTAAATATTTTTAATATATTTTCTTTATTTGCAAAAACACAAATTCGTTTTCACTTCTAATGCAAAGATAAACTCAGGAATTTTTAATTTTTTTATTAAAGTTTACTAGTTAAAAGTAAATTTTAAGAAAAAGAAATGACAATTTGTCTACAAAAGCCAATTAAAGTTAAGAAAATTATTCCGATTATCTGGTTATCTCCCTTTATTTAGTTCCATAGTTTGGAAAAGAGAAGTTAAAATGAAATAACCTTTAGTGAGCAAGCTCAAATACCCCACCCAAACAAACTGACTTGCTAGCATGGAGCTTTTTCATTTATGTTTTTCCTTCCACTTTTTGTGCATGATATTAATATTTGATATATTTGAAAGCTCCTCCCAAGAAGAGCTTCCTCATTTCAGATTTTGCTGATAATCCAAAGCATCTGGGTACTGTTTCACTAAAAGTCTTAAGACTTGTGACTGATAATAAATCCTTTGAATATATACGTTACGACTTATCGTCTGGTACCACCTTTAGTGAAACAGTACATTGAAATTTCCAATTTCCCAGAAAATTGAACACATCTGAGGTATTGATGACTGGATACTTTATTCAAATTTGAAGATAAAAATCAAAGTGATGGAAATCACCACTGGAAAGATTGCAACTGTAGTTGTGTGTACAATTTCAAATGGAACTAGGTGGAACTGTTTTGTAAACCAAAACATATGTCTCCCCTTCACTTTATTCTAGATCAATCTTTACCTCCAGGATAAAAATAATAATTTTGTGACCTTGAGGTCAAAGGTCAAATGAAGGTCATAATGGTACGCGACACACACTTCCTACATACCCAAGGGTATAAGCCTAGGTCAAAAGACAAAAAAGTAACCTGCACAAGGAAATACTATAATTTTAGTCATCATTTGACCTTGAGGGTATAAGCCTAGGTCAAAAGACAAAAAAGTAATGGCCTGGACAAGCTTCGCTGAGAAGAATACGAAGAAGAACAACTAGAATTACAATTGCGCCCACGGTGTCCATTTTGAAATTTTTTGTATTTTGATGATTGCATCTTGTTCGCCATCCAAAATTTAGCCTAGATATCAATTTTCATTAAAATTAGACAATGTTTAATTTTTATATGCCCGTCAATTTGGACGGGACATATTATGGTATACAAATGTCTGGCGTCCTCTGTCCGTGGTAAACATGTCACACCATAACTTGAGAACAACTTATCCAAATTTCATGAAACTTAATATAGTTGTTTCTTATGACGGCCAGACGATCTGTATACTTTTTGGTGAAAATAAGATTAAAACTTTTTGAGTGACGGGACTTTGTAACTAAAGCAGGGGTGTGTTTTTTTTTCACGTCGCACCCTATCTCAAAAACGATTTGATTATTGCTTAAAACTTTACATACTTCATAGTTATATTAATCTAAAGATCTGTATACTTTTTGGTGATGATTCAAAATTTTATTTTAGAGTTTTTGAGTTTTTTGTAAAAAAAAAGGGGGGGGGGTGTTTCACATGTCATGCCGTATCTCAGAAACTATTGATTATTGCTTGTTTGTTTGTTTATTTAGTTGGGGTTTAACGCCGTTTTCAGCACATTTGGCTATTTCGCGGCGGCCAGTTTTTATTGGTGGAGGAAGCCGAAGTACCCGGAGAGAACCACCGACCTTCAGTAGGAAAATTGGCAATCCTTGTCAATTAAGATCGGAGTCGAACACACCCTGCCACAGGTGAGATTCCAACTCACAACCCCAGCGTTGACAGGCTAGTGATTATTAGTAGTCATGACGAACTACCTAGACCACTCGGTCACCGAGGCCCCTATTGATTATTGCATAAAACTTCACAATCTGAAGATCTGTATACTTTTTCGTGATGATTATTTTATTTTTGAGTTACTGAATTTTTATTGAGCTTTTTGGTAAAAAATGCAGTCTTTTTTGGTCACATTTCGCGCCGTATCTCTATTGCTTTAAAGTTTACATGCTTATGTTTTGCCCGGTTTCCATATACATCCCACCAGCAGCTCCACTAAAAGGGGGATTCCAAAAACTTTTATTATGTTTTTTTCACTAGTCGACGGGCGTATCATGTGCTTGTGTCGCAGCTGCTGTTTATTCGTCATTTTTTACAGCATTTGACGATCACATTTTTTCCCAATGAACTTTAGAAAAGTACAAAGTTTCATGAAATTCTATGGTGCAGTTTTTGAAATATGAAAGTTTTAAAAAAAACGTCATTTCTCCCTGTCGTCCTGAAGTAGGCTGCTGAGCCCTGGTCCCAAATACATTAAAACTAACATTTTTGACACATTTCCATCCATGTTTTAAAAATACAGCCATTTTGATTGTTTACCTTCTGTTCCATTCATGTATAATAATGAGTAATTATCCGTTCTTGAGGACATGTAAAAAATAATTGTGCATTTACTAATGTGACGATTATTTCTTTAATGGACCCGTTATTGGAGAAAAACCTTACGATTATCTCAGACATGCACTAAAATAACGTAATTTAGTAAAAAAATATTAGTTCAGATATTCACAAGAATAGAGTACTCATAATTTTTAAAAAGTGCTGTCATCATTGGAACTAAATTTTATGTACTAATGTTTGATGATATTGAAAAGTCCACACTTTCAGTTTTGGAAATTGGAGGCCGATGGCATAGGAACGATTTGCAATCTTTCCAATGATAGTTCTATCCATGCAAAAGTAATATAAGTTAATGAGGAATGAACCAACAGAAGGGCAATAAACATTATACTGCCAGCAACTTTGTGTGGGGGTATAATAAATAATTTTAATTACCATAAGGCTATGGAAGTCTTTCTATCCCAAGTCTTGAACCTCTACTATTTTGACATAAAAGCAATCTAAAATAAAATTTTGTCTTATCAAAATTTGGCACCATGAGACTTTATATAGAATATACAGAATCTCTATAATCGATGTGCCCCATCTTTGTGTTTGATACATTGTGTTTACAGGAATGAAGAGAATCTAATCCCAAACAATGTTTGTATTACTCAAGTGACCATAGCTGTTATAATGAAGATAATTGATGAACAAATTGTTTACATATATGCCATTACGCTTAGATAACATAACAATTGGACTTGTCACTTCTGTTATTGGTGATTGAAATAATAATATCTGTTGCTGTTTAGGATGTCAATGTAGACTTTTTTTTACATATTCTAACAATAAAATGACAATGATGTGATTACCATGTTTCATATTGACATGTACAGATAAAATTTAGAAATTTAAAAAGGGGAGGTAGTTCTGCATTCTTCCATTAATAACCAAAGATGTAGAATTGTACGACAATTTGTAATTATGTAACAAATGTTATGTAGTTCTTTAAATGGACTACTAATAACAATTTTATTATATCTGTTTAGTTCGACTTGAAACTTTTAACTTCAGTAATCACAGATTAAATATCCCCCAATTCAACATAAGTGAAATATATCTACATGACTTGCAATGAGATGAATCCTAACGCAAAACTTAACCTGAGTCACTCATGCATAATATGTAGATAGGATGATCAAATTTTTTTACTGACCTTCATTATTTTCCAAGACGCATCCACTGGTGAAATATTATACTTATATGACTTATTGGACCTTTGAAGTGGGACAGACTGACGGATGAACCAAATGCTATATCCCCTCCCAAACCGTGTTGGTTGAGGGGATAATAAACACCTGCTAAATAGCAATGTTGAATGGTTATTACCTTTGGAACTTTTATGCTTCAGAGTTTGTCACAGTGGACCTAGATCTGATCTGTCTAGAATAATTTATGAAATAAAAAGAATTCCAGTTGAGTACAATGGGCTCAACTTGCAGTGAGGTAAATTTTTTCTCCCTAAGGGGAATTTTCTGGGGCAACCGTCAACTGTCACCCTAATTCACACATTAAAGAGAATCAACTTACCAGAGTAATGCTTTGAAAACACCTTAACACATGCACTTGAACAGCTTGAATCTTGAATGAATAAACTCTACCTGAAATAATTAGGCATTTCTTGTTAATGTGATTATACATGGTTTCTTCTTATTGAAGTCCCCTGCCTAAAATTCTAGACCTTAGACATTTTGCCCATATTTTGGGTAAAAAAATTTCATTATCTCCTAAGAGAACCTAGCAAAGATACTAATGTAGTCCTTAAGGAAAATCAGATGAAACCAAAAAGGTCCATGCAGCTGATCGAATAGCTTTACGTTAGAAAATAAAGTATGAAATAAATTTCTCTACTTAAAGACCTTAATTCTTTTTGGAAATCCTCAGGTCATTTATTAAAAGAAATATGGTATGGATATTTCAAATTGATTGTAAATACAAAATATACTAAATACAAAAATTTACAGATAAGATAGGACAATAAATTAGAGCCTCCGTGGGTCCTGTATTTCTCACTGAGATTTAACTTGCTATTCAAAAAGGTGTCTTCTAGCTATTCCAACATTTTGAAATTACATATTCTACCTATTCCAACATGCAGAGAACAATAGATGTTGTTATAGCCTAATATGTTGTTACAATAATTAGTAATTAATTAGTTTTAAAGGTAAAATTTACCTGAGAATTAAATATGAAAAATTACTGTTTATAAATTTTCCTACAAAATAAATTTTGAGTGAAAATGAATTAAATTCTAATAATATAAGAAAATGAGGAATATGTTTTATTAAAATAAAAATAAAAATTATATTAAACTTTTTAAAACCATTTTAACTTTCTACCATTTAACATGCCAATAATTGACAATGCCAAGCTGGTTTTGGTTGATGAAGCCAAGCTTATTACTTTTTAATTTATTTTAGTAATTTGTTTATATTTGTGCTTCTTTCTGATCAAAGAATTTTGTTAGTGCTAAATAATTTAGTTGTTCAATATGTTGTTTATATATAATCAAATGTACAAAATAAAAAAATGAATTTATTTAGTTTTAATTTCTTTTTCTCATGTTCAAATCATTTATTCCATGAAGATACCCGGAGGCATGATTCAGACAAAGTCATCACAAATATAACAGAATACAACAATACAATATCAGACAAAATCAGTTTTTATAGCACAGTTTCCCAATAAACATTAAAAAATCAAAAGTAACTGTACTGAAGTAAGCAAAGGATACATTTACAAAACATATTAATTCCAACATTCTTACAAAAAAATCACCTTTTTACCTGTAATTAACATCACCAATTAAATAATGTTTTTACAAGCTAATCCGATTGTTTGTCCAATGTTTACACAATAATTCCACCTATTCCAACATGAAATTTTTGTTTTTTTACCTTAAATTTCAAAATGTTGGAATAGGTGGAATTAATCATTAAAAACAAAGGCTTTATTTTCATTAGCAGTGACCATATTGCCTTATGGTACTGATCCAAGACTAAATTTAGAAACAAAGGATTATTCAACCAGAGATTTGATCTTAATTTCCCCAGTTAACTTAAGACAAAATTCAGATTACACAAATTTCCAGATTTTTTATTCACAATGGTAATGGCGGCCATACAGGTCCAAGGTCAGAGACCCCACACACATTTGAAAATGAACCATTCCATCAAAATATTGTTTAAATTGCTGGAGTTGTTTCAGATCATTTTTACATTTTATTTTCAATTAACAGCAGCCATATTGGTTAGGTCCAGACCTCTGTACATAGTATTGAAAGGGGATGACCAAAGGACTATTTCATCAAGTCTTGTTTGCTCCAGTTGTTCCCAGGGATTAATTTTCTTTTTACTGATTTTTTTTCTATTTTTAGTAATGGAAGCCATATTGGTCTGAAGTCCAAACTTATTTTTGAAGGGGGTATTGGACAAGACTACGTACTACATCCCTAATAAAACATGGGAAAAAATATGATAATAATAATAATAAACAATGGATAAATACAATTGTTAAATGATTCTAACCTTTGACCTAGTAAGGCGATGCTTCAGACTTGGTCACATGGTGGACATTTTTTTCTCATCTAAATCACTACTGTGCAAATACTATACAATATTGTAAAATGTGAATTGTTCCTCAAAGTAACTCATTTAGTATTCATTTGTCTCTAAAATTAAATGAACTCCTAAAAAAAAATGTTACAATTTTTTTTAAGAACCAAGTTTAAAAACAAAACAGAAAAATAAATTTGTATTTGAGGGTGTTACTGACTGACTAAATGTTTTACCTTGTGATTCTTTTACCACTAGGTTGAAAATGCAAAACCCTTTACAAATTCTAAAAAACTTACATTTTACTAATATTTTGTTTTTCAATAAAGTTATACAATTTTTTTTTTTTCTTTCTTTTTTTTTTTTTTTTAAGAATTTCCATCTTCAAGCAAGTGGTAATTTTGAAATAGAAAAAAAATCATTTGAGTGAGAGCTAAACAATTTGCCTTTCAGACGTTTATTTACCACTTCGTTGAACATGAAAAACCTTTACAATTTTTATTTACATTTTTTTTTCTAACAGTTTTTTTTCAATCTTATCTATAATACATGTAAAAAAGACCTTTAAGACTATATTTTCCATACATCACTTCCCCCTACCTCCCCCCCAAAAATGGGATGGGGTTATCATTGAGGATTGAGAATATGTGCCCTTGAAATCCAAAACTTCTTAATATCCCAAATATTTTCTGTTGGAAATCCAATATATCTAGAATGTCATCCCACTGATGGAAAAGATGTCTATGAAAACTTAAATAAAAAAATTACAAGTTAATATTATACAAGCAGATAAAAAATACTGAGGAGATCTTTAGGATTGGCCAACAGCAGTCCATTTAAAAATCACACGAATTTCTATAAATAGTCCTCAACAGTCAAATGTTCATTATGTGTTTTCATTCAGTTCTGGAAAATCAATCCAATGCGTTTCTACATAATGTCCTCCATTCCATCTGAAAAAATCCAATATTTTTGTTAAATGTAAGAACAGATCTAGTATTTTTTGAGTAAATATTTTCAATATATTTTCTTTATTTGCAAAAACACAAATTCATTTTCACCTCTAATGCAAAGATAATCAACTCAGGAATTTTTATTTATAGATTACAGTTTCCAAGTTTAAATTAAATTTTAAGAAATAGGAATGACAATAATCTCCAAAAGCCAACTTCAGCTGATCAAAGAAAATTATTCGATTATCTCCCTTTATTTAGTTCCGTTTTGTAAAGAGGTTATTAAAATGAAAGAACCTTTAGTGAGCAAATACCCCATCCCAACAGAAACTGACTTGTTAATATGCTTTTTCTAACTTTTTTCCTTCACTTGTTTGTGTATGATATTAATATTTGATATTTTTGAAAACTGCCCATTTCAGATTTTGCTGATAATCCAAAGCATCTGAGGTACTGATGAATGGAAACATTCTTAGGTCCCTCTCCCCCAAAATTTGTTCCCCATTTCCAATTTTCTGAAGAATTGAACATATTTGAGGTATTAATAACTACAAACTTTATTCAAATTTGAAGAGGACCTGACAAAAATTACAGTTCTAAATAGGCAAAAATATAAGTTAATGAAGAATGGTCTGGCAGAAGGGTCAAACATTAGCCAACCCTTGTATTATGTGTGGGGTATAAATAATTTTAGTTACCATAAAGCTATGGAAGTCTCTCTATCCAAGTCGTCAACCTCTACTACATGACATAAAAGCAACCTAAAATAAAATTTTATTTTATTTCATATCAATTTTGCACTAAAGAAATTTTGATCAAGAACAAATCAATCTAACACATCTCTCTAAATGTGCACCATATTTGTGTTTGATGCACATGTCTATGACATAGATGAAAGTCTAAATTATGGATTTGAAGGATCGTTAAGGAACGGTTCAAGACGAATAGAAACTCAAATAAACTGATGGATATAATTCTTTTCTAGCTATTTTAAAATTCCAACAACTGACATATATATAATGTCTCATTTACCTCATCAACCCTTGTTTCATCGCTATAAACTCATATTGTACCTGGGGTCTGATAAAAGAAATCTCAGGATAAATGGGCTATGGAAAGTCAGATGTAAAGTCAAATGGAGAGCTCAAAATGGAATGTGTTGTAATAACCTTGATAAAAGCCTTACTATGACCTTAATATGAAGAACAGAAATAAAAACACTTTTTTCTTTTACTCAAGTTCATATGATGTAGCCAAACTAATATATTCTTAAAAATTGAAGTCAACAAGCCCGCAAAAGACAAGAAAAAATACTAACAAGTAGCTGGAGCAGTTGCAAACGACAGCTGATCCTCTTTCCTGTATTTTCACTTGTTTTACATTTTGTAGACATTTTACATGATGTTTTTTCTTGATACATAACTTTGATTGTTCATAATATACACATATATCATATAATGTTGAGGAAAGTTTATGAAGAAATGGAACAATAACATTTTTATTAACTATATCTTTTTAGTTCTTGAAACTCGTATTAACTTTGAGAATTACGGCAATCACATATTAAGGTGGGACAGACTGATGAACAAGACACTATATCCCCTCCCCAACTTGGACCGTTGGTTGAGGGGATAATTAACACCTGTTAAATAGAAATGTTGCATGGTTCTTACCTTTGGAACTTTTATGCTTCAGAGTTGGTCGCAGTCGACAAAGATCTGATCTGTCTAGGAAAATCTATGAAAAACTAGATGTACTGTGAGCAAAGCTCACAAAGGATACCCCCCGCTTTGAAGTCCAATTATCTCCCTTGTGTGATATCAGAAAGCAAAGATTTTTCTTCATGCACATCTTTGGATGATATACTTCCTTTCTGTAAAGTTTCGTTGAAATCCATTGAGCGGTCTAGGAGGAGTTGCGCTTACGAGGTTCATATATAATGTATAAGCCAAAAAAAATAGAAGTCCAATTATCTCCCTTGTGTGATATCGGAAAGCAAAGATTTTTCTTCATGCACATCTCTGGATGATGTACTTCCTTGCTGTAAAGTTTCGTTGAAATCCATTGAGTGGTCTAGGAGGAGTTGCGCTTACAAGGTTCAAATATTATGTATAAGCCAAAAAAAATAGAGGTCCAATTATCTCCCTTGTGTGATATCGGAAAGCAAAGATTTTTCTTCATGCACATCTTTGGATGATGTACTTCCTTTCTGTAAAGTTTCGTTGAAATCCATTGAGCGGTCTAGGAGGAGTTGCGCTTACGAGGTTCATATATAATGTATAAGCCAAAAAAAATAGATGTCCAATTATCTCCCTTGTGTGATATTGGAAAGCAAAGATTTTTCTTCATGCACATCTTTGGATTATGTACTTCCTTTCTGGAAAGTTTCGTTGAAATCCATTGAGCGGTCTAGGAGGAGTTGCGCTTACAAGATATATGGACAGACAGACAGACGGACGGACAAGGTGATTCTTATATACCCCCCCAAACTTTGTTTGCGGGGGGTATAAAAAAAGAATTCCAATCAAATCAAGTACAATGGGCTCTTAACTTGCAGTGAGGTAAATTTTTTCTCCTCAATGTTTCCTTGAAAAATTGACACCAAGTGATGGTAAGAGCTTACTGGCCTTTGGCCAGGTGAGCTTAAAACATCAATGAAAATGATAGTATGTTATCCCTCAGTCAACTGTCACCCTTTCACATATCTATATACATTTCAAATATAACTAGAACTGTCTGAAAGGGAATAAACCCCCGCAGCAACATGTCTGATTTGAAGCCTACACAAAGCTCAAATCGTCATATTTTTCAAACATCTCGCCCAAACAGAATATCCTGACAATATGCACATCTCCATAATGTGTTCTAACAATAAAGTTTCATGAGAATCATGCCAGTAATGTAGGAGGAGTTGAGGACAACATTATTTCGTACAGACGGATGGATAGACAGACATACAGACTGAAACCTATATACCGCCCAAACTTTGAAGGGGGTTTAATAAACTTACCAGAGTAATGGCGTTGAAAACGTCCGAACACATGCACTTAAAACAGCTTA
Source organism: Mytilisepta virgata (assembly GCA_028015205.1). NCBI lineage: Eukaryota > Metazoa > Mollusca > Bivalvia > Mytilida > Mytilidae > Mytilisepta > Mytilisepta virgata. The sequence goes on from CM051520.1 coordinate 37,837,039, forward strand.
AATCTTGCATGGATGAATTCTACCTGCAATAATTGAGCATTTCTTGTTAATGTGATATACATGCATCATACCTGGTGTTTCTTCTAATTGAAGACATTAAATATATTTTGATTTCCTATGCCCATAGTTTGGGTAAAAAATTCTCTTGAAAGAACCTTGCAAAGAAACTATTCTAGTCCTTAAGGAAAATCAGATGAGAACCAGAAAGGTCCATGCAGCTGTTTGAACAGTTTAGATCAGAAAATGAAGTACAAAATAAATGCCCTTCTTTGGGAAATTTTCTTAGCCCTTAGGCCATTTATTAGAAGAAATATGGTATGAATATTTGCTCAAAAAATTGCATGTCAATAAAAATAGAATAAGATATCAAAACTAAAAACTAAAAATTTACAGGTAAATGAAAGGGCAATAAAACTAGAGACTTTCAGGAGCCTATTTCTCATCGGGATTTAAATTGCCGTTAAAAAAACGTATTTAAACGTACAATACTAACAAAAGAAGTGACAATATAAAGGGACTACTAAGAACTATTCAAACAGATTTGGTCTAAATTTACCCAATAGTTTTCAAAGACAAAATTCAGATTGTAAGATCAATCTGCCAATTGGTCTAATTTTAATTTTGATAGTAATGGCAGCATTCTTTCCCGAGAATTTTTTCTACTGATTTTTTTATTTTTAGTAATGGTAGCCATATTGGTCTGAAGTCAGCCATTTTTGAAAAGGGAACATTTAATAATGTTTATGCTGGACAATGACTGAAGGAATCAAGTGATGGCAATAGATCACATGGTCTTATTGCAAGGTGAGGTAAAAATACCAATCATATACTATATCCGTGAGCTATTATTGGACAATACTACAACATCCCCAATAAACCATGGGGAAAAAATGAAATAATAAACAATTGATAAATAGCATTGTTGAATGATTCATACCTTTGACCCAGTAAGGCGATGCTTCAGACTTCGTCACATGGTGGACATTTTTTTTCTCCATAAGATTCCACTCAGGCTAAATCACTACTGTGCAAACATTAACAGTTCTGATGGAAAACTGGTCTTCAAAATGTTATTGTCTAGAATTCTTAAAATGTCAACTTCCTCAAAAAAACTCATTTAGTATTCAATTGTTTCACAAAATTAAATGAACTCCTCAGTAATTAAATATAAAATCTAAATATTCAAGTTAACATCAAATTTGTACTTTAAGCTCACAAAACAATTTTGCAAGAAAATCAATTAAAAAAAACTAAATTTTTCTATGTTCATTTTTTATTTTACTTTTTTATATGTATACTTTTAGTGTGCTGCAGTTTGAGTGCATGTGGCAAGCTTATAACATGAGTGACTGATGCTGCATAAATAATGGTTATGTTCAAACATCCAATCTTTGTTACCTGATAATTGCCACTAGGTCATCCATCTATTTTTGTTACAAGTTAAGTGTCTTGTCATATAGATTTTTTCATGTGATATCTAATTCACATAATGCTATATTGTTTAAGAAAAATAAAAATATATAAAAATTTTTTTTACAGAACTAAAAGTACAAATTTAAAAGTCTAAATACAAAACATCTACTATAAAGAATATTAAAGTCGATAATGCATTAAAAAATGCTCAAAATTATCCCCCTTGTTAACCCTTTAATTAAAAATTGTTTAGTAAAACCAACTAGTTCTACATTCTCCATGTTTTAATACTTTTTAATGTATTCTTTTAGTGAGGTGCAGTGTGCTTGCATATGGCAGTCTTAACATCAGTGACTGATGCTGCATTTATATCCGACGAATGTTATGTTCAAACTTTCAATCTGTGTTACCTCATCCTGATATGCATGTAATAATTGCCACTAGAGGTCATCCATCCATTTCTTGTTGCCAGTTACGTGTCTTGTCGTATAGATTTTTTAATGCGATATTTCGCATGAAAAATAAAAAAAATATTAAAAAAAATTGCTGTAACATTTCCTCATCTTAAAAAGCATTTACAGAATTATAATACAAATTAAATATGTAAATACAAAATACTACAATAAAAAATCTTACACATTTTAATTTTAGAGAAAAAAAAATCAAAATTACCTCCCTTGTTTACCCTTAATCACAATCTTGTTGTAAAAACTGATCTGCTGTAAGTTTGTGAACTTTTTTTAACTGTGATTTTCTGTTATTTTGTGTACTGCAGTGTGTATAGAAAGCTTCAATGACTGATGCACTGATACTTATTGTTCAAACATTATGTTACATGTTTTCAATTTCCTTTTTTTTTGATAGTCTTCTGCCTTGTCCTACAAATCTTCTTCAAATCAGGTTTCACACATCTTCAATTACACGGTAAAACTAGAGGCTCCCAGAACCCTGTATCGCCCACCTGGACTATGTCCATCTTGACTGGCAACCTGGAACATTGCTGTCAAGTTCCAACTGGCTCAGTGGTTTCAAACAAGATCTTTCAGAGATTTCGACCTTAGGTCCTATGTTAAACTATGTTAGGCTCTGACAGCCATCTTGGATGGCAGGTGGGGTCATCGGATACAGTTCTGAAAGAGGACCACTAAGGACCAATGTTGCCAAGTTTTTTTCCAGTTGGCTTTGTGGTTTCAGACAAGGTCTAATTTAAAATAGGGCCCTATGTTAAACAATGTTAGGCCCTTGGGTGATGGGTGGGGTCATTGGATACATTTATGAAAGAGGTCCACTTAACCATTGAACTAATTTGTTCTAATTGGCACAGTGGTTTCAGAAGATCTTTTGGGCCAGGTGTGCTAAAAACTGCTTTCCATCTCTGACAATGATATACTTACTTTTCACAATAAACAATTTAACCCTTTTGTCATTGTTTGCTTTAAACAAATAATGAAATATAATGTTGAAAAAGTGACTTTACCAAATGAGCATTTGCTACCAAGTAACATTTCTCTATGGTGAACAAATGATTTCAAAATTTCTTTCCATATGGAAGTCAATAAAAGAACAAAATATAAAACATCTTAAAGTAAACTTGAAATCAACAAATGAACACTTCCACAGTGTTGCAAATTGTATTTCCTTCCTTTTTAAATTAGAATTTCGAGTCTCATTGATGCATACGTCATATCCTTTTATATCATATTCATAACCTACGGAAGAATCTTTTGTCTCAAAATTTTTAAAATTTTTGTTATAAACTTTTTCAACTAAAAAAATTGAAAAAATCACCAAATGAGCTTCGGCTATTGATTGATAAACATTTCTCAATGAATAACAATGCTATCAAAATTTCTGTCCAAATGGATGTCAATAAATAAACAAATAATCTGAAACTTTCTTGAAACTAACAAATAGACAACCTCAACCACTTGTTACAAGTTTGTATTACTTTAGGATTCAATTCAACAGGATTTCAATTGTTCAATGATTTCTACACCATACCCTTTCATTTTCATATTTAAAAGCTTATAAACTGACAACCCTCAAGATTTATAGTATCTACTGTATTCAAATCTCACTGATGCATACACCATATCCTTTCATTGTTAGAACTTACTGAAAACTTTTTTTCAAATCCGTTGACAAAACCTTTCAAAATAAGATTAATTGCTTGATTGAGTTATCCCCCTTCTGAGCAGGCATACATAATCAGAAAATGATAAATTTTTTTTTTAAATAAATGAAAATATTTTTTCATACATTTCATGAATGCCATTTTTGAGATGCCTGCTCAATTGGACAATAACTTATGCAAATAGCAATTAACAAATAGTGAAATAAATTTTGTTTAAAAGAATTTATAAATTTTTGTCAAACTAATTTCATCAACAATCAAAATGTTATCTGAAAAAAAATTAAATAACATTTAAACCAAATGGGCATCAGCTACTGATTATATAAAAACCTCCTCATCAACTAAAAATTAATTCTGAAATCTTATTTCCAAATGAATGTTAATAAACAAAAAATAAAACCTCTGAAAGTGAACTTTTTTCTTGAAGGTTACAAATGGACAACCACCATCTCATGTTGCATGTTGTCATTACTTCATTCAATTCAATAGGATTTAAAGTCTCACTGATGTTTACACCATATCCTTTCATTTTCATATTTATAAAATATAAAAAAAAATTGTCTTAATGACTTAGCCATTTTAAATTTTTTTGCCATAAATGACTTTTCAATTATTAAACAATCATTTGAAAAAATAATTAACATTTGGAATCAGCTACTGATTAATAATTTTCTCATTGAGTAAGAATTTCAAACTTCCTTTCCAAATGGAAGTCAATAAATGAAGAATAAAATCTTTGAAAGTGATGTTTTTAATATACAAACTCAGAACCCTGACCAGATGTTGCAGAATCTATTCTCTTTATTCAAGTCTCATTGTTACATACACCATATCCTTTCATTTTCATAACTAACTTACTGGAAACTTTTTTCAATTCCATTACTGACAAAATAGCCTTTCAAAATAAGATTAATTCCATTTGATTGAGTTATCCCCCATCTGAACAGGCATGTTAGAGAAAATGAAAACAAGAGGCTCCCAGGAGCCTGAATCGCTCACCTGGTCCTTAAGCTTTAAGGGAGTCTTTCATGAGCTATTACCCCTATAATGGATCATCTGACAACTTCGACCCAATTCAGACTTTTGTAGAGCTCAATGAGCTGATTGTTTAAGCAAACAACAGCTTTTCTCTATTGACAACAACTTAATAAGTACAAATTTCCAAAAAAAATCAAGAAAAAGGGCAATAACTCCTACATGGGTGGTTACATCTTCAAAATTTCAAAGCAGGTAGATCTTGAGGTGTTGAACACTTTAGCTTCCCATCAGAATTTTGATATCTGTCACCATTTTTGAGTTATTTGCAAAAAACTGCAATTTACCCCTATGTTCTATTTTTAGCCATGGCAGCCATGTTTTTTTACAAATCAAAAATCCAAACGATAGTTTAGTAGCACTCATGCCAAGGAACAACTACACTAAGTTTGGTTGCAATTAAACTTATGGTGTAAGAGGAGTTAACGATTTTATTACAATGAATAAAGACTGCAAAAATGGTCAATTTTGATGATCTAAGGGGAATAACTCCTAAAAGGAATGAACCTACAACTTCGATCCTGTTACAAATTTTGTAGATCTTTGTGTGCCTAACAATATGAAATTTAAATTTTTCAAATTTCCTTTATAGTATCCAAGATATTGAGCTTAATAAGTGCAAAATTTGGAAAAAATGCAGAAAAAAGGGCAATAACTCCTACATGGGTCGTTGGATCTTCTTCAAAATTTCAGGGCAGGTAGATCTTGAGGTGCTGAACACTTTTACCCTATGCCAGAATTTTGATATCTGTTATGGTTTTTGAGTTATTTGCAAAAAACTGCAATTTACCCCTATGTTCTATTTTTAGCCATGGCGGCCATGTTTTTTTACGAATCAAAAATCCGAACGATAGCATCAGCTAACGATATATCAAAAATTGCTCATTGACAAAAAATTAATTTTGAAAATTTATTTTCAAATGACTGTTAATAAATAACTAAAAAAAGTAAAGAATTTTTTGTCGAAGGTAACAAATGGACAACCACCATCACATGTTGCAAGTTGAATTTACTTCATTCAATAGGATTTCAAGTCTCACTGATGTTCAAACCATAACTTTTCATTTTATTATTCCTAAAATATAAAGAATTCTTTTTGTCTAAATAACTTTAAATAATTTTGCCATCAACTAATTTTCATCAATTATCAAATAATAATTAAAAAAAAAACAAATGAGAATCAGCTACTGATAATAATATGTTATTTACTAAGAATTTCAAAATTCCTTTCAAAATGGAAGTCAATCAAAAAAGAAAAAAGAAAATCTTTGAAAGAGATCTCTAAGAAAACAAACTGAGAACTCTCACCAAATACCCTATTCCCTTTATTCAAGTCTCATTGATGCATACACCATATCCTTCCATTTTCCTATGTTAAGCTAAGTTTGTCTGTGGCAGCATTCTATTGATACAAAGTTTTATTCCAATTTACTTTGTGATTTCAGAAAATATACTGTAAATTCAGAAATTATTGCAATTTTGTCATTTAAGACCAAAATGCGATTTTAACATTTGTGATATTGAGAAAAACCATGCTTCATTCATATAAAAAATTCCAAAATGTGAGTAAATTATTGCGATAACAACCCTGTCGCATTTTTTGCAATAATAAAAACATCGTAATAATTTCCAAATTTACAGTACTTAATTTTTCCATGAGGAAGCCATCTTTCTTGAGGTCCAAGTGATTGCCTGAAAGTTGAAATCTTAGGACCATTGCTGTCACTTTTGGTTCAATTTGGCTCTGCGGTTTCAGAGAAAATGATTAAAATATACGTATTACTCACATGGATTTAATATGCCGTATATAATAAATAACATTATTATAAGAAAAGTCTCATCTTTAGTAGCACAAACCATTAGTCCAAGGTTGCTGATTCGTCTGTATGGCCGTATTGGACCAAGGTCCATTTCCTTGGCCAAAAAATTGACAGCACCACGAGTCAGGACAATTCCATCACACTTTTGTCACAATCGCCCCAACAGTTCCAGAAAAGGTTTTTTTAATGTATTGTTCCTGATTTTTTCAATTTTCAGTAAAAAGGGGCCATATTGCTCAGGTATGGACCCCAAATACACTTTTTAAAAAGGATCAACTACAGAAGACTCCATCAAACTTTTGCTTAATTTGCCAAAGAATTTTCAAAGAGATTTAATACTTTTTTGGTATAATTTTCTAATCAGATGACCAGGTTAAATTATGGATGAAAAGACGATTTGTTAAAATCGGAAGGCTCACTGGTCAGATTGCAGTGGAAAATAGGAAGCATTTGGTTCATATCTCCATAACACTCCTTTATTTCTCCTTTAAAAATTCAAAAAAAAAAATTTTTGCCTTGATATGCTGCAGCAAAAAATATTTAGGCAGACTCAAAATTCAAAATAAATTTCTTGCTGTCAAGTTCCAAATGGCTCATTGGTTTCAAACAAGATCTTTCAGAGATTTCAACCTTAGGTCCTATGTTAAACTATGTTAGGCTCTGGCAGCCATCTTGGATGGCGGGTGGGGTCATTGGATACAGTTCTGAAAGAGGACCACTAAGGACCAATGTTGCCAAGTTTTTTTTTCCAGTTGGCTTTGTGGTTTCAGACAAGGTCTAATTTAAAATAGGGTCCTATGTTAAACAATGTTAGGCCCTTGGGTGATGGGTGGGGTCATTGGATACATTTATGAAAGAGGTCCACTTAACCATTTAACTGATTTGTTCTAATTGGCACAGTGGTTTCAGAAGATCTTTTAAAAAAGTTTACGATGATGACCCTTTGGGCCAGGTGTGCTAAAAACTGCTTTCTATCTCTGACAAAGATATACTTACTTTTCACAATAAACAATTTAACCCTTTTGTCATTGTTTGCTTCAAACAAATAATGAAATATAATGTTGAAAAAGTGACTTTACCAAATGAGCATTTGCTACCAAGTAACATTTCTCTATGGTGAACAAATGATTTCAAAAATTCTTTCCATATGGAAGTCAATAAAAGAACAAAATATAAAACATCTGAAAGTAAATTTGAAATCAACAAATGAACACTTCCACAGTGTTGCAAATTGTATTTCCTTCCTTTTTAAATTAGAATTTCGAGTCTCATTGATGGATACGTCATATCCTTTTATATCATATTCATAACCTACGGAAGAATCTTTTGTCTCAAAATTTTTAAAATTTTTGTTATAAACTTTTTTAACTAAAAAAATTGAAAAAATCACCAAATGAGCTTTGGCTATTGATTGATAAACATTTCTCAATGAATAACAATGCTATCAAAATTTCTGTCCGAATGGATGTCAATAAATAAACAAATAATCTGAAACTTTCTTGAAACTAACAAATAGACAACCTCAACCACTTGTTACAAGTTTGTATTACTTTAGGATTCAATTCAACAGGATTTCAATTGTTCAATGATTTTTACACCATATCCTTTCATTTTCATATTTAAAAGCTTATAAACTGACAACCCTCAAGATTTATAGTATCTACTGCAGGGCCTAATCTTGCCGGCAAAATGACGATTTAAGTCGCCAAAGAATTTTCAAAATCGCTAAATCTCGCCGGCCTATTCATTTCTTGGCGAAGTGAAGTCGCTATCGAAATATCAGTAAATGGGAGATAACTCGCGAAATTTTTAGCACAGGTAAATTTTTGAAACAAAATGGCGACCATCAAGAATCGGAATTTTGAAGTGGTCCACGACTTATATTGTCAATGTTTGATGGAAATAAATACAACGGCGACTTTAAACCTATTTGAATTTTATATTCAAAACTATTTAAGGGAAATCGAAATATCGTTTCATTCGTTTGTTATGAATTGAAGATGCATGGCGTCAGGACGATGTTGCGTAATCACTAAGTCAACTAATTTTATATTTTTATATGATCAGCTGATTGTTGTTTTGTTCTACAGTTAGGATTACAAGGAAACACCTATGATGAAAGATAATTAGCCGTTAATAGGCTAGTTATGTGAATGGAAGTTGGCTTGGGTGACACCGAGTATGAGAATCTCGAGTTACAATGACACAGTGTTTTGACAATTTATCATTTGATAATAAAATATATTGGTAAGATGTGAAAATTAAATTACTCAAGTACTCAAAATTAGTAGATCAAAAGAAAATCAAACTGTATATAACTGTCCTAATTTTTTTTTTATAGTTTATCAAACCTTTATTTATATATATGCCATTGAAAACAGACACACAGAAAAAGCGCAACCGATAGGGTGAATTAAAGTCCACTTCGCCAGAAAAATGACCACTTCTCCCTAATCCATCCTGGAAGGAGAAGTCACTTCTCTCTCTTCAAAATCCTAGATTAGGCCCTGCTACTGTATTCAAATCTCACTGATGCATACACCATATCCTTCATTGTCAGAACTTACTGAAAACTTTTTTTCAAATCCGTTGACAAAACCTTTCAAAATAAGATTAATTGCTTGATTGAGTTATCCCCCTTCTGAGCAGGCATACATAATCAGAAAATAATTTTTTTTAAAATAAATGGAAATATTTTTTTATACATTTCATGAATGCCATTTTTGAGATGCCTGCTCATTTGGACAATAACTGATGCAAATAGCGATTAACAAATAGTAAAATACATTTTGTTTAAAAGAATTTATAAATTTTTGTCAAACTAATTTCATCAACAATCAAAATGTTATCTGAAAAAAAATTAAATAACATTTAAACCAAATGGGCATCAGCTACTGATTATATAAAAACCTCCTCATCAACTAAAAATTAATTCTGAAATCTTATTTCCAAATGAATGTTAATAAACAAAAAATAAAACCTCTGAAAGTGAACTTTTTTCTTAAATGTTACAAATGGACAACCACCATCTCATGTTGCATGTTGTCATTACTTCATTCAATTCAATAGGATTTAAAGTCTCACTGATGTTTACACCATATCCTTTCATTTTCATAACTAACTTACTGGAAACTTTTTTCAATTCCATTACTGACAAAATAGCCTTTCAAAATAAGATTAATTCCATTTGATTGAGTTATCCCCCATCTGAGCAGGCATGTTAGAGGAAATGAAAAAAAAGGCCTGAAATAAAATGTAGATTTTTTATGCATTTCAGGAATGCCAATTTTCGAGATGCCTGCTCATTTTGGGCAACAATTCATGCAAATACTAATTAATAACAAATAATGAAATACTTTTTTGTTTAAAAGAATATATAAATTTTTGTCAAACTAATTTCATCGACAATCAAAATGCTATCTGAAAAAAAACTTGAATAACATTCAAATCAAATGAGCATCAGCTAACGATATATCAAAAATTGCTCATTGACAAAAAATTAATTTTGAAAATTTATTTCCAAATGAATGTTAATAAATAACCAAAAAATAAAGAATTTTTTGTTGAAGGTAACAAATGGACAACCACCATCACATGTTGCAAGTTTCATTTACTTCATTCAATAGGATTTCAAATCCCACTGATGTTCACACAATAACTTTTCATTTTTATATTCCTAAAATATAAAAAAAATTTTTGTTTAAATAACTTTAAATAATTCTGCCATCAACTAATTTTCATAAATTATCAAATAATTAAAACAAGAGTGGACACACAAAAATGTCTCGCCTGTCATGTATTTCTAATGAAAGTAAATGCTATCAGACACATTGCATACAGTATTCGAAAAACAGGACAAAACACAAAAACTTAACTATAACCAGTGAACCATGAAAATGAGGTCAAGGTCAGATGACACCTGCCAGTTGGACATGTACACCTTACAATCCTTCCATACACCAAATATAGTAGACCTATTGCATACAGTATTCGAAAAACAGGACAAAACACAAAAACTTAACTATAACCAGTGAACCATGAAAATGAGGTCAAGGTCAGATGACACCTACCAGTTGGACATGTACACCTTACAATCCTTCCATACACCAAATATACTAGACCTATTGCTTATAGTATCTGAGAAATGGACTTGACCACCAAAACTTAACCTTGTTCACTGATCCTTGAAATTGGGTCGAGGTCAATTGAAAACTGTCTGATGGGGATGAGGACCTTGTAAGGTATGCACATACCAAATATAGTTATCCTATTACTCATAATAAAAGAGAAATTAACATTACAAAAAATCTGAATTTTTTTTTCAAGTAGTCACTGAACCATGAAAATGAGGTCAAGGACAATGTACATATGACAGACGGAAACTTCGTAACATAAGGCATCTATATACAAAGTATAAAGCATCTAGGTCTTCCACCTTCTAAAATATAAAGCTTTTAAGAAGTGAGTTAACGCCGCCGCCGCCGCCGGATCACTATCCCTATGTCGAGCTTTCTGCGACTAAAGTCGCAGGCTCGACAAAAAAACAAATGAGAATCAGCTACTGATAATAATATGTTCTTATTTACTAAGAATTCAGAATTCCTTTCCAAATGGAGGTCAATCAAAAAAGAAAAAAGGAAATCTTTGAAAGAGATCTCTAAGAAAACGAACTGAGAATCCTCACCAAATGTTGCAGAATCTATTCTCTTTAGTTAAGTCTCATTGATGCACACACCATATTATATTTTCCTATGTTAAGCAAAGTTTGTCTCTGTCAGCATTCTATTGATACAAAGTTTTATTACAATTTACTTTGTGATTTCAAAAAATAATTTTTCCATAGGTCTATGTTTGACTGTGGAAGCTATCTTTGTTGAGGTCCAAGTAAGCCTCATCTTTAGTAGCACAAACCATTAGTCCAAGGTTGCTGATTCGTCTGTATGGCCATATTGGACCAAGGTCCATTTTCTTGGACACAAAATTTGACGGGACCACGAGTCAGGACAATTCCATCACACTTTTGTCACAATTGTACCAACAGTTCCAGAAAAGGTTTTTTTTAATGTACTGTTCCTAATTTTTCCAATTTTCAGTAATAGGTGCCATATTGGTCAGGTATGGATCCCCAAATACAATCTTTAAAGGGTATCATCTACGGAACATTCCATTAAACTTTTGCCTAATTTCCCTTATATTTTCAGGAGATTTAATACTTTTTTGGCATAATTTTTTAATCAGATGACCAGGTTAAATTATGGATGAAAACACAAAATGATTTGTTAAAATCGGCAGGCTCATTGGTCAGATTGCAGTGGAAAAAAGGAGGGGATGAAGCATTTGGTTCACATCTCCATAACATTCCTTTATTTTTCCTTTAAAAATGCAACAACAAAAAATTCTGCCTTGAAATACTGCAGCAAAAAAAAGTGGGCAATAACAGTGCATATGAAATATTTATAAAAAAATTTAGTATTTTCTATCAATCATATTCACTATCTTCAAAAAATGATGTCAAAGAACTTCATGAAAATCTATAAATATATAATTTTAAAAATAGATTTTTCTGAAATCTGTGACATTTCAATGCCTGCGATAAATTTGTGATAAACGAAACAAAATTTATAACCGATTAGGAATCATGTACTGTTACTAAAATGTCTGAACCACTAGTTTTCATGACTGTCTATTTCATATAACTGATTGATCTTCTCTGATATCTATAGATCCTCACTTTTTGAATCAGTTACTGTAACCTTGGCATAATACTACAGGGTATGGATTACTGGGTTTTACACTCTTTTCAGCATAATTACTTTATCATGCCAACCAGTTTTCATTGGTGGAGGAAGGCATAGAAAACCACATCTTTCATCAGGTAAACTATTAATCTTGGTCATTTGGATTGTAGTTGACATATCTCACCCCAAATTGAACACAATAGTACATGTAATTGGCTAGTGATTACTATTGGTTACAACAAAAGCATTCAGATCACTTGGCCAATCTGCCCCCTCCCCTACACTAGGGATTTTCAATGAGATAAGTAATCAAGTTTCACCCACATTTAGACATGAAAGATTTTATCCCAAACCAAAATTTAATTACTCCCCAATTCAAGAAGGCACCTGAAAACTTAAATGTGAAAGATACTGATAAATTTTTTTGACAAATAATTACTAAAATGGATAGTAAAACTATTGATAATGTTAATTTCAAGTTGAGTTGAAAACTATTTACACTTTCTTTTAGAAAGATGTTAAAAATGTGGATTTCTACTCTCATGTTACCTACTGATCAAAATAAGCAATGGATCACATTCAACTTAAAGAAAATAGCCATACCTACTACATGTATACGAGTTCAAAAGTATTTCAAAGGTAAATGTAATTTTAAACTCAGAACTTTAGAATTGTAAAACTAACATTTACCACACAATTATCACAGTTGTATTTTGTATTTCACAAATACTTTCCATCAATTTTGGGAGTTATTTTTTCACTTTGTTATTTTGTTTTATTTAATTTTTTTATTTTTTATTCTATTTTATTTATTTTAAATTTTATGTTCTTTATTTTATTTCATTTTAATTCCATTTCATCATTTGCAAACCCCAATTAAAATGCCATCATTATATTTCACATATTCCTGCATTTTAATTAAGTTCACAAGATTTGTTTTAATCTTAATTTGTAAAGTGTTTAATGTTATTTGTATTGGATCATTGGAAGGACAAGAGCAGTTATAAGGGAGACACAAATGTTAGTAAATATTTATGGAAAGTACTTGTAAAATACAAAACTTTAACATGATAGAAAAAACATTTGCTTAATCATTTTAAATTTGTATGAAGCTGGACATAAGACTTATCCAAAAAAGTTAGCCAATTTAGTATACTGAAAGGCAAAATATGAAAATTAGCCAAAAAAAGAAGAAAATTTCACTAAAAATTAATATCATCCATTGCTATAATGACCTTATACTTAAGTTTAAAAATAAATTGATAATTAGACAAGATATTTTTTTTAAATTTACTTTGCTAAAAATAACTAAGATTTTCATAAAAATTTGTCATTTTCTTACCAGAAAATAATTATCATAATTTATCACGATATTTGTACAGTTTCAGACCAATATTTCTGGTAGAATCCAATAGCCTATATAAAAATATATCGGAATTTATAAATGTAAGATACATTTTACTGTAATACTTGATGAAATAATATCAGTTTGCCAAATATGAACTTGTTCAATCAATGTAACCTTCAGGTATCTCTCCCATTTAGAATTCTGACAGCCACTTTTTTCAGACAGTACAGTCCTACATATTAAACATTTAATAAATTTTCATTACATATTTAATGCACCTTTTCCTATTGACTCGAAACTTCAGTCTTGGCTACATATCTCATTGAAATTTTACACATTTAATTTCAAATGTACTGCTCAAAAGGGCTCAGATCATGCATCATCTACAAGGTTCAGTGCCAGGGGGACCAAATGGTCTCAGTATATGTACAGCCTAGGAAATTTCAGAATATCTGGGATTAAAAGGCCTCAGTATATGTACAAGCTAGGTTTCAGACCAAAAGTACTCAGTAGCCAAAAAGTTTGTTTGTTGGACAATAAAAACAAGTACAATGAATGTTGGAGCAAATGTTGGTTCAGTATATGTACAACCTAAGTTTCAGCAAACTTGGGACCAAAAGTGGTGCAATTCAACCTAAAATTTCTTCAGTACATGTACAACCTTAAGACATTTCAACACATGAGACCAAAAGGGTTTACTAAATAACCTATAAGTTTCAGTATAAGTGAGCAAGAGGGATCAGTAAATGTAAAATCTAAAATTTTCAGTATGTATGTTGAGACCAAGAGCTCATTATAGTTTCAGATCATATGGGACAGGGGTGGAGTACATTTACAAGCTAAGAAGTTTCAGCATACAAGAGACCAAAAGGGCACACTACATGTATGACCTGCAAGTTTCAGTATGTGTTAAGAGCAAGGGATCAGTAAAGATATAAATTTTTTGGCAAGTGAGACCAAAACAGCTCATTACATGCTTAACATTGAAGTTTCAGCACATACGGGACCAATAGGGTACAGTACATTTACAATTGGGCTCAGTAAATACTGACAACCTAGAAAATTTAGTGCATGTAGCAACTAAAAGGTTCACCACAAATTGAGAATGAAAAGTTAGTACATGATGCACCTAATAGGTTGCATGTAAAAGTTTCAATGACACAAACCTAAATGGCACAATGAATACAAAATTAACGGAATTTAACTTTTTTAACATTGGCATTTTAATTTAATCAACTTTCAATGAATAAAGATCCAGCTAATTGTTAAATAGTTTCTATTATCAATTATCAACTGTAAAATAGAAACATAAAACAGTCATTTTTCTGCAAAGGCAAATAAACTTTAAAAACAAATATTAGGAACATTTAACATGCACTGGATTGCCCAAGGGCAGTAAATATTTTATATATGAAATATTTCTTAAGATCATGGACATTTAACCTACCAGAAAATCCCCTAGCAGAATGGTAAAATTATCTGGCTACTTGCAACTCCCTTGCAAAAAGTTTCCTACCAATCAATTAAATTTGTTTGTCAAAAGTATTTTAAATATATTTCCCATAGGGTCCAATTTTAAGAAGGTCCATCTTGGATTTCCGATCGGCATCAAAGTAACAACACTGGTATAAATCTGTCATTCTGAATAAGAATTTTTAATACAAAATTTTTCCCCTTGCGTCAAACTATGTCACTATCAACATTCTTGGATTTCTGTTAAAAGTTATGAAGTTAAGGACTATTACAAAAAATATTTGTGAGTTAGGTTTAAAATCTTTCTTCAAAAGGTTTCTAAATGTTGTTCATACAATCTGAAATAAGAATAGGCTTTGACGGGCATGTTTCTTTGACCATTCACCACCAAAGGAACTACCTTACAATGCATCATCTCTGCCAAGTTTGGTTACATTCACTTCCGCCAAAAAAAACCAATAAAGTTTCTATTCTACATACCTTACTTTTTTAAATACTTCACCATTCCATTGGGGTTCAATGCTCAACTATGATCAGATTCAGATACCATGTTATCTTGGAAAGTCCCTCGTCCACATCCAATGCCGTCTATTGATTGCAGGAGGTAAGCCATTCCCCCACATCCAATGGCATCTCTATTGATTGCAGGAGGTCAGCCACTTGTCCAGTTCACCATTCCTCAATCAACTTTGTCTGATACCTGTTTGTTTTGTTTTGATTTTTGATGGTTGTGCTTATTAATTCATCATTATACCTTTAACCAGTTTTCCAATATTTTGATCTTGAGCATTGTTGATGACTTGTCAGTCAATGAAATGGCCATACTGTACATCACATTTATTTCGGTATTTTGGGGTACGTTTCATTAGATATTACATCTTACAACTTACTGAACAAAAGTGGTCTTGCTTGATCTTCTACAGAAAGTATGTATAGGTTGTCTTTTTTTTCCAAATCATCTAACAAGTGATTACGCCATCTTTGTGAGTAGTATCTGAAATGCACTACAAATGTTTACATTTTATATACTGATGAAACAGTTGAACAACTGACTCTAGTATGCGTTACATCAATTATGAACCAGCATACAACCATTCCATTGTATATTTTGAAAAACCTTACTTTTTTAAATACTTCACCATTCCATTGGGGTTCAATGCTCAACTATCAGATTCAGATACCATGTTATCTTGGTAAGTCCCTCTTCCACATCCAATGCCGTCTATTGATTGCAGGGGGTCAGCCACTTGTCCACTTCACCATTCTTCAATCAACTCTGTCTAACCTATTAAAAAAACACCAAACTTTGAACTTGTCAGTCAATGAAATGGCCATACTGTACATCACATTTATTTCGGTATTTTGGGATATGTTTCATTAGATATTACATCCTACAACTTACTGAACAAAAGTGGTCTTGCTTGATCTTCTACAGAAAGTATGTATAGGTTGTCTTTTTCCTTCAAATCATCTAACAAGTGATTACGCCATCTTTGTGAGTAGTCTGTATCTTCAGGGTTCTGAAATGCACTACAAATGTTTACATTTTATATACTGATGAAACAGTTGAACAACTGACTCTAGTAAGAGGACCACTTCAGGACCTAGTTTCAACTGGTTGGGTGGTTTCACACAGGTGTATTTTCCCACACTGTTACCTTCTTATATTAAACTAAGTTGACTTTTAATAGCTGCATGTCTTGGTTGGTGATACATGTATAAATCAAATGACATTTTGAAAGCGGGCCCTCTAAGGACCATTGCAGTCAAGTTTGATGCAAAATGGGTGATCTGTTTCAGACAAAATGATATTTCTATTGGGTTTCAATGCTAAATTAGGATCAGCTTCAGAGACCATGTTAACTTGGTAAGCTCCTCAACCACATCTAACGATGTCGCTATTGATTGCAGGAGGTAAGCTCTTTGCCAACATCCAATGCCTGATCTGAATTGATTTGCAGCAGTATAGCTACTCACCCACATCCATGCTGTCTCTATTGATTGCAGCAAGTAAAGCCAATCGCAAACATCCAAATGCCGTCTCTATTGATTGCAGGTCAGCCAATCGCCCACTTCACCATTTTTCAATCAAGTTTGTCTAACCTATTCAAAAATCATCAAACATTGAGCTGTATCCTGCTTCCTCCTTACTATGAAATTAATAAATAAGATAATAAATCATATTAAGGTAACTGTTACTCAAATGCCTTTAAATTTTCTGTTCAAAATTTGACAAAAATTACCATAAATTTCTAAGGCTCTTTCTTTTGATGCAGAGGCAACACTTAGCTGAGGTTGGATACCTGTTTGTTTTGTTTTGATTTTTGATGGTTGTGCTTATTAATTCATCATTATATCTTTAACCAGTTTTCCAATATTTTGATCTCGAGCATTGTTGATGACTTGTCAGTCAATGAAATGGCCATACTGTACATCACATTTATTTTGGCATTTTGGGGTACGTTTCATTAGATATTACATCTTACAACTTACTGAACAAAAGTGGTCTTGCTTGATCTTCTACAGAAAGTATGTATAGGTTGTCTTTTTCCTTCAAATCATCTAACAAGTGATTACGCCATCTTTGTGAGTAGTCTGTATCTTCAGGGTTCTGAAATGCACTACAAATGTTTACATTTTATATACTGATGAAACAGTTGAACAACTGACTCTAGTATGCGTTACACCAATTATGAACCAGCATACCACCATTCCATTGTATGTTTTGAAAAACCAATAAAGTTTCTATTCTACATACCTTACTTTTTTAAATACTTCACTATTCCATTGGGGTTCAATGCTCAACTATCAGATTCAGATACCATGTTATCTTGGTAAGTCCCTCTTCCACATCCAATGCTGTCTATTAATTACAGGAGGTCATCCACTTGTCCACTTCACCATTCTTCAATCAACTCTGTCTAACCTATTAAAAAAACACCAAACTTTGAACTTGTCAGTCAATGAAATGGCCATACTGTACATCACATTTATTTCGGTATCTTGGGATATGTTTCATTAGATATTACATCTTACAACTTACTGAACAAAAGTGGTCTTGCTTGATCTTCTACAGAAAGTATGTATAGGTTGTCTTTTTCCTTCAAATCATCTAACAAGTGATTACGCCATTTTTGTGAGTAGTCTGTGTCATCAGGGTTCTGAAATGCACTACAAATGTTTACATTTTATATACTGATGAAACAGTTGAACAACTGACTCTAGTAAGAGGACCACTTCAGGACCTAGTTTCAATTGGTTGGGTGGTTTCACACAGGTGGATTTTCCCACACTGTTACCTTCTTATATTAAACTAAGTTGATTTTTAATAGCTGCATGTCTTGGTTGGTGATACATGTATAAATCAAATGACATTTTGAAAGCGGGCCCTCTAAGGACCATTGCAGTCAAGTTTGATGCAAAATGGGTGATCTGTTTCAGACAAAATGATATTTCTATTGGGTTTCAATGCTAAATTAGGATCAGCTTCAGAGACCATGTTAACTTGGTAAGCCCCTCAACCACATCTAACGATGTCTCTATTGATTGCAGGAGGTAAGCTCTTTGCCAACATCCAATGCCTGATCTGAATTGATTTGCAGCAGTATAGCTACTCACCCACATCCAATGCTGTCTCTATTGATTGCAGCAGGTAAAGCCAATCGCAAACATCCAAATGCCGTCTCTATTGATTGCAGGTCAGCCAATCACCCACATCACCATTTTTCAATCAAGTTTGTCTAACCTATTCAAAAATCTTCAAACTTTGAGCTGTATCCTGCTTCCTCCTTACTATGAAATTATTAAATAAGATAATAAATCATATTAAGGTAACTGTTACTCAAATGCCTTTAAATTTTCCGTTCAAAATTTGACAAAAATTACCATAAATTTCTAAGGCTCTTTCTTTTGATGCAGAGGCAACACTTAGCTGAGGTTGGATACCTGTTTGTTTTGTTTTGATTTTTGATGGTTGTGCTTATTAATTCATCATTATATCTTTAACCAGTTTTCCAATATTTTGATCTCGAGCATTGTTGATGACTTGTCAGTCAATGAAATGGCCATACTGTACATCACATTTATTTCGGTATTTTGGGATATGTTTCATTAGATATTACATCCTACAACTTACTGAACAAAAGTGGTCTTGCTTGATCTTCTACAGAAAGTATGTATAGGTTGTCTTTTTCCTTCAAATCATCTAACAAGTGATTACGCCATCTTTGTGAGTAGTCTGTATCTTCAGGGTTCTGAAATGCACTACAAATGTTTACATTTTATATACTGATGAAACAGTTGAACAACTGACTCTAGTAAGAGGACCACTTCAGGACCTAGTTTCAATTGGTTGGGTGGTTTCACACAGGTGTATTTTCCCACACTGTTACCTTCTTATATTAAACTAAGTTGACTTTTAATAGCTGCATGTCTTGGTTGGTGATACATGTATAAATCAAATGACATTTTGAAAGCTGGCCCTCTAAGGACCATTGCAGTCAAGTTTGATGCAAAATGGGTGATCTGTTTCAGACAAAATGATATTTCTATTGGGTTTCAATGCTAAATTAGGATCAGCTTCAGAGACCATGTTAACTTGGTAAGCTCCTCAACCACATCTAACGATGTCGCTATTGATTGCAGGAGGTAAGCTCTTTGCCAACATCCAATGCCTGATCTGAATTGATTTGCAGCAGTATAGCTACTCACCCACATCCATGCTGTCTCTATTGATTGCAGCAAGTAAAGCCAATCGCAAACATCCAAATGCCGTCTCTATTGATTGCAGGTCAGCCAATCGCCCACTTCACCATTTTTCAATCAAGTTTGTCTAACCTATTCAAAAATCATCAAACATTGAGCTGTATCCTGCTTCCTCCTTACTATGAAATTAATAAATAAGATAATAAATCATATTAAGGTAACTGTTACTCAAATGCCTTTAAATTTTCTGTTCAAAATTTGACAAAAATTACCATAAATTTCTAAGGCTCTTTCTTTTGATGCAGAGGCAACACTTAGCTGAGGTTGGATACCTGTTTGTTTTGTTTTGATTTTTGATGGTTGTGCTTATTAATTCATCATTATATCTTTAACCAGTTTTCCAATATTTTGATCTCGAGCATTGTTGATGACTTGTCAGTCAATGAAATGGCCATACTGTACATCACATTTATTTTGGCATTTTGGGGTACGTTTCATTAGATATTACATCTTACAACTTACTGAACAAAAGTGGTCTTGCTTGATCTTCTACAGAAAGTATGTATAGGTTGTCTTTTTCCTTCAAATCATCTAACAAGTGATTACGCCATCTTTGTGAGTAGTCTGTATCTTCAGGGTTCTGAAATGCACTACAAATGTTTACATTTTATATACTGATGAAACAGTTGAACAACTGACTCTAGTATGCGTTACACCAATTATGAACCAGCATACCACCATTCCATTGTATGTTTTGAAAAACCAATAAAGTTTCTATTCTACATACCTTACTTTTTTAAATACTTCACCATTCCATTGGGGTTCAATGCTCAACTATCAGATTCAGATACCATGTTATCTTGGTAAGTCCCTCTTCTACATCCAATGCTGTCTATTAATTACAGGAGGTCATCCACTTGTCCACTTCACCATTCTTCAATCAACTCTGTCTAACCTATTAAAAAAACACCAAACTTTGAACTTGTCAGTCAATGAAATGGCCATACTGTACATCACATTTATTTCGGTATTTTGGGATATGTTTCATTAGATATTACATCCTACAACTTACTGAACAAAAGTGGTCTTGCTTGATCTTCTACAGAAAGTATGTATAGGTTGTCTTTTTCCTTCAAATCATCTAACAAGTGATTACGCCATCTTTGTGAGTAGTCTGTATCTTCAGGGTTCTGAAATGCACTACAAATGTTTACATTTTATATACTGATGAAACAGTTGAACAACTGACTCTAGTAAGAGGACCACTTCAGGACCTAGTTTCAATTGGTTGGGTGGTTTCACACAGGTGTATTTTCCCACACTGTTACCTTCTTATATTAAACTAAGTTGACTTTTAATAGCTGCATGTCTTGGTTGGTGATACATGTATAAATCAAATGACATTTTGAAAGCGGGCCCTCTAAGGACCATTGCAGTCAAGTTTGATGCAAAATGGGTGATCTGTTTCAGACAAAATGATATTTCTATTGGGTTTCAATGCTAAATTAGGATCAGCTTCAGAGACCATGTTAACTTGGTAAGCTCCTCAACCACATCTAACGATGTCGCTATTGATTGCAGGAGGTAAGCTCTTTGCCAACATCCAATGCCTGATCTGAATTGATTTGCAGCAGTATAGCTACTCACCCACATCCATGCTGTCTCTATTGATTGCAGCAAGTAAAGCCAATCGCAAACATCCAAATGCCGTCTCTATTGATTGCAGGTCAGCCAATCGCCCACTTCACCATTTTTCAATCAAGTTTGTCTAACCTATTCAAAAATCATCAAACATTGAGCTGTATCCTGCTTCCTCCTTACTATGAAATTAATAAATAAGATAATAAATCATATTAAGGTAACTGTTACTCAAATGCCTTTAAATTTTCTGTTCAAAATTTGACAAAAATTACCATAAATTTCTAAGGCTCTTTCTTTTGATGCAGAGGCAACACTTAGCTGAGGTTGGATACCTGTTTGTTTTGTTTTGATTTTTGATGGTTGTGCTTATTAATTCATCATTATATCTTTAACCAGTTTTCCAATATTTTGATCTCGAGCATTGTTGATGACTTGTCAGTCAATGAAATGGCCATACTGTACATCACATTTATTTTGGCATTTTGGGGTACGTTTCATTAGATATTACATCTTACAACTTACTGAACAAAAGTGGTCTTGCTTGATCTTCTACAGAAAGTATGTATAGGTTGTCTTTTTCCTTCAAATCATCTAACAAGTGATTACGCCATCTTTGTGAGTAGTCTGTATCTTCAGGGTTCTGAAATGCACTACAAATGTTTACATTTTATATACTGATGAAACAGTTGAACAACTGACTCTAGTATGCGTTACACCAATTATGAACCAGCATACCACCATTCCATTGTATGTTTTGAAAAACCAATAAAGTTTCTATTCTACATACCTTACTTTTTTAAATACTTCACCATTCCATTGGGGTTCAATGCTCAACTATCAGATTCAGATACCATGTTATCTTGGTAAGTCCCTCTTCCACATCCAATGCTGTCTATTAATTACAGGAGGTCATCCACTTGTCCACTTCACCATTCTTCAATCAACTCTGTCTAACCTATTAAAAAAACACCAAACTTTGAACTTGTCAGTCAATGAAATGGCCATACTGTACATCACATTTATTTCGGTATCTTGGGATATGTTTCATTAGATATTACATCTTACAACTTACTGAACAAAAGTGGTCTTGCTTGATCTTCTACAGAAAGTATGTATAGGTTGTCTTTTTCCTTCAAATCATCTAACAAGTGATTACGCCATTTTTGTGAGTAGTCTGTGTCATCAGGGTTCTGAAATGCACTACAAATGTTTACATTTTATATACTGATGAAACAGTTGAACAACTGACTCTAGTAAGAGGACCACTTCAGGACCTAGTTTCAATTGGTTGGGTGGTTTCACACAGGTGGATTTTCCCACACTGTTACCTTCTTATATTAAACTAAGTTGATTTTTAATAGCTGCATGTCTTGGTTGGTGATACATGTATAAATCAAATGACATTTTGAAAGCGTGCCCTCTAAGGACCATTGCAGTCAAGTTTGATGCAAAATGGGTGATCTGTTTCAGACAAAATGATATTTCTATTGGGTTTCAATGCTAAATTAGGATCAGCTTCAGAGACCATGTTAACTTGGTAAGCCCCTCAACCACATCTAACGATGTCTCTATTGATTGCAGGAGGTAAGCTCTTTGCCAACATCCAATGCCTGATCTGAATTGATTTGCAGCAGTATAGCTACTCACCCACATCCAATGCTGTCTCTATTGATTGCAGCAGGTAAAGCCAATCGCAAACATCCAAATGCCGTCTCTATTGATTGCAGGTCAGCCAATCACCCACATCACCATTTTTCAATCAAGTTTGTCTAACCTATTCAAAAATCTTCAAACTTTGAGCTGTATCCTGCTTCCTCCTTACTATGAAATTATTAAATAAGATAATAAATCATATTAAGGTAACTGTTACTCAAATGCCTTTAAATTTTCCGTTCAAAATTTGACAAAAATTACCATAAATTTCTAAGGCTCTTTCTTTTGATGCAGAGGCAACACTTAGCTGAGGTTGGATACCTGTTTGTTTTGTTTTGATTTTTGATGGTTGTGCTTATTAATTCATCATTATATCTTTAACCAGTTTTCCAATATTTTGATCTCGAGCATTGTTGATGACTTGTCAGTCAATGAAATGGCCATACTGTACATCACATTTATTTTGGTATTTTGGGATATGTTTCATTAGATATTACATCTTACAACTTACTGAACAAAAGTGGTCTTGCTTGATCTTCTACAGAAAGTATGTATAGGTTGTCTTTTTCCTTCAAATCATCTAACAAGTGATTACGCCATCTTTGTGAGTAGTCTGTATCTTCAGGGTTCTGAAATGCACTACAAATGTTTACATTTTATATACTGATGAAACAGTTGAACAACTGACTCTAGTATGCGTTACACCAATTATGAACCAGCATACCACCATTCCATTGTATGTTTTGAAAAACCAATAAAGTTTCTATTCTACATACCTTACTTTTTTAAATACTTCACCATTCCATTGGGGTTCAATGCTCAACTATGATCAGATTCAGATACCATGTTATCTTGGTAAGTCCCTCGTCCACATCAAATGCCGTCTATTGATTGCAGGAGGTAAGCCCTTCCCCCACATCCAATGGCATCTCTATTGATTGCAGGAGGTCAGCCACTTGTCCACTTCACCATTCTTCAATCAACTTTGTCTAACCTATTAAAAAAACACCAAACGTTGAACTTGTCAGTCAATGAAATGGCCATACTGTACATCACATTTATTTCGGTATTTTGGGATATGTTTCATGTGTTTCATTAGATATTACATCTTACAACAATGTTGTAGTATGATAGTTTAAATGGTTTAGAAAGACGAAATAAACACTCGCTGAGGACTGAAAGTAATTAACTTACCTAAGTTAAATTACTGACTGGCACCACCTGAGAACAACGATCGTAACTTTGACAATTTTGAAATCGTCGGAAAAATAGAGTTATCAAAAAATTCAATTTTCCTTGAATTTTCAAGTGTCGAATAATTAGCCGTCCAATAATTAGGGTTATTACGGTAACGTAACTATTACTCAAATGCCTTTAAATTTTCCATTCAAAATTTGACAAAAATTACCAGAAATTTCTAAGGCTCTTCCTTTTGATGCAGAGGCAACCCTTAGCTGAGGTTGGATACCTGTTTGTTTTGTTTTGATTTTTGATTGTTGTGCTTATTAATTCATCATTATATCTTTAACCAGTTTTCCAATATTTTGATCTCGAGCACAGATGATGAGTTGTCAGTCAATGGAATGGCCATACTGTACATCACATTTATTTCGGTATTTTGGTGTATGTTTCATTAGATATTACATCTTACAACTTGCTGAACAAAAGTGGTCTTGCTTGATCTTCTACAGAAAGTATGTATAGGTTGTCTTCTTTTTCCTTCAAATCATCTAACAAGTGATTACATTTTTCATGGTTCTGAAATGCACTACAAATGTTTACATTTCATATATTGATGAAACAGTTGAACAACTGACTCTTAGTCATAGGACCACTTCAGGACCTAGTTCTAACTGGTTGAGTAATTTCACACAGGTGGATTTTCCCAAACTGTTAGCTTCTTATATTAAACTAAGTTAACTTTTAATAGCTGCATGTCTTGATTGATGATACATGTATAAATCAAATGACATTAAAATAAGGCAGCCCATCTAAGGACCATTGCAGTCAAGTTTGATGCCAATTGGGTGATCTGTTTCAGACAAAATGATATTTCTGTTGGGTTTCAATGCTAAATTAAGATTAGCTTCAAAGACCATGTTCTCTCGGTAAGCTCCTCAGCCACATCTAAAACATCTGAGGAACATTGCAGTCAAGTTTGATGCAAAATGGTTGATCTGTTTCAGACAAAATGATATTTCTATTGGGTTTTAATGCTAAATTAGGATCAGCTTCAGAGACCATGTTAACTTGGTAAGCTCCTCAACCACATCTAAGGATATCTCTATTGATTGAAGGATGTAAGCTCATTGGCCACATCCAATGCCGTTTGAATTGATTGCATAAGGTCAACTCCTTGTTCTCCATTCTTCAACCAAGTTTGTGTAACCTATTAAAAAATCCTCTTACTAAGTTGTCTGTATCATCATGGTTCTGAAATGGACTACAAACAATTATATTTTATATATTGATTAAATAGCTGAACAACTGAGACCGTAGTAAGAGGACCTAGTTCCAACTGGCTGATCACGAGTGGTTTCACACAGGTGGATTTTCCCACACTGTTAAGGCAGCTATTAAACTAAATTCACCTTTAGTAGCTGTCTTGGTTGTTGGTACAAACCAAATGAAAGTTTGAAATCATGCCATCTGAGGACCATTGCATTCACATTTGATGCCAAATGGGTGAGCTCTATCATACAAAATGATATTTCCATTGGAGTCCAATGGTAAACTTATATCAGCTTCAGAGACCATGTTATCTTGGTATTAAAGCCCCTCCCCCACACCCAATGCCATCTCTGTTAATTGCAGGAGGTCAGGTCCTTGCCCACATCCAATGCTGTCTCTACTGATTGCAGGAGGTAAGCCCTTTACATTCTATACAATTTTACTGAAATAGAGAAAACTTCTCTAGAGTACCAAAAATGTATTTTTAAAATTAAAAAAAATTGTAATGATTAAGAGATGCCAAAATCGAAAACATCATTTCAGTTAACCAACACAAACACATAATTTACACAAAAAATTACTTTTTAAAAAATTAACTTTATTTGATCAAAATATTTGTCATCTTTTAATATGTCCAGTGTCGTAAAATGGCAGGACGCGCGCCAAACTTAAAAAAACACTCAGGACAACAAAACTCAAAAAAACAAACCTAGAACAAACCATAACTGACAACATAGGAAACAACAGGTCAGAGAAGTATAGTCTACAGGTCAAACATGTCTAATTTATTTTTTAAGTCTTAAAAATAAACTATCCTTTTATCAATAAATTTTTTAATACTTATTTGACTTGTTAATAAAAAAAAAGTGTTGTGTTGGATCCCTGAAAAAAAATGATCATTTAAGTCTGAGCATCAACTTAATCAAAATAACAGTCTGTGATATATAAAAGTTGGACAAATAAATCTAATTTAACTGTTTCGAAGATTTTTCCTCTTAGCGACATCACAGACTTTGTCAAATGCAATCATGTTCAAAATACTCCTATTAACATTTTTCGTTTTTAATTTAAGATTTAAAGATTTTTTTTTCATACTTAAAAAAAGTGAAATTGTGAAAATTTAATTCTTTATACCAATTTTGATGTACATGAATTTACGACTCATCAGTTGTGCTCAAGGCCCAAAAAATTGAAAACCAAAATAAGTCCAGAAAGTTAATATAAATGTAAAATTTTGATTTGAAATAAAAATTTTCAAAAAGGAAATATTTAAAAAAGCCTATAATAAAGCAAAAAATATGTTATCAAAAGTGGCTAACCTTCTGTGATCAACACAGATTACATTAGATGTGGGCAAGGAACTCATCTTTTGTAATCAGCAAGTATTACATTAGATTTGGGAGAGGGGCTAACCTTTTGTAATCAACAGATTACATCAGATGTGGGAGAGGGGCTAACATTCTGTAATTCAGATGTGGGAGAGGGTCTAAACTTTTGTAATCAACAGATTACATTAGATGTGGGCAAGGAACTCATTTGTAATCAAGGATCACGTTAGATTTGGGAGAGGGGCTAACCTTCTGTAATCAACAGATTACATTAGATATAGGCAAGGAATTCTTCTGTAATCAACAAGGATTACATTAGATGTGGGAGAGGGCTAAACCTGTAATCAACAGATTACATCAGATGTTGGAAAGGGGCTAACCTTCTGTAATCAACTGGATTACATTATATGTGGGAGAGGGGCTAACCTTCTGTAATCACAGATTACATTAGATGTGGGAAAGGGGCTAACCTACTGCAATCAACATTACATTAGATGTGGGAAAGGTGCTATCCTTCTGTAATCAACAGATCATACATCAGATGTTGGAAAGGGGCTAACCTTCAGTAATCACAGATTACATCAGATGTTGGAAAGGGGCTTACCTTCTGTAATCAACACAGATTACATTAGATGTTGAAAAGGGGATAACCTTCTTTAATCAACAGATTAAATTAGATGAGGGAAAGGGGTCAACCTACTGTAATCAACACAGATTACATTGGAAATGGGAAAGGGGCTAACCATCTGTAATAAAAAATTATTACACTTGATGAGAAAGGGACCTTACTAGACTAAAAACAAAAAAATAGTGTTATCCACAAGAATTACTGTGGATAAAAGAGGAGCTAACCTGTAATCAAGACATATTAAATTACTTGGGAAATGAGATGACCTTGTGTAATCCATATATCTGGAAGGGGATAACCCTCTGTAATCAGAACACATTACATAAGATTTGAAAAGGTACCAACATTCTGTTAGAAAAATCTGGATACAGAGTTGGGAGGGATGAAAAAAAAAGCCTTCTGCAGTAGGTATTAGGTTTCAGAAATCTACAGAAGGCATTTTAACGTGAATGGAGCATGACATTTCCAATCACGTTACCCACTATGGTCCGCGGTCAGGCTTTATGACCTGACAACCCTCAGTGAGAGGGCTTCCCCTATCCGCCACCTGGGGACGCGCTAGGTAGCTCTATGGGTTGAGCTCCTGTAAGGCCAATTCAAGTTAATTGATAGATTATCATTCCCTACATCATTTCTCCCTGCCAAACATTGAAAACTATACATGTAAATAATTTAAATACTCCCAGCATCCCCATATTGTTCTTTTTCAGTAGGGTGCATGATAATTTATCATTTAACTTAAAATGGCCTTATCCAGGTTCCTAGTCAAAGAATTGAATAATACCAAATTTAAATTAAAAGAAGAATAAAGACTAGCAGCTCCAAAAGCATGTTATACTCAGCTAGATTTCACTTGTCTGCATCAAAAAAATTGTGAAATGTTTGAAACATTTATTTCAAGAGGCTAAGTGCAGATTCAGATCTGTAAGTAAATTTTCTGGACAGACTCAGCACGCATAATTCAGTTGTCCAATAGTTCGGAGTATTTAAGCCAAGAATTTATAGGATATGGAAAGTTACCAGTATCGATATGTGCAATTGATCAGTGGTATTTCCTCTATTGCAGAGACTATATTACCCATCCAAAAGTAGAGATCTCAGATCGATACTGAAATTGAAAGTGATACATACAATTAAATTCTGTAGCCTATCAAGTTACAACTACAGTCAAACCTGCACCTCTATATAGCAAATCACTGTCTATAAAAAGCACTGTAAAAATGTCCCTCTTATGAACAAAACTTGTAAAAATTAACATCTGTATAAAGGGCACCTGATCATAAAGGTGCCATTTCTTCGTCAACGTGGGTGCCCTTGTATCATGACATTATAGTCAATATAAAAAAACACTGGTCCCAGACATCTTTGATCGGAGGTTTAATTAGAAGTGAATCTTCCCATAGGATGGACTCAGTGCAGTAAATTCAATATATTTTAAAGTTTGTTATGGACACAAAACATATCTTCCTCCACAATTTCCTTCTGCTGACATTCTCAATAAATAGAGACATGATGCAAACAGTTGAATACATTAAAGTATATACATGATTATGAATCAATTTGCTATTTGTCACTATAGGGGTCGACTTGAGAATGTCGTAGCATAAAAAAGAGGTCCAGCCTCTTGTAGAATGTACTGGCGCTTCAAATACATGCCTGGCCAAGAGTGCTCATAAAATTTACTGGCCTTTAAGATATAGGGACTATTAATTGGAAGTGATTAATGAAAGTAACCAATCAGAAGCTATGGTTTACACTGGTGTAATGTTGAATCAACCACATTTGAGTTGAAAATAAATCGTATCCTCTGGATTTTTCACAGGTGCTATCAAAAATTTTAATTCAAAGTGTATCATCCAACCAAGTGATAAAACTTTGTAATGACAAAATTCAAAATCATTTAGATACACAAGAAATGTAAATTTTGAATATTTTTTTTTATAAAGATCATTAATAGATTTTGATTAAATTAGCTTAAAATTTTTAATTTCATAAAGGAAGTCAAGATAAAATCTGTGGATTCAATATTGCTATCACCTTAATGTCTTTTACCCCATGGTGCCAAAATATTAGCTGGTCCTACAAATTCTGGTTTTTGTTTGTCAGCACCTTGTAAGGCCATGTGTATTTCATATTACATCAATTTTTAAAATAGGGTAGGTACCCTACCTAAAAACAAGAGTGGACACACTAAATGATTATCTGATAACCAACATTGCAAGTCACAGGAAAACGAGTTAAAAGAAATACTACGGTAGTAGTAATGGTCGGGCAAAATTTGTCTGAAAAATCTCATGCATGTCATTCAGGCCAAGGTCAGCTAACAGTTCTCAGACAAGCATGTACACACTAAGAACTATCTACAGACCAAATATGCTGGGTCTAGGTATTAGTTGACAAGAAAGACTTAAGAAACTTGGATGCAAGTCACTCAAAATAACAATCCAAAGATACTAATATTAGATATAGTAATTTTATACTATGCTGTATACGACGCATTTCAAGGAGTTACCTCTTATCAGAAGCATTAAAACCGAAACATTTGGAAGACCAAAAACCAAACTTATTTTAAAACAAGAAGTACTCATAACCAAAAATACCGAAATAGGAAGCCAAATTTCAGCTAAGGAGATCTACCATGTGCAATACAAGGAATGAACCATTAAAATGAGGTCAAGGTCCAGAGACAAGTGTCATACCGAATTGTTCCTACTAAGAACTATCAATAGACCAAACACGGTGGATCTAGGTATTACAGTTTCTATCACAAAATTGTAACAAGTCATTCAAGCATGAAACTGAGGTAAGATCCAGAGACAAGCAGACTGTCAGACTGGCATGTGCCTACTAAGAACTATCTTTATTGACCAGATATGCTCAAGGAATAGATAGTACAGTAGCTAAAAAAATGGACTTTTAATCACGAAAATGTGAGGCAGTTCACTCAACCATGAATTTGAGGTCAAGGTCAAATGGCACATGTCAGACTGACATTTACCCAGCATCAACAATCTATTGACCAAATATGGTGGGTCTATGTATTATAGTTGCTGAGAAATTGACTTAACCACAAATTGTGACATATTTAGGTTAAGATAGTGACTACAAAATAAAGTTCAGTACAACTTCACTTACGATTTTGCAGAATCAATCTGCTGGGAGTCAACAACAATCCCAAAACAAAAACCTAATTTTTCGTCAGTTTTTCAAATTTCATCAACAATAGGTGTTTTTTAATCACGGAAAGTTATAGATAATAGAGATGAGGTACCTTAGGATATCCAAGATGCATTTCAGATATGTCTAGAATCATTTTTCTTATAAAAATGAATTGAATCAATATATCAATGAAAACAAAATAATTACAAAATTTAGGCATTACAACTGCCACCAGGGGAAAACAAAGACCAGTAACTCAAAACTACAGGAATTTGTGAAGTTTGGTTACAATTTTTTTTCTTAATTCTGTTTTATTGAATGAGAGTAATTATACACCACAATTTATGTTCACAATTAAGGTAAGGTAAAATTTTAATTACTGAAAGTACTCAAATAATGAAATGATTTTTTTTTTTAGTTATCCCCCTTTTCACACCCGATTTGTATTTGTTTACAAAAGGAATTGCAGAATTTTAACATATTAACACAATTTAGGGGAAGTTAATGTTTAATATAACATAACTGAAATATGTATATTCCAAAACTTCTGTAAATTATGAAATCTTAGTTCTAATGCCTACAAAATTAGACAATGTATAAAATTGTATATATAAATGTGTACATACTGTAAAGATATACTATAAAGCCAACTTCTGGAGCACTATCAATGCCAGAATACATGCTAGAAAAACTAGAGCAGGTATCGCTCACCTGGACTATGGCCAACTTGACTGGCAGCCAGTAAGTGGAACATTGCTGTCAAGTTCCAATTGGCTAACTGGTTTCAAACAAAATCTTTTAGTGAACTTTCAAATTAGGTCCTATGTTAAACTAAGTTCGACTCTGGTGGCCATCTTGGATGATGGGCCAAGTTATCGGATATACTTCTGAAAGATGATCACCTAAGGACCATGGCTGCCAAGTTTTGCTCCAATTAGCCAAGTGGTTTCAGACAAAAAGATGTTTAAGTAAATTCCCCATAGGGTCCTATGTTAAATTATAGACTGCTCTGGCAGCCATCTTGGATAGTGGACAGGGTCATCCAATATACTTCTAAAGGACCATTGCTGTCAAGTTTTGTTCCAATTCAGGTTGGCCAAGTGGTTTCAGACAAGAAGATCTTTAAGTAAATTTCCCATAGGGTGCAGTGTTAAATTAAGTTCTGCTCTGGACGACGGGCAGGGTCATCAGATATATATCTGAAAGTGGAGCATCCAAGGACCATTCCACCAAAGTCCACCAGTGTCCCAATTGGCCAAGCAGTTTCAGAGGAGAAGATTAAAATGTGAATTGTGGACGGACGACAGACACTAAGTGATGACAATAGCTCACATGGCCCTTTCTAAAAGAGGAAAAACTAGAAAATGTGTCAACACGGATGCCCCGCCTTAAAAACAATGTAGGGTGCTGAACTGCATTGTACTATACAAGGACTGTATTGGTGAAATATCAATGATATATTTACTTTAGGTTTCTGTTTGTTTGTTTAGTTGTGGTTTAACAGCGTTTACAGCACATTTGGCTATTTCGAGGGGGCAGTTTTTATTGATGGAGGAAGCCGGAGTACCCAGAGAGAACCACTGACCTCGGTAGGAAAATTGGCAACCCTTGTCAATTAAGATCGGAGTCGAACACACCCTGCCACAGGTGAGATTCGAACTCAACCCCAGCGTTGACAGGCTAGTGATCATTAGTAGTCATGACGAACTACGTAGACCACTCGGCCACCGAGGCCCCTTAGGTTTCTGAGAAATGAATCTAAATGCAAAACTTAACCAAAGTCACTTAAGCATGAAATGTAGGTCATAGCAACCCATGTGTTGTTGAACTGCATTGTACTATACAAGAGGACTGTAGTGGTGAAATATCACTGATATATTACTATAGGTTTCTGAAAAATGGAGCTAAACGCAAAACCTAACCGAATTGAGACGTACGAACGGACAGACAAGAGTAAATCTATGCTCCAGCCACATTCGTGGTGGGGCATAATAAAAAACAAGGCTTATAAGAGCCTGAATCGCTCACCTGTTATGTTTATGTGTAGATCTTGCATCAATAATTACTTTTGCTATTTAATGTATATAGTCACATTTTCCCCCTAAATATTGACTTGTACACCTAAAATATAGGATCCTGAACCAAAATATATGTGGTTGCTAGGGAATTTTCCATTGGTTGCTATGGACTGTTTCAATGACCTCAACTCTGGAGCTTTCTTTTTTTACTTGTACAGATACCATTTATTTTATTTCAAGTTATGCCAAACATTTTTGCTATGTACAGTTGTCTTTATCTGTAATAATATTCACAAGTTAACCTAAAACTGCAAAATTTCCTTAAAATTAACAATTCAGGAGCAATAACACCAAAATTGGTTGACGGATTCATCTGAAAATATCATGGCAGGTAGATCTTGACCACAAATAGTTTTAGTTCTGGTCAGTTTTGCTCTGCTTTAGTTTTTGCAGGCCTCTTCAATAACAATTTTTTTAACTTGTCCCTTTGGAAAAGTGCTTTCTTAAATCAACATGTCTGGAAGGATTTGACACTTGTCGGAAAATTGAGTTTGATATGTAAAGTCGCTTTAAGAAAGGTGTCTAAAATAATAAAATGACTTCAATGACTTCATATACAATGCCTGGAAATTCTTCAATCCAGTTGGATTGAAAAGTTTTCTCCCTTTTTCTTTCATACTCTTTTTTTCTCTCTTTTGTCTCTAAATCATCTTTCTTTTTCTTTTTGGCCGTATTTGAACATGTAAACCCGAATTTTGACAGATCCATTTATCATAATTTATTTACATTAACTCCGCTCACTGTTAATTGTAACACGCAATTACATTCATATTTATTCCGCCTGATAAAACGTTTACGCGATTCAGATTAAATAGAAGAACAGTGAAATTCATTCCCCGGTATATATTTCTCCCTCGAAAGTGAAATCGAAAATAAAATAATTTTGTCATCCATATGCATGTAAGGTTTACCGATAATTCTCGCTACCATAACGTGAATTTCAAATTAAAAATTGGAAGGTTTCCAATGAATATTTTTATTTCTAAGTCCTTCTTTCAGAATTTTTTTACTTGTCCCATCGGACAAGTACCAAGTCAAAGTTGATTATCCGACGGAATTTTAAGCTGGTACTGGACAATCGGACAAGCCTTATTGTCGAGCCCTGTTTTGAGATATGAGCCAAAACAGTGCATTTTTCACTTATATTCTATTTTTAGCCATGACAGCCATGTTTCTCAAAACAGAAAAGAAAATAAAACACAAACTTATACTAGATACCCTAAGGATCTATTGGCCTAATTTTGACAGAAATTGATCCTGTAGTTTCAGGAGATTTTTAAAAGTTTACAAAGTAAAGTGAGCCTGAATCATTCACCTGGATTTTAGGTGACCTCAACTGACAGTTTCTAGATAAGATTTTTAAGGAATTGTTCTACAGTGTCCAGCACTTCTAGACCAGATATGTAAAGAATTCTTCCAGTGTCCAATGTTAAAAATGATAAACAAAGTCCAGCTGTGGCAGCTAGCTGGGATTCCGATTCAGCACGAAAACACAACTTTTGTAGCAGACATCTATCCAAGGATCTTCATGCAACAAACACATTTCAATTGTCTTAGTATTTTCCGAGAAGAACAGCTTTGTACAAATTTCCCATAGGGTTCAATGTTAAACCAAGTATGGCTGTGGCTGCCATATTGAATTCCGATCAGCACATAAAACATATATTTTGTAGTGGTCTATCAAATGATCATTCACACATCAAAAACATTTCAATTGGCACAAAAACATACTTTTTGTTGAGATTCATCCAATGCTTGTTGATACATAAAAACATTTCAATTGGCTTTTCAGTTTCTGAGAAGACCTTTATACAAATTTCCCCATATGGTCCAATGTTAAACTTAGTTCGGCTGTGGTGGCCATCTTGAATTTTCAATCGACACAAAAAACACTTTTGTAGAGGTTCATCCAAGGATATCATCAACAAACTAATTCAATTGGCTTGGTAGTTTGTGACAAGAGCTTTAAAGGTAAGTCCAATCAGAACGAATTATCTGCCCCTGGTAGCCATGTTGAATATCCAATGAGCACACAAAAAATATTTTAGTACAGAGCCATCCAGTTAATATTCCCGCCAAGTTTGGTTCAATTTGGACTTGTGGTTTCAGAGAAGATGAAGAAATGTGGACGGGTGCAAAGTGATGGCAAAAGCTCACATGGCATTTTAGGCCAGGTGAGCTAAAATTTTAGAACATTGTCCCTATAAGAGGTCAATTAACAATTATGGTCATGCTGGCTTATTTGTAGATCTTTGTTGAACATTTTTGGTGTTTACAGTTTGTTTTTATCTATAATTATATTCAAGATAACCTAAAACTGCAAAATTTCCTTAAAATTAACAATTCTGGGGTAATAACCAATCAACAGGTTGAATGATTTATCTGAAGATTTCATGGCAGGTAGATCTTCACACGATGAAAATTTTTACTGTGACAGTTTTGCTCTAAATGCTTTAGTTTTTTAGGTATAAGCCAATGTTCTATTTTTAGGCTTGGTGGCCATGTTTCTTGACGGACAAGCAAATAAACACAAACTTTATTCTACATACACTAAGGATCATTCAGACTAAGTATGGCTCAGTAATTGGTTCAGTGGTTTCAGAGAATGTATTCAGCTATTTAACAATGTTTTTTTGCTTTTAATGTATGAAACAAACTATTAATTAGTTTTTGTCTTTTAATATTGTAAATACAAATCAGAATAAAAATCAAATTATGAAAGTAACAAGCTTGAACCTACATGAAGAAACCTATCACCTAACCCCAACCAAATCATAGCCCTACACTGGCTTCAGGAGTGATGAAGGGCTAGACTAAAAATCAATGGACATTTTTATTTTTAATGAACTACTGAAGTAAAAATGCATGTATACATATAGCTACACAAAACCTATTGCTGAACTGTTAAGAGATCAGATTCATGGATATGTCAGGATTATGACCTCCAAGTTGTGGCATAAATAATGGTTTGTCCAGTGTGTCTTCATAATTTCTGGCCTTGTTAAAAGACGATAAGTTACTGAAATATATTTCAAAGCAATTGGGAATGATGGAAGTTGTCGGTAAACTTGAAACTTGTCGTTTGAAAAAGATCCCCAAAATCAACGTTGATCAATATTCAACACATCCATGCTTCGACAGTTGTGTAGACTTGCCTTTGCTAACATTAACAATGATATAGTTCCCGACTTCCAATCAAAGTTTTAACTGTTAAGACGGATGGACGACAGACGCCAAGTGATGACAAAAGCTCACATAGCCTTTGGCAAGGTAAGCTAAAAATGACAA
Source organism: Mytilisepta virgata (assembly GCA_028015205.1). Taxonomy (NCBI): domain Eukaryota; kingdom Metazoa; phylum Mollusca; class Bivalvia; order Mytilida; family Mytilidae; genus Mytilisepta; species Mytilisepta virgata. The sequence goes on from CM051520.1 coordinate 37,872,930, forward strand.
CAGTAATGGGTATGACATACTGAATAAGAAATTCATATTGTTCAAAGCAGTTGCTATTCCAACAAGATTGCTAAATTGGCACTCGCTCAGTCTCACGGTGAGCAAAAATTAACCTGGCCCCCAGATTTTATGCTTAGTAGCCCAGGTGGTGAATGGTTGTACTGATGTTCCTAACTCTCATGTATTTACACGATGAGATTCTGGTCTTCTGATTTCACATTGATGTGGGAGAAATGGCGGTAATTCTTACCAGTAAACAGTTTGGGCATAGTGAGGTAGCCACGATCTGATATCGCTATATTAAAAGATACTAAAAATATCGGTGTCTTCCTGATCACATAACAACTTCATGTTTACCGGAATTTCAACTGTTTGTTGACCAAAAGATGAAATATTTTAAAATAAAATGTGTGAGTCTTCCAAGGAAGACGTGTCACCTGCGAACGTCAATTTTTACAAAAGATATTAAAATTTTCTAAAAATGAAATAAATATACACACCTTTGCATTAAAGTTAATGCACAGAGAAAGTTTCATCAAATTGCTTGAGTTGTTATGTAGTAGAAGATAGAAGTTTAGAACCCCCCTCCTTTTTTTCAAAAATGTAAATTTTTACAAAAAAAAATTTTAAATTTCCTAAAAATGATATATATATGCACATTTGTGCATTAAGGTTAATGCACAGAGAAAATTTAATCAAATCCCTTTGAGCGGTTTACGAGTAGTTGAGAATAGAAGAAAAGTGTGACGACGCAAGACGACAGACATCTCTATGTGTCGACCATGCGTTCCGCAGGCGACACAAAAATTAACAGTAATATGAATTTATCACACCTTTTCGTATAATCATCATGTTAATATGATCACTTCCAGGATATTGAGATTAAGCTAGACTTGCCATAAGTCTCTCACAGAGTTACGCAGCTGGACAGTAAACAAGTATTTGATAGTATTCTGTACATTTTCATAGCAAATAAGTCTTAAAGGATTCAAACTTACAGAAACAGTTGTGGCAAGTCTAAAACTAAGCTAGCTTGTGTATATAATTATTAAAATCAGATGTGAAAAATTTGCTGAGTGCTACCAAAGATGGGCGAACGCATGGCCTTTACATGAGTTGCAGCAGGGGACAATTGTGATTTCCATAATAGAATTACTTTCCAGACCCTTTTTTTTACTTGCCCCGGGAAATGGGAAATGGGATTTAAGCCCTGTAGGTGGTTGCTATTTGTACTTCTTTTCATTTAAATTATTAAATTTATATGCCATTCAGGAAAGATGTCAAAGATATGTGGATTTGTATACATATGTGTAAAATCTAACTGACCCAACTAACCCCATGCAGGGAACAGGTGTATATATACCCTTAGGCAACTAACCCCATGCAGGGCAACAGGTGTATATACCCTTCTGCAACTAACCCCATGCAGGGCAACAGGTGTAAAAAGCCTTAGGCAACCAACCCCATGCAGGACAACAGGTGTATATATACCCTTAGGCAACTAAGCCCATGCAGGGCAACAGGTGTATATATACCCTTCTGCAACTAACCCCATGCAGGGCAACAGGTGTAAAAAGCCTTAGGCAACTAATCCCATGCAGGACAACAGGTGTATATATACCCTTAGGCAACTAACCACATGCAGGGCAACAGGTAAAGTTATTTATCGTAGGAATTAATGATTTTGGTATATACTGTAGTTATTAGGCATGAACAGTTTGGGGGGGGGGGGGGGAGGGGGTCATTCATACTTTATAGGAAATGGGTTAATATTCAATATTTTCTATCCATTTAATTAACTAGAGGCTCTCAAGAGCCTGTATCGCTCACCTGGATTTAACTTTTCACCTTGAACAGACCTAAAAATTTAAGTGTTGCAGTCAATTTGGCTGGTTTTTCTATAGGATTCTATGTTAAACTAATTTCAGCTGTGGCGGTCATCTTGGTTTAGTCCAGGTCAACGGATACATTTCTAAAAGAGAACCATCTAAGGATCATTTCTGCTAAGTCTGGTTTCAGACGAGAAGATTTTTGAGTGAATTTCCCATAGGGTCCTATGTTAGACTAAGTTCTGCTGGTGCGGCCATCTTGGTTCACAGTCCATGAATTCGGACACATTTCTGAAAGAGGACCTCCTAAGGACCAATGCTCCCAAGTCTGGCTCCAATATGTCAAGTGGTTTCAGACAAGAAGATTTTTCAATGAATTTTCCTATACGGCCCTATGTTAAACTAAGTTCGGTTGTGGTGGCCATCTTGGTTGACAGTCCGGGTCATTGGACACACCTCTGTAAGAGGACCATCTAAGGACCATTGCTGCCAAGTCTGGTTGCAATTGGTCAAGTGGTTTAAGAAATAATATTTTTCAATTAATTTTCACGTAGGGCCCTATGTTAAACTAAGTTTGGCTGTGGCGGCAATCTTGGTTAACAGTACGGGTCACTGGACATATTTCTGAAAGAGAACCTCCTAAGAACTATTACTGCCAACTTTGGTTCCAACTGGACTTTTAGTTTCATATAAGAAGATTTTTGAAAGTCACCCCCCCCTTTCTATTTTTAGTAACAACAGCCATCTTGGTTGGAAGTTGGGGATGCCAGACATAATTTTGGAAGGGGGCCACCCAAGGACCATTCCACCAAAGTTTGGTCCCAATTGGTCCAGTGGTTTGAGAGGAAAAGATCTTTAAAGGAAAGTTACACTGGATGCCGTCTTTAAAGGGCAAAAACTCCTATAAGGGGTCAATCAATGATTTTGGTCATGTTGACTTATTTTGTAGATCTTACTTTGTTGAACATTTTTGCTGTTTACAATTTGTCTTTATAATAATATTCAAGATAATAACCTAAAACTGCAAAATTTCCTTAAAATTAACAATTCAGGGGCAATAACCCAACAAAGGGTTGAGCGATTCGTCTGAAAATTTCATGACAGGTAGATCTTGACCTAATGAACATTTTTACCCTATGTCAGTTTTGCTCTTATTGCTTTAGTTTTTGAGATATAACAAAAACTGCAGTTTACCCCTATGTTCTATTTTTAGCCATGTTGGTTGGCAGGCGGGGTCATCGGATATATTTCTTAAACTAGATACCCTAATGATGCTTTTGGCCAAGATTGGTTCAATTTGGCCCAGTAGTTTCAGAGGAGATTTTTGTAAAAGTTAACGGACGACGGAAGATGACGGGCGACGGATGCCAAGTGATGAGAAAAGCTCACATGACCCTTTGGATCAGGTGAGCTAAAAATCTGATAAAAAAAAACTATGATCATACTAATTTATTTTTCATTAAATTCATTTAAAATCTTATTTGTTCATGCAATTCTCCTTAGCCGTCAAATTTTTAAAAAAAAATCCTAAATAAGATGAAGATCTATGAATTGTTACAAAATAACTGCTACATTTAACTTTTTAAGGCATCCCATTTTCCCACCATAGAAAACAAAGGCCAATATTTCAACACATACTGCAGGAATTTGATTTGAAGTCAGGTTGCACAAATTTTCCAAAAAATTTTTATTTAATGAGAATTTTTAAATTGTAATTGTTATGGCACTCAGGAAGTAAAATTGGGATTGTTAAAAATACTCAAATGAAATCTAAAAATTTTGAGTTAACTCCCCTTTTTTTAAGCAGATGGGTCATTTTAAAAAAATTAAAAAAAATAATTTGCATCTTGCAATTTTTACTGAAGTGAGGGAAATGAAAGTTTAAGATAACATAACAGATGTAGTATGCATATTTCAAACAGCTTATCTAAATTATGAAATCTTGATATCAGAAATTGCCTCAGTTATATGTTCTCTGAATAAAAGTTCTTTCTGTATTTTATCATAGGTGCAACTTAAAGTTTTAGTACGAGGGTATATGTATAGTTCAGAAACTTTTCTATATATATCTTCACATTATGGAAGTAACTTTAAACCCCTTTGGTTTTTATCCATGATACAAGTCCAAAAGATTGATATAATTATGAATTACGAACGTATCTGAAATCACATTGCACAAATTTATTTTATTTTAAATGAGCAGTTATTATAACTGGAATTTATATTCACTATTTAGGTACTGGAAAGTTAAAATATAGTAAAATGTGGGTTGTTGAAAGTAAAATAATGAAATAAAATAAAATGAGTTACTTCCCTTTTCATATATACTGGTCTTAGTATTAAGTTTACAGCAAACTATGCAGAACTTGACTATTTTTAATTTTAGTGAAGGAAGTTAGAGTTGAATAGCATCAACTGTTGAGTATAGAAATTAAAATGTGCATATTACAGACAGCTTCTTTGAATAATAAAATTTTAGTTGTAATGTAATGACCTAAAATATAGAAAATAGTCCCTACTCTAGTATTTGCAGAATTTGGAGTTGTCTCACATGCAGGCACAAATCATCTTTCCACCTGACAAGCACAGGCACTTGTTTCAAAAATATATATGTCCCCCTCCTCCGTGTCTTCCTTACATCGATGTATTTTTTGAAACAATTCCTGTGCTGACAAGTGTTTATTTCAAAAACAGCAAAAACTACTTGTTTTTCTGAAAATAATGAAATGGAGAATACCTTAATCAGACATAAAAAAAATGTGGGAAAATATATCCAAGAACATCAATGATGTGTATTGTTAGGAAGAAAAATATTTTGTAGAAAAACTACTTTGTTCACTGTTTATGACCTTCTTGAAAGAAAGATAACTCTGTACACAATGGTACAATGGGAGACAATCCAAATATACCTAAAATAGGGAATATTATGTTCCACAATGAACAAAATTATTTAAAATGCCCAACAAATTTAAAATGCCGATTACAGAAAATAACGCTACAGAATAAAGAAAACTGCTGTAAAAAAATCCATTACTTCAAAACAAATTGCATTTAAAGACAATAAAATTTGTTTTAATTTGAATTAAAGCAAATGATGCACAACACTTTTACCTTATAACCTTCACAAACCTACAGAGCTAAGAGAAAACTCACTGAATACAGGAATTGAGACCAACTACGATTTCATGACAAGTGCCCTTGGCGAAAAGGGCCATTGGATGGGGGAGGGGAGGGGGCTATACTCCAAATAATTTTGCTGATATCTTCCAGTATAACTTGATGTGTTTAGACCAATTTAATATTTTCTGCACAATTTACTAGAACAGGGCACAGCACTTGTTTTATAAAAAAAAAAAACAACCCCACACACTACTAGTTTATGGGGTTGTTTCCTTTTATAAAACAAGTGCCTGTGGAACAGTCATAATTTATTCAAAATTATTTATATCAATTGAAACTCAAATATTGATTGATTGATTAATTGTTGTTTAACGCCGTGCTGGCGATATTGCAGCCAATATCACGGCGAGAACTAATTAGACTCGAACTGATTAAAATGTCAAACAATACCTAAAATCAATAGAATATTTACAAATAAAATATTGAGGGCATAATAAACAGTAAAACTGATATCACAGTCGAACTTTCATTTAGAAATAATATCACAGATACACTATTCATCAAACAATGTCGAAACTCAAATATCTTCATGCTTAAAATACAAAACTAAATGACCAACAAGACTTTTCTACATTTTCCGAAGTCTGTAATTTCAGCACAGGAATCGGAAGTTCTATCAATAAAATTCTGTATATAATAAAGTCGACTATCAATAGAGCTTCTTTTATCAATAAAATTCTGTAAATAATAAAAAGTCGACTTTATTATTTACAGAATTTTATTGATAGAACTTCCGATTCCTGTGATTTCAGTTGCACCGCTCGTCCCTAAATTATAGTCTTTACAAATTATTGGATATTGGAGATTGTTAAAAAAAAATAGGTTTATCATTATTGTCAAATACCCCAAAATTACGGTCAAGTAGTACCCTTCAACAAAACCCCCCACTCACAACATTTCATCAACATTCTGCACTGTAGATTGTGTGTGTGTTTTGTGTACCTTTACTAGGAAAAGAAGAACCATGACCATGCACTTCAAAATTCTTTTTGAAAATGACACCCTGGAAAAGCGGGAAGTTTGGGTTCACCTGAAATCTATTCACAAGCGTGACAAGGTCATGCAATTCCCGGATATTCACTGTATTCACCCGCAGGTACATCACGACGGAACTACAAGCCTAGGGAATATTTCGTTCACCATGCAATAAACGAAAAATAATTTAACAAAACTGACTTGCGCGTTGCACTTGTAAAAATTTGCATGAAAAACTATTCAACCTCGTATACAAATTTATGAATTCGATTCACGTTATCATGATTTGTACAGGGTCACCAAGAAATTTTAATTAGACCTGGAGAAATATTTTTTCTCCGCGTTTGTTTCTTTCTTTATGTTTTTTTTTTAATTTTCTAGCAATTGTTAACAAAAAAAATCTGCTTCCTTCATAACGATTTTGCTCCTACCCCATTTCCGCCAAATTTTCAAATGCCTGCTTTTTTAAAAATCACATGTATTCCTTCATTGCCCCCCCCCCATCCCAAAAAAGACAACCGCGTATAAATCCTGCGATATCGATATCACAGTGTGGGAACGGAACTGTACGGTTTTTTAATGTTTTGGTCATTCGGGAGACTGTCAAGCGGGGCTCCGACATTCGAAATAATTTACAGCTACGGAGGAGGTAAGTGTTTTTTATCACTATTATCTCTGGGGCTTACTTGTAATGCATATGAGTAAATGTTTATATCTGTCATTAATATTCTAACATTCAGGGGTGCAGAAAACATTCTTAAGGCAAGAAAACAGGGAAAACATTGAAATGAAACTAAGAGCTCCGACCCAAATTATGCAAATGGTTGTGTTCATTCAGCTGGAATTTTTACTTTAAAAGATTTTTTTTCAAAAAATTTAACCTCTTTTATTAGAATTAATATATAGTTTTTCCTCAAATTTAACTTCAATGTGTTTACACTCACTAATAGTTCTAAATCTTTACAAATACATGGCACTAAATATTTTTCACTGTACGGTCGCTTGTCGGTAAACAACTTTCGACTGTATTATCACTTGGAGCAGTTCTGTATTGTCGCTTGGGAGCAGTGTCATGATTTTGGCTAGAGTATGCATGAAAAAACCCGATTTTAGTATTTCTAAATTCAAAATCTCCTTCAGAACTAAAAAAAAGGAGATTAACAAATCAAATTTCTTTAAAACCAACACTGATTTTTTTTCACTATCACATTTATATATTTATACAACTGTCTACACAATTTCTTTTATATAAATATGCTTTCGTGTTTTCAAAAATCACTTTCCACTTCAAAGTACTAGTACTCGAGACAACCTTATCATCATTTACAGAAGTGTACACTCACACACACGTAAGATTTATATTACTATTAACAAACAAGCTGACAAATACTAATACAAGATAATTGTAAGACTTTGTTTCTTATTTGGAAAACCTAAAATGAACTTATTCATTAAAACTTCGTTTTCAACTACACAATTATAGTGCGGTTTGCTCGACTTGTATAAAATTGTTATTCTTTTGATGAACGATGTTATGATAAATCCGATAATACAAAGCATGTAAAAGCACCTATCAATTTGGAGTTTCACTTTTATATAAGAAGATACAGAGACTTGTTCCCAAATTCATCAATAAAAAAGAACAGACAACCCATCGTAAAGAAGAAAACTGCAAGCTCCCCCTTTAAACTTTTTAAAAAATATATTTTTCACTTTGCATTTTATTTCGATCCCAATAATTTTGGGATTGTTTTCTGCTGAGCCTTGTTGGTCTCATACAGATAAAGAATTGTGGTTTTTAAATTCCAGCGCTGGAGATATGAAATCCAGCGCTGTAGATCTAAAATCCAGCGCTACAGATCTTAAGTCCACCGCTGAAGATCTAAAGTCTAGCGCTTGAGATCCAAAGTCCAGCGCTACAGATGCTAAAGTCTAGCGCTGTAGATATAAAGTCGAGCGCTGGAGATGTTACATCTCCAGCGCTTGAATTTAAATCTGCAGCGCCTGGACTTTAGATCTTCAGCGCTGGACTTTAGATCTATGACACTGGACTTTTAGATCAACAGCGCTGGATTTTACATCTCCAGCGCTGGAATTTCAAAACCACAACTTTTTATTTGTGTGAGACAAACAGGGTTCAGTAGAAAAGCATCCCAAAATTATCGGGATCGAAATAAAATAAAAAGTGAAAAATACAATTTTTAAAAAAGTTTAAAGAGGGAGCTTTTCTTTCTTTTAAGTCCAGCGCTGCAATTCTAAAGTCTAGCGCTGAAGATGGTTGGTGTAAAATCTAGCGCTCGAGATGTTAAGTCGAGCGCTGTAGAAGTAACATCTCCAGCGCTCTACTTTATATCTACAGCACTGGACTTTAACATCTCTACCGCTGGACTTTATATCTCCAGCGCTGGACTTTATATCTACCGCGCTTGACTTTACATCTCCGGCGCTGGAGTTTTCCTTCTTAAAAAAAGGACTTCAGAATTTCTTGTATACTTGTTGTTATATTGGATAAGGCATCTCCCGTCCACAACCATTAAAGGGACTGAAACTTTCCAGGAGTCTGCATGTACAGGCTATGCATAGTGCACCTACTATCTTTTTTTATCTGTTGTCTCTTTCGAATTACACAATGGACTAAGATTTTTATTTTATACAATTTGTTTTAAAGGGGGTATGAATCACCCGTCCGCAACTCCTTTCAATCAAGATAATGAAATCAATGAAATTTTCAGGGATTCTGTAGAAACGAGTCGCATTGTGAATTTTGATTCGAAAGGTTGTATAATCTTGTATGGGTTTCCAATAGAAAACAGGGCTTTGGCTTTTTAATATATATGATTGATTTAAAGTATGAGCATCACTTTTCCGAAAATCTTCCGAAAATAGTACATGGATTTTTTTTTTAGCTTTTGAAGTATGAAGTGGGTGAAGTGAGTGGGGATTGGGGTTTTCATTTCTACTCAGAGGCCAAAGTACCTACCTTTTCTTTAATTGGAGGCAGTTATATCAATCCCTTTCAGAAAAAAACTAATTGTTATCTATAAACTTTGTTTTATCAAAGAAATAAAATTGGGAATTTCAAATTTGAACTTTTATTGGCCGGATTGCATGAAAGCAAAACCGGCTTATAGTAAAGTGATATTGGACGGGCAAAATCCTTGAAACTTCACATATATATTGCACTCATATTTAAGTTGTACATCTGGTATTATTAGCGATTTATTTTCATTTGTGTTGTACTTTTTTGTCTTGTATACTGATTTTCGATTTTTTGTCTCTCTGGTATAGAAAACTACGTGTACGTTAGAATGGTGTACTTGATAGAAGCTTAATCGGCAAAAAATGACTGAATTTATGTTCACTCTTATTTAGATGTTTAATACATCAATATTATAGTGCAGAAATAGAAAACAATGAAATAAATATGCAATGTATTTTATTATTTTGGCCAAGTGATTGTACAGTAAAGCTCCAAGTGATTGTACAGTAAGCGAGCAAGCGATTGTACAGTCAATAAAATTTTCCAACATAAAGAAAATTAATCAATTTTATTTTCTACTGAGACGATGGTTATCAAACTTTCAGAGAGGTAAGACTATATATCAGAAAGGGTCAATTGTAAAAATTGTTGTAGTGACGATTATTTTTTTGCATTCTTTTAGCATTTTTATTCGCTGTTGATGGAGAATTTTGATCGATTTACTCGGAGCTCAACCATTTTAGGGAAAACTTCTGGGTGCATATGTCGTTTTTAGTATTTCATTGGTCTATATATACATGTAGAATGTTTTCGTTACCAAATCTTGAAGCAGAAACTTAATATAGTAACTTGTGCGTTAATCAAACCTTACATTCAGCGACTTGTTTCTTCGAATGTCGGAGCCCCGCTTGACAGTCTCCCGAATGACCAAAACATTAAAAAACCGTACAGTTCCGTTCCCACACTGTGGATATGTTCGTATCGTGAAAAAATGTTAAAGTCATAGGTAGGCATATACAACATAAAGTCATAGGTAGGCATACACAACATAAAGTCATAGGTAGGCATATACAACATAAAGTCATAGGTAGGCATATACAACATATAAACTCTGACTTTTTACATCAAATTTTTAAAGCTTGGCTATAATGATAAGCTTTTTTCAATCCCCCGCTTTTTCTGAATTTTTTTTTACCGATGACGACCGACTGTTCGAAAGCTCTAGAGTTTTTCTCTAAAAGAGCCATCAATGAGGATTACAGCTTAAGCATGTTAAGAAATAAAAACAGGACTCGGCTTACCAATTTTGAAAAATATACCAAATTTATGGAAAGCCTTATGTTTTGCCGAAATTAAGTTAGAGAATTATGCAATATTTATTAGCTAGCTGGGGTGTTTTATGTGATGGGATAAAATAAGATGAGTAGAAAGCTATTCATTATACATGTAGTTGAAATTAAATCTACCTGCCTTCTTAAAAACCAACATTTTAGTTTTGTTTGAATGTCCCTAAGACATCAATCACTACAATATGTCCGCCAAAGTATCAATTAAGCTTTGCATGGCAGTTGTGGATAATAAGAGATTATATCTTCAGCATACACTAAGCAGCTGAGAGACTCGGCATTAAGCAAAACAGGATCTGGAGTGTTTTCAAGATATTATGGTAGATCATTGATGAAGACTCTGAATACATAAGGTGTATAGATATCCCCTTGTTTCACTCCTTGCGAAGAAGGCAGTAACACAGATATCAATTCTACGCAATATTGCTAATTTCATACGTTTTCTTTATAATATTATAAATTAAAGTCCTCACAACAATTTTTATAACATAATATTTGTATCCGTGTGAATGGCTTCCGGGCAATGACTGAGAGATAAAAGAAAAGGTTCTTTTTTAACAAATTAATGTGAAAAAAAAGATGTGCATGAGGAGTGGGGTTCAAGCGTGTCATCTTATTTCATGCATAATTTTCTAACTTAAATTCGGCACAACATAAGCAGGGTGTCCAATCTAATTAGTATGTGCACCGCTTAATTTGGTAAGTGCTAAGGAAAATGGCGGATGCGAAGCGGACGAAAAGTGAAAGGAGAGTAATCTTAGTGTCATATTGTAAAACTGCTTGATTTATGTCTTATAAAATCATCACATTTCTGGGAAACGTTCAGTAGTCAATTTGTGATTAAAAGCTCCGTGTAAAAAAGCTATTGAAGAAAAACCTGGGGAGGATATCGGAAAAAATTTGGAGCGTCGAACATTTTTAGGTGCGTATCTTTTTTTGTGTGTGCAGAGTTTCAACATTTTTTCGACTGAAAAATATTGCCTTTCCATATACCAACGTATAGAATATCTAATTCAGTGGGAGATACCAATGTCTTTGTCATTTCATACCATTAAAACTTTTTTGGCATGTGCATGCAAGATGGTGTACAGTCCATAGATTTGTATCCAATTAATAATTTATTCTTAACAATTACAATACAGTTAAGTTTAGTAATAAAAATAATCACCATTTATTTCAGACATAGATAGTCCATAGATATATACAAATATGACAAATACATAGTTTTATAATATACAAGATGAAAAAATGAAGAATTTAAATGCCAATAAATACAATATAAAATTTGAATTTGATCACCCCAGTCAAATCATTATACCATTTTCTGAGTAAAGACGAATTATACCATAAATCATTACCAAGAATAGTAAGAACAAGTTGATTATCAATAAAGCCAAACTAATCATACCATTAACAGATGAAAATCGTATGCTTTACGATAGTTCCTGCATCAAAAAGTCTTTGTTACTGAGGAAAGCGGACTGAAGACTTTATTGTTAAGATTTGATTCTGTTTTTGATGTTTTATTATTGTTTGTACCCTTTCAGGGTATAATTGTGCTCAGTAAAAATTATTATCAAACAATCGGTTACGTTTATACACAATAGGTAGATTTACGTCTCATTTCCTGGAAACATCTTACTTCATTTCTGACAAACATACCACTAGCACTACATTGAAACCCATCAATTTTCTGAAAGCATTATTTATACAATAGTTGCTTATATAGAGGGCATTATCATGATATATTGACTGCCCAAGGGACAGTGATATTGCTGAAACATCGATAATGCCCGAGCCGCAGGCGGGGGCATTATCAATGTTGAAGGCAATATCTGTCCCGAGGGCAGTCAATTTATCATGAAATTGCCCTCTATATAAGCAACTATTGTGTTTATTTCATTGAAGAATATAAATCTGCTGGGTGTGGGTTCCTTACATGTACATGTATGTTGAAGACCTCATGATGACCCCTGGATGTGTGTTTATGATACTGCCATTACTTTTGGTGGTATGCTGGTATATTGTACATACATGGAAGTTCCCCATATCTATTTTTTTTCTACTTCAAACATTACTGACAAGAATTTATTATTCGAAATATGTATACCTACTATGTACATAAAAAGGCACCCTGTTATATAATATTATAACAATACTATTTGAGCAAGTATTGTTTTTATTTCATTGAAACCAAAATTTCATCTAGAAATGTCTAGTATTTAATTAACAACTGCTGCATCACGTTTGCGTTTTAAAATGGGGACGTAACTCTACATTGCAAGCATACGGAAGCGTATAGGTATCTTTTTTTGTTGTTGTTGCTATTGACTTGTTGCGTTATATATCATACTTATCGATATATTTTATGTCGACTTGTGTGGCGATACCGCAATAAGTTATGAAAAATATTGCGAAATATTGTGTTATATCAAAACAATGCGATATAAAAAAATAGTGACTTGAAGTAGATGCCAATATATTTATGTCGATACAAATTATAATCGAATTTAATTATATCGATTAAAAATGCCAATCAATTTATCAAATATATTTATCAATATATTTATGTCGATACAAATTATAGCCGAATTTAATTATATCGATTAAAAATGACAATCAATTTATCAAATATATTTATCTCAATATTTCGAGAACAATACCGCTATATGTTTCTTATATTACGATATATCGATATACTAGAAAATGATTTGTTGCGTTATTTCGACATATATCGATTTTAATATTATACAATTATCCCCCTTGTTGGTGTGTGACCCGACGGTTTGTCTCCCAGAGGAAAGTAAGGTCTCCCGAGGGCTTGCCCGAGGTTGACCTTAATTTCCGAGGGGAGACAAACCGTTGGGTCACACACCAACAAGGGTGATAACTGTTATATTATATCGAATATTCAACTTTCGACAGCACTCGAAATTTTCCGTTTAGGGGACGACCATTTGATGTTCTGGTGGGGGCCAGGAGGATTTTGAAAATAAATAACTCAGCCTTGATAATAACAAAAATAAATGGTTTGTTATGTGGTAGTTTGAAAATAAATAACCTCACCTACAATGTATTGAAAATAAATAACTCAATTCAATTTAGTAAAAAGGTTATCACAAATTTGAAGCTTTATCTATATACTACAAACATTCTCACATATTTATAATCTATATACTTTAAATGTTGCCAAATCTGCAATTATATAAATGTAAAAATGTACTGTAAAACTAACAATTTATTACATTTATTGTTATCTGTATGAAACCCTGAACATACAGATATTAATACAGCAGGGTACTTTGTTGGTAAAAGCTGTAAGCAGCAAAGTCATTGTTAACAGCTTAAGTGCAATAAATTTGTTTTGAATTGTTAAAAAAAAAAAAAAAGAAAATAAATAACTCGGCAGGTCTTTTAAACCATTTTATAAATGCATGTTTTAACCCTTTCCAGGCGTATGATGCCTCAATGCATCATGGCCCTTTCCAGCCATTTGTATGCCCCTAATCCTCTCCACTGATATCTGGATACACTTTTTAGCTCACCTGGCACAAAATTTATGCTTCGATTTTTGATCCGTCGAAAAACATGGCCACTGTTACTAAAAATAGAACATAGGGGTCAAGCAACAGTTTTTCGCAAATATCTTAAAAATCATTATGTTACGGCAAATTCTGGCAGGTTGAATGTGTTCAGAATGATGAGAGCTACCTGTGTGATGATTTTCGTGAAAATCTGTCAACTGATGTTAGAGTTATTGCCCTTTTTGACATTTTTGGCTTTTTTTATGTTATTATTTCAAAAATCTTCTTCTCTGAAACTACTATTCAAAATCAAATGAAACTTGGTAAGATTGTTCCTTAGGGTATCCTGCAAAAAGTTAATGCTTGGATTTTTGATTGGTCGAAAAACATGTCCGCCCTAAAAATAGAACATAGTGGTCAAAATGCTGTTTTTTGCTATTTTTTCCTGAATTATAGAAATAAAATGAAGATGAAAGCTACTTTCAAGGTAAACATGGTATCCCGAGTTGAATGGTGATGATGAAAGTTTGTTTTGGATGGCCATTTTTAAGATGGCTGCCATTTTCCCGCCATTTTTTACACTAGCTCGAATTTCAACAATATTTGGTTTTTAAAGTAAACATGGTATCCTTAGTGAATGGTGATGATGAGAATGTTGTATAACAATGATTAAACTTCATAATATGTGAGCTTTTAATTGCCATCACTTGGTGTCCGTCATCATCGTTAACAAATTTTCAAACATCTTCTCCTCTGAAAGTACTAGGGGGATTTGGATGAAACTTAGCATGATTGTTCCTGCAATATGTCCTTTTCAAGTACAATAAAAAGCCTTAACCCACAATTTTTACATAACTTCCTTCAAACATTTTAAAAATGAAGACAACATATAAACCAAAAGATTTATACTTGTATTTGAAGATGAATTAAAGGCTCTATTATTGTGAATCATCAGATTGACCATGACTGTATCTTAATCAAGTGTAGGGAGAACTCCTGCCCATTTCTTTCCAGAGGTCCTTGAAAGGCTTTTAAAGGTATTTTCAGCATTTTACATGACCTTTAATACTCAGTTTAATTTACAACAAACATTAATATATTAATTTAGTTTATAGTGCATTGTTTGCCAGGTGAGCGATTCGGGCTCTTGAGAGCCTCTTGTTTGGTCTTGATTGCAAGACAAACATTATAGCTACAGAAGCAGTAACATTTGGGACCCAAATTCACATGTATGAATCAACAGTACCATGCAGAATAGACTTGGTGCCATCATTTGTCACAAAGGGTGAATTAAGGGGGAGGTTTGGGCTGCCTTTTGGGCCCCAAATGGAATATTGTGGTTTGGGAAAATTTTACTAATGAGCTGTACAGGAACAGCAAGGGTCATTTAATACCTCAAAAAAAAAGCCCTCGGGTGACCTTACTTTCCTCTGGGAGACACTTGTTGGTGTGTGACCCAACGGTTTGTCTCCCCTCGGAAATTAAGGTCACCCTCGGGCAAGCCCTCGGGTGACATTACTTTCCTCTGGGAGACAAACCGTCGGGTCACACACCAACAAGGGTGATAATTGTATAATATTAAAATCGATATATGTCGAAATAACGCAACAAATCATTTTCTAGTATATCGATATATCGTAATATAAGAAACATATAGCGGTATTGTTCTCGAAATATTGAGATAAATATATATGATAAATTGATTGTGATTTTTAATCGATATAATTAAATTCGATTATAATTTGTATCTACATAAATATATTGGCATCTACTTCAAGTCAATATTTTTTATATCGCATTGTTTTGATATAACACATTATTTCGCAATATTTTTTATAACTTATTGCGGTATCGCCACACAAGTCTACATAAAATATATCGATAAGTATGATATAACGCAACAAGTCAATAGCAACAACAACAAAAAAAAAGATACCTATACGCTTCCGTACTCTTACTTCACTAATCATCACATTTATTCTAACATGTATATATATCCATGTATCATATATTGTATATGGTATTTATTTTATTTCCTCAACATTTATACCATTAATATTATGATTGTATATGTCTATGTTCCATATCCCGCCTTATTTACTGCCTCCTTTTAAACAAGTCGTAATTTACGGCCCTGTATATGAAACAACACGTATGACCTCTTGATAGACAGAGCTTTTAAATTATGTAAAGATTGTTTGAAGGCTATATATATGTTTTTAAAAATATCTTTTAACGCGTTAAAACATCTTTTATCGCGTTAAAATATATTTTAACGCGATAAAACACCCTTTCTCCTATTCTTGACGTGTTTAATCGGTGGGATAAAAATACATAATATCTTTAACCACTTCCCGGTGATTAAATTTCTACGTGGGAATTACCACCCTTTTTTCTACAGTTATTGGAACGATAAACTAGAGAAGTCCCGAAATGACGTCAATGTAAACAAACTACATAGCAACGACGTTTTCTTGAGGTTTTTGTCGAAAATCATAGGAGAAACAGATTCTCCTTCTATTTACTCGTGAGTTATGAAATTTCTCCACCCTCAATAGTTAAATTTTAGATTTTAACACGCTCGCTAAAGGCTCGCGTGTTGAAAATCGAAAATTTAACTATCTCGGGTGGAGAAATTTCATAACTCACTCGTACCTGAAGGAGAATCTATATTTATCGCGTTAAAATTGATTTTAACGCGATAAAACACCTTTTATATTCTATCTTATATTTTATCGCGTTAAAATATTTTTAACGCGATAAAACACATTTTAGCGGACTCTAGACTAGAAAAAAAAAAAAAAAAACAAGTGTTCAGCTAAAAAATTTACATTTATTTCCTCAACATTTATACCAATTATTATTATTATTGTATATGTCTATGTTCCATGTCCCGCCTTATTTACTGCCTCCTTTTAAACAAGTGGTAATTTACGGCCCTGCATATGAAACAACACGTATGACCTCTTGATAGACAGGGCTTTTAAATTATGTAAAGATTGTTTGAAAGCTATATATATGTTTTTAAAAATATCTTTTAAAGCGTTAAAACATATTTTATCGCGTTAAAATATCTTTTAACGCGTTAAAATATATTTTAACGCGATAAAAATATATTTTAACGCTATAAAACACCTTTTATCGCGTTAAAATATATTTTAACGCGATAAAACAACCTTTTATCGCGTTAAAATATCTTTTAACGCGATGAAATATATTTTAACGCGTTAAAACATCTTTTATCGCGTTAAAATTGATTTTTTTTAACGCGATAAAATATATTTTTACGCATTAAAACATCTTTTATCGCGTTAAAACATCTTTTATCGCGTTTAAATATATTTTAACTCGATAAAACACCTTTTAACGCGATAAACCACCTTTTATCGCGTTAAAATATCTTTTAATGCGTTAAAATACGCGATAAAACATTGCATCATTTTAATCATTTGTAATTAATGTATGACATTAATGTTAATTATTCTTCCCCATTTGATTAAGTAATAAAGTTGTGTGTTTGTATTGGGGGGGGATACATTGCGTAACGCTGATAATCCGTGGTTTGCTTGCTTACATATTGCTATTTGTTTATTACATCAGGATTTTATTTGAATAATTTCATTGCTGGCAGAATATCAGATCGCTTCCACGTCCACGTATATCATTCGTACGAAGTAAGAGAAAAAACACACAAGTTTAAAAACACTTGGAGTTTATTATTCGATACAGAAAAAGGGGATATCCATACACTCGTCATCCTTTTAAATACGTGAATATACACACCAAGAACTGGAAAACTTTTCTCTTAACTGCCTCGACACAATATGCAAAATATGCAGTATAAAAAAAGTTGTTATAAGGTTGCTGTCTTTGTATGCTCAAAACATTTTAGTTCTCTCAACCCTTGAATAACTGTTCCTGTAAACTATCAATTTGATCTAACGGTTTTATAATCTAGTTTTCCCTTCAACAAATCTACCTGAAATTCAAAATTATAACAATAATAAAATAAACAAGTGTCATATGTATATTATCTCATAACTTCCAAACTGAATACTACATATAAGTCCTCCAAAACGTCTTTCTTTTCAATGTTCTTATTTTTAACGCGTTAAATGTGGTTTTATCGCGTTAATTTACATTTTATCGCGTTAAAATTTTAACGCGTTATTTTATATCGTTTTTGACATAAACGGCCTTTCATATTGGTGATGCATATCAGCTTCAGCAGTCAAAGGTTAGACGAAGAGGAAATGAGTGGCGATCAGTAACTATTTTAAAACAAGAAAGGTAAATATATAAGACTTGATAGAATTTAATCGTTTTAGCATTAATCATAGTTTAATATAATATATATTAACGAGATATTGTCGAAGGACAGCAGTAATTATTGAATCGGGTACACTGATTTTTCTTCCGGTGTCCCCTGTCGCCGTCTTGGATATCAGCTGATAAGTATGTCATTTGGGTTAAAGTTAACTACCACTTCGTCCCTTTGAGATTTCGAAACATTTTAATTGTAAATGATTTTCATGAGCGAATATAATGCAGTTTTAATCAGAAAAGAGCTGTAACATTATCACACTGTTATTTGAGATTAATAAAATAAAAATAAAAAATACATATGTAATTATGATGTACCATACCTGGCCATTTTACTCATTTCTAAAAATATCTTCAGTTATATAATCGTTCCATAATGCACAAATAATGTTTGTGTGTGCAGGTACAGCATATGTATACATGTATATGGTAACATTGGTTATAATTAGTGATCAGTTTCCTACATATGTAACTATTCAGAAATATTTTTATATACATGCAAGTTAAATTTATCGTATTTAAATATTAATATTCTGGAATACATGTAAATATATATATATTTTTGGGAGAGAACCTGAATTCAGCATATGTGTAGTTTTTCAGTGCTATATAAGCTAACTCATAATTAATCTTTTAATTATAATGGATGTATTACTTGAGCATGTCAAGCCTAACTAAATTGAGCACATATGTTTGAGAAGATGATCAGTGATACATTTTAAGCAAACGTGCGCCTTATATTGGAGCAATAATATATATATAATATGAACATGCGAAACTACATTGAGACAAACCTGACTTGGGCTTATGTCTAAGATGATCAGTGCTATATAATGTTAGAGTAATATTGAGCCTTGATAATTTCACAGAGAATTTTCACCTTGAAATATTGTATTGATTCTACACTACATGTTTTTATGAATGAGAAGTGCTATATATTAGAGTAAAGTTGAGTATTGACAATTTGAAAGCAATAACTAGGTTACTCGGGTACATGTACATGTGTATAAGCTGAGCATGTTAATCATGGCTATATAATTAGGCGAACATAAATTGGCCATATTTCTATCTTAATTTCACCACGAATACTCCTAGCTGAGAAACTATACATATATCTTTTCTTATAGATTGAGACATCCCCTCAAAAGAAAACACACATCTGCCAATTAATAGGTTATGAACAAGAACACGAAGAAGACAAATTCATACTGAATTTCATGTTAGAGGAATGTGTAAAAGATATCAAGACAAGCAGGATCCAGATGTGGAACAATGAGGATGATACGCATGAGATGATCCGCGACAATGAGGACGCATCCCCCGAGATAATACCTAACAGAACTATGTCGTTTGCAGCTATTATTACAGAAGTGTCGAGTATTGCTATACATATATCCCATGTCTTAAACTATGAAGAAAAAGATATATTATCAATACACATGCCAAATATTGATTTTCACTGATCAGACTATATTTGTAAGGTTTTAAACATACGGTGTATGAGAATTGTGATAGAGAATACTGCAATGTATTTTTTTTTTAAATATTTGGAATCAAAATGGTTTTACAATTATCCCTGTATGAAATATATGGGAGAATACTGTGCACATCGATCTTTACCTATCATGTCTATGTTAAAACTTGTGCTCTTGCTATATTTTATCTAAATAGTTAATATATTTATGCATTATGCATTAAATCTAAAATTTCCATTACCCCTAAAAATGCGCCAAAGCAGCATTCGGTTCTTGTCAAAAGAGCAGACTACTGTGATAAAAAAATATGTATCACATCAATATAGTTCATCATGAGGACAATTCATACTACATGTATTTCGATTTTGAATTTCAACTGTGTACATAAGTTATTCTATGTAAAGTCAGAACATCATATATTGTCAAAAACTTAGAGGGAATACTTTGATATAAAGTCAGACAAACAGATCCACAAATGTCAGAGAAGACCTCAAATGAATAATAGTGAACAAGTTATTAATTCTGCAAAAAAAATACTAGCAATTTACTCAAGTTTATGATGGATAAAAACTGTTGCTAAATTATGAGCAACAGACATATATTAGATAAGATACAATTGGAGAAAAGATGGGAACAGTTTCAAAAGTAAAAACAGATATGTATTTATAATATACCCTCGTCTTTCAAAATTGTTCTAAATATCATATTCATTCCATAATTTATTGCCATTTTGGTGTAGCTCTATGTAAATTGTTGCCAAGTAGGGTGCAGATATATACATTGTTGCCAAGTTAGATAACATTTAGGTCAATGTCAGAAAAATAAACATTTTTGTATGAGGCCAAGAAACTTGAGAAGGGCGAGTTTTGCCCTTCTACGGTTTCGTGCCGAATACAAAAATAGTTTATATTTTACTGACATTGACCTGATATTGTTTTTATACTGCAGCTCAAATTGATACATTGATTGCCATTTAAATGGTAACATGAATTTCAAACTTATTTCTAATCCCTAAATGAACCTCTGATCGTGAAAGAAGTGAGCCAACATGAAATCTACATTGTACAAAATATCACCCTTTTACTATATTAAGGACATAAACAGTAAACACATCAGGAAGTGTTCTAGTTGCAGTCTAAAGTCTAAAGTGCCATATCACTACAGTTTTTGCCTTGCCTCACAGAAATCATAAAGATGTGCTGTTTCGTACCACAACATCATCAATTTGTTTAATAGTTGGTGATTAGGGCAGTTAATGGGAAATTATATATAGACAGTCAATGAATTTGGTACGCATTTGTATTAGCATTCGAATGGAAATTTTTTGGATTGGCCCCCTCAGTTATATTCTAGTGACTATGAATCTTCAGTATACTGTACATGTTGTGAAAGTCTATGGAGAACAGTCAACACTTGAAAGTTTTGCATTATTCACATGGTTAAGAGATATCTTATTCATTTCAACATTTGAATTATACTAGCAAAATTGGATACAAGTGAAACATATCTCCCTGTCAAACAGTTTGTACCATATATACAGTTTGGTTTTAATCACTATCATTAATTCATCAGCCATCAGATCACGAGGCCATCCGAGTAAACAGTACTTCAGTACTTTGATTTGTTTAGTCAGTGGTTGCTCAACTTCACACCCACTTATGATTCATCCGTTTTTGTTGCACTAATTTTCTCATCTGGAGTGCCTTTAACCGTATGGTGATTCAGGTGTCTGTGAATACGGGTTTTCTAATGCCTGGGAAGAAGTCAGTGATTATTCCAGGTCAAAATTTAACATGTTAATCTATTTTCCTTTGGGAGACATTTTCAAACTTAATTGGACGTAATTTGTCAAGAAGAAAAAATTCTGAAGGTTTTTCACGTAGTAGGTCATCTCTCAGTTTATATCAGAATCAAGTGACAACTCATTTGATTTTGAATCCTTGTATCTTCTGTGCTGAAATATTATTACTGTGCTTCAATCTCAGATACTTCTGTCAAAGAGCATTTCCCCGACAAAAAGTATCTATAAGTGAAAACTCTTTCAGTCGAGTTCTAATTAGCATACTTATGTTCTTCTTGTATAATTTATGATGGCATGATACAAAACCACTAACGGGAGGGATTGTGGCTGATTTTCTATAAGATAAGACATAATCTTTCGATCAGTTTAATTGAGGTCTGGGGCTGGCATAACAGTAACTGCTCGTAGTACTTTGTTACTATATATCGATCATTGTCAATTTGCTTAGTTTCTTCTGTTACCCTTTTTAACATCGGAGTCGGACATCTTTTGAACTGAGTTTTACTGTGTGTATCGCTGTGTGTTTGTTTATTCCACACTGGCTCGTGGTATAGGGGGAGGATTGAGATTTCACAAAACATGTTTAACCCCGCCGCATTTTTGCGCCTGTCATAGTCAGGAACCTCTAGCATTTATTAGTCTTGTGTGTTTTTGAATTTTGATTTATTTGTAATATTTCGTAGTTTAGTGTGCCGTTCATTTCGCTGAACTAGTATGCATTATTGTTTAGGGACCAGCTGAAGCCCGCGCCCGGGGCGGGATTTTCTCGCTGCATGCGTTGAAGACCCATTGGTAGCCTTGAGCTGTTTTCTGCTCTTTGGTCGGGTTGTTGTCTTTTTGACACATTCCCGTTTCCATTCTCTATTCTTTTATGGGACTTTCTACCAATAAATTTCTTTGCTATGAGCAAGAGATATACAGATTATATTACAGGTAAATCAAAGTACTGAAGTTTTATTTACTCGGATGGCCTCATGATCTGATGGCTGATGAATTAATGATAGTGATTTAAACCAAACTGTATATATGGTACAATATGTTGACAGGGTGATATGTTTCCAATTTTTATAGTATAATTCAAATGTTGAAATGAATAAGGCATCTCTTAAACATGTGAATAATGCAAAACTTTCAAATGTTGAGTATTCCCCATTGACTTTCACAACATGCACAGTATAGTGAAGATTCATAGTCACAAGAATATAACTGAGGGGACCAAGCCAAAAAATTGCCATGCGAATGTTAATACAACTGCGTACCAAATTCATTGACCGTCTATATGTGGTTCCCCATTCACTGACCTAATCACCAACTATTAACAAATTGATGATGTTGTCGTACGAAACAGCACATGTTTATGACTTTTGTGAGGCAAGGTAAAAACTGTAGTGATATAGCACTTTAGACGGTGTGTTCCCTGAACGTCAACTTTTTAAAAATCATAATTGATACATGTTGTTGTTTTCGCAATTAAAGTGTGTTCAATTGGGGTACATTAGGGGTGTATATAAATACATATATATACGAGGACATTATTTTAAAAAAAAAAAAAAAATTGGAATAAAACAAAATTAAAGAAATAAGTATTTGAAGTAAATTTATAAGTTTGAATAAAATACTTTATATATTTTACTATCGAAATATTTAAAAAATGAACCACTACTGCTTAAAACTCAACGAAATTAATAAACTTAAAGAAAATAAATTTAAGAAACAGAAGTATATTGCATGCAAATATTAAATACAAATATTTTTTTCTTCAACTGAATTTTAATAACTTATTAGATGTATTTAAAAAAATATATTTCATTTTATTACTCATTTCACCTTTTAATTATTGTAAGATTAAGTAAATGATTAATTCCTTGATGCATATTTTATGTTCAGCTTCCAAGCTTAAGTTTTGCAAAGTAAACACATTTCAGATTTGACTCATGCCATAACCGAAGTCAATGTACACACCAAGCTATGTTTAAGTATATAACTGAAGAAAACATCAGTTTTTCATTACAAAGTTTAAAGATGGCAAATGCACAACTTGCTGTCAGTTTTATTACCAATAGAAAGGGAGGGCAGAATCTAGCCTACGAAGGCTATGTCTACAGACATGTACGTACGTAAAAATGGTGACAGAATTTACTGGAGATGTACAGTATCTAACTGTTCAGGTTCTCTGACAACCCTAAACATACCAATTGGATTTGGCAGACAACTACACAATCACCCAGCAGACCCAACTGTAGTCGTCAAATTAACACTCTACAGGGCTCGCCGAAAACAAACTACAAAACTTTTTTTGTTGAATTTCAGTGCTTTATTGTGTGCTTTTTTAAATGTCTTGATAGACATTTCAGTGGTTTGTTTCTGTAAATTTTATTATATTTATTGTTCCATCAACTAATAATTTGTCATACAATATGTGTTTATAATATGAAAGCATTAATAATTATTCAAATGAAATAAACTATTAGTAATTTATACGTGTATCTTCCTTAACTTAAGCTTTTAATCCAACATCTAAATGGAAGCTACACCAACAAGGAACATATTAATTAATTTGATACATATATAATTAAGAGAAAATTATTGCAACACAGATAAAACAAAACTCAGGTGATTTTTTTTTACCTGTAAAAGTAATTGTTTAACCCTATAATGGGCCCCTTAATCAGGTTTAATGAAGGGGGAAAATGTTCTTTGATCTTTGAAAAGTTGACGTTCGGGGAATCAGCCCTTTAGACTGCAACTAGAACACTTCCTTTTGTGTTTACTGTTTATATTTTTCTGACATTGAACTAAATGTTACCCAACTTGGCAACAATGTAAATATAGTTACAACCAACTTGGCAAAAATGTATATATAGCTGCGCGCAACTTGGCAACAATGTATATATAGCTGCACCAATGGGTGAGCCAATAAAGTATATAGCTGCATCCTACTTGGCAAGAACTTATGTAAACAGTTTAAATTCAAAATCGAAATACATGCAGGATGAATTGTCCTTATGGTGATCTCTATTGATGTGTATCCGTAACTATCTCAGATGCATGTTTTAGCGCATTTTTAGGTGTCATGGAAATTTCACATTTAATTTAATGCAAAATGCATAAATATATTTATGTGACTTTATATCAAAGTATTCCCTCTAGTATGAATTGTGCTCATGATGAACTATATTGATGTGATACATATTTTTTTATCACAGTAGTCTGCTCTTTTGACAAGAACCGAATGCTGCTTTGGCGCATTTTTATGTGTGATGGAAAGTTTAGATTTAATGCATAATGCATAAATATATTAACTATTTAGATAAAATATAGCAAGAACAAAAATTTTAACATAGACATGATAGGTATAGATGTGCACAGTATTCTCCCATTTATTTCCATGAAAACATGGATAATTGGAATACCATTTTGATTCAAAATATTTTTAATAAAAAATTACACTGCAGAATACACAATTCTCATACACTGTATGTTTAAAACCTTAAAAATGTAGACAGAACAGTGAAAATAAATATTTGGCATGTGTATTGAGACATGAGATATATATATATATATAGCAACACCCGACACTTCTGTAATAATAGCTGCAAACGACATAGTTCTGTCTAGTATCATCTCAGGGGATGCATCCTCATTGTCGAGGATAATCTCGGGCGTAGCATCCTCATTGTTCCACATTTGGATCCCGCTTGCCTTGATATCGATTACACATTCCTCTAACAAGCAATTCAGCATGAATTTGTCTTCTTCTTGTTCATAACCTATTAATTAAGTATTCCTGGTGAAATTAAGATAAAAATATGGTCAATTTATGTTTGCCTAATTACATAGCCATGATTAACATGCTCAGCTTATACACATGTACATGTACCCGAGTAACCTAATTGTTGCTTTCAAATTGTCAATACTCAACTTTGCTCTAATATATAGCACTTCTCATTCATATATGTAGTGCAGAATCAATACAATATATCAAGGTTAAAATTCTTTGTGAAATTATCAAGGCTCAATATTACTCTAACATTATATAGCACTGAACATCTTAGACATAAGCCCGAGTCAGGTTTGTCTCAACATAATTTAGCATGCTCATATTATATATATATTATTGCTCCAATATAAGGCTCACGTTTGCTCAAAATATATCTCTATTCTTTATTCAATAAATTCCGATTATACCCGTAAGGGTTGATGGCATACATGTCAATAAATCATAAACTAAACAAACAAGCAATAAACATTAATTGATGTACTAAAAACTATGCATTAGCAGGGTCCACTCTCCTCAGTATTAAAGACTTTCTAATAAATGGAGCTGTAAATTGCATAATTTGATATGAAGAAAAAGGTGTTTCTGGTTTTTTGTTTTTATCAAAGTTTTTATATTCTGAACATATTTTATCAATTTCTGTTTCTAAATTTTGCCGAAGAGAATTATATGTAGGACAAGTTAGGAAAAAGTGATTCTCACCTTCTAATTCTAAATTACATTGTTTGCATATACGGTTTTCCCGTTTTAATCTTGCGTATCTTCCCCTGTCAATTCCTAGTAAGTGGTCACAAATTCTCATTTTGCACATCACTGATCATCTGCTCAAACATATGTGCTCAATTTAGTAAGGCTTGACATGCTCAAGTAATACATCATTATTGCCCTACATTATAAATTATTAATTATGAGTTAGCTCTCATATAGCACTGATCAGCTACACCTATGTTGAATTCAGGTGCTCTCCCAAGATATTTACATGTATTCCAGAATATTAATATTTAAGTACGATAAATTTAACTTGCATGTATATAAAATATTTCTGGATTGTTACATATGTATGAAACTGGTCACTAGTTATAACAAATGTTACCATATATATGCTGCATCTGCACACACAAACATTATTTGTGCATTATGGAACGATTATATAACCGAAGATATTTTAAGAAAATAGTAAAATGGCCAGGTATGGTACATCATATTTACATATGTATTAACAGTGTGATAATGTCACAGCTCTTTTCTGATAAAAAATGCATTATATTCGCTCGTTAATAGTGGCGTAGCATAATGTATGCAGTGGAAGCAGCTGCTTCCAGTTCATTTTTGCATGTAAGGATTTAAGAGTTGGAAAATTTAGATTTTACTGAAATGAGGGATAAGAGAGAATAGAACAAATTGTTTCAAACTAAATATTAAACGGACATTTTCTTCCTTT
Source organism: Mytilisepta virgata (assembly GCA_028015205.1). NCBI lineage: Eukaryota > Metazoa > Mollusca > Bivalvia > Mytilida > Mytilidae > Mytilisepta > Mytilisepta virgata. Next base: position 37,899,582 of record CM051520.1, read on the forward strand.
ATTGCTAACGGTCATATTACAGTGTAGATCACTAGATCTATTTTTTCTCTCTATATATATACATGTATTGCAGGTTGTTCTCGAGGTTTATTGATCTTTATTTGCTTTTTTATTCATTTTTATTTTTGCAATAATAAATTCTAATCGATAGAAAAAGACAAACACAGTAAAACACAAATGAATTATCGAAAATATCTGCAATACAGGAGCGAAATTTCCAAACTTCCGGAGTATAACCCCTCCTAAAGGGGACATTGACTGTTTTACGTTGTAAACATAAACACTGTTTCCTTTGATTTTTCGGGATCATTTAGAACTTGCTAGTGATGTGAGGTGCCTCACTTTGTTGAAGACCGCGCGATTACTTCTATAATTGTTTTAGGTTTTAGTTTTAGGTCGTTTTTACTTGGCGATGGAATGCTGTCTCCTTGATGTTTACACCATTTCCGTTCTTTTTTCAAATATACCACGTCAGCCGGATGCCATCATGGTACTGCTTCATTCACTCAAGGTCTTGTGCTGCCAGTTTCAAGCTGTAAACCTTATTTTACTAGATTGATTTTGCAACCATCACGACCCAAGTCGAATGAGTTCAAGATTACACAATTTAATTAAATATACAACTTGAGTAAAAATATAAAGTTCAAGATTACATTTAAACGCAGTATTACAAAAGCAGATACTGCTATAGAGTATTTCATTTCTTTTTCGATAGGCTTTTATTGAATTGCACTATTGTGAATCTTGTTTAATTTGATACGCGCCTATCCCGCCATATAACAATGAAACGTGGGCAATCATCAATGTTTGATTTCTTTACTAAAAAAGCTAAGGGGGGCGATGAAATTGTTTCTGATAATATTGACAATTCTGAAACCCCGACTGAATGTGCCGAAGGTTCTGTAACAGAATCACTTATGGAATCTGACAAATCGTCAGAAGAAACAGCAAGGAGTGGCGAGTCGCTCACTGAGCACGACGAGAGCACGGAATCTACATCAAAATGCAGAATTCAGCCTGAAAAGTACGATTTACAACTCGTAAAGAGGCCAAACGATTCTGAGAAACTAGATCTGCTGAAATGTGACTGGACATTTCCACGGTCTCACATTTTCCCGGCGACTGATGTCAGAGGTATAAACAGGAGATTTAATGGTACTTGGTTGGAAAAATTTGTTTGGCTTCGTTATTCAGAATCGGCCGATGGTGTGTTTTGTATTTGGTGTATGCTGTTTGAGGGGTCAGATAATTTATTTGTTAAAAATGCTGTAAGGGATTGGGGGAATTTAGGTAAATATGTAAAGAGACATGAAAATTCAGCTGAACATTTGGAGTGCAAAGTAAAATCGGAAAATTTCATAAAGATAGCAGAAGGAAAGAAAGAGGACGTTGTTTCAATGTCTAGCAGTGCCTATGCTGGAAAAATAGAAAGGAACCGGGAAATTCTAAAGAGTATTTTAAAGATTATTGTTTTGTGTGGTAGGCAGAATATTGCACTGAGGGGTCACACTGAGGAAAAAAGCAATTTTATGGCTCTTGTAAATTTTCGGGCAGAAACCGATCCCCTTTTAGCAAAACATTTAAAAGAAAGTCCCCCAAATGCTAGATATTTATCACCTCAAATTCAGAATGAATTTATTGAACTCTGTGGAGACCAGATCAGAGACAATATAGTCAAAGAATGTACCGAAGCGAAGTTTTTCAGCTTGATTGTCGATGAAGTTACGGATAAATCGACAACGGAACAAATATCTATGTGTGTTCGGTTTATGGGTAAAGATGAAAATGGTGAATACTGTTTGAAAGAATCCTTTGTTTGTTTTGTAGAAACAAGTTTGACTACAGGAGAAGATATTACCCAGAAAATTATTGACAAATTCAATGAACTTGGTTTAATTATTGAAAATTTGAGGGGTCAAGGGAATGATGGGGCTGGAAACATGGCAGGCAAGTTTTCAGGGGTTCAGGCAAGAATAAAAGAAATAGTACCATCTGCAGAATATGTACACTGTTATGCTCATTGTTTAAATTTGTCTGTTGTAAAATCCTGTCAGCTTCCTTTAATAAGAAACATGATGGATGTAGTGAAGGAAGTTTCGTATGCGTTTTCCTATTCTGCCAAACGAACTGGTAGATTCAAAACCTTTCTTGAAGGAGCTGACGACGAAACAATTGAAGCCCTAGAAGGTAGAAAAAAAATCAAAACTTTGTGTGAAACACGTTGGTCTAGTAGGGCTGAAGCCTTACATATGTTTAAAGGTGCATACCAACTGATAATAGATACACTAGCAGATTTGGCGACAGACGGTGACAAGAATGCGGTAGGTTTAAAAAGGTCAATGCAAGATTTTGGTTTTCTTGTATGCTTGACAGTATGTGAGCATGTTCTACAAATAAGTTTGAATCTGTCAAATTTTCTCCAAAACCCCTCTCTAGATCTAGTGGCAGCAGCCACCGAAGCAGATGACGTTGTTAAGACTTTAAGACACATACGTGGCGACGACGGTACGTGGCAAAAGTTATATGCAGACACTAAGCGTTTGGCCAATACCCAAAACATTGAACCTACAAAACCACGTACAACAGGGAGACAAATGCACCGCGATAATCTCCCTGCTGATACACCAGAACTGTACTGGAAGAAGTCTGTGTTCTATCCCCTTTTAGACCATTTAGCAACAGAAATAGAATCAAGAATAATTACCCCCAAAGATAGATTCTTGGCTCAGTATTTAATCCCTTCGAAGTTACACCTTCTGACTCCAGAAAAAGAAACAACAGTTTTCATGCCATTTGCCGGCGACCTGCCAGACAAAAATTTTGAAGCTTACAAAAATGAACTGTTAAAATGGAAATGTAAATGGGAAAACCATTCTGATAAACCTTCAGATCTAATTCAAACACTGAAGTATGCTCATCCGGATTTTTATCCGAATATACATGTTGCAGTAAAAATTCTCCTGACTATGCCTGTTTCATCAGCAACAGCTGAAAGATCTTTCAGTTCGCTGAAAAGGATCAAAACCTATTTGCGATCAACCATGGTGGAGGACCGATTGAATGGCTTGTCACTAATGCATATTCATCGAGATCACCAAATAGATCTGGATCGCGTAATCCAACAGTTTGCTGCTGATGGAAACCGAAGAATCCGACTAATTTTCCCATACTGAATCACTGTACTATTTGTACTAAAATCAACAGAAATACGGGGTATAAAATAATGATAATATGCGGTTGCATAAAAAAAAAAAAAACAAAAAAACAAAAAAACAAAAAAAAAACAAAAAAAAAAAAAACAAAAAACCAAAAAAACAAAAAAACCAAAAAAAAATAAAAAAAACAAAAAAACAAAAAAAAAATAAAAAACAAAAAAAACAAAAATGAAAGCTGGCTGTGATATTAAAATGCACTATAGTACTTATTAAAATTGATGCCAAAATACGTGTATGAATAACTGTAATACCTTAAAACCTCGTCAGCTTCTGGGGGGCTGCGCCCCCCAGACCCCCTGCTTCCAATTCAAAATTGCCTGGCTACGCCACTGTTGTATATTATATTAAACTATCATTAATGCTAAAACGATTAAATTCTATTATGTATAATATATTTACCTTTCTTGTGTTAAAATAGTTACTGGTCACCTCTCATTTCCTCTTCGTCTAACCTTTGACTTCTGAAGCTGATATGCATCACCAATTCAGGAATCAAATCCGCGTTTATTAATATATATGATTCTAGGTACAAAACATGTTGATATTATAAAAACATGTCATAATAAACATGTTCATGAAATTGTTTTGATAGCAAGATTCAAATATATGAGTTGAAAAAGAAATCTATTTTGCACAAGATAATGTCAGCGTATTAACACAATATAAAATGAGTAATTGCGTGTTAAAAACAACCCAGAGCACGAATCTGAATAGAATGGTTTTTCTCCCTTCGAAGTGAGCCAACCTTGTTTCTAGAAGAGAAACGACATATCAATCAATTTTTGCGCCACCCAAAAAGACTGTCTGTTAGATTACAATGACATAAAAGAACACAACACAAAAAAAAAAATAAAATCAAGGAAGTCCAGATATTACTTGCATTATTACACTGTAGGCATCTGAAATGGGTTTAAAAGTATCCTAACATCCTGTGTATAAATCACAGTATAAAAGCAATTACAGTCTGTTCATCAAAATTACGTGACCGCTAGTTAGAAATGATAAAAGTTTGAATGTACATAATTTATACAGCAGGGTCAAACTGTTCTTGTTTTCAGTCAGTAAAATTTGCTAAGGTTTCATAGCTGCATGCCGGATACCATCGCACATTTATAAAAGGTTAGAAATAACAATCGCCGATATGGTGTGAATTACTGTTATCTTGTTCAATTGAACAGCAACTTTAAAAGAATTACATAATATACAATTATGGCACTTTACTGAGTACAATATCATGTTTTATGGAAAACTTTAAAGCAATATTGCCCAAGATCGACGACCGCGGGCAATATTGTTTTAAGTGGTCCGCAATAAAGGGTTATTGCATGAATACTCTGAAATATTGCACGAGCTTGCGATTGCGATAAAATATTCTACGAGGGACAATATTTCCCAGTTTCTTGCCCTTTATTGTATGACAACACCACCCAGACCCAGGAAGTAACCCGAAAAACTATCAAAGACGTCGTCCTTACAATGCAATATTGCTCTCCTATTATTTAAAGTTATTTTTCTATTATATTAGAAAAATAATATTTTTCGATATTTTTTCGAAATCGACGTCCACAGTCACGCCCAACGGGCATATAACTGGGCTCGCGCATGGTTATATTGCCTGATGACGTAATCGGAAGTGTCATTTACAAACAGACGGCAACAATGTCGTTAAGATCCGCAAACATCGATGAGGATGAAATAAATGTTTTACTTGAGGAGAGGACAAATCAAACCTTTATTAAAGGTGTTCAGTTATTCAATATTTGTTCTAATTGGTTAAATATAATATAAAAAATATTTCATGTGACTGTGGTCAATATAAAAGAACATTTTCCCTCGGTACATTGAATTGCATGGATATGTCATATTGCACCCGCCGTTGGCGTCGGGCAATCTAACATACCATGCAATTCAAGGTACCTTGGAAAAATACTCTTGTATATTGACTACAATCACACGAAATATTTGTATAATATTGCACAATAGTGAAGTGCTATAATTGTTTTATTACCATGAATTGGAAATCACTTGTTTTAAAAATAGTTCACTGTGCAATATCACAAAATATGGACTAGTTTGAAACACACTGTTTCTATATAAATCTAAAAAGTAATAAATGTAATAATATTTCATATTTGTAGCTCTTACTGTTAAAAACCTTAAAGGTACTCTCGAGTTTCTTTCGGTTATTGATAAGACGTTGCATTTGTCAACGATGTTACAGTAGAAACTTATATCGGAAATAATAAGTTCTTCTCTTGAAGCCGTGTATTTTGTTAAAATAATCTTAAAGCTCTTAAGCGATGGTGAAATCTATAAACCTGTAACACAAGATTTTTAGCTTTTTAAAATCTTCTGATCTAGGAAAAGCAGTGAAAAAAAAACAAGTTGCGTTGTGAACACACCATACGATGGCCCCACAGACTCATGCTGTAATTGGAAAATGAAAATCTCCAACTATATTATAAATTTTATCATATATTTCGCAATTTTCGGTATTTATGGTAAGATATAAAAAAGGGACAGAATTTGCAGTCGAATTAAATTTACTTTGTTCAACTGTAGCTTATTATCAGACTAGACAATTGCATTTGTTTAAAAATGTCAATGAATTTTTCGTTTTCTCATAAGTATAAAAATAAGTCAGCAATAATATGAGCACAGTTTGTACCCTTGGATAGTCCTCGTCAAGGCACCTTGTGACTCATTTGGGTCTGGTTCTTAAGTTCTATACACAGCTTCTGCCTTTTGAATCTTCGTACTTTTCTCATTTCAAACATTTGACTTACAAGAAGGCTGAATCATAAAAGTAACCGAAGACATGCCTGCAGAAAAACGTATAACCTTCTCAATAGTGCACATTTATTTTAAAAAATAATTTATGATTGATATCAAAATTTCTTGAATCAATAACCATTAGAAATCTAATAACTCAATATCCAAAAAATTCAATGAATGTCAAGAGTAGAGATGTTTTAGCCAATTATCTCATGAATAGTGTCAGTAGGTGTCACTGAGCAGCTACATGTAGTTGTATGAACAGATATCTCCATTTTATCTGCTAGGACATATTTACCTACAAAATGTAATGTAACTATGTCATTAACTGTGACAGAAAGTATGTACATTTATTTAACATATTGGTAGAAATAACTTTCAAATAGATTTTGAATGTCCAATTATTGGCGGAAGTTGCCACCTGTTTGAGCTTTCAGGGAAAATAACATAATCAGAGGCAAATAACATGTTATCTGTCCTTTCGTGAGCCAAATATTACGCTTCTGTCTCGCTGATAATGTCGTAATGTCAGTTAGAGTCAAATATAATAATTTTCAGAAAATTTTCAGATATGTGATAAAAAGGTTATTATATGGATATTTTCATATCTGCCTTATCCATCCGTCCACTCGTATCAGCCCTTGCAACTGATAAGATACTAGGATGATAACAGAGGCCGACTTTAATAACAATCATTTGGCATATCAAGAAGCCCAAGTCATAAGAAAAGACTCACGAATGGTACATACAATAACGTTGAAATGTGTTAATTTTTTTTTCATGCAAAGTAATTACCGTAACAAGAACAACAACAATCTACAGAACAAAAAGTAAGTCATAGTTTCTGTTAGCAATTATGAGAGTTATACCCGGTTTACCCCGTCGAACTCCCTGCTTTAAATACCCCAATAAGAATTTAACTGTCTTGAATCCTTGACCAAAATCAAAGTTCTGGAACCACATTTCACATCTTATTTTTGTATTACCCGGCGTATACTGACCTGTTAAAATTAATATCTTCACATAACATGCATAAACTTACCAATTCCATATTGCCCTTTGTGGTCATCAGGACCAAGTATAAAGTTTGGCGGATTTACAAAGTGATCAAAATTACAAGCGACTTTTCCTCCGACATCTCGCACCAACAACCATCCTAAATCATTATCACAGCCATTCCACAGTTCATTAATATAAAATCGACGTTCTTCTACCTCATATCTAAGTGTACATAAAATGTATAAAAATAGATAGAGAAAAATTCTGCTACATCATTTTTTACTTTTCGGAACTATTATTTCCCTCATGCATAACTATATACATGTACTTATTTTTTGTTATTAATTTTTAGCTATGTGCTCTCAAAGATTTGTTTTATTGTTTTTTTTATTCCACATTTTCGGCATTGATTGCTACTCATGTACTGGAATCCGTTATTGGTACTTTTAAGTGAAAATATTGTTTTAAAAACATCGTTATTCCTCGGATTAATTAAAAGGAATGGATACTGTCGTATCTTTTAAGTTACAAATTTAAGAGAGAGACCTAACCGTTTTTGCCGAACCGGGAGGCCCGCCCCTGAATCCGGCACATCTATTTTCTGTCTGACATTTGTTTACAAAACTTCAAAATAACGACTTAGAAGTAAAGAAACCACAAAAGGTATGCGTAAGATTACCCATCCATTGAAAAGAAGTTGAACACTTTGTTTTTATTCAGATCATCATAGCTGGAAGCCAGGAAGTTTTCTTTTGAGAACCAGTTAACTTTGTTCGTGCCTAGTCCATTGAAGTAGAAGACAGCAATGACGGATCCTGCTTTGGAAAATTCTACTTTAACCTTTGAAAAGAGAAAGGTCGTCAGATTTTAGTTCCATATAAAGGCCTCGTTAACACATATTAAAAGATACCGTCAAAGGTAAAAAGACGGGGGGATTCGTGAGAACAGCTACGTATACATAGAACAAATACTATAAAAATATTAGGGAAAGATTAGAAAACCACAAACGTAAACAAATAAAATTATCAAGACAGCACAACGAACTAAAGTAATAGCAAATCTTACCCCCCAACCCCCAATATAATTTGGGGCTACATCAGATGCACTGGTAAGCACGTTCTGCTACATAAAAGGAATCCATCACATTAAAAAAATGGAAAAAGGGTCGGTCTCTGTAATTGATAAACAAAGTTGTGATTACGGCTGTAAAACTTTTATAGTGATATTAACAAAGACCGACAATAATACACCCGTGTTAACAAAGACCGACAATAATACACCTGTGATAGTAATTTTGCGCCATTGAGAAAGCCAACGTACATACCATATGTACAAGAGTTACCCAGTTATTATAGGTTGGAGACGTTGAAAAATGTTACTAAAACGGAAAGTTCACAAAATTCAAAATCATCACGTTTGATTCCAATCGTCCATTTTCATCAGAGCAAGAAGTCAATAGAAACAAGAGTTTGTGCATAAAACACCATGTAATGTTTACATATATACAAATTTCAGTCATTGAGATTAATTAAAGGTTACCTTGTCAATGTTATATTTATTCCAACTATCTATTATGCTGCTTCTAACGTGCTTCTGTGCACAAACTGTGGAAGACGTCGTGATTCCAACATTTACATTTGTGACACTAGAGGATGAGGTCTTCCAAGAATTAATAACTGATTGACCGTTACCAGCACATGCAAGGAAGATCGTTGTCCAAGCTATCGAGTTTAATAATAAATGGTTCAGATAACGAAAAATAATAAATTGCGTTTTAGTCAATGCAATATGAAAACATATACAGCCAAATAATATCGGGGCATTCAGACAAAGCGGAAAGTCAAAATGATCAAAATCTGAAAACACGCTGAACAAATACTATATTTAAAAAAATGTTTTGCTATATTTCTGTTCGATAAAAAATATCTTGTTGATCCAAAAGGTTCTATTAATCTAATTCAACATTTTTTAGCTTGCTGCTGTGGCATTTCTTGGTTGATATTTGGATTTTTAAATGTGATATTGTTAAATAATAAAGCTGAAATTATAACAAGAGTGGACACACTAAATGTCTCACCTGAGTACGCACATGGACACAGAATAAAGATTATCTGATACCCTACTTTGTAAGTCAAATGAAAATCCGTTAAAAGAAATAGTAATGGTCAAACAAAAATTTGTCTGAAAAATCTCAAGCATATCATTCAAGCCTAAAACTGTGTCCAAGGTCAACTGACAGGTCTCAGAATGGTATGTACCCACTAAAAACTATCTATAGACAAAAGGTCTAAATACATTAATTAGCAATGTCAGTAAACACTAGGGACGCCACTGGGCGGAAACCAGAGTTTGTTTACAGTATACTGGTCCCAAAATAGGCTGGAGAAGGTTGTAAAGAAGCGGAATCCAGTTTTCAAATAACTTCCCCTAAAACTGCTCCACCTGGCGTTTACTGACATTGCTACATTTACAACATATCTTGAAAAATGGGCTTATTTGTAAAAAATGGGACCAGAGTAGCCCAAGCCTAAAATTGTGGTCATGGTTAGATATCAGACTGAAACCTACTTGGCAAGAAGGTTCTACAGACTATATACAGTGGATATAGGTATTACAGCTACAGCGAAATTGACTTAATCATGAAAATGTGACTCAAGTGTGAAATTTAGGTCAAGGTCTAAGACAGCCATGTACCCACCAAGGACTATCTATGGACCAAATATGGTTGGTCTATGTATTGCAGTTGCTAAGAAATGGACATTATCCCAAAACGTGAAACAAGTCACGCAAGCATTAAATAGATATTAAAGGTAGGGTGTCAGATTTTAAAGTAGTATATACCTACTAAGAACTTCTATCAACCAAATAATATGGGTCTAGCTAGTACAGTTGTTGAGATATAGAATAAATCAAGAAAATTTATATTAAGTCACTCAAGCATGAAATTCAGGTTAGGTTCAGCTGACAATGTTCGGAGGCAGGTGTTGGACTGGAATATAGCCCACAAAACTATCAACAGACCAAATAAGGTGGTCCTAGATATTACAGTTTCTGTGAAATTGATCTAATCACGAAATTGTAACACAAGTCACTCAAGCATGAAATTTAGGTCAAAGTCCAGAGACAGGTGTCAGACTGGCATGTGTCTACTAAAAACTCTCTATTGACTATATATGGTGGGCTAAGGTGTTACATTTGCTAAGAACTGGACTTAATCACGAAAATGAGACGCAGGTCTCTCTACCATGAAATTGAGGTCAAGGTCAAAAGGCAAGTGTCAAACTGACATTTACCCACCAAGAACTATCTATTGACGGTGGGTCTAGGTATTATAATTGCAGAGAAATGGATTCAACCACAAAAATTTGACAAAGTCACTCAAGCATGAAATCTAGGTCAAGATCCCAAGCCAGGTGTCTGACTGGCATGTACCAACTAATAACTATCTATAGACCATATATGGATGGCCTAGGTACTAGTATTACAATTGCAAGACAAGTATAATGCGATAAACTTTATCCGATAAGGTATCTGTGCACCAAAAATCTTAAGTGTAGGTATCAAAAGTTATTAAGGTTTTAAAAAAGTTTATGTGGCCGGATAATAATACATATATCTCGCGTTTCATGACTTTTCATCACGGGCGAGACAATAAATAAAACCACTAAGGCTAGCTTATTGTGATTTTAAATCCTTTTATTCATGTGATAATACTAACTTACTTGAAGCTCTCACGTTGCATTTTGTAGCATCCAAATCTAAGAAAGATTGTGCAATTCTAAATGAATTATTTCATAAGTGCAAAATTTCTATGGGCCTGTATAGATTAAAAGCTAGGGCTATATCTTTCCTTGTATTAGAGAGTTTAAAAAACAGCAGTTAACTCAATAGGTATAGTAAATAAAAAGACCTACAAATGTCGCCTACTGAATACTCGCTGTTAACTGATGATCAAAATAATGTTTTCTGACACAAAATACAATTAATTTTGTCATAAATACATACTTGAGAAAAAATAAAAACAAATAGTTGTACTAAAACTCTGAACATGTTAATAAATAAACATCATGTTTAATATGAAGCAGTTTCGTGTATAATAAATGGCCGCGAAACATTTTTCATTGATACTTTGAAGAATTTTAAATATTTTATGATATACTTCGCTATAATCGCTATATTATAACGGTTACACCTTGTATGCAATATTTTTTACATACTGAAAGTTGATTAACTATCCCATATTTGAAACTACTTTTTATGAGATTTTATCGAAACTGAAAATGCTGTAAAGAAACCAAATATACTTTGAATTCGTCCTATAGCATTTTTGAACATTCAACGACATGGTCTTGCAATTTTGAATCCTAAAATATAAAGCTGAAACAAAGATAAAACTCTCATTTGAATGTCATAATCATATAGCTATATGTATTTTGAGCTACACTTGTGTACAACCTGTATTTGAAATTTAAATTTCAAGGGTTGTGGTCCTTTAATTTATTGTTTAAACGTTTTTGGAATGAAAAATAGCAACCTACCCTTAACAGATTGTGAAAGTAATCCATATATATTATCTTGCTGGCCTAATAAATTGTCTATCATGGATTGTGTCTGCGTACAGCATGATTCCTTTTCAAGGCTAGAGGGTTGACAACTGGAAGAATTTTTCAGAGCTGAAGAAAATATGATCACATTATTTATAAAAAAAAAACACATCGATATGTGATTATATATTTAGTAGAATTTATCAAAAAGGAAACACAAGATTTCAAAACTACCAATATTAAAACAGGTTCCTTCTAAAATGGAAGTTCAGTTTTTTTTTTAAATATAATGATGGCCTTTGTGAAAAAAAAAATAAATATATATTACACATTTAAAAAATTAGGTATTTCAAATTCAAATCTTTAAGTTAAGATTCTTAATACATTTCTAACTAGGTTTCTTTTATTTTTGGTTTCTATTAGTTTAGATTTGCTTCCTAATGATCTGTTTTTGTCTTACACTTCCGGATTTTTTTTTGTAGACTAAGTGTCCTTATGATTGAGTATTATAGTTAACCCACTAGTTTGGGGGGAGTGACCATATTATCACAGTTAGTACTTTGAGCTACCCGTTAGATTTAGAATTGTTTTGTTTAACAAATGTCCAGTAAAAAACCCAGTTTAACTAGCCTTTATGTATGCATGTTCAAGGCTCTAACATCCTGAATTTCAGTGCTTTGTTCTTCTATTTGTAAGATTGATAAGTTTTTTCATTATTGATATTGTTAAAATGTTTTCATTTTGAAATACTATGTTTATAAAGAATTTCCGCTCGATGCAGCAGAGGTAAAAAACAAATAGCCACAGTAACCCAAAATGTTACACGTGATGTTTATAGAGTAGATTTAAAAGACTATATACACGAGAAAGACATACATACTGTTATATAAAACTGTTTGCGTTTTCCGATATTCTTCAGTTAAGTTTATTGCTATTTCTTTAGCCAAAGATAACTCCTGATAAAGTTCAGATACATATTGTTCCAATTGTTGACGTGCTCTCCTTTCTTCGGTCAATATAGAAGTGATATTCATGTCATGATTGTCCGGCAGCTGACTATTCACCAACAAAAACCCAGATACATCAACTATGAAAAGATATAACAGTACAATAAGGATCATTCTGTAAATTTCCTGAAGATAATCAGTATTTACCTTTTTGGGGTTCATCAAAGGTATGAAGATTTAATTACGACCGATCAGAAACATCCTTTTGTTAACACACGTTACATTTTTTCATATGATGTTTTTTCCACCTTTTCAAAATCAACAATTCATTTAACAGATAATGAAATAATTTGAAATAGAAATTGCGTTCCGCTCATCTTATCGCCCCTTTCGTGAACCTCATCTTTGAGCCTGACTTATCTTTCCTATAAATTTAAAAGTTAAAGTCAGTATTCCGTAGTGTACAGAAGTATATTTATTTGGTTATAACAGTTTATAGCCAGAACATGCCAATATTCGAGATTTTTTAACATAATGAGACAGGCATTTAACGGTAGCAGCACTTTCAGCCAAAATGTGTCAAATGTTTCATGTTTGAAATAGCAAATATATCACATCGGAAAAAACTTTTTAACTTATTTTGGAAAAAATTAGCAAATTTATTTGCCTTTGCTTTTTGTCTGTTTCGGTTTCATTCAAGTACAGATGAAGAGAGCTTTTCCGCCGAGCTGTCCAAATTAAATGAAAAGCTATTAGAGTCCTAAAACAGATGTACTTGGTAACAACATTATAAGCATCGAAGCCTTCCTTGCTTTCAAATGGTAATATGAAACATGAATGGTTTCATATATATCTAATTTAAGATTATCTTAACAGGTTTTAAAAAAAAGCGGCACAATTGGATGCCGACCGGAAAGCCTCGGTTTTGATGTAAGATGCTAGCTTTTGGTTCATTGTAGAAGACTTACATGAAGAACACTAAATGAAAGTGCTGTTCACTTGCTTTTGGATTTTATTACATTGATTTCCTGGACAGGGCTCGGCCGCTGACGCAAAAACTACTGAAACAGGGGTAAGTTGTTCCAATGCTGAACATTTCAAAACGACCTTGTAGATCGATGTTTCCAACATCTGATCTCTTCCATCTTTCAAAGTTTTGCTGTTTCTCTGTCAACTAACATGACATTTTACTGGAATTGACATAGGCAACGTGGAGGGTGTCTTATAAGAGGAAGGAACTGCTTATCCATCCGGTCCACTTGAGATCACCCCCGGTTTTTAATGGGGTCCATGTAGCTCATTGTTTACTGTGGTTTCTATTGTTTGTTTGTTCTTGTGATTTCCAATCTACATTTTGTCTTTGTTCCTGGATTTATGATTGTTGGATGGCCGAACGCAAGTCCTCTGAAACCATTGACAGAAATCTTTCAAAGCTTTAAAGGATTGTTTGCCATCATATGTAGTGTTTTATAGACTTGTTTGTCCTTTTCATTGTTTCCCAGTTTTTGCAATGGTTTCACGAGTCTGTCTTCATCTTATCAGTTTGATTGTCCCTTAGGTACCTTAAACTATTCTAATTTTGAAATACACTTATAATTTTATCTATGTCCCCGTTGTACAACTCTATATATATTGGCGGGGGACATGTCGCTACAGCGAAGCAATCTAGTAAATATTGTTGTACCGATATTTCTATATTTAGTTGTTTCAGAGAAGAATTTTGTTAATTGTTTTGCTTATTCTATTTTTAGTAATGTGCATATATAGGTCAGAGGTCAGGACCCCCAGGACAATTTGAAAAGGGAACATCTAAGGGCCAAAACATATCAATTGCCCTATCAGTTTCAGAGGAGGAGATATTTCTTCCTGATTTTTCTATTTTTGGTATTGGTGGCCATATTTGTTAGAGATCCGGACATAGGATACAAATTTAAAAACGGGATCATCTGAGGATCATTCCTCTAAGTTTGGTCTCAATTGCCGCAGTAGTTTCAATATTTTTTGGCCGTTTTTATATTTCTAGTAACAGCAGCCATATTTTTTAGAGGTATGGACCACAATTTTGATTGGGGGAAGATTCATTGAATAAACTCAACTATGGTTGGCAAGTAAAATTCATAAAGAAAACATCATAACAACAACAGTGCAGCCATTTGTTGTTCTAATAGGCCTTATTGTTTCAGACAAGATCTTTAAACACATTTTTCATTGGTTCTATAAAATCAAGTCTTGTGTTGCTTTCGTAGCCATTTCTATAAGAGGACACTCACCTGCAAAGGTGATAATTATATAATGAATATATCCAGAAATAATAGGTTACCGGTATATACACCCCGGGTAAGGGTCAAATTTTCTATGAATACATAAAGCTTATACACAAGAATAACTGTCATTATTTTGTGTGTATTATTATTTAAATTACTTTATTTTAATAAATTTACTTGATTCGTTTCTACATGTCATATGAAAGTTAATGAGGATATAGTTGATTGGCATTTATGAAGGATATCTATTATAACTGGTAATCATATTCTATTAGATTGGCGATTAACAGCATACCAGATTGGATGCTCCAAACATTTGAGGAAAACTTGGTTTGTTGTCATTCAGTTTGTTTTATCCATGATTTGTATTTTGGTTTGGTTTATGGTGATTGTACACAACTTTTAGCACAAGATGCTATATCAGGCCGGTCAATTTTTACTGACGAAAGAAGTCGGATAATCCAGAAAGAACAACTGACCTATATGGCAGGATAAACTGCCAATCCTTGTCAAGACTGGAGTCGAACATCAGTTGTATTTGAACTCACAACCTCAGTGTGGACAGGCTAGTGATGGTTAGTATACTTATGATGAACTACCTACAATACACAGGCATAGAATAGCCCTATATAACTTTAACATGTAAAGAACCATGTCTTTTGGCCAACAGGCCAAAAAATCCGCCCTTAAAATGTTTATGAAAATATTAACAAGCCAGTAAAAATAAGGTACTGATGATAATGCTATATCATTTGATCATAATGGTAAACAGTGCTAATTATTATCTGAATCAAATTTTGACACTGCAAATACCCATGTCTATCTTTGTTGAGACAAAAACTAGAAACGAACTCGGGTAATTTAAAATGTTTAAACAGTTCAAGCACACTTCATCCACAAATGGGTACATCAGACAGTAGAGAACGAGAGATATTACAGCACAGGGAAAAACAAATCTAACATCATTCATTATGATATTTTACTTTAGACGAAAACTAACAGACCCCATAAAGGTTGATTCTATACGAAAACTAGCAGACCCAATAAGGTTGACTCTATACGAAAACTAGCAGACCCAATAAGGTTGACTCTATACGAAAACTAGCAGACCCAATAAGGTTGATTCTATACGAAAACTAGCAGACCCAATAAGGTTGACTCTATACGAAAACTAGCAGACCCAATAAGGTTGACTCTAGACGAAAACCAGCAGACCCAATAAGGTTGACTCTATACGAAAACTAGCAGACCCAATAAGGTTGATTCTATACGAAAACTAGCAGACCCAATAAGGTTGACTCTATACGAAAACTAGCAGACCCAATAAGGTTGATTCTATACGAAACCTAGCAGACCCAATAAGGTTGACTCTATACGAAAACTAACAGACCCAATAAGGTTGACTCTAGACGAAAACCAGCAGACCCAATAAGGTTGACTCTATACGAAAACTAGCAGACCCAATAAGGTTGATTCTATACGAAAACTAGCAGACAAGGTTGACTCTATACGAAAACTAGCAGACCCAATAAGGTTGATTCTATACGAAAACTAGCAGACCCAATAAGGTTGACTCTATACGAAAACTAACAGACCCAATAAGGTTGACTCTATACGAAAACTAGCAGACCCAATAAGGTTGACTCTATACAAAAACCAGCAGACCCAATAAGGTTGACTCTATACGAAAACTAGCAGACCCAATAAGGTTGATTCTATACGAAAACTAGCAGACCCAATAAGGTTGACTCTATACGAAAACCAGCAGACCCAATAAGGTTGACTCTATACGAAAACTAGCAGACCCAATAAGGTTGACTCTAGACGAAAACTAGCAGACCCAATAAGGTTGACTCTAGACGAAAACCAGCAGACCCAATAAGGTTGATTCTATACGAAAACCAGCAGACCCAATAAGGTTGACTCTATACGAAAACCAGCAGACCCAATAAGGTTGACTCTATACGAAAACTAGCAGACCCAATAAGGTTGACTCTATACGAAAACTAGCAGACCCAATAAGGTTGATTCTATACGAAAACCAGCAGACCCAATAAGGTTGACTCTATACGAAAACCAGCAGACCCAATAAGGTTGACTCTATACGAAAACTAGCAGACCCAATAAGGTTGACTCTATACGAAAACCAGCAGACCCAATAAGGTTGACTCTATACGAAAACTAGCAGACCCAATAAGGTTGACTCTATACGAAAACAAGCAGATCCAATAAGGTTGACTCTAGACGAAAACCAGCAGACCCAATAAGGTTGACTCTATACGAAAACTAGCAGACCCAATAAGGTTGACTCTAGACGAAAACCAGCAGACCCAATAAGGTTGACTCTAGACGAAAACCAGCAGACCCAATAAGGTTGACTTGATACGAAAATTAGCATACCCAATAAGGTTGACTCTATACGAAAACTAGCATACCCAATAAGGTTGACTCTATACGAAAACCAGCAGACCCAATAAGGTTGAATCTAGATGAAAACCAGCAGACCCAACAAGGTTGAATCTAGATGAAAACCAGCAGACCCAATAAGGCTGACTCTAGACGAAAACCAGCAGACCGAATAAGGTTGACTCTATACAAAAACCAGCAGACCCAATAAGGTTGACTCTAGACGAAAACCAGCAGACTCAATACGGTTGACTCTAGACGAAAACCAGCAGACCCAATAAGGTTGAATCTAGATGAAAACCAGCAGACCCAATAAGGTTGAATCTAGACAAAAACCAGCAGACCCGATAAGGTTGACTCATTACGTGTGCAAGATATATGTCAAGTTACATTCTGGAATACTGATGCACAAAAATAATTACAAGCAAAGATGAGAATTTATACATTTCTTACTTTGCACAGAAAAATATACTCCAAATAATTTATAAGAATATAAATTTGCTATAAATAAATTTTATATATTTACACAGAGTATATATAGCACTGACTGAAACTATGAGGTTTTATTTCAATATACAACTGTATCGTACAATTTCATTTTCATTACCCCAAAACAATTGAAATGATTTATATTTTTGTTATCAACACATAGCTTATAGTAGCCCTTTCCTTTCATACTGAAGCACAGTGATTGAAATTTAGATTTTCCCTCTTTTGTGAGTACGTAGCAATATTTCTATTTAATTAAGATAGTTAAATTTTAGATTTTCAACATGCAAGCTTCATCGAGCATGTTAAAATTGAAAATTTAACCAATGAGGATGTACAAATATACCAACATACAAATAATTAAAACTGAAGGAGAATTCATTTCTTTTGATTATGACATTTGATTTCCAAATTGAAAAAAAATGCTCTTCTTCAGCCATTTGATACTTCCAAAGATCCAAAGATGTCACTTACATTACATCAGAAATCAATTTCTGATCAATCAGTGGTACAAATATTTGAAGAAATGTTCGTAAGATACCCGGTACTAATTATATGAAAGAAATTGTAGTAAATGTTTGTACCATCATGATTCTATCCTTGGTTTATAAAACAGTCATGTAAGCTTCAATTCTTTCTACCATTAAGATTTCATTAGTCAAATTTTTAATTTCTACTTTACAGTTTGTAGTCCAACCAATTAACATATCTATTTTGAGTTTTTTCCATCATATCACATCAACTGTTTTGTCTTATAAAACCTTTTCATCTTGCCTTCCCTGTTTTCGTATAAAAACACTAACAGATGACTGCATACTCAAGATCCTCAAGTTGGTTTTGCTGAACTGTCTGTATTCCAATCATGATCCTACCACAGACCACATACAATCTTTGACTTATAAACATTGTCACAGTCCACTTGTGACCATTTCTTAATATAAAATCGTATCAGACACCAGTTTTCTACTCAGGTCTACTGTAGAATTTCACTTGATTACTTAGTCCTAGTTGAACATATGTAACAGAAAGATATTTGTCAGTAACTGAACACTGTATGATATCATCTTCTCCATTACACATTATACTATGTCTTTGGGGATTGTAACAATGTAGACATGTTAAGGAAACTTAAAAAGATATAACAATGTTTTATAATGGGTTAAGCTTATCATGATAAAGTCTGTAGTACTAGTACTAATTTTTAAATAGTCCTGCTTTTGGAAAAGGTAGGAGACCAAAAAAATAAATATAGATTCTCCTTCTGGCATGAGTGAGTTATGGAATTTCTCCACCCGAGATAGTTAAATTTTAGATTTTCAACACATGAGCCTTTAGCGAGCATGTTAAAATCTAAAATTTAACTATTGAAGGTGAAGAAATTCCATAACTCACGAGTAAATTGAAGGAGAATCTGTTTCTCCTATGATTTTCGACAAAAACCTCAAGAAAATGTCGTTGCTATGTAGTTTGTTTACATAGACGTCATTTTGGGACTTCTAAAGTTTATGGTTCCGATAACTGGATAAAAAACGGCGGTAATTCCCACGTAGAAATTTAATCACCGGGAAGTGGTTAAAAATATTATGTATTTTTATCTCACCGATTAAACACGCCAAGAAAAGGAGAAATAAAAATAGAAATGGTAGGATAAAATATCAGTACTTTTATACTACTAAAATAACGAGGTCCAATTTGTTAGCCGGCATGACGTTAAAACGACGAATCAAAGAATTCAACTTTATATATAACTAATATAATATAGGACAATGGTGTTGATTAAAAATTACACCATTCCAGGCCCTTTCGTTTTCCACATAATTAATATTACCAATAATTAACAAGTTCCGGGTCCAATACAATACCAATACCAATATTATATGTCACATGTAGTTTCCAGTTGTAGTAAGAAAACCAGGATGGGTTCAAAAAGAAAGATTTTGAAAGCAGAGAAAACTGTGCACCTTATACTCAGCATGACTATATCAGGTGACAATACGCATACTAAAAATCCTGGCTAAAAATAAGGCGTAGGTACCTTAATTCAGTCACGGACCCATGATGTCGCGGGTATGTTCTAGTTTTGTTTAAATGTTATCATACTGCACTTTTCCCCTTTATGGACTTTTTTTTATTTACGGAGCCATTAGAGCACAATCTGTAAATAAAACTGGCAATTTTCCCAATCCTCGTGAGAATCACCAGTTATCATTATATCAGTGGAATCTCATAGTAACTGCACTTCAGACTTTGTTCAAATTAAGTAATTGTGTATATGTTCATCTTTTTACTATTAATCTTCTGAAACTGAATATACGTATTCCTACCACAAACGAGGAAACAAAAGGGCAAAAAAATTTGGAAAATTTAATAAACAGATAAAGGATATAAGATCATTTTCTGCCATCATCTCCAGTATTACCGACAGTGGTTCATATGTCTTCAATGTTTCCTTATCTCCAATCATAATTAACTTCTTCTTAGCCCTGGACACAGCCACATTTAACCTTCTGACATCCTTCAACAATTCCCCAGACTACAAAAGATAATGAAATTGATATTATCTATGTATAATTAGGGGCAATTACTTTGATCTGAAAGGATCTGCAGGGGAAGATCTTAGTTAAACATAGTAATAACTATATATGGTAAATATTTCATAACATTCTTAAAAATAAGTAATGACATGCAACCAATTCATTCTTGTTCATTCCCTAAAACTAAAAGTTGATTGACAAAGGGATGACTCCATGGCTCCAGCATCTCTGGTTCCAAATAGAATAGGCTAAAATGCTGCCACACATGCCGTTCTTGCACCTGCCAAGTGGAGAGGGATTAGCATAAGTTGGTACAATTTGTTTTACAATCCATATTCCAAATATTAAATTTGTAATCAGATTGGCATTTCAATTCAATAAAAATATTGGAGGTCAAAACAGGGAATTTCGTCTATTTTTTAAAACAAATACTTTGCATGTTGCACCTTCCAATACTATTTTAAGATACAGTTGAATCTTGTTATCTCAAAGTGCAAGGGACCATGAAAATGGGTTCGCGGTAGCCAGAGCTCGACTATAAAGAAGTTTGAAATTCTTGAGTTTTGGACAAGGGAGATAAACCTTAAATGACTTCCATATTCCTTTCCATGAGTTCACTGATTGTTTTTACTTGTTTGTTGATTTATTGTTTGATACACATGTTTATTTGTAATTGTTATAAGTAGGACGATCACATACTGTAAGAAGACTTCGATTTATTGATGAAAAATTTATTTTTATCACAAAATCCGATAATATCACTTCGACACAACTGAAATTTCGACTCATCAAATTTCGAGATAAAAGGAATTAAAATGCATAAATTATACTGTCGGCTGGTCGGGACCAGAAAAAAAGTTCGAAATAACCGAAATCTCTACTTAAGCGACTTGACGTAACGATATTCAACTGTACCTTGTTGTCTCCAGCAGATTTATTCCTAAAACTCCTGGTAAATGATATGATAATGATATCCTTGTCTCTGCCTTGGTATTGGTCTACAGTGTTCACTTCTACAGAGTGGTCAGGCAAACTGTCATGGATAAGTCGTACCTGGCGTCTGTAAGGGGCAATAACTCCAATATCTTCTGAGGAAATTCCCCCCTGAAACAATAACATGGAGATCAATTAAAAGTATTGAGAAATTGTCAGGTACCAAGAATCTTAAACAATTATATAATTATTCCTTTCACTTTCATTAAATATTCAAAGGCTGTTGAGTCTGTCAGGATCTGTGTTTTAGCTTCTGCTTTCTGCCAAGATGGCTGAAACTCAAGAGGAAGGTGTATTGTGGATCTGCCCACAATTGCCAGTTTGGTCTCACTACTTACTCAAAATCTACTACTAATATTTTTTAAATTTTTATTATGTATCAAAGAATCAACCAGCAACTTTATCAAATTTTGATTACATACTTTGTTAATATATAGTAGAGGTCGTCCTGATCCTGACTAACATTAACTGGCCAATTTCAATCTGATTACTTTTTACCTCCCTTTGTTTGCAATCAGGCCTTATAAAAGTGTTACACTGACACCAAAGTGTTGTTTATTGCTACAATACACAAATTTAACTGTTCACAAGATTACTACATGACTAGAGAGTTTCGATGTTGTTTTTCCCAATCTATTTGCATTTCCACACTTCTCAGCCGGGTGGTTAAAAATTATTTAATTTCCTGAACCGCTATTCACAAATTTTACTTTTATCGGAATGATAAACTAGAAATGACGTCCATGTAAACAAATTTTGTAGTAACGGCATTTTGTTAAAAATCATAGGAAATACAGATTTTCCTTCAATTAACTCTTGATTTATGGAATTTCTCCACCCTCGATAGTTAAATTTTAGATTTTAACATGCTCGCTAAAGCTCGCATGTTGAAAATAAAAAATGTAACTATCTAGGGTGGAGAAATTCCATAACTCACTTGTACCTGAAAGAAGTCTATATGTAACTTATGGAACTTTTTTATATCATATGTAAAGTTAACTATCCACACAGCAACATTTAGAAATCAGGGGATGTAATAAATATGAAATTGGCAAGTGGTTACTTTTTCAATTGTTGCTGTTTTTTATTTTAATATTGGAGATAAATGCCCTTCCACTTTTATACTACATGTAAATCTGCCTGTCTGACGGTCTCTCCACTTTAATATAAAATAATCTGTCAATCTGCCACTCCATATTTATAAAAGTGAAGAGTCTTACCTTTATACAGCTGCTTACTAACTCTTGGACAAGTTTACTCTCCCCTACATTAATAACCATTCCTGAACTATCTTTAGATTCTACAGCTATTATCTGCAAAGTATAACTGTAACAAATCAGGGTGGCTTTTATCTGAATACTTGTGTTATGACAAAGAAAATTACTGGTTAATAATTTTTTTTTGTACAGATAATTACATGTGTGTCCAATTTTTTGGTGCCAAAAGACATAATTCTCCATCTGAATGAACCATACATAGGCATCCTCGAACTATGTTTGCTCAACACCCACAGATTTCTAAAACCAGGTCATTTTTCTCTCTCAGTTTTTTCAAAAAACAAACCTTCAAACAGATTTTTTGGTTTTTGGTCCCAACATTAATAAAATCATGTTATATAGACTTAGGATTTTGAACGGCAGATATATAGGAGATATCTTGGGAAATTTTACATGTTTTACTGCAAGTGGTAGTAGTGTTGTAGACTATGCCATTGTAAGTGAAGATCTCCTTTCCTCAGTTCGTCATTTTAAAACAGATGATCTAAATTATTTATCAGACCATACACAAATAGAATGTTCTTTGAAATGTAACTTTAGTTCACAAACAAATGAAGATATATTCTCAGATAAAAGATGGTCTTCAACTTTTTCCTATTATTGGGACCAAGAAAAATCTAAAATCAAGTTAAGTGACTTTATATCAAATAAACAAGTAATAGAAGATCTTGTTGATTTTGAGCTGAAAAACTTTTCAGATGATCAAAAAGGTGTTGACGCGGCAACTAATAAATTAACAAATATTTTTTATAGAATGTCTGATTATTCTTGTAAAATAAAGAAAAAGAGAAAAACTAAGAAAATAAAAAAAAAAACAAAAATGGTCAGATAATTCTATTTTAGAGTTGAAACAACAAATTAATTTTATAGGAAAAAATATGAAAATCAAACCATATAATGAAGAATATAGAACAAGGTACCACACACCTTTAAAGCAACTAAAGAGGGCATCAAAATTCAAAAGGGCTCAATATAAACAAAATTTGTATAAAAAACTTGAAGGCTCATTTACTCATGATAAACAGGAATATTGGTCTATATTAAAAGATATGAAAAATGATGTAACACATAAGGAAGACACTGAAGAGGAAATATTTAAAGAATTGACTCCTCTTGAAAACCACTTTAAAAATCAAGGAAATTGTAGTACAAGTAATAAATTATTCCAAAAATATGTTGAAAATAAAATAGAAAATGGTGAAAACAACATAAAATGGAATGAGGACACTGATAAACCTATAACTTTTGAAGAGGTTAAAATTATCCTCCAAAAATTAAAATCAGGCAAAACTAGTGGACCTGATAAGATAATAAATGAAATACTAAAATACAGCAAAGATGTCACGCTTAAATCTCTAACCAAACTTTTTAATATGATTTTAAAATCAGGATATTACCCCCAAAAATGGGAAGAATCCTACATTATAGCTCTACATAAATCTGGAGATAAATTGAATCTAAATAACTATAGAGGTATCTCATTGATGAGTTGCCTCTCAAAAGTTTTTAGTGCTATTCTTAATGCTAGTCTCACAAAATTTATGGAAAACAAATATAATAATTCTCAATTTGGATTCAGAGGTAACCATAGGACTTCTGACAGTCTTTTTATTCTTAAATCTCTAATAAATAAATATCTTCATAAAAATAAAAAAAAGTTTTATGTATGTTTTGTAGACTTACAAAAGGCCTTTGACTCCCTTTGGAGAAATGGCCTTGTTTATAAGCTTAAAAACTTAGGAATTGGTCAAAATATGTATAATATAATTAAAAATCAGTTTAGGAATACCTTGGGCTCTTTAAAACACCAAAACTTTATTTCAAGTCCATTCAAAATAGATAAAGGAGTGAGACAAGGAGATTCTATTAGTCCCACTTTATTTAACATTTTTATTAATGACTTAAGTGACATATTTGCTAATGCTGCTTGCGAACCTTTAACATTATTAAATTCAAAAATTGGAAGCTTACTGTTTGCAGATGACCTTATTATTCTATCAGAGAGTAAAGAAGGCCTGCAAAATAGTTTAAAAAATCTCTCAGAATATTGTGATAAATGGCAATTAACTGTGAATGCCAATAAAACTAAAACTATGATTTTTCAGAATAAACCTGTAAATATACCAACTTCATTCACAGAGTATAAAAATATTCCTATTCAGAATGTAAAGGAATTTAGATATCTGGGATGCTTAATAAATAGCAATGGTAGTCTGACAAACAGCACTGTAGATATGACAAATAAGGCCAGAAAAGTACTCTTTACTGTGAAGGGGTACACATCACACTTAAGTCAAATTCCTGTGAAAGTTTCATGCAATATATTTGATACACTCATTCAACCTATTTTAACTTATAATGCTGAAATAAGCTTCATGGACCATTATTTGAAATATTATAGAGCCAAACTTAGAGCTCACAAGAACAATTTAGAAGTAAATATCAATATGTTTATAGATAAAACACCTATTGAGAAGTTACATCTAAGTTTTTGTAAAAATACACTTGGAACTAAGAGAAGTTCCTCAAATCTAGCAACTAGAGCTGAACTTGATAGACTACCTGTTGAATCTTTTATAAAAACACAAGCTATATCATATCTTGCTAGACTTTATAGCAATAATATTAACCCAATACTAAAGGAAGCTTTTCAACTAACAGAAAAGCTAGATGATGAGGGAACATATTCTTGGTACACTTTTGCAAAAAATATTTTGGAAGAAACTAATATACAAAAAGACCAGTTAGCAAATTGGGATCCAATAAAAAAATTAGGTCATGTTAAAAAAATAATTAAAAACAATGTGAATGAATATTATAAAAAAATAACTATCAGTAAAATAGAAAATTTAACAGAAGACAATAAGTTATTCTTTATATATAAAAGTATTAAAGTAACAAAAAATCAAATGGAGTTTTACTTAAAACATCCAAATAAAAAAGTACGTCAAAACATAACCAAATTTAGAATTAGTGATCATAAATTATTGATTGAAACTGGGAGATATTTAAAAATTCCCAGGCATTTGAGACTATGTGAAACCTGTAACGCCATAGATGATGAGCAACATTTCTTTTTAAATTGTACAATTAACAAAAAGGAAAGAGATAAATTACTTAAAAAGCTTTTAGATTGGTATCCAAATTTTATACTGCTTAACAATAATGAAAAACTAATAAAAATTTTAAACCCGTCAACACCTGAAGAAATTGGGACTGTTGTCTCTTTTATAGATCGGTCATTAGAACTGAGGAAGGGAGACCCTAGTTAGTTTTGATAATTGTCCACACTTTCTATGGTATTGTTCCATTAATTAATATAAAATGTTTATATTACTTATTATGTCATTTGATTGTTTGTTCCATGTTCTTTATGTCAATTTATGAATATATGTATGTCATTGTTATATAATGTATTGTACTGTATGCCATGGCTGTAATAGTCTTGAGTTGCATTAATAAACTATAAACTATAAACTATAAACTATATAAAACTCTTATTAAATCTAGCTAAAATTTTCAATTATGTCTTGTCAAACAAGGCTTTTCAAATATCATCAGGTGTGAAAAACGGAGACTGATTATAGATGATTGACCGTAACTGTTTCTTCATTAGGCTCTAATGCCTGGAAATGGGTTCTTATAAGGCCATTAAAAAACTAGAGTTATAATAATAATAATAATAATAATAATAATAATTTATTTAAAGAGGGTAACAGCATTTAGTATACAATACTAATCTCCCCTGTGGACCTCGATAAAACAAATTAACTCAGTATTAAATATTAAATTAATCTAGTTTCAACTGAATGGAGAGCTATAAACTCTGGAGTAGAGAAAGAGTTTGACGTGAACACAGTGTTCTGGTATAAGCAGTCATGAACACATACCAGTTTTATTGAGTAAACAAAGTGCAATATTGTTAAAATTCCCAATTTTTTCCCTTATTTCCATGATTTTCGTAAATTTCAAGGACTTTTTCAGACCAGGAAAGCCAAAACACAAAATTCCTGGACTTTCCCCAAATTTCTTTGGGAACCCTTTTCAAATTATTTTCAAAACTTTTTCACTTTAGAAACTAATGTACCCATTGCTATTATCAATGTTGTGTTGCTTTGAAAATTACTGTAGTCACAAAATGAAACATTGCAACATAAAATCCTAACCTTAGATGTATCTACAAACACTGCAGCTTTGTATGGTGTATCACTAAAAACTTGCTGTAACCATTTCTCTGTTGTAATCTTTATATCTACTTCTATCTGACCATTGGCTACATCATCAGATCCACATTTTAATGCTCCATCATATACTAGGAGATTACTTAATGCCATAATCTGACTATAAAATATATTACCAAAGTCAGATTAGAAACAATGTTGTATCATGAAAAAGTACATAGAATGTAAATGTCATATAGACTGTGGATTAAATATATTTTGTTGTAATTTCCATGGTTTTTTGTGAATACAGTTAAACCATAATTACAACTACAGTCAAACCTGTGTTTAGCAGTCACAACTGGGACAAAGGTAAAGTGGCTGCATAAGACAGGTGACCGTTTAATCAATTTTTTTACACTGAATGGCAAATCCGGATTTTGGTTTCCGGTCCTGAACAGTCAAGATATTATCATTGTCAAACATAAAAAAATGGCTGGTCGACTGAGCTGAAACGATGTTTTACCCACAATCGACCGTTTATGAACGATGCGATTGATATTTTGAAAGATACTCAAGCTCTACAATTAATCAAAGATGTTTTTAACATGTCTAGAAATAAAAATGGCCGCTCAATTCAGGTAAATGTTCAAGCTAGAATATCATTTTTGTGACCGCTAAGAGAGGTGACTGCATATTCAAGTTAACTTAACACGTAAAACTCTTTGGGCGGACTCCTGGATGACCGCTGAAGGCAGGTGCCCGCTTAATAAAGTGACCGTTAGGGCAGGCTAGACTGTATTCAACAAAATGTATATTTACTAGACAAGAAGCTGTGTGACAGCAAATCAGTTTTTCCTATATTACTTTGGAGACACCTGCCTGCCTACCAATTTAATTTGAAAACAGATTTTTAAGAATTTACTAAGAAAACTAATTTAATAATAGGGATGATATTTTCTTATAAACATATTTTATGAACCTAAAATTCCTGAGATTATTCAATTTGACATCATGTGATGATTGTATTCAAGAATTAATATCTATGACTGTAATTTTCACGCATGCTGGTCTTTGAAACAAGACACTCAATTATTCAAAAGAAAATTTAATACTTATAAATGCTGACGAGGTCAAATAAATCTATCAGGGTAACATAAAAAGGCTTACAGTAACCCCTTAATTTTTTGGAGAATAGCTATTCTGATGAGATAGGTATTGTAACATGATAATGAACCATTACTTTGTAATTAATAAATAAAACAACAACTCACCTATTCATTCTGTACTGCAAATTCAGTTCGTATGTACCTCCTGAATCATCTAACATGGAAAATAAACTCTGGTCCATACCCAATGTTCTAAAGGCAATTTAATTGTGAAATATAAATTCTCTGACCATAAAGTATTTATCAACATTTGACAAAATATTTGAATAACTTTTATCATTATTCAGTATACCTAAAATAAAAATATACCAGTTTTTGTCTAAGAAAGAATCACTTTTCAAGAAAAACAGGTATTTACTGGCTTTACTGAGACTTTTCTCACTTTTGAAGACCTTACTGTGCCTTTTAGATGAAGAACAACAATGAAAACCTGCTTGAACTTTTGTCACATATATTTTGGAATCTTGTATCAAGAATTTCTGAACTATTTCTTTTCTTTCATATTTCAGTATCAATTATGTATTAGTGTTATTTTTTTTCCCTTTTTGTTTGATTTTGTTTACAATGTGTTTTGCAATGGTTATTTGTTTTTTTGCTGTTCTTTCTCTCTTTTCCAATACACTGCATCTGTACAAGCTACTTAATAAAAAATACCAAAGACTGAAGTCAGCCAATAATACCTAGCCTCTTTACTCTGTACAACAGGTGGAAGTTGTTTTGGATCTCCTACCAATACGAACTTATCTGCACAAAACAACGGTCCCAGACAGGCTGGCAGGAGTACTTGTGATGCTTCATCAACTATACATACATCAAATCTTTTCTGTGTAAACACAGGGTTACCGATTCCTAGACAGCTTGTAGCTACCACTTTCTGTCAGAACAAAAAAGGATTTATACAGGAAGGATATAAGTTGAAACTTTTGGGGTATGGAGAGTGTATGGACATGTCTTCCTGCAGACTGTTTGCGTGTGAGCTAGCACATTAAAAATTGGCTCAGTGTATCAGTCTAGTACAAGGAAGGGTTCATATTCACAACTCATCGACATGATTTCCTCTTCATTCCATTTACATCAAGATGAAGTATTAAAAGAAGATTTTTTTTAATCATTGTTTTGAAGATATATGTCAGTTACATCATTACATTATGGGGCAATGGATTACACCAAACTATTCATCTCCAGTGAGTAAATCAGGAATGAAAGTAAAGAAAGACATCAGGAATATGTTTCAAAACAGAGATCAAAAAATTATTTTACAAAATTATATCCAGTTGAAGTTTTATTTTCTCTAAATGTTATAAAAGTTCAGTTCTAGTTGGTCGAAAGCAGTTATGAAATTTTTATTGCAAAAAAGATAATTTCCAATTGCGATTTTGACAAATAATCAATGACCACACTTTGATTGTGGCATCTACGTGTAGTTGGTAAAATGGACCACACAGTTCATTGAAATAACTGACAATTACAAGCCTGTCAACACATAGTTTATTATGTTGCATCCTGGCCATGGTCTGAAGTTCAATTTTGATCTTAATAAAAATAAATTCAGTGGTTTTCACTCCATTAGTTAAAATATATGTTTTCATTGAGAAGTAGATAGTGAATTCTAATTTATACCTGCTGACTGTAAAACTCCCTGAGATCTGCTACTGACTTTAACTTTTGTGTTAAAATATTTGCCGAGTATTTCTGTATCTTAGGGTGGATTTTACTGGTTTTCCCAAGACGGACAAACTTAATGTCATACTGTAAAATAAAATGTATAGTGAAAAGTTGTACTCCCAAAAATAGTTAAACAAGATTGCTATACGTAGTCATATGTCCCCCGCCCCATACATAATTCAACAAATAAAATTTGTCCTCGCCAATATGAAAATGCATGACAAGTTAATTGTTGAAGTGTTAAGTTCCTAAAGAAAACTGACACAAGATAATATGTGAAAAATGCAAACCATCCTGCAAAATACAAAATCTGATGACTAATTTCAGAGGAGTTGTGTCCACATCGTATGCATATGATACACTGTCCCATAACTCCTACAAAAATAAATAAATCAAAATGGTGGTATAATATGATAATCTTCATATCATAGGTAAGAGTCCTACAAAATATAAACCAAATCTGCCAAGTAGTGTCAGAGGCATTGGGTCCACAAAGTTATTGGGACGGACGGGTGCAGACCATTACTAATCAGTCACGTTGTGGCGGGGATAAAAATTTAGAAAATAGTTAAATTTTAAGGAGATATTACATTCTTATAGACATGATGTACAAAGCATATACTTTAAAAACACTTATTATTCATGGACACTAAGTTTTGTGGATTTCATGGACAGATCAATCCAAGAATGTAAGAACCCAATGAAAAAACTAAGTTTTTATTAAGACTGTAATGGTCATACACATGCATAAGTTTTTAAAGAAAATGTATTGGACATAAAACTGTTTATTTATCTTGTAATATGAAACTACAACAGCTGTTCATTTCAAGATCTTTTTAAATTCAAAATCCACAGAATTAAGAACCCATGAATATGCCATTTTAAAAAAAATCACCAAAAATTAATGTGAACAAAAATATCTGATTTCAACATATATGAGAAGACATCTAGAAAACTGACATGTCAGTAAAGGCCCCTCTAGGATGTCAAATGGTTACACATGTTTGTTTGTTGTTTGCTTAATGTCCAGTGGCAAATATTTCATGCTTCTTCAGGACTATAACCAGTTCAACAATTTATCAAACACAATTCAACTAGGGTTGGGGCAGAACACAGAGGGGAACCAATTTTGACTGTCACTGTAACCAGAGGCACCTAGGAGCCTGTATCGCTCACCTGGTTTACAAATAGCCCAAAAAATCTCATTTAAAGACTAGCCTGTTTATTTTGCCTTTTGAAGATAAAATGATAAATCTTTGAAGAAGGCCTCAAAAATAACATTTGTAGAAATTAACAAAGCTTTGGATTTGTTCAATTTGGAAACAAAAATTGCCAATGGCAATGTTTTAGCCATATCAAGAAGATTTGAAGACACTTTGTGGAGGACTTCACAAAAATCATTTGTACCAAGTTACAAATCATTTGCACTTATAGTTTCAGGACAGAAGATTTTTAAAGTTTAAGTTAATCAGTAACAAGAATTGCCCATGGCAGCCATGATTTTTGCCGGATAAAGTCAAAAAGAGGGATCTCAAAAAAATAACTTGTATCAAGTTACAAATCATTTGCACTTGTTGTTTCTGAGGAGATGATTTTTCAAATTACAGATTCTAGAACTGTGAGGGGCCCTCACTAACTATACCCCCGCTGCTGTTAATTTAATGGACAAGGGCATCCTTATCATGGTGAATTGTCTCACAATTTCTAAGTCCAACTGCGTATAACTGCGGAAACAAAAGGATATAAAATTATGGGAAATGGTATTTGATCAGGACATACTTCGCATGCGCACATCTACGTACTAGGATCTAACTGTATGCAAAGTTTCATTAACCTCTGATAAGGCATGTTTGAGAAACTGCGGGTACAAAAAAAATTTGGGGATAAACAGAATTTCTAAGTCCAAAAGGGTATAAAATTATGGAAAAAAGTATTGGATCAGGACATACTTCGCATGCGCACATCTACGTACTAGGATCTAACTGTATGCAAAGTTTCATTAACCTCTGATAAGGCATGTTTGAGAAACTGCAGGTACAAAAAAAAATTGGGGGATAGACAGACAGACGGACAGGCTGATACCCCCCCCCCCCCCAACTTTGTTTGTGGGGGATATAACAAGAACTGCCCATGGCAACCATGTTTTTCAACCAATCAAGATAAAATGAGGATATTTGTAGAGAACTTCATTAACATCATTTGTACCAAGTTACAAATCAGTTGCACTTGTGGTTCCAGAGGAGATGATTTTTAAAGTTCAACAAATCAGAAACAAGAATTGCCCATTGTGGCCATGTTTTTTTCTGGATCAAGTTGAAATGAGGAATCTTTGTAGAAGACCTTACAAACATCCATTGTATCATGTTACAAATCATTTTCACTTGTAGTTTCAGAGGAGATGATTTTTCAAATTTCAGCCAATCAGAAACAAGAATTGCCCATGTGGCCATGTTTTTTGCCCGATCAATACGAAATGAGGAGTCTTTGTACAGGACCTCACAAACATAATTTGTATTAACTTACAATTCATTGGTACTTGTAGTTTCAGACAAGATGATTTATTAAGTTTCAGCCAATCAGAAACAAAAATAACCCATGACGCCCATGTTTTTCATCCAATCAAAATGAAATGAGGAGATTTCATAGAGGACCTTTAGTATATCTTTCTTGCAAAGTGTGGTTCCAATTGGCCCAGTAGTTTCAGAGAAGATGATCTAAATCTGAAATGTTAACGACGACAACGACAGACAGATGGATGACGGACGCAAAGTGATGGCAATAGCTCACATGGCTTTACCAGGTGAGCTAAAAAGATGGATGGTTGGGTAGGGTCAGATAATTTTGCCTTCTATAGCAGCATTAGCCTATTCTTTTAAAAACTATAGAAGGGGTCTTTAGCATGCAGGGAGTTTTGTGTTCTCCATACATGTTACCAACTATGGTCCACGCTTAGGCTTTCCGCATTATGACCTCACAACCCATCAATGAGAGGGTCTCCCCTATCTGCCATCTGGGGACACACAAGGAAGCTCTGGGTTGAGCTCCCATGACCTGTCACACACATGTATATATATGTAGTTAGTTTTCATATATACCAGTATACAATTAAAGAGTCATAACCATAGACAGAAATCAGGGTAGGTAATTAAATGAATATTGAACTGAAAACCGAAGTCAATGTTAGCAGTTTATTTTTAATAGATTCCCATACCTTTGGAATAACAAAAGTGTGTACACCACTTGTTTCTTACCTTTTGGAAGTCTGAAGAAAACCTGTTGGAGTGGAATGAGTTACAACAGGACATGGCTAAAAGATTGGAGTAGTTAGATATCCATTCAACAATGGTAATCCAGAATGAGAACATCATACTGAATATTTTCAAATTAATGTATGCATTTAATACTGCAAATCTGTGGCAAATAACAACGTAAGATAAAAACCACATTTATAACAGAACATTACAAAAACTTAAAAAGTTTTTATCATCAAAATGTAAATCCTGTTGTCTGAATAAAAACACTTTAAATTTCTGAATATATAAAAGAAGCAGATAATATCAAATTTACCTTTAAAAGTTTCTGTAGGATATTATCTACTGCAGAATGAGTATAGCTGGTCAGTAATACAGACAATCCCAGAAGATTTAATACTCTTACTATCGCCACAATGGTTGCTGTTTTTCCTAAAATTAAAGTGAATTTCTTGCCACTATGCAAAATACAGGTAATTATAAGTGTGATTCTTAAACGGCAGTGGTATGATCTGCTTTTTTCTAACTAAATTTTCTTAACATTTTTATAAGACTTAGAACATCTCCACTTCTTTAGAAGTCTTAAATTAAATGTCAAGATCTTTGTTATTACCATGTAAATTTGCAATTGTCTCCTGACTAAAAATCAGTAAAGAATCAAACTAGATATAATATTGATCCAGTAGAGGATACAGGAGTGGTATTGAAACTCGGTAATTTTCATAAATATGTGTTATTTCAAACAAAAATGTTCAGGAGTTTTAGGTTATGCATAATCTTTACTGAAAAGTCCTAAAAACTCTATAAGAGTCCCAGGATAAGAGTCCAATTTAACACTGAATCTACAAGAATATCTATCCCATAAATCCTAAATACCTGTTCCTGGATATCCCTTTATTAATATGTAGTCTTTACTCATAAGAACCTGCAATAAAGAAAAGTCAAGCCCTTAAATGCACTGGAATTAACTTTAAAGACATTTGTGCATGTCAGTGAAAGGTTAACTAGAGGCCTAAGATCTGAGCTTAGAATGCTTGTACGAAAGGTTTAATCAACCTATACATTTTGTGTCAATTATCGGTTTGTTCGGCAAGAAAAAAAGTTTACAGAACCTCTAAAAGAAACCTCAAATTTCAAATTTCGGTTTCTTTGATAAAAGTAGTTACTGAGAAGATTTCATAATTTGACCAATCAAAAATAAATAATAATTTATGGCTGCCAGGTGAGCAGAAGATTAATATTTGATATATTGGAAAAAAACAAGTGAAGAGAAAAGCTTGTATTGTAACATCCAGTGGCAATTATCACATATATATCAAGACAAGAAAATGTTGATGGATATGAACCCTATCAATCCACCAGAACATATTATAATGACTCCGGGCTGACCAGTCTTTGATCTTATTCACAGATGCCATAAAAGCAACAAATACCAATTTTAATGTCTTTGGTTTGACCTGGCCAGGGTTAAAACCTAGGACATTCCACACTCAAGGCAAGCAAGTCACAGTTGGCGGTTTTTCCCACTGAATAATCTAGTAAAAGGACAATCTGTCAATGCTTGCTATAACACTGAAATAGAGTTATTTTTACATGAAATTTTCTTTTTTCCCAAAAATTATAACTTTGTCATCTTAGGATGATGAAAATCATGAATATTTTGCTTTAAGAATATTTTTGATGCAATATCACCAACAAGATCATAGAAAACATTACCATTAATCTGTAACAGAGGCAAAAATGTAGACATCTTGAGGTTTTTAACAGTAATCAGTGTTCTCCCCAGAAATTTTGGATAGCATCACATTTAACGTACTTTCCTATTTGTAGATACCGCTTTGGGCCGCGTCGCGGAAATGTAGACCTACAACTGCCTTGCATGTTTATTTGTGAATGATGTATAGTATCTATATTATAATATATTAAATGCAATAATTTGTTCTGTCTTTTCTTGTTTTTATTAAATAAAATAAATATTTATAGTTCATTATTTTTTAAAATGCC
Organism: Mytilisepta virgata; assembly: GCA_028015205.1. NCBI lineage: Eukaryota > Metazoa > Mollusca > Bivalvia > Mytilida > Mytilidae > Mytilisepta > Mytilisepta virgata. Next base: position 37,934,274 of record CM051520.1, read on the forward strand.
ATAATGTCTTCCCATTATCTACATCTACCAAATAGTGACCACCTTCAACTTATTGAAGATTACATGCATGTCACAGGAGCCAGGCATAGATTAATTAATTTACAATTTGAAAATATAATAAAAAAGAGTTCTTAACAAAAAATATGTACAGAAAAAAAAACAAACTCAGAATGAGTGAATAATATTGATATTTAGATAGATGGCTGCTTATAATCTTCATGTACATGTAATTGGAGTGAAAAGACTTTGAGTAAATCATATAAATCATACATTTATATCATGAGTGAATCTGCATAATACGTGTTGGTAGCTTGTTTGGAAAGATTCAATTGTCCCAAATCCGTTCTTTTTCTGCACATCGTCACTCGTTCGCACAGAGATCTCTTCATTCAATAATTGCTCCTGTATTAGTTGGAAAAGTATATTTTGGCAGCCTTTTGGTTTGCATTGGAATAGCCAATTTTATTTTTCAAAGTTTCATTCATTATTAGTTAGTCCTGGTTTCGTATTAGACAGTCAGATGTCTTGTTTACGTTTTGCATTTTCCCAGTCGCAATTTTGACCTTTGACATTGAAGTTTTCAATGACATAAGCTAATTAGTGTCAGCTTGGGGTCGTTAAAATCTTAACAGTTATATAGCTTAAGGGCAATTAACACCTGTTTAATCACTATTTAATGGCATAGGGGACTAATTACAGGTATAATCAATCAAGGGAATGATGTATTCTTTTGATCATAAGCGGCAATTAGGTCGTTCACGAGTTCCGCGAAATTTCAACATGTTAAAAAATATAGCATCTCGGCTGAAACAGATAGCATCTCGGCGACTTGGATAGGATCTCGGCGATTTCTGATAGCATCTCGGTGCCGAGATGCTAAAAGGGCCCAGGGAGAACACTGGTAATCCTACGTTGCAAATACATGTAGGTGCAATGCAAAACTCATCAAGGAAATTTGTATGATTTTTACCTTTAAAACAGCAGTTTTCTGTGGTTTGTTCAGTGGTTTGAAGATCTCTTTCACTACAAAAAAAATCAAGGTGCTGAAAGGGCACTGATAGAAATATTGGGATTGAAAGCAGTGTGAATATGTGTTATCACACAACATGTTAAAAGAAGATGACAGTTCTAATACTCCATTTATGTCATAAAAAGACATCCTTTTTTATTTTCATGGTTAATGAATTACATTATCAAAATATAATATAACTTCAATTGTCCCAGGAGGGTGAATTGTCAGTTGTAAAATGACCTCAGTGAAATGTGAGAGCTTTCATTTTGATTATCATGCATTTTTTTACCAACAAGCACCTGGGTTATTTTTGACCAGAAAAAACATTTCAATTATAACTATATGTTCTTAAATCATCAATGCAAAATTTTTTTCTATTATGTGGTAGATTTTTTAAAAATAGACAATTATTTATATAAAAATATCTACAGAAATTTTTAGTCAGATTCAATATCTGACAATTTGTCAACGATGGTATAAGACAAACATAGCATGAACATAATTGGACAAACATGTACCAGTAAAGGATTGCCCAAAATTTTAAACTGTATATCCACGCACAGATTAAGCTCAAACAAAATGGAAGTTCAAGGAAATGGCTGTCTTAGTTAAGATTTATGATTGTTATCAATCTTTCAGAAAGAAAAAACAATGAAATAATTTAACTTGTCTGAAGACTTGCAAAACAGTTAATTAACAAAACATATCTACATTGTACATTGTACTTTCTCCACTTGATCTAAAATATTGTATGATCTACTTAAACCACAATTGCTCCTCTTGAAAGACCTTGAATACAATGGGTATCTCAACTACAATTACTTTTTAAGTCTTTCTTGAATAACTCAAATTATCTCAAAATTGATAAAACCACCAAAGAAAGATCTGATTTACATGTAACTCTATATTTTTTTATTTATCAGAAGTAAACATAATGCAATGTATTATATTTTAACAAACATTCACTTTGAGATATAAGGAATTTCAAGTTAAAAAGCAAATAAACAAGAACTGAACAGTCAAGTTAACAGCTAATCGGGTTTTTCTTCATCACTGTTTGGATGGATGAATTGTTGTTTAACGTCCAGTGGCAGCCAGATGCATATCAGGATGAGAAAATGTATGATAATGAATATGATCCCTGCTTTGTACTAGACCGACATGTTGAACCAGATTTTTAATGTGCTAGCTCACGAGGTAACTGTCCACAGGAAGACATATCACCCACTCGGACACATTATACTGGCTCCGCGCCCTTCCGCACTCGAGGCGAGCACACTACCACGAGACCACCGAGGCGATTATATCACTGTTTGGAGCCATCCACCTGAATTTGTACATAGGCAAGCTAAAAACCAGACTTTTCTGTCGGAAAGGTAGAAAATTACAGGCATATTCATGTATACCCTATAAAATGTATCCCATTGAGCTACATGGCCAAGCTAATAAACAGATTTATCTGTCAGAAAACCTAGTTAAAAAGTTTCAGGCATATTTATTCTATAAAAATTTCTGCCTACCCCTCAGACTACTGGGTCATTTCCAGAAAGCATACAGCAGATTTTTAGTTTCAAGTGGACATTTTTTTTAAAGAAACTTTTAATCTCACAGAGCATTTAAGTAGAATCTCGGTGGCTCGAACTTGGGTCGCTCGAACACCATGGATTTCTAGACCCTTTACGAAAGTCCGGTCATTTTTTCCATTATGTCTATGTAAATTAACTCTCGATTTTCGAAAACTGATTTCTCGAATTCTCAAACTTATTTTCTGGTCCCTACAAAGTAATTTAATGTAACTTACTCTCAGTAACTCGAAGATAATTTTTGATTGTCGTACATGACAATAAAGTGTGAAAAACCAGAGGTAAGATCATTCAAGAAGGTGATTAATTTTCAGTTACAGGTCTTTGATAATCTACTTGATGTTTATCGGTGATTTTTTCTGAAATATGTTTAAACATCAAGATTTGATGTGTGGATGTTGTTTTAGCAATCAGATAAATAAAAAGGATGTAAATTAAAATATAAATTCATTGCTAGTTCATAACCAAAAATTTTTCGGACTTCGATGGCTCAAACTAATTTTCCAGACCCCTTCGATTTGGAGAAATCAAGATTCTACTGTACTATTTTTGCTGAAAAACTGCATAATTTTCTTCATAATCTACACTATATATGCTCACCTTTTTCTATTTCTGTCTTTGATAATTTTATTACAAACTCTGGTGACTTCTTCTGTATTATAAGTTTTCTCAGTTTTTCACTGCAAATATGTTATACAAATACAACAACTTATTATTAACCCATATTCCTGTCCTTTGTTTCTCATGCATATACCAATATAATCTCTGAGCTCCCATTCAATACGCAACAACTAACATATATTACTATCAAAATTATTTCCTTATATTAATACATTACATGAAGAATTTACATATGAACAGTTATTCTTTTTTTCGAACAGCTAAAAAAATCACTGAATTCCTGCAGTTGCCATATTTTCATTTTTGATAAAAAGCCACATACAAGTACAAACATCACATGATACTGGCTTCAGACAACAATTCAGTTATTTTGTCAACAAAACAGATCAGAAGAAATCACTATATATTGTTAACTTATTCAGAACTTAATTCTTTAAATGAAAGCATACTACATTTCTGTTTGGTCAATCCTACCTCCTTGGCTCATCTGCCATCAACTTTGACACGTTTGTGTAGAGAATATTTACTGTGCTAAAACTGCTGTAGCGATCTAATCTAAAAATTTCTCCTTCTAAATTCAACAGTCTTGGCAAACTTTCGCTGAAAAATAAATAATGTGTATATATACAGGATATTTTCCCATATTATATTGTCATTTTATCACTGTTTTATGAAATTGTCCTTTGATCTGTGTACCTTATAATTTTAAGTATAAAGTAACCTACCTGATATTACCTAAGGCCAAAATGAAATACATGTGTGTTTCCGGTTAAAAAAAACCCACCTCGATCTCAAACATTTTATTGACGTCACATCGAAAAAATTTTTAAAAATCTAGAATTTATCGGTTTTTCATTTGAATTAGCCTTTGAATCATGTCTTTAAAATATTTGATTTCAGTGGAACTTTTCAATGCAGTAAGCTTAAGTTTTTTTCAGAAAGATAAAATAATTTTCAAAATAAAATGTTTTTCCTACCTGCCTACTCTGTCATTTTGGGCATGTAACAAGAAATACACATATATTTCATTTTGGCCTAAGAATATTCTTTGTTTGCTGTTGCCCGACCCATACTTAGTAGGTTAGGGGTTAGGGTAGTTAGGCATATTTTTTTTTTTAATCATACTGATTTAATTCATGAACTCAATTGAACAAAAATAACATTATTTATGTGGCTCTACTGAATTGTCACACGAAAGGCAAATAATTTTTTTGGGTCTGGCCAATTTTGTAGGGGCAGGCAGGCAACAGCAACAAAACTAATTTTAATTAAGTCCTGATGCAAAACATTATAACTGATTCCATTACTTCATGAAGAAATGAAAGTAACTAAAATTACTTGGGGTAATTGTAATAAAAATATTGCCATTTACTGTCATTCCCTGGTCACATATCCATCTCAACATGTAGAATTCAAAAAATATTTTTTATCTCATTATTTTGTTGATCTGCATGTATTTTTGGTTTATCAACAACATGAAAACAATGCATAATTTATCAGTGATATATAGAATGTTACACCTGGGAAAGTTAAGGACCTAAAAATCTACGATACTGAGGGTAATGGCAAGAAAATAGGTCTCACAAAGTGCCCTCTAAATGTACTCTGCGTCGAACTTGGGTAACTCAAACATAATAGATTTCTGTAACCATATCAAAAGGCAAGTATTTTTTAAGAGTACAAAAATCAGAAAAGGCACATTGAAATGAAGAATATCCTTAAATTATTGTGGCATCCATATAAAATCATGTAAAAAAGTCATGTAAAATACATGACAACTCTGAAACAAATTTCACTTTTATCAAATATCAAGTAGCTCATACTACCACAGTTAAAAAAACCACAGTTAAAATAACAATCATAATCAAGGTTTTTGATACAGAAATCTTTCTGCAAAGGGAAGAATAATTTATTTTAACAAAATGATATTTTGATCCAGTTTAACAAATATTCATATGATTTGATTTCTAATCTTCACCGTCTTTCTTAAGCAATATCCAGACTATCAAATACTTGCTGTATACATGTATATGAATATACAAACTATCAAATAAAACCTTTCTATAGCAATATCCATATTATCAAATACATACCTTTCTATAGCAATATCAACATTATCGAATCTAAACCTGTCTATAGCAGTATCCACACTATCAAATACAAACCTGTCTATAGCAGTATCCACACTATCAAATACAAACCTGTCTATAGCAGTATCCACACTATCAAATACAAACCTGTCTACAGCAATATCCATATTATCAAATACATACCTTTCTATAGCAATATCAACATTATCGAATCTAAACCTGTCTATAGCAGTATCCACACTATCAAATACAAACCTGTCTATTGCAATATCCACATTTTTAAATACACCCTTAATATAAAAATATACACGCTCTCAAATACAAAACTTTCTGTAGCAATATCCATATTATCAAATCTAAACCTTTCATCAAAAATCCATATTATCAAATACAAAGTTTTTCTGTAGCAATATCCACTCTATTGAATCTTAACCTGTCTATAGCAATATCCACACTATCAAATACAAACCCTTTATTGCAAAATCGATATTATCAAATACAAACCTTTCTATAGCAACATCCACACTTTCCTCACTAATACCGACAACAGTACCATTACAAAGAGCTAAGTAGTTAGTTTTCTCTGTAGATATTATCATGTAATCATTTACTGCTATACCAATCATGTTAAGTGGGTTGACACTTAAATAAAAACATGTACCATTCTGTTAATTCAAAAATACATGTAATATGATAGGAAGATTTATCCTAACAAAATAAAAGAAGAATGTGTCAATGGGACATATATGCCCCTGCTTATAAATATGCAAGAGTCAATGTACTAATTCAAAGCTACAAACATTTTGTTTTCTTTGAAAATTAATGAGTAAGTCATAGAGTGAGCAAAACCGCATATTTGGCAATTTCCAATTCATAAAGGGGCATAACACAAGAAAGATCAAAGTGACGCCACTCAAATTCCAACTTGATCAATGTTTAGTGGTAATAAGCATTGTGTATAAGTTTCAAAACCTTTGGATGAGGCAAAGTAAAGTTTGTGAGCGGAAACACCAAATTTTACAATTTTGCAAATCATAAAGGGACATAACTCAAGAACACTGAAGGTGACGCCACCCAAATTCAAAGCTGATCTGTTTGGTGGTAATAAGCATTGTGTATAAGTTCATAACATTTGATTGAGGCAAACTAAAGTGTTAGAGAATGTAAACCAATTTTGGGACAAACGTAGAGACAAACGTATGGACAGATGGACAAGAGTAAACCTTAATGCACCCCTTTGCCTAGCAGCGGGGGCATAAAAAACTGAAGGTGAGGAACATGATCTTGATTTTAGATCAATTACAGCAGTTCATTATTTTCATGAAGTAAAATAACAAATAAGAATTATAAAACTGAATGTAAAGTTTCTATAAATCCAAAATTATACTTCTGTCAACAAGATTTAATCTTTTTTGTGATGTATGCAATCATATGATTGTGTTTAAAATTAATTTTGAAACCAACATGAGTTAATTTAGGAAGAGCTGTATGTCTCCTTTGTGGAACATCTGAATTAGAATCTTAAGAAATGATTATTAGATTTCTACAATTTGGATAAAAAGTAATCTACATGTATAATTAAGGTATCCTGAAAATAATTATGCCAATGTCCAAGATGTTCCATGAAACATATAGGCAATTATCACAGCAGTTATCACTAAACTTCATACACATTCTATACCAAACTTACTTTCATTAACCCTCTCTCTCCCCCCACCCCCCACCCCCCCCTAAAAATAAGTGATATGTTCAAACTTGGGTAATATATCTACAGATTTTTGCTTCAATTTATCGCCATCAAAATGAAGTATAGTTTATCATGATTTTCATTCATTTGTCTGAATATCTAATCACACTGCTTACTTTACTTACCTTTGTGTCTCGTCATGTCTTTTAAATGTAAGAACTACATATTCAGCTTTTTTATCTGTCTTATTCTGCACTATTCTCAGACCACTGATGCTGTTTCCTTCTTGTTCTCTAAAATGTTTGCGTAGATTTGAAAATGTAAGGATACGGAGTAAGCATTCTAAGAGAGACAACACCCCATACAACCGAACTACACTGGTTACATCTAGGTATTGTAATGATATTTCATCTAAAACACATCAATAGATCTAACATGAAATCAGTCATTATATATTCATGCCAATGTTAGTCAAACATTACAATCATTGATATATTTAGAACAGCTGCTTTTAATTTAATTCCATTATATATCAAAGACAAGGGTGATATACAGTATAAGCCTTAGGAAATACTATAAACTATCATATCATATGGACCTGATTTTTACAATTGTGTAAAAATAGCAGACATGATACTTCGCCAGCTATTTTACTATTTATAATAAAGGAACCATAAGGGACAAATCTTTAATTCTAAAAGCAGAAAATCAGGTCTGATTATAACTAACTACCAAATAGGAGATAAAATCTGCTTAAAAATATTTACATAAGGGGGAAAAAAGATGACAGCACAATGTACACTGAAGGTGCATTCTGTTTTTATTTATGTAATTTTATTTATAAACCTTTTCTATATTTCTTCAATGTTCTTTACCTTTTGTAAGCTGATTTACACCAGAGATCACTGATTCCACCTTTGTCAGTGCTGGCTTTGGTTTCTAGGTCCAATAACAGACACCAGTGTACATAAAAGTCCAAATGTTCCTGTAGTAAGTGGCCCAATGTGTTTGGGACCAAACTAGCCATAGATGAGTTCAAATTTCTTTGTTCTACAGAACTATAATAACACAAGAGTAAATATGACTATCTAAGTATATACATGTACATGTATCACATTTTTACTTCTCCGTCTTGTAAATGCCACAAAATTAACTTTTCTTACATTTTTTTTATTTATTTCTTTTAATGATGCAAATAAATAAATTTCTTATAGTTAACTGCAGCTCACATGCAGGAACTTCACTAATGTTCAAATTACATCAACTGTACTTAAAAAGTTCAGAATTTTGCAAAGTGACATCTTTTTACTTGTGTTTCAGACTGCATCTTTACTTTGATTTCTATTTTTTTTTAAGAACACTTTTTTATCTTAAATTTCTGAAGACAATTGAAAAATATTTCTTTGAAATTTCCCCCTAACTTTATAAAGTATTGTACAATTAAAGTCACTGGTAGTTAAAAAGTCAGAATAAGTCCAAAACACTTCAGATAAAGTAAACTAGAGGCTCTCAAGAGCTGAATTTAACTTTTCACCTTGAACAGGACTAAAAATTTAAGTGTTGCAGTCAATTTGGCTGGTTTTTCTATAGGGTTCTATGTTAAACTAAGTTCGGCTGTGGCAGCCATCTTGGTTGACAGTCCAGGTCAAATGGACACATTTATAAAAGAGAACCATCTAAGGGTCATTACTGCTAACTCTTGTTTCAACTGGCTAAGTTGTTTCAGACAAGAAGATTTTTAAAAGAATTTTCCCATAGGGTCCTATATGAAAATAAGTACGGCTGTGGTGGCCATCTTGGTTGACATATTTCTGAAAGAACCATCTAAGGACCAAAGCTGCCAACTTTAGTTTCAATTGGCTCAGTAGTTTCAGACGAAAATATTTTTGAGTGAATTTCCAAAATGGGTCCTATGTTAAACTAAGTTCAGCTGTGGTGGCCATCTTAGTTCACAGTTTACAAAACCGGACAAATTTCTGAAAGAGGACCTCCTAAGGACCATTGCTGCCAAGTCTAACTCCAATTGGTCAAGTGGTTTCAGACAAGAAGATTTTTCAATGAATTTTACCAAAGGCCCTATGTTATACTAAGTTCGGCTGTGGCAGCTATCTTTGTTGACAGTCCGGGTCATCGGACACAATTCTGAAAGAGGACCATCTAAGGACCATTGCTACAAAGTCTAGTTCTAATTGGCTTAGTGGTTTCAGACAAGAATATTTTTGAGTGAATTTCCCATAAGGTCCTCTTTTAAACTAAGTTCGGCTGTGGTGGCCATCTTGGTTCACAGTCCACGAAAATCAGACATATTTCTGAAAGGACCATCTAAGGACCATTGCTGCCAAGTCTGGTTCCAATTGGTCAAGTGGTTTCAGACAAGAATTTTCCCTTAGGGTCCTATTTTAAACCAAGTTTGGCTGTGGTGGCCATCTTGGACACGCCCCCTTTTTTTCTTTTTCTAGTAACAACAGCCTTGTCAGTTGGAATCGGGGATGCCAGACATACTTTGGGAAGGGGGCCACCCAAGGACCATTCCACCAAAGTTTGGTTCCAATTGGCCCAGTGGTTTCAGAGGAGAAGATCTTTAAAGGTCATGTTGACTTCTTTGTAGATCTTACTTTGTTGAACATTTTTGCTGTGTACAGTTTGTCTTTATCTATAATAATATTCAAGATAATAACTTAAAAAATGAAAAATTTCCTTAAAATTAACAATTCAGGGGCAATAACCCAACAAAAGTTGACCGATTCGTCTGAAAATTTCATGGCAGGTAGATCTTGACCTGATGAACCTTTTTACCCCGTCAGTTTTGCTCTAAATGCTTTATTTTTTGAGATATAAGACAAAAACTGCAGTTTACCCCCTATGTTCTATTTTTAGCCTCTTCGCCATGTTGGTTGGCAGGCGGGGACATTGGGCATATATTTTAAACTAGCTACCCTAATGATGCTTGTGGCCAAGTTTGGTTCCATTTGGCGCAGTAGTTTCAAAGGAGAAGATTTTTGTAAAAGTTAACGGATGACGGACGCCAAGTAACGAGAATAGCTCACTTGACCCTCTGGGTCAGGTGAGCTAACAATGTAATTAGTACCACTGTAGATGAAATAGACAGAAACAATGTAATGTCCAGCGGCAATTATTACACCCAAATCAAGATGAGAAAATATTGATGAGATATGAAGAATGAACCATGCTTTGTGCCAGACTGACAAACTAAGACAGATTTTTAACGTGCCAGTTCACAAGGTAACAGTCTATAGGAAGACATATCAACCCAACAAGACATTATTCCACACAAGCGGTTATGAAATTAGTTATAAGGATTTCTGATTTACTCTCTGGTGGTCTGATGATGTACCTACCTCTGAAAAGTTCTCTACTAAGTGGAGTGTGGAATTCATATATACATATCTCTAGTAACAGTACAAATTTCATTTTATTACCTTGTAAGTGATGGTTCTTAAACCATTCCAACATATACCTACAAAGATCTGGGTTCTCTTTCACTAAAGGTCGTAACAGTTACGATCAGTTGTTACTTGAATTTATTCAAAGGATTTATGATCAGTCATAACTCTTACGTCTTTTAGTGAAACAGTGCCCCTTACCACAACATTTAAATAGATCAAACTGTCTTTAAATATAACACAAGGAAAATCAATTAATCTGACATTAGTTTGTTTTTGTTTTCTTTTATTTTGTAGACTATATTAATTGCAACAAACCATTTACTTTGAGATATGAGGCATTTCAAGTTAAAATGCAAATCAACAAGACATTGCCTGTCAAACTGGCAGAAAACAGGGTTTTCAATCAAACCACCTGAAACTGTACATGGCCAAACTAATAACCAGATTTATATGTCAGAAAACCCAGTTAAAAAGTTTCGGCATATATACTACTGTAAATTCAGAAATTAGTGCGATGTTTTTATTATTGCAAAAAATGCGACAAGGTTGTAATTGCAATAATTTAAACTCACATATTGGAATTTTGTATATGAATGAAGTGGGATTTTTTTCAATATCGCAAAAATTTAAAATCAAGTTTTGGTCAAAAATTACAAAATCGCAATAATAAATGCACGCAATAATTTCTGAATATACAGTATATAAAAATGTCCCCCCTGGAACTACTGGGCTACTGGCCTATAGAACAGTGTACCACATACCTCTGATAAATACAACAATTGGTCAGTTGAGCACATTTCTGACAAGCCCTTTGATTATTTATTGGATCAGGTAACCTTCCCATTTGGTATGAAACTAAACCCTCATCAGATGTCGTCTTAAATACCTGCCGACTTAAGTAGTATGCCATTTCATTTCTCAGCTGAATCAGACCTGAAACGATGCAAAAAATTCATATACATGTAGCTTGTTTGTGAGATTACCTATAAGTTATGATAATTAAAAGATAGTTACAAGTATGTGTTGAATTAATGAATGTGTGATATATAGAGAAATTCCATAACTCACGAGTAAATTGAAGGAGAATCTGTTTCTCCTATGATTTTCGACAAAAACCTCAAGAAAATGTCGTTGCTATGCAGTTTGTTTACATAGACGTCATTTCAGGACTTCTCTAGTTTATCGTTCCAACGGTAATTCCCACGTAGAAATTTAATCACCGGGAAGTGGTTAACGATATTATGTATATTTATCCCACCGATTAAACACGTCAAGAATAGGAGAAAAATAAATACACATATTTACAAACAAATTATTACCTTCCAGACTATAAAAACATCCTTCAATAATATGCATAAAATCAGGTGTATTATTGTAGATTCCATATGAAACCTATGACCACTTTAAAACAAACTCTAAATCTTCTACTATTGTCTTGACTGGATATAGATTGAATCTCAAACTTCTTTGTTATACATGTATAAATCATCCAATGTAGGTAAGGGAGAAAATTAAATTCTCTCCCTTTTGTCCTCAGGCTAAAAGGGAGACAAATTTATTATCTCCCTTACCTACATTGGTTATGAAAAGATAACTCACTCTGGTTCCTCATTCTGTATATGAAACAACAATCTTTTAAAAAAAAAAGAATATTAAAATATTTCTTGATGAAAAGTTACAGGCAATTCTGACAGAAAATTTGGCAACATATATTAAGGTATCCGGACCATAATAGTTCATGATCGAAAATTGTATCTCGTTTTGACCGTCAATGGCTGAACCAAACAATTTAAAACTGGGATTTGTATATATATTTTTCTCAAGTTGAAACACACTTTGTTGCTTATATGGAGAGTCTGTAAAAATAAGTTAGTTATACTGACATTTCCGAAGTTTCCCGATAATTTCTGAGGTCATTTCAATTGCGTTGTATGGAACATCCGGGAACTTTTTAATAATCACGTGGTCATTTATGGTCCGGATACCTTAAAACAATTATAGATAGTGAAATGCAAGAATTCTTTACTTAATATATAATGTATTTTGAAATATTTTTTCTATGTTTTACCCCTTATGTTGAGATGATCAGCAGGAATTACTTTCATATCTGGTTCCCTGAGATATAATAATAAACCCTGTTGTGGATCCAGTCTTCTCTCAGAACTCATCACACTATATAATGTCACCTGAAAATAAGAAGACGAATTTGAATTATTAATTAAGATATTTTTTAATGCATACATGTATATTACCTTTGTTATGACAGATATTAATGTAAGCGATGTATTATTTTTTATTATATAATTAGCCAATGTCACGTGAGTTTTAATAATCATTTTGATCTTCAACCTGTTGCATTTTTTTACATACTGCAATTAATACATTTTTTGGCGACAAAAAAAATTAGGGGAAAAAAACAAATCCAACTTTCAATAATAATTTCAATCTTTCTCCAAACTCCATTTTTCCTAACTGATTATTTTAATCCTTTTACATACAACAGACAAAGATTCTTTAACAGAACCAAAACCAAACAAGAATATAAATGCCTACAGATAAATTTCCAATTTCATTTCATTGTTGCAGTTCATATCTATCTATGTAAACCGAACACCTATGGGATCGTAGAAATCGGCCGGTTTTCTGAGGTGCCGGTTTTGAGAGGTTCCAGACTGTACTGAAATCTGACATCATTACATATTTACTACATTTGCATTGTTTCTTTTTTAACTGTTATTAAATCTGAGTTTTTAAGCTTCGTCGTGAGTTGTTGGTAAAACGGCAAGTTAAAATCCTTTATTAGAACAAACTTTTTCCTGTACACTTTGTTTGAAATATGCTACTCAATGAAGAGAATTAGAGTTCGGCCAGTTTTGTAGAGGTGTAAACAATGTATTTCACAGGAATATATATGTTTTGGACCCGAAATTATCTCCGGTATTTGGAATTCAGAGGGGCCGGTTTTTGGAGAATTTATTTACTTGAAAACATAGGTGTAAGTTCCGGACCAAAAGAAATCTTTCGGTTTGCAGAGGAATCCGGTTTTCAGAGGGGCTGGTTTAGGGGGAGTTCCACTGTACAAATATTCATTATGATACTATTACTCCTAGAAGTGTACCTTCAACCTAACTTTAAGATGAACCCAAATATCAAAATTCATATTAATAAAAAAATTCCATGACTATTTATACACAAAATGTTCCATTTCACATCATGAGCTATTTGTATAACATGAATACATGTACTTATAAGTCCACTTATTATATTCTAAAAATCTGAATGAAATGAATTTGGTTAAACTGTTTTCTATTTATCATCTGGAAATTATTCAGAAAACACATAGACAAAAAGACATGTGCCTTACTATACACATCATATGGAAATGCAAATTCTGTTCTCAAATTTTTATGTCTATCATTTATCCGAGTATAAGTCTTTCACAGAAAATTTGGTCTGATTTTAAGAACACAAACCTGCCCTTTATGTTCCATGGAGTATGTTGGTCTGCCTGTCTTCAGTTCTAATGGAACAACTGACTTTTCAAAGTGACCTTTATTTTTTATCTACAAAACATAATTTGGTCTTAAATCAATTAAAATACATATTCAAATGTATGGTTTAAGTACATGTATCACTATAAATGTGATAGTATTTTAGCCTACTTTTTTGACATATACAGAAGGATCTTTTAACTTGCTAAGGTTGTTGCTCCCCCTTAACATATGGCAGCCACTTTTCATCATCCTCAGACTAGCATCATTTATTGAGACAATCCCAGCAAATAATGTTGATAGAGCATCACCAATTTAATCCATGAAATTTTCATCCTGTACAGGAATCAAACCAGGGGCCTTTGGCTTAATAGCAGTTCAACATGCTAACCACTAGACCATTTCTATCAAAGGAGCTATAGAGTCAAGAAAACATATCAAGAACAAAACCTCATGTAAATCACCTTGACTTCCACTGTTAAATCTATCTTTCCTTTTATACCATATCTGTAATAAACAAAAGTGTTTAGATTGACACTTATTAAATTCTTTCTGAACAAAATGAGAAAAATAAGTGATAAAGTATGATGGATGGATGGATGGATGGATTACTGTTTAACGAACAGTGAAAATAATTAGAAGCATATCAGGACGAGAACATGTTGAGGCGATATGAATATGGATCCTGAGCAGAAAAGCTTGCTTGCTCATGAGGTAAGAGTCTAAAGGAAGACATGATATTTCATCCGGACACATAATACTGACTCCGAGCTGTCCAGTCTTTGCTCTTACTCATACATGCCTCAAACTAGGCGGAAAAGCAGCAAATACCAAATTTAATGTCTTTGGTTTGACAATGTGGGGATCAAAGCCACTACCTTCCGCACTCAAGGCAAGCACTCTATTACAAGACCACAAAAAACCAGAGGCTCCATGGATTTTAGGTGACAACAACTGAAGAAGCGCTTCTAGATAGGGTCTGTAAGGAATTGTTCTACAGCGTCCAGTACTTCTAGATAAGATATATAAAGAATTCTTTCAATGTCAAATGTTAAAAATGTTAAACTAAGTCCAGCTGTGGCAGCTAGCTTGGATTCCAATCTGTGCAAAAACATAACTTTTGTAGCAGAAATTTATCCAAGGATCCTCATGCAACAAAAACATTTATTGGCTTAGTATTTTCTGACAAGAAGACCTTTGTACAAAATTCCCCATAGGCTCCAATGTTAAATTAAGTCCGGCTGTGGAGGCCATATTGAATTTCTGATCGGCACAAAAAAACATTTGTAAAGGTTCATCCAATGCTTATTTGTATATAAAACCATTTCAATTGGCTTGGTAGTTTCTGAAAAGAAGACCTTTATACAAATTTACCCATAGGGTCCAATGTTAAACTTGAATTTTAAGATCCGCACAAAAAACATAAGTTTTGTAGAAGTTCATCCAAGGATCATTCATGCAACAAATCAATTCAATTGGCTCAGTAGTTTCTGACAAGAAGAGATTTGAAGATAAGTCCAATTAGAATAAATTTTCTGCCCCTGGTAGCAATGTTGAATATCCAATCAGCACAATAAAACATATATTTTGTAAAGAACCATCCAATTAACATTCATGCCAAGTTTGGTTCAATTTGGACTGTGAAATGTGGATGGAGGACGGATGCAATGTGATGGTAAAAGCTCACATGGCCTTTTAGGCCAGGTGAGCTAAAAATATGAAAAAATAACAGTAACAGAATATTTACATGTAAATCAATAGCCTTTCAGAACACATTACTTCAATGTAAATCAACAGCCTTTTAGAACACATTATTTCAAACTATAAATCTGGTTTCAAATAAAATCATTATCATCTGTACATACCTTGGACACCACATATTTTCTTCAATGTCTTTGACCTGACTAATTTTGATGCCATCTTCTTTCCTGGAAATAATTTTTTTTTAAAAAGATTATATAAGATATCTTCAACAAAACATGAATTGCATCATGGGAATTATAAATACTCGTAAACATCTATATTTTAATTCATTAAAACCAGGTCACTTGCTGTTTGCCCTTTCATCATGTCAAATGTGATACTATGGTTAAAAATAAGTTATAATAAATGGAACACAATTTCACATGGTAATATCAACTAGTCACATTATTCCATGTGACCTGTTCTAATAAACAATGACCTATTGTATGTGAAAAACATCTTGTAGATCGTGTCTCAGATATCATTTCAGTTAAACCAATTAAGTTAATGTATTTCAATCAGTTGAACAATTCAATTTGCTACAGTCAATCAGTTAAACCAATCATGTTTCTGTTAATTAAATCTACTAAACCAATAAAGTTCATGTATTCAATCAGGTTAACCAATCATTTTCTGTATTTTAATCAGCTTAACCAATCATTTTCTGTAATTCAACCAACTAAACCAATCTAGTTCATGTATTCAATCAGGTTAACCAATCATTTTCTGTAATTCAATTCGCTAAATCAATCAAATTGATACATTGAGACGGTGAAAAACCTGTGACTACAAACCTATTACTGTCTCGGCCTGGTATTAGATTAGTGTATTGTTCCAACCATTTTCTGATCTGTGGAATATATTTCTTTATTTCTTCAAGTACTTCTCCTTCTGTGGTGTTCCCTTTGTACCTGAAATATTATAACTGTTGATTTAAAATATGAATATTATTCATGATAATATTTAATGATTGACCGGCTAAGTTTGTAATTATGAAGCCATAGTTTTCAATTCTTCAATGCAAAGTAAGATACAGCCTAGCATGAGTCCATGAGTACAAATTTTCAAAACCCCCAAATATACTTTTTTTTGGTTATTTTGTGGGTAAAATGACTAGCTAAAATATTGCATTATCAAAATATTTGTGAAATTATTTTTGCTAAAACTTTTCTCTTATTCTTAGTGTGACTGTTAATGTAGTTAATTTATGCATGAGAATTCTTGCCAATATTATAAGCTGTAATCTATATTTAACTTCATATCTCTGGTTTTATTTCACTCAATTATGTTTCACTCAATTATTGTCAATGTACTTATTAGCCAGATTATAAAAACCATCAGATTATCATGAAGATCACTAAAATCAGTTAAAAGAAAAGCTAAAATAATTTAGTTCATCATCATAGCTTCACCTGTAATATCCATGCAACATCAGAGATGGAAAGAATCATAAAATACATTTGTAGAACAAGAAACTACATTCCTCCCTAAATACATTTCTGAGTAAGTTTGTATTTTTTTCACAGAAAGTTAAATTGTTAAAACATAAAAACGTACATGTCATGTAAAAATTTGGTTTGTTTTACTGTTTCCTCTGCTTCCTGTAAAATATCTTTCTCTCTTGTCAGTTTTTTCTGTAAAACCTAAAATATCACATTTTACATAATTAATTACAGGCCAGTGCCAAAATATTCTGGACTAGGGACAGGTGCAAATAATATGCACATGCACGATCAAAAGAAAAAATCTATTGATTATTTTGGCATGACATAGATCAAGGTGGAAATCTACCATATGAACCATTAATCACATGACTTATTTAGTTAATTAAGTATCAACAGGTTACGCAAAAGACATTTTTTTTTTTATGTGACAGTAATTGAAATTCACATATCTTTTCTCTGCTCCACATTTTAAATCCTGATTTTCAAAACTTTATACATTCACATTTTAAGCTTTTTTCACCAGAAAAGTTTGGAAAAATTACGCGGGGAACTGCTGCCATAACTCAAATTCATAAACAAACTGTAGTACATTTTATAACGACGTGTACTTTTCAAAGCCAGTCACTAAATTTATTTTCTATTCAAATTCTTTTTTGTTTTAACTACACTATATAGGTAACTATTATGTTTTATTGTTACTATGACTGAAGGTTCTACTGTTATAAACTGTATACCTGCTGAAAAACACAGTGTATAATACTACCATATAACATCTGTATATTGCCAGCATCACAGCCCTGTAATATAACAACTTGGCACCTTATTACGGAGACACATTTATATTTATATAAGCATTTGTTTGCTACCGTAATTACTCTAATTATTGGATGGCCTAATTATTGGACACTTTTGAAAATTCAAGGAAAATTGAATTTTTTGATAACTCTATTTTTTCGACAATTTCAAAATTGTCAAAGTTACGATAGTTGTTTTCAGGTGGTGGCAGTCAGTAATTTTTACTTCTTAGGTAAGTTAATTACTTTCAGTCCTCATTGAGTGTTTATTTCGTCTTTCTAAACCATTTAAACTATCTATCTTAATACATTTGATTAAAACAAGATCGATTTTTAAGTAAATTTTATTGAATTTTTCCTACCTAGAAGTTTACTTTTGAAAAGAAATCCGAAACGAGTTCGGAACGGAATTGTGTATTTGTGTTTCTCAGAGAAATTAATTTAAAAAATTTGAAATGAAATGAATAATGTTTTTACAAAACAGATCCTCTTATCATTGTTAATAAGACATTTAAATGTAATAGTTATAATACGTTCTAAAAAGACTATGAGACTACAAACGTAACATGTAAAAATCATTTGTGAGATGCTCCAAATCCAGATCGTAAAAATAATTTGTGAGATGTCCACATATTAGTCAACAACATGGTGGGTCGTTTGAAGTTTACTACTGTTTTCATCTTCAACATTCAATTAACTATTAGTTTGAAGGTACAAAATGATAAATCATGAAAGCAAAATCAAATAACAATACCGCAAGTATGAACCATTATTTTGATTGATATTCTTAAAGTTCATTCACCAGGTCGATCATATGAAGTCAAAAAATGACAACGATGTGGACGGAAATACGAAAACTCTATTTTTTCGACAATCTTCCAATTTTCCTAAAAAATAGGTGTATTTTAGTGTCCAATAATTAAGAGTAATTACGGTAGTTTCTGAATCCCATTCATGTTTATATAAACCTATATATTAACTATATAACTCTGTGTCCTTTAATATGATGTATATGTATGAATATTTGTTTAAAACACACAAACAAAACTTCTGTGTAACTAATAATTCAGATAAATCGTTTAATTTGTTAACAGTTAATAAAAGTTTTATGCAGTATATTGACTGGCTGTGTGTGTTAATAACTGGACATTTTTAAATCTAATTTAGTACAAAATATACTCATACTTACAGAGAGGTGTGAGGCATTTCTACAAGTTGACAGATTCTATGCGACTTTTAGATGAACAACAACAATAATACTATTTCCTTGCTTCATCTTTTGTAATATGACGTTTCTTGAGTAACTACATGTACAATGTATATTGTTATTTTGTAAATGTGACTTACCTTAAATTTTTCATTTAGGATGCCCCTGTAAATGAAAAACCAAAAATATCATAATCGATTTTAAGAAGATTCAATTCCACAAAATTTAGAAAATTTGTTATAAAAATCATCATCAGGGAAATATACATGTATATATAGATTATTACATCATTACAAGTTGATTATCGGATTTATCTAATCGAGATAGATAAATTATTGGATTTTAAAGTCTGAGCCTTGGACAGGACTTTGAAAAATCCAACAATCATTGTGTAATGATGCAAGAATCTGCTGAATAAACCAAAATCCCCTTGGAATGCCTCCACATTCGTTATTTTGTATGTCATACTTATGAAATTAATGCACAAACACTACATGAATGCATCGGTTGGTCAAATGGAAGGAAAAAATTACAACTGACCACTTTAATCCAGAAAGTTAAATTTAATGAAAAATATCATTATATGTTTCAATGTAAGCAACAAATTTATTAGTAATGGTAAAAATATTTCTGCTTTGTTAAATATTTTTGTAAGTTTCATTTTCACATTTTCATAACACATGGGTAAACACATCACCAGCATGTTAGTCATCCTGAGAGCTATCACTTTCAATAATATATCTATGCTTTGCTTTTGCTGGCTGTGGCAATTCTGGAGTTTAGTTTAATTCTTAAAGCATACAATTCATGAGTTTGTTTATATGTTGCTATTCAATACTTGTGGATATTGGAGTTGTCTCCCATATGTATAAGTTATCCTTCCTGACAGAAGGTGTCTTGCAAAGACACCTTCTCAAAAGAGCAGATAACTCTGTAAATGGGAGAATGGTATAATTGATGGATTCTGAGAAATCAAAACAAGAAATTTGTTCCATGGGTTATGACAAATCATCAAATGAGATCATCGGCAGTCACACACTGATTAAATAATGATTAAAAAAAACTGTTCAGAAAGAGTTAAATTGAAAAAGAAATAAAGAAACAATTGTGTTATCAAAGATATTATAGGTCTCCAATTTTTAAACAGCACCATCCGAAAATAATGTGTTAAAGTAAATAACTAATTCTCAGAACTACTATCCCATGGTTCCCTACAGAAAACACTAAGACACGACTATTGTGGTACCTACTTTATCATACAGAAAATACCGGACAAGACTGTGTTGATACCTACTTTATCATACAGAAAATACTGGACAAGACTGTGTTGATACCTACTTTATCATACATAAAATACTAGACATGACTATTGAATTACCCACTTTATCATACAGAAAAAACTGGACACTTTCTCATGGACACCATTACTGTGATACTTTTTTTGATAGAGAAAACAACGGACAAGAGTGCTGCGATACCTATTTTCTCATATAGAAAATACTGGACACCACTTGTGATACCAATTTTCTCATATAGAAAACACTGGACACCTCTATAGTGATATCTACTTTGTCATATAGAAAGTAATTGATACCACTATTGTGATACCTATTTTCTCATAAAGACTGGACATAACTATTGTGATACCTAATTTCCAATTTAGAAAACACTGGACATAACTATTGTAATACTTAGCGTACTTCATTTATTCGACACTAAAATACACCTATTTTTTGGGGAAAATTGGAAAATCATCAAAAAAATAGAGTTTTCTTATTTCCGTCCACATCGTCATTTTTGGACTCCATTTTTGGAATAGGCAATCCAAATAATGTTTCATACTTGCGGTATTGTTATTTGATTTTGCTTTCATGATTTATCTTTTTGTCCCTTCAAATTAATAGTTAATTTAATGTTGAAGACGAAAACAGGAGCAAACTTCACAACGACCTGCCATGTTGTTGACTAATATGCGAACATCTCACAAATTATTTTTACGATCTGGATTTGGAGCATCTCACAAATGATTTTTACAACACGTTACATTTGTAGTCTCATTGTCTTTTTAGAACATATTATAACTATTACATTTAAATGTCTTATAAACAATGATAAGAGGATTTGTTTTGTAAAAACATTATTCATTTCATTTCAAATTTATTTTTGTGAGAAACGCGAATTCGCAATTCTGTTCCATACTCGTTTCGGATTTCTTTTCAAAAGTAAACTTCCAGGTAGGAAAAATTCAATAAAATTTACTTAAAAATCGATCTTGTTTCCATCAAATTTATTAAGATAGTTTAAATGATGAAATAAACACTCGATGAGAACAACGATCATAACTTTGACAATTTTGAAATCATCCAAAAAATATAAAAGAAATCAATTTTCCTTGAATTTTCAAAATTGTCTAATAATTAGGCTATCCAAATATTAGGGTTATTACTGTAATTTCCAATGTAGAAAACACTGGAAATAACTATTATGATACCTTCTTTCTCACACAGAAAACACTGGACAAAACTGTTGTTACTTCTTATACAGAAAACACTGGACACCACTATTGTGATATCTACTTTCTCATACAGAAATCACTGTCCCAGGACTCATCCTACCTACTTCTCATACAGTAAACACTGGACACCACTATTGTGATATCTTCATGTACTTTTTCATATAGAAAGCAATTGACAAAAGACTCTTGTGATACCTACTTCCTCACACAGAAAACACTGGACACACTGTTCTGATATCTACATGTACTTTTTCATATAGAAAGCAATTGACAAAAGACTCTTGTGTTACCTACTTTGCCACACAGAAAACACTGGACACCACTGTTGTGATACCTACTTTCTCATACAGAAAACACTGGACACAACTGTTGTGCCAGATAATAAAACATCAGGGTTCACTACAATTAATCCATCCTTGTCTGTGATGTGACATTTATCTCCTTCAAACTTCCCAACAATGTGCACAATATCATTCTCAAATACATGCGTATCAGCCCTAGAAAAATCAAAACAAAATCCAAATCACACATATGTTTTATTCATTTGTATTCCAAGAATAATTGAAAAGTTGTTAGTAGACCAAAAGTTCTTGCATTAAAGCTAGTGTTTGCATAATTAAGAATCAAAGTGCATAGCACTGCTAGGGTTAGGTTGCTAGCATTTGACTTTTATTTGTACAAACATTGCTGATGATTATTTCAATAAATATGCACTAATCAATCAAAGAAAGCACGAGTCGGCTAACGCTTCTTGAATTATCACTCTAAATTGAATTTTTTTAAAAAGACAAACGCATAATAATGATTTGATGAATTAAACAGAAATCAAAGGTCTTCAAGTTATTAAGGTTATATAAAAAGACAAAGTTTGGACAATTGTAGAAGGGGGTCATTTCTACAATACATTTACACTTGTAACAGTAGAGCATGATTTGTCTCCCAAAATTACCTACCGCACCAACCGGGGATCGAACCCGGAACCTTTGGTTCAGTAGTCCACCGCTCTACCGACTGAGCTAAAGAGTACTCCTTTAGCTCAGTCGGTAGAGCGGTGGACTACTGAACCAAAGGTTCCGGGTTCGATCCGCGGTTGGTGTGGTAGGTAATTTTGGGAGACAAATCATGCTCTACTGTTACATTGGCGCCCAACTAAAAAACCGACGATTGTCAAAAAGGGCTAGTTGGCAAAAGGGTTGAAGTTGGATATCGTCATCGTAGGACGATGACTCTTCAGGTGGGGGAAGTGTAAGGGGCTTCCCTTGATTAATATAGAAGTTATAGAACCGTAACAGGTTTATAACCACCCTCCATTAGCTGCGCTAGTGGAGTACTCCTTTAGCTCAGTTGGTAGAGCGGTGGACTACTGAACCAAAGGTTCCGGGTTCGATCCCCGGTTGGTGCGGTAGGTAATTTTGGGAGACAAATCATGCTCTACTGTTACACACTACATTGTGCATGTGCAGGTAGATCAGAACATAAACATTCAAGCTTTCAATTAAAATAAACCCATTATACTTTCGATAATACCGTTTTCTAAATTAATGATAAACACATTGTTTTTTCAATCTTAATGTGCAAGTTGTCGGCATTTCAAATAACCTGTATGCAATTCTATCACTGACCAACAGGTTTGACAAAATGAAGTCACGATGATCAGGTCAAAAGGTTAATCAAATACACAAAATACCATCAGAATTACAAGAAGAATAAGCAAATAATGTGCAAAATATGTTCTGTATAAGTTAACAATCACGTTCACAACAAAAATGGAACTTACCTTTGAAATCTTTTGAAAATAAACCTGATTGTAATCCTTCCCAAGATATCCATGCAAATGTAAACATTCAAAATCCTTACGCCGATAGCATTGTACATTTTAAAAGGCGCGAATACTTTATACGGCTTTCAAAACAAAAAGGAAATCGTCAATAAAACACACATCTTTTATTAAATAACTGGACAATTACACTTCTCGGTGTGTTTCAGTTACATTTCTATTAAAAAACAACTACAACAGCAACAACAACTATTAGGACTATTTTACCGCGGAATGTTTATTTTCTTATATGATATTCAAATATAAACATAGTCGTAATTCGGAAAATATGGAGGTTTCTTTGCGCATGTGTCATCTCAAAATCGAAATAAAAAGCTGCTTAACTAGCCTTGCTTAAGCTTCAATCCTAGATAAGCTTGCATATTTACTCATAAAAACATAGTTTCAAAAACTTCTGGTCCAACTTTTTCCACAAAACACCAGATTTCCAAAGTTTCCTTCATTGTCCAACCAAACGACCGACGGCATAAGGGTTTTGGTTGCTTAGCAACCTAACCCTAAAAATGATTTTTAAAAAACAACAAAAAAATATAACATAAATGGGTTGCCCTTTTAGTGTATTCATTGGTCCAGTATTGTTTATAAAATAATTGTTATGCACATACATACATAACTAACAAATTACCTTTTGCGATTTTACACGTGGGAAATGGAAAGATTTGTTTATATCTGAATGCGCATGTGCAGGGAAACGCAATCAATCAATAACGAACAGAACAAATTTACCAAAAAACTCCGTGGTTTTAATGTCAATTTGCACATTTAATGCATTATCGAAACAAGTAACAACATTATTGCATTCTAAATCAGTCCATACCAATGTACAAATGAAGATTTGACAAAAATGACGAATTGTTTATATTTTTTGCGCATGTGTTCTAGTTCTATGTTTGTTAAACACAACCTATGACTATGACAGTAATAACATACCTGATAAAGATCAAATTTTCTAAAATATCATCAACTTAAGTCGGCAGTCTCAAATAAAATGGGTATCTATTCACAATGTATAAAATAATACGACCTGGGCAGCTCAACAGTCAATACCAATGACAATGTTTTTACACTTTACTGCGCATGTCCGTATTGAATCAGCACTAATCAATCAAATAAAGCACGAGTCAGCTTACGCTTCATAAATTATCACTCTAAATTGATTTTTTTTTAAAAGACAAGCACATAAGAATGATTTTCCGAAATAAAATAAACAGTAGTCATAGGTCTGTAAGTATTTAAGACAAACTTGGCACATGGTATGATGGATATTAAATACATGCAAATTTTGTGAACAGTATATAAGCGCATGTGCAAGTATCGATCCCAAAGTTTAAAATTAACCCGTAGTGTAACAAATAATTACATACCAGAATAAAATTCTATAAAATATAATCAACTAGTCCACAGTCTTTTTTTTAAAACGTATATTTTCGCAACACAGTGTATCTGAGCTGAAGGTTCTACTACTCAACTTTACTGCGCATGTCTGTACATAAATATGCACTAATCAATCAAAGAAAGCACGAGTCGGCTAACGCTTCTTGAATTATCACTCTAAATTGAATATTTTTAAAAAGACAAACGCATAATAATGATTTGATGAATTAAAATAAACAGAAATCAAAGGTCTTCAAGTTATTAAGGTTATATAAAAAGACAAAGTTTGGACAATTGTAGAAGGGGGTCATTTCTATTTACACTACATTGACACTCACAGGTAGATCAGAACGTAAACATTCAAGCTTTCAATTAAAATAAACCCATTATACCTTCGATAATACCGTTTTCTAAATTAATGATAAACAGTGTTTTTCAACCTTAATGTGCAAGTTGTCGGCATTTCAAATAACCTGTATGCAATTCTATCACTGACCAACAGGTTTGACAAAATGAAGTCACGATGATCAGGTCAAAAGGTTAATCAAATACACAAAATACCATCTGAATTACAAGAAGAATAAGCAAATAATGTGCAAAATATGTTCTGTATAAGTTAACAATCACGTTCACAACAAAAATGGAACTTACCTTTGAAATCTTTTGAAAATAAGATCGGAGTCGAAAATATCCGTGCAAATGTCACAGTAAACATTCAAAATCCTTACGCCGATATCTGGTACATTTTAAAAGGCGCGAATACTTTACACGGCTTTCAAAACAAAAAGGAAATCGTCAATAAAACACACATCTTTTATTAAATAACTGGACAATTACACTTCTCGGTGTGTTTCAGTTGTTACATTTCTATTAAAAAACAACTACAACAGCAACAACAAATATTAGGACTATTTTACCGCGGAATGTTTATTTTCTTATATGATATTCCAATATAAACATAGTCGTAATTCGGAAAGAAATTCGTTTCTTTGCGCATGTGTCATATCCCAAAATCGAGATAAAAAGCTGCTTAACTAGCCTTGCTTAAGCTTCAATCCTAGATAAGCTTGCATATTTACTCATAAAAACATAGTTTCAAAAACTTCTGGTCCAACTTTTTCCACAAAACACCAGATTTCCAAAGTTTCCTTCATTGTCTAACCAAACGACCGACGGCATAAGGGTTTTGGTTGCTTAGCAACCTAACCCTAAAAATGACAAACATTAGACCTTTACTATACACTGAACAATGAAAAAGTAGCTGTTTTAATATGGAAACCCATAAAAATTGTTCTGATGAAAATTTTTTTACAGAAGTTCATTGACGATGATCCAAGAAGATAGATACTGATCCTTCTATGTCAACACTGATACACAGTTTACGGAAAAATTATGAAATATCACTCAATATGGTCCCTGTCCCAAAACATAATCCCAAAAATTTCAATGTCAAGGGCACAGATACTTTAATTTTACAATGTCTATCTATACAAACTGGTCCACAGAGATGATTTTCCCAGCCAGAATTGCTGTACTGGAAAGCATATTGGTATGTGTAATAAAAAAACCATAATGGATAAATCCAGATTGCAAAAAGCAGAATTCCGTTTTAAAACAGAAAAAAATTATGCCTGGTTCTATGCGACTTCTATTGCAATTCAGACAAGAGGCTGTCGAATGACAGCTAACCGGATTTTCCTGCATGGAAATGATGTTTGCAAATCTGGATTCCCAAACAGGATGAAGTAAAGAAATATAAATGAATTTTTGTAGGGTTTTGTAGGGTTCAGAAATGGAAAGGCAAAAATCAATCTTGACCTCCTATTTATAGTAAGTGACAAATATTGGAATTTTTGAGAGTATATAAGTACACACACATTTGTTAAGCAGGGGTTGGTAGGCAGAAATCATGAAGTCAATAATGAAAGAAATACGCCAATGAGATTATAACCTTATTCTATATAAATCCAAAGAATCTTGTGGTCACTCCAATAACTTTCCAGATTCCCACTTTCAAACAGTTGTTGTCTTGTAATATATGTATGGTCGATGGAAGAATGATAAATCGTCAATATCGGAACGGTGAAAGTGGAAACCGTCAATATCGAACTTGACCTCCATTTTGTCATCAGTAACAACATATTAAAATTTGAAAAGCTTTGGTTGAACAGTTCATAAGTTATCACACGGACACCACTGGAAAAGCCATTTTTCAATCTTTCAAGAACCATAACTCTTGAACGGTGAAAGTGAAAATCGTCAATATCGAACTTGACCTCCATTTTGTCATCAGTAACAACATATTAAAATTTGAAAAGCTTTGGTTGAACAGTTCATAAGTTATTGCACGGACACTGTTTGGCAGCCGCCAGTCCGCCCGCCCGGCCGCCCATCACCAAATTAATAACCGATATTTTCCTATGAAAATCCGGTTAAAAATTAAAATCTTATTCAATTTTTTTCTAAATCCATATAAGAATAACATTTTACACAGTGTTAAAAGAAATCAAAATCTAAGGGTATCACATAAAGACAAATACAAACCAAAATCCTGATAATGTACAAATCTTCTCCTGTTCACTGACTGTATCTATTAAGTGTAAAGTCACTTCATGATCATTTCTGTAAAAGAAAGTTTCCATTATTTTATATTTTGCAATTAATCAGCTGGTAAAATGTTGCCAACAGGTATTTCTCCCTTAATATCAAATTTTGCCAAAATATATATGTAGCTCAGGGATCAACACAGAAAAAAATTCAAGGGTTGAGGAAACATGAAATTTACGTCTGATCAAAATGTCATACTCTGCTTATTATATATTTCTTATTTCAACAGATGCATCATGATTGTTCTGGTATATTTTTCTAATGGAAGAAAAATCGTGGGATTGATTTTGATTACATTTTGCCTCTGGTTGTCTCGGATTTGATCAATCTGTTTTGCTGAATGCTACAGATATCATGGAATGCGAGCTTACAAACTAAACTTTTTATGCTTCTTTCCCCGTTCCGTCCTGAAACAAAAATTGGTGCTGCCAAGAATGAATCATGGCACTGAAATATTTAAGGGTGGCCAAGGGTGGTGGACCTCCACGCTTATAGGCCATGGTGATCCCAGCAGCTTGCAAATACTTAAAATGTTCCAGCAATCATGTAAATTATGCAGAAACCATAAAAGGAACTTGTTCTTAAAAAATATTTACCAAATTCAAACCCTACCAACTAGCAACTTTTTAAAAAGAAAATCACAAAGTTACACAATGAATTTATGTTTTAGCACGGGTTATAGTCTAACTCAACATGTTTACCTTTCATAGCTAAGAGTGAAAACAGTATGTAGAAGAATTGAGTTTTTGATGACACATAAAATAGAAAACATATCTTTTAAAGTTTGTGATCAAGGCTAGTTTTCTGAAACATTGAGCCTTTTATAATGATATTCCTTTATGTTTTTATGTTTTGGTCATTTTACATGTATGTTTGATTCCATTTGACAGCTCACCATATTTCATCATTTGCATATTTATCATAGTATACAAGCCTTTTCACAACATTTCCATTCTTAAATTACCAAAACTGATGTTTTTCCTTTTCTCACCATATGTCAAAACAATCAGAAAATCATACAATGGATTTTACAAGTTGGCTCTTTTTACTAATAACAATTCTTACAAGTTACGTTCAACATTCTTAATTTGATGTCTACCATACTGTAAGCAAGCTGGCTGTATGTCTTGGCTACAAAAATGAATAGTAATTAAAACAGATTACATATATAAACTTTATACTTATTTGTCAATTCTTTGTGTAAAATCAAAAGATTTGCTTGTATATCAAATAGAATAGAGAATGGAAAAGGGGAATGTGTCAGAGACAACAACCCAACCAAAGAGCAGAAAACAGCTCAAGGCTATCAATGGGTCTTCAATGCAGCGAGAAAATCCCGAACCCGGAGGCGGGCTTCAGCTGGACCCTAAATAATAATGTATATATACTAGTTCAGCAATATGGATGGCAAACTAAACTCTGAAACATAAAAATGAACAAAAATTCAAAAAACACACAAGACATGCAAGACTAACAAAGGCTAGAGGTTCCTGGCTTGGGACAGGTGCAAAAATGTGGCGGGGTTAAACATTTTTTGTGGAATCTCAACCCTCCCCCTATACCTCTAGCCAATGTGGAATAAACTAAAACACACAACGATACACACAGTAAAACTCAGTTCAAAAGATGTCCAAGTCAACCGATGTTAAAAAAGTAAGAGAAGAAACTAAGCAAAATGACGATGACAAAGTTTAATCTGGAAAGAAGTCTGTATACATTTATATTCTAATGATACATTCATGAAAATCAAATATAAGATTTATTATTTAACATATATTTTCAATGAGTGTTGACGATGCAATAAATGTCTTCAAACATTCTGAGAGTATCAGGTGCCTCCAAGGACAGGTAAAATCCAATATTACATTTGTAAATTGGTAGAAAGTTGTCTCATTAAGAATTTACATGTAAAATGTAGTTCATTTTTTTGTCATTTATTTATTAATTCATTTGTTCATTCTCAACTTTCTTGAACATTTTCACACTATCTTGTTGATGCTTGTTGTAACTTATTTTATAATAGTGTTTCCAACCTGTCCATTAATGTAAGTACCAGTGTATACCTAAACTTACATGACTTACCTATCTTTCTTCTGTGTTTCAAATGGAGATGCCATTACTAATTCCTCACATAATTTCTGACTCTCAGTCTGAGATGGGAATTCAACTATATCTATATCCTCTTTATCATCGATGTCCTCTTTCCCCATTTGACTTAGAAATTCTACAATAGTTTGTGTTGGAATGTTTTCGTCATCGGTATCGCCTATCTCAGTTTTCTGTCCATATTTTTTTTTCAACAAAACTTCTTTTTTCGTAAGAAAATTTGGTTTCTTGAAAACCTGGGGATTACTACTATGTGTATCAGGACCCTTGTCAGTCAAATTCAAACAGAAACCAACCCCCTGATGGATTTTTCCATCCAAGTCATCTAGATACTTTAAATCGTCCTCTGTTAATGATTCATCAATGCTTATATTTGACATAGAGTTTGTACCTGAAGATGAAAGAGGATTTTGTAAAGATTTCCTCTTTTTCTTCAAAGATATCACAGAAGGTTTAAAGTTTGTAAATTCAGAATCTTGACAATTATTTTTTTTGTCAGTTAATTCATCCAATATGTCTCCAAGACAATCTTCATCATTTGTCAAACTGCCTGTACATTTTTTCTTCTTTTTCCTTACCATAGATAGTTGATAGGAAATAGATGATTCAGTTTTGGGTTGAAAATCAGTCACAGTTTTAGAAGTTGCATTTTTCACTTCTTTTTGATCTTTTATATTAGAAGAGGACGAATTAATTTCATCATCTAAAAGCACTTTTCCTGTGCCTTTTGATTCTCCGTTTTGGTCAAAACTGCTACCTTCATCAAGTTCACATGAATATGACCCTCTCTGTCTTAAAGGTTCCATTAACTTTTCAAGATTTGGGGGTATTCTTGATTCTGAGTGAGAATTACTTTCAAAATCAATGCATTCAACCACTCTTTTAGCATGTGGTGAATCACCACTTTTTGACATTCGTTTCATTGAGATTCTGTCCCCTTCGTATACTTTTGTGGGAGTTTCAGAATCTGACGTATGTGCGTGGCCATTCTCTTGATCATATTCACCAACAATATCAGCTTCTGCTATTCTGTGTTGTGGGCTAACTTCACATTTTGTATTTTCTATAGTCAATTCTTTGTTATGATTATTTTCATTCAGTTTATCACTTTTTTTTTCAGTTGAATTAAATTTCACCGACACTGAAATCAGACCTTTTCTAGCCTTTGATAATTTTTTCTTATCCACTTTATCTTTTTTCATTACATATGGGTTCTGACTAATATTTGATCCTGCTGTCAAAAAACTTCTACCAAAAAATTTCCTTTTTGGCATTTCATCCTTTGTCTCACTCTGTGGAGTATCAGGAATGATCTCATCTTCCATATGATTAACTTTAACATTAGGAGTTTTGGTTGCCATGGATTCCTGCGTTTCTGGAATAAGACTGATCTCAGAATGAACTCCCAAAACATTTTTAGATTTTTGTATAGAGAAAGATTCATCTGAATTCACACTGGTTTTTACTGCTGTATGACTAGATTCAATCGAATCCAATTTTGTATTACTTTCACTTTCTTTTCCATTTAAGTTAAATTTCTGTTTATATGATGCAGTTTTGACTGGTTTAAAGTCATCATCTATTATAATTGCATCTGTGGGATTTTCCCCATTGTGTATATCATTCTCCTTGTATTTTGTCTTTATTTTGGTTTTCGTTAGTCCAAATTTAGACTCTGATGACTTTCCAACTTCAGAAAAAAGAGTACTTTTTGTAGGTTTAATTGCTCCTGTCTACGAAGAAAATAAATAAATAGTAGAGTCTTGGTGTCAATAATCTAGAGTTTTGAGAATTATTTGAGTAAGATTTTATACAATTTCATGCAACTCTAAGAGTTTGAAAATGTTTTGGCAAACTTTGTACATATAATTATATATATATGTCTGTATCTAGATAGATGACCATAATATCCATGCACATACTATATGAATGAATGAATGAGTTTATTTTAAAGTGCAACCTGATATAACACTATTTTACACAATATCATAATATACAAACAATCAGCCAGCCTTCAGAGGCTTACGATGCGCCATTACTATTAATATACATTTTTATATACGAGAAAAAGTAAATAACTTTAAGTGTCAATGAGAATAATTAAATTAATTGGTTAAAGCTAGTGTATGTAAATTTGCGATACGGATGATGTGTTTGGAAACAATTTTACTGTCAGTGTTAAGTAATAAGTTAAGTATATGAATTTTTCTTAAAACAGAAAAGTCTAGACTATTTCTCAACTGGAAATTTGTAAAAAGCTCATTTCTTGTGTTTGAATAGTGAGCACAGTCAAGCATAAAATGCATTTCATCCTCGACTAGTCCGTTTTTACACTTTGCACACGCTATATATCTGTAAAAATCAGTAATGTTGAAAATTCTATCACTAGACTTCATACTAGTCCCTTCCATTTTTCTTTCTTGTTTTTTGCATTTAATAAATCTGATACTATTACTAAGGGGATTTGAAAAAAAATTATGTACGTGAGCACAAATTTTTGTTCCATGAATAATCGTTTCGTAAATCTCAGTATTTAGGACTAATAAATGTTTGCACTTATACCAAACAATTCAATATGAGGCACACTAAATAGTTTATGATATTATTATGACAATGCACACATGCATGCATCTCCTTAGTCTGCTATTTTCAAAGAAATGTCAAATTTTTTAGTAGAAATAAATATTAGGAAGAACAAATATCAAATAAAGTTCTGACTTTTTAATATCTTATTCTTAAAAAAATCTACAAATGTAGAGATTTGAACAATTTTTAAACATTCTGCTGAAAATGCCTTACATCCTCAATGGAAATTCAATATATCTACAAAAATAATATACTTAAGGGACTAGACTGATGAAGGTGGTTTTTTGTTGTACAGGTTTATTTTTGTGCAAGATATTTGACGATTTTACTGTGCATTTCAAATTTCCTTGCTTGAAGATCATTATCTAACATGTTTTGTGCAAATTCATAAAATTTTATCGCAGAGCCAAATTTTAATTTTATCCCCCTATACAACACCCAGAGAAGAAATCTTAAATGCTGATACAGATAAGTAATTGTAACATTTAATGCTAGTTGTGTGTGTTTCACTATGTCCATTTATAATAATTGCAAAATTAATGCAACTACATGTATACTACTTAGTAAAAAATAAATTCCACTCTTAAGGATGTACACCTCTGAGGAGCCAAAAATGTCTAGAATTAAGCTTTTTTTCTTAACCTGATTTTTGGGTTTATATGACTGTAAGAAAGTAATTTATGAAGAAAAAATCATATGGTGGTGGTGCACTTCTTTTTTTTGCTATGGTCATTTGAAAGTACCCCATTTTTGATGATTTTCCCATTTTTCATCAATTTTTACCCATTTCTGGGCAATTATCATGAAAAAATCACAGTTCCACAATTAAACACAATTTTTTCATACTTTCCCTAAAGATGAAGTGGACCAATCTGAATAAATTTAACTTAAAAAAAACTATAGGTAGGTGTTAATATAAGAAAGTTTTATAAAATTTTGTTGTTTTTTGTGTCAAAATGACCATGCAGTCAATTTAGTAAATTTGGGGTTTTTCTCATTTTTTTATAACAAAGAGCATATAATTTCAAGTACTTTGTTATAAATGATTGAAAACATACATATTAAAGAATTTTAAAAAGAAAAAAGTGATATGGGATGTACTTATTTTTTGGTAAAATCATTTCTTTGTACTCCTCACCCATTTTCTCAACATTTTTGCTGATTACACTGACCAGATTGGTTCTAAAATTTGAAAAATTTTATTACTCAAAAACTTCTTATTGTAAGTACATAATTTTATCATAGAATTTAGTTGGATCATAATATTTTTTAAATTCATTAATATTTTTCACTTGTATCACATGTTTTGGAAATAATTCCAGAACGAGATTTCAATGAGGCTGAAACAGAAGAAGAATACATCCTTAAATAACATCAAAGAAATATAAGTTCTGTGTACCTTGAAAAAACTTGAAATTGTTCTTTGATTCTGCACCTAAAAACAGATGAATCAGAATATTAAAATTGCATGTCAAGAATCATTTCTCCTATTCTTAATGCAATTATCCTGGTGATTATATATTTTTTAATTATCATGCCATTATTGGTTGCATTTAAGCATAAGAAAAGAAAGCACATATTGACTGCCAAATATGATCATGAATTTGATACATAAACACATGATAAAGATTCTACATCAACAGTCTTAAAATAGACTTTAGCATACTTATTAATACCTACATCTTAAAAAAACAATTTGATTTTCTTGGGTATAGAAATATTATTACTGAATCACAACCAAAGAATCCATATTTAAAAGTGACCTAAAAAAATATTGTGGATATTACCATTAAATTAAAAAAAAAAACATTCAAAACTGAAAAGGATAATTAATACCATCATTTAACAAATCTGTTCATTTAATCTAGCTATTCTCATTACAGACCTGACTAGGTGATTTCTTTTTCTTACTGGACATTTCTCCATTCTTCTGTTTCTGTCCACTAACAGGCATAACTTTCAACTGATCACACTTCTTTACCAAACTTAATTTGTAGCATCATCTAAAATTGCAAAATAAATTATTCAATGTAGTCTGAGATAGACCATATGCAATAGAACATGTAGGTTTAGTTTGGCAGCCCTGGAAAATGAAAGACAGACATGATCGAAATATACAACGGAGAGCTACATATCAATTTCCTGGCTTCAAGAATATGATTTACTAAGAGCGCCTAAGAAAACTTAAGCTACCAACCTTACAATACCACAGAATCAGTTGTGATATGATAGAACTATATAAAATACTTAACCTTAAATATGATAGAGATATGACTAAATCTGTGTGGTAAAATACATATGAAAGACATAACACTGAGAACAGGGGTACGTGGAAACAGCCTGAAGATATATCCAGAGAGCCAAAATAGAACTTTGGAAAAATGCCTTTGTCATAAGAACAGCAAAAATCTGGAACAATCTGCCAGAGGCTATAGTGACAGCAGCAACTATAGATACCTTCAAAAATAGACTGGACAGACATAGGAGGAATCAGGACCTTCTCTGTGAAGACCACAGGACAACCATCATCAATTGTGGCTTTGAAACAGATACACAGTCTGATGAAGATGAACAGGAATGTACCTGAATTGGAAAGCCCACATAAAGTAAACCTAATTAAATCTAAGGTTATCCTAAAGAATTATTTACAAAATGCCATATTCGTTTAAACTGATGACCACTTAGAAGTCTGATATTTTCTAAATGGCCATTCTGAAAAATTAGAAAGGGTTCTTGTTCTTTGATATTCATATTCTCTGATTGGTGAGATCAAATTTCTTTGTATTTGGGAAATGTTTTCTGGAATAATCAAAATTATATATGAAAAAGAAATTTCAATGATGCAGTGTTATAGCTGACCAAAAATAGACAACAAGAGATCATAATACGATTTTTTGGAAAGTGTAATAATGCAAATCTAAAGTTTTCTTTAACCGATATTAAATTTTTAGTTAAAGAGTTTCTCAAAGTCTTGAGTCAATAGTAACACCAATATCCTCTTCTGTTATGGTATGTAGGGTTGTAGATTTAAGATTGCATTTCTTGTCTAGTTCTGGTCCCGGTTTACAAATATGCATATGTTTGCATTTATCAAGATGAAAACATAATAGCCAATTGTCACACCACTTACCCAGAATATCTAATTGTCCTCCTTATCGCTGATGATATTGAAGATTTTAGTGTCGTCCACCAATAAGTATGTGTCCCAGTGCACAATTTTCAGTAAGGCATTAACAGTAGGGGTCCCAGTGGTATTCCTAATGTTTCTATTGACCAAGTAAATTTCTGGTTGTGGATGCATACTTGTAGAACCCGGTCACTTAGAAAACTACTTCTAGTAATAGAGTTACAGGTTTTGCTCTGGGTTTCAGAGTGAACAACTTTTTATTGTTTACATGCTCGTGATCAAGACCATATTGGTCAAAATGTTGGGTATATTTAACTTTTTAGTTTGAATGTTGTTTTTTTACGATTTTATATTTGGTTTTGTTCAAATTGTGTATTTTATACATTTAAGTCGTTTTATGCCCTTATGACAGCTCACCATTTCCATTTATTTTCCTTGTTATCTATTATGAGCTGTTTCGCATCATACTTAGTTTTTTTTTTTTTATAAAGCATTTGTGAAGAACTGTATGAAAAGTTTTCATATAGACCATGTTAACAACATCTATGGATTGTCCTTTATCTAATGCCTCTGTCCATTTGTCAAGCACATTCAATCTTTATTCGATATTATCTTTATTATTATCTTTCAAAATTATGACACAAATTTATTTATTCAGAAAGACAAGAACGGATTTATATATAATTTCATTTATGAAGAGAATAAAGTTGTGATAACCCTATACAATTCCTCTGCAACTCTTCATATACAAGGAAAAGGATGTGGGAATTGGTTCAAGGAAGAATTTAGTATTTTAGGAAAACAATTACACAATGAGGTAACATATTTCCAAACTTCTTTAATAGTAAATAACACTGACCAGATGTCTACTGGAAACCTGTTATTAGAATCAATGATAAACTTTGACAGTTCAGTAACAGACCCAAAGTTATTTGTACAAGATATGTCAAACACCTTGATAACATCAACCCCAATTAGACACTTGTCTGTGAACAGTACTTTTCATAATCTACAAAATCTTGATCATAGTAACCTAGATTTGCAACAAGAAGTAATCGATTTAAAACAGA
Organism: Mytilisepta virgata; assembly: GCA_028015205.1. Lineage (NCBI taxonomy): Eukaryota > Metazoa > Mollusca > Bivalvia > Mytilida > Mytilidae > Mytilisepta > Mytilisepta virgata. The sequence continues at coordinate 37,970,576 of CM051520.1, forward strand.
TGGTTGATTCAATTATCAAAACTATCCATTCAAACCAGCAGAATCAAAGTCTTCCTCTTTCAAAAACTGTCAATACATCAACACAAACTGTAAGTGTTTCTACTCAGACAGAAGAACAGGAAAAGACGCTGAAGACCCGGCATACTTCAATGCACATTGAATATAGAACTGTTTCAACACAGATCTACAAACCCATTGGATCTGATGATAAACATTTTGACCCTCCTCCACATAATGTAGCTGACTACCAACCAAAACCAAAACCTCCAAAACCTGAATTAACTAAAACAGAATTTGGAGCAACGGATTATTCAAATGACAATGCAGTACCCATTCCCAATCCTATCACTGGTGAAAACAACAAAACCACATTAATAATTGGGAGTTCCATTTTAAAGGGTATTCAGCCCCGTGGACTACCAAACACTGAGGTATGTACCAACAGAGGCGCCAACATAGATAGACTGATAGAGGTGATAAAACAGAAGGATATGTCAACATACAGAACGATTATCATCCATATTGGTGGAAATGACTTTGATAATGGTGACAATCTCCAAAGCATAAGAGATAATTATGAAGCTCTATTATATTTACTGAATATCAAATGTCACCCACATTGTAAATTTGTAGTTTCTGGAATTCTACCCAGAAAAGGATTTGATTTGCATAACCCAAATGAAATGCTGAAAGACCTATGTGAACAATTTAACATACAATATATTGATCATACAAACATGTTTTATGATAAGAATTTCCATCTTTCTTATTCTCTTTTTCATCACGATGGAATTCATTTGTCAAAAAAAGGGACATCAGCGTTCCTTAGATCGGTCAACATGCATGTTAGCATATTACGGCATACAGAACAATCAGAAAGGTATTGTGTTCACTGTGGTGAACCAAATCACAATTCAAAATCATGTAGACATGGTAGAAAGGTTCAATGTCACTTGTAATGTTGTAATGTTGTATACCATGGGTGTGGGTATTGGGACGGTTGGACTTCCCTTGCGAGAGGCTTTTCTACATACAAAGTCTGTTAAGATTCACTGTTTATTATTCCAAAATGATGATGTAAATATATAAATTAAATGATGTTATTGCTCTGATGGTAAACTTAATCTCTCTCTGATGTTCTAACCTTATTCTCTAACTCTCTGATGTTTAACTTATTCTCTGATCTTAACTGGTTTATGTCTCTCTAATTCTCTCTCTCTTACTTCTCCTAATACACAATTCCTAACTCACAAACTCCTCCCATCATATTTTCTCTTTTTCACTCTATCATCCAATCACAATCATTCTTACAAATTTAGAAATCAAAGATAAAGACAAATATAAAGATGTCACTACATGAAATAAATGTGTATTGAAATATGCTAATGTTCCTTATCTTGTTGTATCTTAATCCTGACCAGGTGTTATCCAAACATAACTTGATTTTGATATATATGACTTGATGATATACATGACACATGTTGGAACCATACTGTTATCCTTCTCTGAGAAAGTTGCAACAAACTGATGTTTATTTAGATAAGAAACTTAGAAAATGGATAAATAAAAATTCACAATTTAGGAAAGTAAAACCAATACATAACACACTCTTGTAACAATTTTGGTCACAAAGAAAATTTCTGTGAATTTTATCATTAGGGTGATGGCAAAGAGGACAAAGCCCTACAAAATCAAATTTTATAAAATTCCTTTGAAATTTTAAACCACATATGTCAAGAATGTAACAATATTTCCTGCACATGTCTGTATTGTATTAAGAATTTAGCTAATCAGAAATTTGAATCCAGCTGTTCAAAATCGTTTTACCAATTATCTAAACATAAGGATGTAATTAATAACTCTGATAAAATGGCACCAGCATTAAATCAAGTTGATACAACCTCTCAGCAGGTACCAGACCTTACCCTATCTTTGCCATCTCAAGTTTCTCAAGACATAATGTACAAAATGAATACTTTTGTAATACAAATCCCTGAGGCCACTTGTAGTATTGAGGATTTTTTTTTATTTTTATTTACATATTATATAATATGTGTGTCATGTTTATTTGTTATTGACAATACTTATCTTATTGATAAGGATACAAACAAGAGGCTCCCAGGAGCCTGAATCGCTCACCTGGTCCTTAAGCTTTAAGGGAGTCTTTCATGAGCTATTACCCCTATAATGGATCATCTGACAACTTCGACCCAATTCAGACTTTTGTAGAGCTCAATGAGCTGATTGTTTAAGCAAACAACAGCTTTTCTCTATCGACAATAGTTTTCATTCTATAGGGCAAAAACAAGAGAAAACGCTATTTTTGACATTTAAAGGGTCATCTATAAGGCATCAACAGTTATTTTGACATTTAAGGGACAAAACTTTAACTCCTAAAGGGCTCATTTAAACATTTTGCAAACTAAGGGAAATGCTGTGAAAATGGTCAATTTTGATGTTCTAAGGGGAATAACTCCTAAAAGGAATGATCATACAACTTAATAACTACAAATTTTAAAAAAAAATCAAGAAAGGGAAATAACTCCTACATGGGTGGTTACATCTTCTTCAAAATTTCAAAGCAGGTAGATCTTGAGGTGTTGAACACTTTAGCTTCCCATCAGAATTTTGATATCTGTCACCATTTTTGAGTTACTTGCAAAAAACTGCAATTTACCCCTATGTTCTATTTTTAGCCATGGCAGCCATGTTTTTTTACAAATCAAAAATCCAAACGATAGTTTAGTAGCACTCATGCCAAGGAACAACTACACTAAGTTTGGTTGCAATTAAACTTATGGTGTAAGAGGAGTTAACGATTTTATTACAATGAATAAAGACTGCAAAAATGGTCAATTTTGACGATCTAAGGGGAATAACTCCTAAAAGGAACGAACCTACAACTTCGATCCTGTTACAAATTTTGTAGATCTTTGTGTGCCTAACAATATGAAATTTAAATTTTTCAAATTTCCTTTATAGTATCCAAGATATTGAGCTTAATAAGTGCAAAATTTGGAAAAAATGCAGAAAAAGGGCAATAACTCCTACATGGGTCATTGGATCTTCTTCAAAATTTCAGGGCAGGTAGATCTTGAGGTGCTGAACACTTTTACCCTCTGCCAGAATTTTGATATCTGTTATGGTTTTTGAGTTATTTCCAAAAAACTGCAATTTACCCCTATGTTCTATTTTTAGCCATGGCGGCCATGTTTTTTTACGAATCAAAAATCCAAACAATAGTTTTGTAGCACATATACCAATAAACAACTGTACGAAGTTTGGTTGCAATTGGACTTATGGTGTCGGACGAGTTAACGTTTGAAAAATTGTTAACAGACGACGACGACAGACAACGACGACGACGACGACGACGACTACGGACGCCAAGTGATGGTAAAAGCTCACATGGACCTTTGGTCCAGGTGAGCTAAAAATGATGATCTTGTAACATGGATTTGAGAAATGCAAAGGTCTTAAAATATGTTCCCACAATGTGAATAGATTGGAATGCAAGTTTGATGAGATTAAATACAATCTAATGTCTACTCCAAATCCCCCAGATATAATTGGTTACTGTGAAACTTTTTTTGGTAAAAATACTTCTGATAGAGAAATAGATATTCCTGGATATATTTTACAAAGGAAAGATAGACTAACCGATGGTGGGGGTGGCTGGGCTGTCTATTTAACAGAAACCACCTCCTTTTCTAGAAAAATTTATTTTGAAATAAGTAACATTGAAACTATTTGGTTTGAAGTTAAACCTAGTTATAAGAAATCCTTTTTATTGTGCTTTGTTTATAGGCCACCCAAGTCACTAATTGGTTGGATAGATAAATTTGAGAATGAGATTAAGGTGGCAATGAAATATAATTCAGACATAATCCTTATGGGAGATTTTAACATAAATTGTTTACAACCCAATAAAATACCACAAAGATGGTTAAATACTCTAGAAACTTATAACTTTCAACAGTTAATTAAGGAACCAACCAGAGTAACAAATGAATCAAACACTTTGATTGACCATATATATATCACCCATTTAAGCATGGTTAAAGAGGCTCATGTTTCTAAATATTCTATCAGTGATCACTATCCAATATGTATGACAAGACAAGAGAAAATGTATGATAAAAAACATACTCACTCAACAATCACTTATAGAAATTTTAAGACTTTTAATGAGCAAAATTATTTAAAAGATTTAAAAAGTGCACCTTTTCAACATATTGAATTTGAAAATGACCCATCTGTTTGTATTGAAATGTGGTACAACATTTTTAATAAAATTTTAAATAAACATGCCCCTATTGTGAAAAAGAGGGTAAAAAAAGACCGACAACCAGAATGGTACAATAAAGAAATCTCATATGCAAGAAAAAAAAGAGATAAATATAATTCACTGGGAATGTGGGCTGAATATAGATTCTGGAGAAACAGAACAAAACATATCATTGATACATCTAAACAGAAATATTACAATGATATGATAAAAGACTCAAAAGATTCTAAAACACTATGGAAATGTATTCACAGTCTAAATCCATCTAATCCATCAAAACCACAGGAACTAATTACAACTGGAGACCATAAAACTACAGATCATAAAGAAATTGCTAATGCATTCAATAATTATTTCACCTCATGTGTTGAAAAATTAAGGCATAGCAGGGCACCAAGCAACTCAAATTTTAATACTCTGACAAACTATGTACAAATGAAATTCTTGAAAAAAAGGCACAACAAATACATCATTCCTCCAGTAAAAGTTTCAGAACTATTTGATGAAATAATTAAACTAGATGTTAAGGTATCCAGACCATAATAGATAATGATCGAAAATTGTATTTCTTTTTGACCGTGAATGGCTGAACCAAACAATTTAAAGCTGGAATTTTTATATATATTTTTCTCAAGTTGAAACACACTTTGTTGCTCATATGCAGAGTCTGTAAAAATAAGTTAGTTATATTGACATTTCCGAAGTTTGCCGATAATTACCGAGGTCATTTCAATTGCGTTGTATGGAACATCCGGGAACTTTTAAATAATCACGTGGTCATTTATGGTCCGGATACCTTAAGACATCTTCTGGTTCTGACAATATAGGTCCAAAAATTTTAAAACTGAGTGCTCCTTTCATAGCATCTTCCTTAACATACATTTTTAATCGAATGATTGATACTGGTATTTATCCATCTGTTTTAAAAAATGCCAAGGTAGCTCCAATTTTCAAATCTGGTGAAAAAAACGTAGCTAGCAATTACAGACCAATATCTGTTTTGCCAACATTATCAAAATTAATAGAGACATGTATCTAAACATCTGTATAATTATTTGACAAAGTTTAAAATTTTACACCCTTCCCAGTCTGGTATTCATGTCAAACTGCCCTCATTAATATCATTGATAAATGGCTACATGAAATGAATAATGGAAATATCAATTTGGCAGTCCTCCTGGATTTTAAGAAAGCTTTTGATGTTGTTGATCATGAAATTTTATGTAAAAAACTTCAAATTTATGGTTTCCATGAAGATACTGTTGATTTTTTTAAATCATATTTGAGTGAAAGAACTGAACAAGTCCATATAAATAATCAGTTTTCTGATAAAAAGTTTATAAATTTTGGTGTCCCACAGGGCTCAATATTTGGTCCCATTTTGTTTGTTTTGTACATAAATGACCTTCCATTACACATCAAAAACTGCCATACAGACTTGTATGCTGATGACACAACTATGCATACATCAGGAAAGAGTATTGCTGATATGCAATTAAAAGTACAAGATGATCTCCAATGTGTTGAAAAATGGTGTCATGAAAATAACATGTTCATAAATTCGGATAAGACGAAATGTATGGTTATAGGTACAAGACAAAGGCTGCGTTTAAATCAAGCAGAACCAGTTCTAACTATTGAGAATAATATTCTTCAAAAATCATCAATTGAAAAACTTTTAGGAGTTAGAACTGACTCTAATCTGTCCTGGACAGGCCATATTAATTACTTATGTTCATCAATATCGTCTAGACTTCATTTACTCTCTAAAATTAAGAAATTTCTAAATATTGATTCAAGAAAATTATTTTATAATGGCTATATTCTCCCACTGATAGATTATTGTTGTATTATTTGGAGTGGTTGTGCTAAAAATGAGCTAGTCAGAATAATAAAATTGCAGAAAAGGGCTGCAAGACTTATTTTAGATGCTGATCCACTTTCATCATCAGCTCCACTGTTTAAACAGCTTGGGTGGATGACAGTAGAGAACAGAATCTCATACCACAAATCTGTTTTGATGCAGAAATGCTTAATGAACGAAGCCCCTATATATCTCACTGAAAAATTTAAAGAAATGCCAGAAATAAACCAATATTGTTTGAGGAATGCGTCTTGCAAAAATTTACAAGTTCCAAAAGCCAAAACAGAGCTATAAGAAATCTTTTATATATTCAGGATCTATCTTATGGAATAAGTTACCAATATCCCTGAAAAAATCAACCTCAAGTACAAGCTCATTCAAAAAAGATTTAAAAAATTACTTGTTGGAACATCAAGAAGCTGTGTAATTTTATATGTATAACAATTTTCACACACTTACTCAAACTTAAGATATTGTTGAGGTAATTTGAATGATGCCAATACTATATGAATTTGTAATTTTTACCTGTTTTGAAAATTGTATATTTCATAATTTTTTATTTCATTTATTCATATATGTGTGTTTGTTTGATTTTTCGTAATTGTTTGTTATATCCCATTGTATCTCATGAGGGCCTCAGGGAAGATTAGTTTTATAGCTAACTGTGTAACCCTCTTTAAATAAAGAATTATTATTATTATTATTAATAAATGCACAATTATACCCGTAAAGGTTGATATGGCATACATGTCAATATATCATAAACTAAACAAACAAGCAATAAATTAAGAACATTAATATTGATGTACTATAAACTATGCAGTAGCAGGTTCCACTCTTCTCAGTAATAAAGACTTTCTAATGAATGGAGCTGTAAATTGCATAATTTGATATGAAGAAAGAAGTGTTTCTGTTTTTTGTTTTCATCAAAGTTTTTAAATATTCTGGACATATTTTATCAATTTCTGTTTCTAAATTTTGCCAAAGAGATTTATATTTAGGACAAGTTAGGAAAAAATTATTCATAATTTGAAAGATCTTGATCGCCCAGAGATAAATCTGTACTGTCGGTGAAAAATTTTTAGACTAATTTATGTGTTTCACAATGTGTTACCCACACCTGCATGAATGTTGTGGGGCTCATAGGGAAGGATTCTATCCTTTTTAGCCCACCATATTTTGGTAATATTTTAAAACCTATAACAGACATCAATCTTGCATGGTTTAGTGCCATAATACGCAACAATTATTTATAATAAACTATTTGTGTCCATATCAGTCACTGAATTGGTACTATGTTGTCGGGTAATTCATCAAGTTGTAAATTATTCCAACCAATTACATTTTTCTGTACATGTATTCAGTACAATGTCAATGTATGGGTCCGCAATGTATAGACGAGTTGAATTGAGATACTGCAGTAGCCTGGTACTGGTAGGGTTGGAAAGTTTCCTTGTCTATTTTTGTTACCGATCTGAAAAGTAATTTATTTACACAGATACTTTATAACACTTACAGTGGCAGGCAATAAGAGCATAACATCGCACTTCCCATGTAACTTGTACAAACTGTCGTGACTTCTTCAAATATTAGCGGGAAATTGTTTAGCTTTCTGGACTCTGCAGTAAAGATTTGTTTACTTCCGGTGTAAGCACATGTTGGTGTACTTTCATTTTCTGTTGACATCAAATCATTTTTGCTAGCTCTGTTACTCTTGAGACAAATAAGAATTGTTTAGATAACAAAGGCATATGAGTAGAAAGGCTTTAACCAGCACTGCCTAAACAATTGAACTACAGGGTCAGGGAGCTGACCGGATGGCGATGGACTTTCATCCTTCTGATAGTGAAGAAAGTTAAGACTAACGTTACATAATTTGTAGCCAACAGGTAACAGATGTAACATTTGGCTAAATTGAACCTAAAGAAGTGGCAGTACCGTTTTGTATGTCCTTTGAACTTTGTGTTGATTGAGATTACAAACTGAAAAAAATTAACAATTCAATTCAATTATTTATTAATCATAGATTCCAACATAGGATTATCAATCAAATACAATATAAAACAACAAACATCAATTATATGATCAAAATAGACACAACATTAAACATAGAGTTTTAAATGATTATCTGTGAATATGTCGGCTGAGTACTTGAAACTTTTTATAAAATTATTATTATTTTCATAATATCATAATCATTATTTCCTAGGATGAAAAAAAATTTCCTTATTCTGTTTTAGCATTATAAGCCGGCATAACTGAATTCATCTTATCCTTGAGTGTCTTTCGTATGTGTTTCAATTTAGGGTAAACTATAACAAATTGGAATTCATCCTCAACTTCAATTTGACAAAGAGGACAAATTCTCTGAATTTTAATGGAGTATTTTGATGGTGCCCTTGTTCAATCAATAATTTGCTATTGCTTATTCTTAGTTTTACGAAATTTGAAACAATTTTTTTTTAATATTTTATAAAAGATCATTTTCCTTATCAGTTTTCAAAAGTCTATATGTTCTTAACATATTTTTATTGGGTTTATTGTCATCTTGAAATAGAGATTTTCTCCTGTAATAAATAAAATTTACTTCCAGTTTTTTATTTTAGAGAAAACATCAACCTACTCCTAGAAAAAGTAGTTTGATTACCCCATACATTTGCAAATCCAAACTTATAAAAAACCTGTTGAATTTTATATGTAAAACTGTTCTTGAGTTTTAAATTTTCTGTAACCCAAAGAAGGTCATAATTAATATTGGAGCTCGAGACCTCCAAAACAAAGGAGCACTAGTACTGGACCAATTCATTACATTATTTAAAGTGGCCACCGAAACATGGCCTGACTCAGAAATACATATCCTTCCGCTCATGAGGAGGAAAGATATAAAGATGGAGAGCACAACGGAGGCAAATTCGATCATCATAAATGCAGCATCTAGGTTCACAAAAGTGAATGTGATAAAACCTTTTCACCCGTCTGACAATATGTTCTATGATCACGTCCATCTAAATACACACACTGGCATTCCAGCCTTGGTGAAACACCTAAAATCAACCCTGAACATACTGCAAAGTCAAAGTAAGCCAAACGAGTGGAAATCTGTAACAAACAGCAGTATGAAACATAAAAACGATTACTCGTTCAATAAAAGCCAGTCATTCAGCCTATCCACACCACCGCCGCCACCACCATTTCAACCTTTTGTACCACAAATGATGCCTCCGAGAATGCCACAAGTATATCCTGGACCTATACCCTACTACATAAACCCATGGTTGTGGAATCCAAATCCGAATCCGTACACCACATCACCTCCGATGAACAATAATATGCATCGACAATCATATATTAACACCTTGTATTAAATTCTTTTGTCAAATTAATATTCAGAATCAATCATTTATACTGGTCATGTAAACATTAGTTTCATTTCTAAATCCTATAAGGAGGGATAATTTTATACTAAACTTACAAGTTGTTGTTTTTTTTTTTTTTTTTTTTTTTTTTTTTTTGTTTGTTTTTTTTTTTTTTTTTTTTTTTTTTTCTTCTTCTTGTTTTGTTTTGTTTTTTTTTTCATATATAAACATATACTGACCCATTAGAGAGAGGGATTAGTTTTAAAAGTTCGGATGGAGATAAATGGTACTCACTAAATCTATATAAGAGATTAGAGTTATCCTTCCTTCCATATGATATGTATTTAGTCATTATGTATTGTATTTGACATGTTTATGGTGTACCGAAATAGAGAATAAAACACTTTTGGCCGTGATCAAGTTTATAAATCAACCGTGCTTCACCAGCACATAGTAAAAATTATTCCATTTATAGCTACACGATTCTAGTCATTATTTATTATATCTAACATGATTATATATACTTGTATAGAGAATCAGCTAAATCCTGGTTTTGGATAAACTTTCTTTACTTCTTCAACAATTTAAGTAATAAACACATTTGGCATTGTACATTATTGAAAAATCAATCATGCTTTTAATATCAGTACACCATAAAAAAAAAAAAAAAAAAAAAAAAATTTCCAATTATTATCTACATGTATATAATGATTTACTATAGCCATTTATCATTATATGTGTACTTATATGTGTACTTCTATATACATTTGTATACTGTATATTATTATCAAAATGTACTTTTCCATCATGTCCATACATATTAAGCAATGGGAAATTAACTTTAATTTTTGCCAAACATGCTTTAAAATAATTTTATACCCCCAACGAAAAATTAATGATTAAATTCAAAATATACATATAATTCATATATGAAAGTGAAAACTATCCAAAGCACTCATTAACAAACCCATTTTACATCCTTAAATGGTAATTTTTTCTATAAATGCCTAAACCCATTGACAAAAATTATGCAAATCTAAATATTGCATTGTGGAATGTTCATGGATTTTCTAATAACAAAGCCATTGATGATTCATTTCTTAAAGATGTTTGTAAAGTGCATGTGTTAAGTTTAGTCGAAACTTGGTGCGGCAGTGACAACCCTGAAATTAATATTACAGGTTTTACTTCAATATCCAATAGTACAAGGAAAAAACATAAAAAAGCCAGAAGATCTTCTGGTGGCATTTCTATATATGTCAAATCTGAACTTAAAAATGGAATATCCAAATTGCCCATTAAAAATACGGATATTGTTTGGATTAAACTTCTTAAATCTTTCTTCAATCTTAAACGTGATGTCTTCCTTGGAATTGTTTATTTTTCACCCGAAAATTCAGCTAGTAACAATCAAGACCTAAACGAGTTATACTCAATACTGCTTAGTGATATTGAACACTACAGTTCATTAGGTGATATAATTGTTCAAGGCGATTTCAACGCCTACACAGGCTCAAATCCGGATTTCGTTGCTGCCGATGATTCTGAACACCCCCACTTTGATGATCAAAATTATATAATTGACTCCCCCTCCCCACGAAATAACATGGACAAGAAACTATCCAATAAAAGTGGTAAAGAGCTACTTAATCTTTGCAAAGAAACAAGCTTGAGAATCCTTAATGGTCGTACAATTGGAGATATTCAAGGAAAATATACTTGTACAACCTACAATGGTAGTAGTGTTGTTGACTATACTCTTGTGTCTACAGGCCTATTACAAGGCATCTGTAGTTTTACAGTAAATGATCTAACAAATATATCTGACCATTGTCTAATTAACTGTTGCCTACTAACTTGCTTTTATAATAAACTAGATAGAAGTGATCTGACCCCCTTTCCAGGAAAATATATCTGGGACAATACAGCAATTGAAAACTATAAAGCTTACATTCAAAGTGAACCAATAAAAAATAAACTTGAAGATTTCTTACATGATAATAATGAAAATATTGATTTGGCCTTAACAAAACTCAATTCAGTACTACACGAAGCAGCCACAATGTCTGCTAAATTCATTAAGGGAAAATTGCCCCAAAAAAAGAAAAAGACAAAAAAGAATGAATGGTTTTCTGACTCTTGTCATGATCTCAGAAACACAGTGAAAAGTTACCTCTCTTTAGTGAACAAATACCCTAATAACACACAATATAGAATAAAATACTACTCTTTTCTTTCTAGATACAGAAGAACTTGTAAAAAAGAAGAAAAAAGATTTAAAAATAAAATTTGTGATAAGATTTGTTCAAACATTGACAATGACCCAAAAACATTTTGGAACTTGGTTAATAAACTTAATAAATCAACTACAAATAATGAAGAAAATATTTCAAATAAAGAAGAGTTTGTTCAATTCTTTGAAAAAATCAATAAACACTCTGATCATATCCCAGATAGCAAATCCCACATATCTATAAGAGCTCAATTAAACAATTATATGGAAAATTTAAATAAGATAGAGGATCACAACATGAATTTGTATGACGAACCCATTAATAAAGAGGAAATTACTAAAGCTATTAAAATCCTAAAAAATGGAAAATCAACAGCCAGTGATCTAATTTCTAATGAAATGCTTAAATATGGAACAAATCAGTTACTTGAACCACTTCAAAAACTTTTTAATTTAATCTTTAAAAAAGGTCAATTCCCCAAACTATGGAATGAAAGTTATATATCATTAATACATAAAAAAGGTGATAAAGCTAATCCATCAAACTATAGAGGAATCTCACTAACCTCCAATCTAGGAAAATTATTCAACAAGGTTTTATTGGCAAGAATCATAAAATTCACTGATAGTAATAATCTCATTTGTGAAAATCAAATAGGTTTCAAAGAAAAATCCAGAACCACTGATCACATTTTCACTGTCAAATCAATCATTGACACATACAAAGCCAATAAAAAGAAAGTATTTGCTGCTTTCATTGATCTAAGGAAGGCATTCGACACAGTCTGGCGCGAAGGTCTCTTTTACAAACTATTTGTAAACAATTTCCCAACAAAGATTTTTAAAATAATATATTCAATGTATCAAGACCCTATCTGTAGAATAAAATTCCAAAACGGTTTAAGCCGAAAATTTGTTTCAAAATGTGGAGTAAAACAAGGTGACGTACTTAGCCCCATCCTATTTAATCTCTATGTTAATGATGTTGTTTCAAATTTGAATAACTGCCAAACAGACCCAATTACTATCGGAAACATTTCAATTAATTCTCTTCTTTATGCAGATGATATTATATTATTGTCAAGCACCCAAAATGGATTACAAACATCTCTTGATGCTCTAAATCAGTTTTGCTCCTCTTGGAAGTTGGAGATAAATGAACAGAAGTCAAAAGTCATTATTTTTAATTCAAATGGTAAAACTCACTTAAATTCTTTCAGCATTAATAATACTTTTCTCGAAACTGTAAATTCATATTGTTATCTTGGTATAACGTTAAAACATACAGGTAACATAAATCTTACCACCAAATTATTAATGGAGAAGGGACGTAAAGCATGGTTTAAAATAAAGAAAACTATAGGACTTAATAATCCTTGCAACTTATTAGAAAAACTATTTGACACATTAGTCGCCCCTATAACACTCTACGGATGTGAAGTCTGGGGGCCGTATTGCAATCTGATGGATACAGACACCTTTGAGCATCTACATATAAAGTTTATTAAAGAAATACTAGGAGTCCATAGCAAAGCTACAAATGTTGCCTGTCTAGCTGAACTCAACCGATATCCCTTAAGAGAAAAGATAAAACTATTAACTCTAAAATTTCTTGACCATATTTCTAATTCTAAGAACAGTTTAGCCCATAAGTTTTTTAATAACATCCCTCAAAATAATCCATGGATAACAGCCACCAAAAAATGGATTGGAGAATTAGGTTTCAGCTATGTTACAAATAATGAAACAAATATTACCAAAAATATAAGAAACTTCAAGCAAAGAATATATGACCAAGCCTTGCAAAATCGAAATAGTTGCTTGGCAAATAGTAATAAATTGTCTTTCTACAATTATATCTATAAATTTAATCAAAGACCACACTATGTAGATATCTGTAAATTCAAATCAGACCGATCTATAATCTGTAAATACAGAATTAGTGCTCATCCTCTGTCAATAGAAAGAGGACGGTATAAAAATATTCCTAAAAACGAAAGGATATGTAAAAAATGCAGTACTTCCCAAATTGAAGATGAAATGCATTTTTTTATTCATTGTCCTTCCTATAGAAATTATAGAACAGAACTGAACCAAAAGGTCAATTGTACCTTGAAAAACTTTAATGTTTTAAATGAAAATAATATAGTTAATCTTCTAAACAGTAACTCTAAAATAATACTGAAAGCAGTAATTGATTACATAAATAAATGTCAGGAATCTAGTTAACCACTATAAGAGATTTTACTATCATTCATTTTTATTACAAATTGTAACTAATTATATTAGCTTGCCACTGTCGCTCCAAGTTCACATATATCTAGCTATAGTCTATAAGTTTATTATAGTATTAGTTTAATTTCTACATCCATATAAATACCATTATATGGATATTATGTGTATTGTATGTGTTATAACCATTTACTGTAAATGTGTTACAACAAATAAATATTTCGTATATTTCGTATTTCGTATGAGACCATAGTGATAGTACTAGCGGTTTTCTATTACCAGTTACATTAAAATGTTTGTTTAGTTAGGATTTAACGCCGTTTTCAACACATTTGTCTATTTCGTGGCGGCCAGTTTTTATTGGTGGAGGAATCCTTGTCATTTTAGGTGGTAGTCGAACACACCCCGCCACAGGTGAGATTCGAACTCGCAAACACAGTGTTGACAGGCTAGTGTTTATTTATAGTCATGACGAAGTACCTATACCACTCGCAACCGAGGCCCCTCAATAAAATGTTAATATACGACTACTTTTTCATGCAATTTCTACCAGTGTGGGATGCATTGGTTTATTGAATGGAGAATAATTGACATAGCCTAGAAAAAAGTAGAAAATAATGATGTTAATAACCCTAAACACATGTTTTTTTATTTGGCCTTATTAGAGGAAAAGTATACTTTTCACATTAGAAAAATTTTCAAGTCTGAGTTTTATTCAATTTTTATTTTGATATGAAATGCTTATGGTTTCAGGCCCAAGATAGAAAACATGGGACATATTTCATTTGGAAAAAGTAATTGGTAAAAATTTTGTTTTGATGTTTTTTATCAACATTTCTTGTCTTCTTCTGTTTCACAGTTGTTTGAAATGGACCTTTTTTTAAAACATACATTTTATTACACTATATAATTTACTTTAATATATTTACAAATTGTATGAATAAAAACATTTACAATCCATATTCTCCATGTTCCAGAATGCTTTAGTATTTCTTTTTTATGAGTTGTCTCCCATCTTAGCATGTATTCTCATGAATAGGTTGAACAGACAGTTTTGGATTTTCAGATGAAAATTTTTTTATGATTACATAAAATTTAAAAACAAGCATTACAGTATGTCACAAATGATATAACCATTATATTTACAAAATGTGCAAGAATTGTGTACCAGGAATGAAAATGATATGATGATAAATGTAACAAAATCCAAATCAATACTTATATCATCCAGTATAAGGATTAGAAACAATATTATATATATTTTTTTAATATTACATTGCTAGATA
Source organism: Mytilisepta virgata (assembly GCA_028015205.1). NCBI lineage: Eukaryota > Metazoa > Mollusca > Bivalvia > Mytilida > Mytilidae > Mytilisepta > Mytilisepta virgata. The sequence continues at coordinate 37,985,835 of CM051520.1, forward strand.
ATGTTAAATGTGAAAAATTATTAGGTGTTACGATTGACAACTGTTTATCTTGGGCTGAACATATTAACAATCTACTTTCAAAAATTTCTTCTGGACTTGGACTGATGTGCAGATAAAAATCTTATCTTCCATCTGAAGGTTTAATTTGGTACTATAATGGTTTTATCTTACCATTGTTTGATTACTGTTGTACAATATGGGGCCAAGCTAGTTTAGCAAATTTTGAAAAGTTGTATAAGTTACAAAAAGGGCTGCAAGAATTATACTTGATGCAAAAAGAGACATACCTACCAATATACTATTAAAAAAACTTGGATGGCTATCTATTTTTAAAAGAATTGATTATCTCAAAGGTGTTTTAATGTTTATACATGTATGCACCAATAATTGTGCTCCAGAATATTTATGTGATGTCTTTAATACTGCTAATAATGCTTCATCTTAAAATTATTCTTTACGATCAACAAAAAGCAGAAACTTGTTTGTACCTCGTCCAAATACAAATTTTATGGAGAAAAGTTTTTACTATTGAAAAAAAATATAGAAACCTTGAAAAGAAATTATACAGATTACTTAAAGCTCCATGAAGACTTCTAAATTTGTTAAAATATAGTCACAATATTGGAAGGTGAGATATTCTATTGTTTCAATGTTTATATTAAACGTATATAATTTTATTGATTATATTATTATATTTGTACATGTATATATGTATATAGATGGTCTACATGATGTGGATCTTTGTAGAAATTGGATCAATGTTAGATTAATTTATTTTGTGTGTTTTATTAATTTATATTTTAATTGAGGGCCTCAGGGAAGATTAGCTTATTAATGCTAACTGTGTTACCTTCTTTAAATAAAGACATTACTTACTTACTTACTTACTTACTATTTAAAAAATTATTTTTCCAGCAATTATAATTTTTAGATCAAATTTACTAAAGTTGTTAAAATTTAGTTGAAGAGTCTTCATTATTATACATTCTACATTTCAGGGAAATAATGTGACCAATCAGAACAAACAATGTGGATGTATGTGGTTGCGGCCGTAGTGTGCTTGTTAACATACATTTACTACATACTAAATACATCATCTGGAAGTTCTTACCAAGAAAATTCTATTGATGCCTTTATTAGAAAAGGTTAGGACAGACTTTACTTAGTATTATAGTGCATAACTTTTTGAAGGGTTTCGTTATTTTGTATTGACTACTTTTGCCTAAGAATTTACACGGTTACAACTTTTAAACATTTTATTTTAAAATGTGAACATTTAGAAATTCCGTTATTCCTGGTGATACTTATATCAGGACTGTAAAAGTATTATGTACAATAATCTCTGAATTAAAGGTGATTTTGTATCAGGTTTCAAGAGATAGACTTGTACATGTACACTCATTTTATTTCTAGATTCAGATTGATACATTTGTTAAACTTTTTAAACAAGTGTTTCAGGAAGCCTTGAATCATTAAGAAATTATCAAGAGACTTAGTGCATATCATTTTGGTGGTTTATATTTTCAGCAAATTGTAGTAATAATTTTAAGCAACAATTTTTTTCATTTTCTGTTCACCTTTTACAAACACAATTTCTAGAAATCACATGTATATTTTGCAATGTGCATATAGTGAGGTTCAAATGTATTGGACTATCATATGCATGTATTGTGTATATCATGTGAAATATATGTGTGTTGTTTGGTACACTCAACCAACTGCACCATCATAAAACTGATTAACAGAAAGTCCTTTCTGCATTTTCTAAGAACTAAATTTTGACCCTACTGAAAAGTGGAGATCAGGAGATATCAGTCCAACTCATAAATGACAGTGTACAGTTGTAGTTACTATTTCTTAAAATGTTCATTAGGTTTAAAGGAAGAAACATTAAAAGTGGAAAAGAAAAATGAAGACAAATACAAGAAATTTTACACTGAGCCTGGAAGACAGATATTAATAATTTTTGGCACAGAATATGGTTTCAGTGAGGAAGTTGCAAGATATGTGTTTGATAGGTAAAAATGTCATTCCATTGCCAATATATTTTGCCTTCAAAGGTTCAGGGGATCATCAGATATGATTTGAGATAAAAGGAATTTGAGATATCAGAACCACAGTAAGGAATCAACTTTTATTTGAGGGAGATGTTGGATCATTACATTCACCCACTACCTCGAATACCCCTTAAAACCAACTCTTCACATGTCTACATGCTATGGTCATACTATGTTTGGATTAGCAAATCCCTGGATAGAAATGCAGAAGAAACAGAATTATTACATGACGGTCATGACCATATATTTTCTATTCTCTGATTGGCTGAGAAATGTCTAAAAGGTCTTGAGCATTGATAATAGTAACTTAGAAGTATCTATCTAAATTTAGTGCAAGAATTCCGCTTGCACGGTTATAGGATTAAAATAGATCCTGATCAGTCAAGCAGAATGTGATAGTGACTGAAGTATAATTTTCCCATTCATGTAATAAAACAATTACTGACTGTGTAATAGGTCGCTATTCAGATTAATCAACACTTTAAAAATGTATATTTACTTCGCCCAAAGCCTTGATGAATATTACATTTTCGCAGGTTGATAAATCCCGATCGCGACCTATTTCAGAGTCAGATGACCTGAATTTGTCTACACCTCATTTAATTGGATGTAAATCTCTTGTATAGTGTTATTTTTTAAGAAAATTTTTCAGCATTGGTAAATGGCTCTTTTTTTCAAAATATAAAGAATAATGAGCATTTGTGAAAAAAATGATAAAAATTGATTTTACAGGTTGAAAGAAATAAAACATACAGTTGATGGTGCAACATTCCAGCCGCGTATGATAAATGCTAAACATCATTCCGTAATAAATTGGACATGCGAACAAGTCTGTCTCATCGTAATATCAACTAGTGGAGATGGTAAGAAAAATCAAACATCAGTTTACACATTATGAATTACTTCCCCTTGCCTTTTAACTAAAGCTATCTGACCTATAATAAATGTATTACAATATACCCAAATCAAGTTGTTCATTCCTGCAAATAACAAAAATATCTGTTTAAATATCATTTCACTTATGAAAGGAACATCATCAAAAGATCAATGTAGGACAAATTCTATATTTATAACATTACACATATATACATTAACAGAGGCATAGCCATAGTTAGAAATCAGGGGAGTAAATAAATGTTAAAGTGGAAAGTGGTCCATTGATTTATGATTTTATTTATGGGATTAATTATATGATAGATATACTATTTATTACTACCTCAGATCTCTATTGATGGATTCATGTTTATGAAGGGTTTATCATTTCAGCTGTTAGTATTTTTGTACTGCCTCAGAAATCCATACTTAGAAGTTTACTTGTGTAAAATTTTCATAACTAAGAAGCACTTAAATACATGTTTATTTAAGCATTAAATATTATACAGTGTATGGGCTGAACGAAAGTTCGGGTATATTGTCGTTGCGGTCTGTCTGTCTGTCCGTCCATCCGTCACACTTTCTTGTGACGCAAACTCCTCCTTCACTTTTGAATTTTTACCAATTTTTTTTGTCATATCGTTGGTTACAAACTGTAGAAGTGCAATAAGGTTTTGGAAGTCCAAATTTTTAAAAGAGAGCCTGGGAGGGACCAAAAAGGGCCAAATTATACAAAGAGCCTTGTGACATGAACTCCTCTTTCATTTTTGAATTTAAACCATTTTTACTGTTGCCATATTGTTGCTTACCAAATGTAGATGCCCAATAAGGTTTTGGAATTCAAAATTTTTTAAAGGGGGGTTTGAGGGACCAAAAAGGGCCGAAACAGAAAAAAAAGCATAATTACTAAAATAACTATGTCATATTGTTGCTTGCTAACTGCCGATGCTCAGAAGGTTTTGGAATTCCAAATTTCTAAAGGGGGGCTTGGGAGGGACCAAAAAGAGCCTTGTGATGCAAACTCCTATTTCATTTTTGAATTTAAATCATTTTTATTGTTGCCATATTGTTGCTTACCAACTGTAGATGCGCAGTAAGGTTTTGGAATTCCAAATTTTTTAAAAGGGGGGTGGGACGGACCAAAAAGGGCCAAAACAGAAAAAGACCATAATTACTAAAATTTTATCCAAAAAAAAAAATTTAAGAAATTTGTGAATTTCAGTTAAGGGGCTATAGGTCCCTAAAAGGGTCCAAATAGTTAAATTATAGTAAAAGTGAGTTGTGATATATTTGTAAAAAGGTTATTTGTTACAGATGTAAACTGTAATGCTAAGCGTGTTTTTATTTTGCATTTTGAGGATTTAAATGGCAAAAAAGGGAGAAGAGGCCAAAAAGTTAGATTACAGTAAAAGTGGGTTGTGATATATCTCTGCAAATGTTATTTGTTACAGATGCAAACTGTATACCTCTAGCCCATTTGATAGACCACTGGCCTGGTGTCATTTGATAATTCACTCAATATGTCTTTGAATCTCTAATTTCTCAATCATTTGATTTTGGGGATTGGGGCCTGGAGGAATTTGAAAAAAAACTCAAGACACCCAAATTTGAGTTTTGAGGATCAAGGATCACTTTCCAACCCATAAACAGTTGCTGCCTAAATATGCATGTACCGGTATTAAGTTGTCTGGGCTTATCATCTTACAGGTATGTTTAAATCTTACAGGTGTTCCTCCATCAGATGCAGAAGAATTTTACAACAAGATTTTATTTTCAACCAACCAATATAATAACCTTAAATATTCAGTGCTGGCCATGGGAGATTCTAATTACCCACAATTCTGCAAAACTGGAAGATCATTGGATAAAAGGTATATAATAATTCTTGATAATGTTGCAGAATGACAGTAAAATACTGATTTATGTCTGTTATACAAACCAGGTATAATACAATAATACATCTAGTTTAGATAAGGCCAATAGTTGTACCAAAAAATTATTTGTGAAAAAAGAGTATCAATAACAGTGAAAATTATGTTTTGCATCGTATAAAGTAACAGACATAATCTAAGAGGAAGTAAAGTTTTTCGTTTTAATGGATTGTTAAATGCATTGTACATATTTAAATTTAAATCTGGTAAATATTGGGTTAATTGATAATTTATCCTTAAATTAGGTTTTTTTATGCATATTTTGGTATGACAGTAGAAGTTTGATCCCTTGAATATTCAGCACTCAAACACTTTCAGTATCGGGAAATACCTTTATGCCCCATTATCTAACTTCATTTATTTGCACTACCCTATGGCTCAAACTGTTTTTGTTAAAGCCTTTGTGAATTGTTCAGTTGACCTACGTTCTAATGACTATATTTATAAAAAAAAGTCTGTTTATAGAAAATTAAGATAGTCAAATTCGACAACAAAATTCTGCTCTCTCTGGAGCTGTAGTGTAACATAAGATCTTACATCTGACATCTCAACCCTGTTCATTTTAATCATCTTGAAATGCTTATAGTCCAGTAAATCTAGCTTAAATTTGACCCTAACCTTAAAGTAATTGCAAAAGAAGATTTTTAAGTTTTAATCTTTAGCATTATACCCCAAATATACACAGAAAAAAGTCCAACAAAATCTAACTTGAGGAAGATTAAAAAATCACGATTTTAAAATTCCTATGGACATTTGCATTGAAAATGGGAGATAACTCTGCAAAAAAGGCAGAAATATCAATAAAAATTGATACAAAATTATAACTTTACGGCTTCTATTCAGCAGAATGTATTGATTCTTGATATTTTAGCCGTCTTTAGAGTATAACAAACAATTCTAAAGTTTTTTTCATATCTTTTATCAAGCTACAACCTAGATTTCGTAATTCATTAGTTGACCATTTATTAAATTTTTCAACTTGTCAAGGTAAAGAATCTCAAATTTAATAAAAATAATTAAGCATATTGTTACGGCCGAAATCACCTTTTAAATTGTAGCCAACAAAAGACACAAATCAATAATAAAATTTAACAAGATTTATTATATACAAGTTTACAAAAAGTATTACACAAAAATAAAATGTCAACTTAACTGTTCAAAATCCTGTTTTTTCTTGATCCGGAATTCTGGTCACTGTTGCCTGAATCCAAACGGAATATTATATCCAATCAGTCACAATCTAGTATGATGCAACGCAAATAAAAGTATGTCGAGGATGATGTGTGAAACGTAAATAAATCCAACAGCTGAGAACACAAGAATGTCTATCTGTGGTCCGATAAATGATGTTCTGAAAGTCTAACTTTCTTGTCCGTATATATACTGTAGAACGGAAACTTCTGGAATACGGTAGAAGTTCAAATCGCACCATAATTATTACGTAAGTCAAATAGAAAGTTCTAGTCATTCCACCAGTATCCATTATTGTTCCAGTGATTTCTAAACTGCGCAGTTATAACATTATTTGGTAAACAACTATAAGTATTATGTAAACATAGTATACATGTTATAAGGCTACGCAAAACAAATTAGGCCAAGATAAATAAATATAATAATTACAATATCATAACACCTCCCCCCTTAAAAGAAGTTTGAGTGTAACGAGAACTTCATGAACAATATATACAAAAATATATAGTATGTATACAGTGTTTTAATAAGATCTAGATAAAGCATCTGCTATTACGTTATCTTTACCTTTAATATGTTTTACAATAATATCATATTCCTGTAACAATAAACTCCACCTAGTCAACCTCTGGTTCTTGTTTCTCATTTTATGTATGAAGGTGAGAGGATTATGATCAGTATAAACCAGAATAGGATGCATAGTGGGATTTAAATATACATCAAAATGTTGAAGTGCAGACAACAGTGCAAAACATTCTTTTTCAATAGTGGAATAATTTTTCTGATGTTTATCTAATTTCTTTGACGTAAGCCATTTATCAAATAGATCTTCTTTTTCCCTAGCAAATTCAACATAGGTTTGTGATTCAAACTTTTTATAAGACCTAAATTTCTGTCTATATGCTTCTGGCACTAGCTCATAAGCTTTCAAAACTTCCTGTTTAACAGTGTCATAATCAAAACTTTTTTCAGAAGATAGAGCTGAATAAATTTCAGCGGCCTTGCCCACAAAAACACTTTGCAACATTGTAGTCCAATAAGGCTTTGGCCATTTCAAATTTTGAGCAATTTTCTCAAATTGTGGAAAAAATTTATCAACCGTTTTTTCACAAAATTTAGGAACCAAACGTATATTTTTTGCTGCCTCAAAATGTTCTGATTTTGACTTAGTGTTGCTTTCTACTTTAGCCATTTCTATTTTTATTTTCTCCATCTCTAACCTTTCCCTCATTTCAAGTTCTGCCTGTAATTGTTTTAATTTAAATTCATCTTCTTTTTCTAATTGTTTTAATTTAAATTCATCTTCTTTTTCTAATTGTTTTAATTTAAATTCATCTTCTTTTTCTAATTGTTTTAATTTAACTTTGTTTTCCAATTGTTTTTCCAATTGTTTTAATTTAAGTTCATGTTCTAATTCAAGCTGTTTTAATTTTAAAGCATCAACATTTTCATCCTTCACCAAAAATTTCTAAATCAACTAAATTGTCTATTACCAAATTTTTTATAATTTGTTTTCTCATAGATGTTCTAAAATCTATTTTTAGATGTTTAGCAAGCAACACTAATTCTTCTTTCTTCAATTTATCAAACCCTTCCAGGTCTGGCGTTTTCAAAAATTTACCAGCATCAAATTCCATTTTGTAGAATTTTGTTGGCTAATTCTAATAAAAATACTGAAAAAATTTAATAAGATATTAACGTTATCCCGAGACGAGCCCCCAATTTCTGTTACGGCCGAAATCACCTTTTAAATTGTAGCCAACAAAAGACACAAATCAATAATAAAATTTAACAAGATTTATTATATACAAGTTTACAAAAAGTATTACACAAAAATAAAATGTCAACTTAACTGTTCAAAATCCTGTTTTTTCTTGATCCGGAATTCTGGTCACTGTTGCCTGAATCCAAACGGAATATTATATCCAATCAGTCACAATCTAGTATGATGCAACGCAAATAAAAGTATGTCGAGGATGATGTGTGAAACGTAAATAAATCCAACAGCTGAGAACACAAGAATGTCTATCTGTGGTCCGATAAATGATGTTCTGAAAGTCTAACTTTCTTGTCCGTATATATACTGTAGAACGGAAACTTCTGGAATACGGTAGAAGTTCAAATCGCACCATAATTATTACGTAAGTCAAATAGAAAGTTCTAGTCATTCCACCAGTATCCATTATTGTTCCAGTGATTTCTAAACTGCGCAGTTATAACATTATTTGGTAAACAACTATAAGTATTATGTAAACATAGTATACATGTTATAAGGCTACGCAAAACAAATTAGGCCAAGATAAATAAATATAATAATTACAATATCATAACACCTCCCCCCTTAAAAGAAGTTTGAGTGTAACGAGAACTTCATGAACAATATATACAAAAATATATAGTATGTATACAGTGTTTTAATAAGATCTAGATAAAGCATCTGCTATTACGTTATCTTTACCTTTAATATGTTTTACAATAATATCATATTCCTGTAACAATAAACTCCACCTAGTCAACCTCTGGTTCTTGTTTCTCATTTTATGTATGAAGGTGAGAGGATTATGATCAGTATAAACCAGAATAGGATGCATAGTGGGATTTAAATATACATCAAAATGTTGAAGTGCAGACAACAGTGCAAAACATTCTTTTTCAATAGTGGAATAATTTTTCTGATGTTTATCTAATTTCTTTGACGTAAAAAACTACTTAATGGGATTGTTAAATTTTTTTGTGAGCATCCTTATACAGATTAGTACTTGTTTTATTATGAAAAAAAATTTTTTTTCCTTATGTACAAAATACTTTGTGTAGCTTTAGAAACCAGTCTGCAGTATGTATGGTTCCCTGTCATGATGTAGATATGGAGGATTGGTCTGTTATAAACAGTTGGTTGGACCAGGTGATAGGATACCTCCAGTCTACAGACCTTGAAATAAGACAGGACTATTTAGATGTAACTGGACTAGAGGAAGATTCTGGATATAACAGACACCATCCCTTTATGGCTCAAATGAAGGTCAATAACTGTCAGTCAACAAAGATTTTATTTGTTCTCTCAATTTAAGTTTTTGTACAAAAACATAAGAAGCTGTGTCATGTCCATAAGTAGAAAAGGGGTCAAGAAAAATGTGTAATTTACACCTATAATAATATTAAAAAATGTTGAGTTTATCATTGAGGTATTTGCTTTTATATTTTTTTATCCTGAAACTTGACTGTACAAATGTTTTAAAGGGGTATAAGACTGGTTTTTATTCATACAGCATTTTTACCAATAATATTAAAATAATATATTGATGGTGATCTGGAGATGAAGAATAGCAATAAAAGTAACATTATTTATGTTTTAGATGAAGAGATTACTTACAGTCAATAGTACAGGCGGTGATAAGGAGACAGTTCATTGTGAATTTGATATAGAAGATAGTGGATTATCTTGGATTTCAGGTACTAGAAGATATGCTTAATATTTAACCTGTCTTGTAAACAGTGAACTGGTACCATACCAGCTCAGAAACAGATGATAGTACAATAAATCATTTCACAACAAAATCTTGAAAAACAAGATCTGCCTGGGAAAATACCAACATTATTCTTAGTTTCTCTGAACAACCTTAAAGTTTGAGGGAAATTGATATGTTGGTTGTGGTCAAAACAATATAATAAATCATTGCTTGAATTCTAGTGAAACCAAATGATTTTGCTTTTGAATTGCTTTCTATGTCTGAATCATGCTTATAGAAATGGAAAATAGAATAATATTCATTACATGAATACCCTTTTGCATCATTTCTATATGTTTTCTTACAGTTAAAGCCAGTCTATCATGGGCATTAGATTGTCCAACATTTATTTTCGGGCAGTTTTTTCTGCCCTTATGCTACCACTCAGTTTGGCCATGGTTTGGCTTTGGAGCTCATAAACAACAACATGCCTTACTGCAATGCATGAAACAATAATCTCTGATTGTTATAGTATCATTTTTCATAATTTAATGTTCTCTTTTATGCAAACTAAGGTGGTTAAGTCGTGAAATTTTGTATTTGCGGGATTTGAAAATAAAGGCCATCGTACGCATACAGAAAGTATGCCGCCAAGAAGAAAACTAGTTCCTAGCTGTTATGCGCATGAATTTTCTTACCAGTCATAGTGAAGGAGACCTTTGCATCGCCCAACTCTTAATTCATATATGCACGTCTTTGATTATATTCAGGTAGAATTATTTATTAGGATTGCCATACCAATTATGATGACTGGCATTATCGATTGACTTTAGTATTTTGTTTACATCCATTTTGTCACATGTAAACAAATTTTGTATGCATGCGTAGCATTTTATAAGGTTGACCAGTGTCCGTTTCCTTTACTTCAGTCATAGTATGTGTACATTGTGATGGTTTATACAAACAAACCCAGTTTGTTTTCCATTTTTTATCTAAAAATATAAAACATATTAAACCTTATACTGCCAGAAAAAATGTAGCGATATAAACAAACTTAATATATACACGCATGCTTATTGTATGTAAATAAATCTAAATTCATCTGTTTATTGTCAGCTCGTTGATTTTTGTATTTGATTGATAATCCTATGTTGGATTCTATGATCAATAAATAATTGAATTGAATTGAAAAAAAATTACAATGTAAGATTAATAATTCTTTTTTCTTGGTGTAAAATCATAATTGAACTGTCATTTAGATCTTTATTGAATAAAAATTGTCTTGTTGCTGTAATTTCATAAAACATGTTGGAAGTTTGAATCATGAAATATATATCAGGAAGAATTGCTTGGAATGATTTAAATTGAAAATTGTCATGGAAATTATTTTAATAAAAGCATGGTATGAATAAATTCAAGGAAACAGTAATTATTTTGGTTTGGCATATGTATTTCATGGATCAATATGACTTGGATGTATAACAGGTAATATTATTTTGCAAAAAGTTTGAAGATGAATCCATGGAAAAATTACTTATAGAAAACATGCTTGGTGTTTTATTAAGTTCGTTTAATTGATGTTATAGTCTTATTATAATAACAATTCACCTACTTTAATTTACAATTGACCCCATTTTTGTAGTATTGTATCATGAGCATTATGAGAAAATTACAGGAAAATGTAATATTCAAAGAAATTTTGTTTGAAGGCAATGTTAATTCCAAATATACATCCAATAAATTTAACATAGAGTTACACTGAAAGGGTTTGGTGTTTACATGGTGACTATCACCAAGGGGTATTATATTTTTCTGAACTTACAAGAGGTAGAAAGTGTATGTGTAATTGTGTAGTTTTTTTAGCTCTGCAAAAACTTGTTCCTATTCGTTATTACAGAAACAACATCTCAGTTATATTCTTCATTGTGGTGATGTAATGTATAAACATTCTTTCAAGTAAGCAGTTTTCATATGAAACCAGCTTTCTTCTTATTGACAATTTGAGAATTATGAAAAAATTTATGATGCATTGAATGCTCTTAATTAGGCACTGATACCACTGATCGAAGAAAAAATGTGCAAGAAAGAATATTGTGAACATGACCCTGACACAAAATCTAAACATGCATATTACAAAAATTGTAAGAAATCATACTTGCAAGGTCACAAGTATTTCCAACGAATACAGGTAGAGCCATGATAATGTATATATAGTTGATGAAGGAATCACATATTGATATGGCCAATAGTTAAAAACTGCCCCACAGCACTTGCAGTGCTTTGATTTCAGTTTCTAGGTCAGATGTATGCAAATTATTTCTGTTTTCAAGATTTTCTTCAATGAACCAGTCTTAAAAAATCAAGGATTAGCCTCATCAGAAATGAGAAATTTACATGGAAAGTGTTTGATATTTAATTTCTAGGTTACATTTTCAGTCAGATTATAGATTTGTTTTAAATTTATTATGTGATCAGCTTGTCAGAAAAATCAGAAACATATACTGTTGTGAATAATGATGGATTACACTCTGTATCTTATAGGTGATGCACTTGGAATTTACCCAGAAAATAACCCCATCCATGTTCAAGAATTAATTGAATGTTTAAAGTTTTCTGGTAATGAAATTCTCAATACTCCCAGCTGGGCATACAAACCTAATGAAGGTATGTTATATAACATTAATTTTTTTTGCTTTGAATGGGTAAGGATATTTCCACAGAAGATAGTTGAATTTTAGATTTCCTAAATCTTTTAAAATTTGACCATAGAGAAAATAGAAAGAAATGTTTTCATCTTTCCTGTCAAGTTTTTTTTTTATTTCTGGAAGGTAAATTTGGGATATATTTCATGAGAATTAAGTTTCATGTGGTAAATGAAGAAATAAATTAAGTTTTCATATAACGGTAAATAACATATAACAATTAGTAGATCGGATGAAAGCCAATGGTGATACAATGTCCTGGGTTTGTACACCACACATAGGATGTGACAGTCAACCAAACTTTTAGAGTAGGAATTTTGTAGATGATATTTTTCTGACAGTTGAAACCCAATTCATTGTTTGTATGAGGTGTTTATGAAAATAAGGTAGTTATATTGCATTTTCTAAGTTTGTTGATAATTATCAAAGGTCATTGCATGGAATTTCAAGGATATTTCTAAGAATCACATGGTCTTTTATGCCTATGGTCCAGGTACCTGATAAATCTTCAAGTAACCTTTCAGGTAACCTTTTATTAAAGGCACAAACATTTTTTCATAGTAAATGCATAAAATTGATGGGATTTGATAAGAAAATAGTATTATTTATGAATCAATAATTTGTGAGATATATGGCATGCAGATATTAGTAATCAGAGATAATTAGAAAACAGTTATTAAACTTCTCTTTGTGTTAATCCACAGATACTGGTAGTCTGAAATTATTGCTGAAAAAATATTATGATTTAAAACATGTCAAACCTGAACTTCTCTGTGTCCTGCTAGAGAAATCAACTAACAGTGTGAAGGAATCATTTCAAAGTTTTATGGAAGGCGGGGTAGGTTCATTTTTTCAACCAGAACTCTAGACAAAATTTTTTAAAAGATAGGGAACGGTGTATTTTTTCTTATTTGTTCAAGTTGTATGCACAAGGTAATCTTCACCATCTTAAAGGAGTAAGTTGATTATCATATTACTATATAGTTCCATGTACGTAACCCAATTTCTATTAAATCAACAAAGGGTTTAGATTGTTAAAATAAAAATCACAAAAATTATAAGTGACTGGTAAAATTTTAAATACTAAAATGCAAAGAAGGAGGGATAATAAGGACACACAAGAATTGCAAAAGAGTAAGAATTATCAGGATCTGTACTTATTTTATACCTGAATTTTTAATATTTTTTTCTAGAAAAAATATTCCTGCATTGGCCTTATTTCTCAGTGAAGGAATAGTTTTGTATTACAATTACAATTTCAGTCATACTCCCGTCTTTGTTTGCTTGATTCCATTGTACTTGATACTCTAAATAGGTAAAAAATGTCTTGAATTCTTTCAGGTATCAAAGTCCAACAAAGCTCTACATGACTACCTTAGCTCCCATGAAGTAATAGATATCATCAAAGAGTTTTTACCTGTGGATATTACACCACAGAAGTTTGTTGATTGTTTGAAGTCGTTACAGCCTCGGTATTACTCTATTTCTTCTTCTCCTCTGCTGGTAAATAATTAAAAATAACTACCAGTAATCGTTTATCTGTAGATTCTGCTAAAGTTGAGAATTCTAAAAATTGGGTTATGTTATTCTTCTTTTACAGTTTGAATGAAATGATGTGGTGGATTTCTTTCCCTGAGTTTGTAAAAAGGGTTTTGGAAAGTCTAAATGCTGGATAGATAAGACAATTTTTTGTTGGTTAAATTTTTAACATTGGTCGTTATGATTTTTAATCAGAAATTTTAAATAGAAAAATAAATGCATTAAAAAAATAAAAGATGTTAAAATTAAAATCTTATTAGTGCAAATTAATATTAAAATTTTTACAACATTAGTTTATTACTTTTTTGTTTGGTCACTTTGTGCTTACTTAATGTAACCTAGCCAAGCGATAAGACAGTTTATGGTACTTTTATTATGGAAAACCTTTAAATGTTATATATTATTTGATGGATAATTTGTTATAGGATATTACTACTGTATGTGTAACTGCAGCTGTTGTACGATACAATCTTCAAAACAAAACCAGAGAAGGAGTTACAACTACTTATTTACAAGATCGTCTGTCTGTTTTGGATATAGTTCCAGTCTTTATGAGTAGAAATCCCGATTTTAGATTACCCAGCAACCCAGATATACCTGTAATTCTAATAGGCCCAGGAACTGGTATAGCTCCTTTTCGGGCTTTTATACAGGAAAGAGGTTTGTATATTATGTAATCATAATCAAAATAAATTTGCATGATAGTACAGAAGGCAGATTATTGTGTCTGTCCTGTGAGAAAAGTTGCATTTTGGTTGGACTTTGGTAGTGTTTTTTCAGACACATGTGGTTGGGACACTACATGTATAATAAGAAACAAATAAATGTACTTTCATATCTTTTACTTGGGATACCTAAAATTTTTTAAAAAGGTTGCTTAGGAAGACACCTTGTCATATGACTTTGAGTCCTTTTTAATGCAACAGTGGTCATGATTTTCAAGATTAGGCACATTTCACACTAACTATCACATTTAAATAACATGTGTGACTTAACCTCATTTTCAAGCTATAGTGGTACACTAATGTTTTCAGGTTTGGGTCTGTTCCTCATGGGTTACTAGTATGTGTTAGATGTCAACAATATCTGATTTGAGGATTCATTTTAAGGATTATTTGTCTGTTGTATGCCCTTGACCTTATTTTAAATCTTGCCCTATCAGGTTAAGATTTCATTATTAGTTCTGTTTTTCGGTATCCTCTCATGCTGTCTGTAAAGAATTTGGATAGAAAAGTACAAAGATGCATTGAAATATTAAAAATGGTTAAAACTGGTCTCAGTGAAGGAGATTGTCCAAACACTGACAATGTGATTTTTATGCATTTTGATTTTCAGAGCTGAGTAGCTCCAAAGGAAAGACCCACTTGTATTTTGGTTGCCGACACAAATATAAAGATTTCCTGTACAGAGAAGAATTAGGTAATATGTACTTCAGTAATGAATAATTGTCAAGGTCATGTTTTATTTTCTGCATTCTGAATCTTACTTGCGTTTGACACAGTATAATTTGCTTTAGACAGAAAACAACAATCTGGCTTTCTTCATATGCTTTAGTTATACAATGTATATCTCTCATGTATGACATCATTTTATGTTCAGATTTAAATTTAAAAAGAAAACTATAACAATGTTATCCTTCTGTATTCTATGGGATCATGAAATGTTTAATCCACTATAGTTATCATTTATAACTTTCAGTTTAGCAGTGTGACCCTTAAAATAAAATCCAAAATTGTGGTGAACCCGAAAGTAAGTGATGGCCCCATTTCTGACAGAACAATCTCCTTTTGAATTACTTTTGTGTCATATGTTTCATGCATGTGCTGAACATACTCAAATGAGCCAAACAAAATTTATATATTTTATATTATTATTCATTGTATTAAAACTGTTATTTTTTTCATCATGATGTAAGAATTTACAAAAAGTTTTTGTCATTTATTTCAGAAAGCTATGAAAAGAATGGTACTATATACCTGAGGGTAGCATGCTCAAGAGATCAGATACATAAGGTCTATGTACAAGACTTATTACAGGAAGATTCATCAAAAGTATGGAAGTTGTTAAACGAGGTAAACAATAAATATCAGGCAAATTTAGTTGGCATCAACAAAAAACATTGATAATACAACCCTGTAGGTAAATGTATAAAAATGTCAGTTGCTGGACTGCAAGAGTGAATTAAAATGCTTCTACATGGGCTGCTTTCCCACCCACCAAGTGGAGATGGATTAGTATAAGTTGGTATAGCTTGTTTCCCAACCCACAGTAAAACTATCAGATGTCACAGCAAACTACCGGTACTCCAATCATCAGTAATAACATTTTTGTGAGCAAAAGAAAACCACTAAGAAAAATGGATCTAGGACAATTGCTCCCCCCCCCCCCACAAAATGAACAAAATATGCCTATTATAATTTTTCCTGATATATTTTAAAAACCAACTACTATCATGAAGCAAAATTAAGGTGATTTGGAAGTCATGGTCAATATATAAACACCACTGCAAATTGGCCTCCCTTGTGTAAAGTCAAAATTGTAAAACATGTCAGTGTACAATATTGTTGTTTCCGTTTTTTCGTTATTAAATTTAAATAACTCAATAAAGATAATATTGAATTGAGATCCTCTAGCTGTTTTCACAATATACCATCACCATTTTTTTTCTTAAAAAAATAGATTGGATTTTAATACCATAGTTCACATATAAAAGGGGAAAAGTGGTATTTCTTTGGAAGAAAGTATTTAAAAATTGAATAGAAGAAAGGTTAAAAAGTTGGAAGGTACTACATGTATATATTTAAAAAATTTGTGAAAAAAGTTTCTTAAACATAAAAATAATAAATATTCTGTTTTTAAGGATGTAATCTTTTGATGTTTCAGTCTCTTTGAAATCTTGTTGAGGAATTATTTCCAAAACATGTGATACAAGTGGAAAATATATTATAATCCAACTAAACTCTGTGGAAAAATCATGTTCTTACAATAAGTAGTTTTTGAATAATAAAATTTTCAAATTTTATAACCAATCAGGTCTGACAGTTTCATCAGCCAAAATGTTGAGAAAATGGGTGAGGGGTACAAAGAAATGATTTTACCAAAAATGTGTACATCCCATATCAATTTTTTCTTTTTAAAATTCTTTAATATGTATTTTTTCAATCATTTATAACAAAGAAGTTGAAATTATATGCTCTTTGTTCTAAAAAAATGAGAAAAACCCCAAATTTACTATAAAATTGACTGCATGGTCATTTTGACACGGAAACACAACAAAGTTTTATAAAACTTTCTTATATTAACACCTGCCTATAGTTTTTTTAAGTTAAATTTATTCAGATTGGTCCACTTCATCTTTAGGGAAAGTATGAAAAAAAGTTTAATTGTGGAACTGTAATTTTTTTCATAATAGCCCAAAAATGGGTAAAAATTGATGAAAAATGGGAAAATCATCAAAAATAGGTTACTTTCAAATGACCATAGCAAAAAGAGAAGTCCACCACCATATGATTTTTTCTTCATTAATTACTTTCTTATAGTCATATAAACCCAAAAATCAGGTTAAGAAAAAAAGATTAATACTAGAAATTTTTGGCTCCTCAGAGGTGTACATCCTTAAGATATTCTTATGCAAAATTAGAATGCACACATTAATTACATGAATATAGATATGTTTTCTATGTTAAGTATGAATTTTATTTTAGGAATGTGCATGCATTTATGTATGTGGGGATGCTAAACACATGGCGCATGATGTTCACAAGATGCTTCTGTATATAATTCAAATAAAAGGAAGTTTGAATGAAGACGAAGCTACCCAGTTTCTAAAAATGTTAGAAGAACAATCACGTTATCAAAAAGATGTATGGATAGTTTAAAAAATTAGTTGAAATATTTCATCTGTGATAAATTATTTTATTTGTTATATTGTTTGAATAATAAGTCAAACTATTTATAAAGATGCTTTGTTATATATTTAGTTGACCAGGAATCAGTTTTTCAGATGTTGTTGTTTCGCTTTTGATGTTAATATTTGACTAGTGTTGTGACATTCCATCAGTGAGAAACACTTAGTTATCTCCCTAAACAAAGTTAAGTTCAATACATTTTGAATAATGTTCAAAGTCATGACTTTTGGAATGCCAATCCAGTGTGGGAATATTGTTTTCTGTTTTTCAATGACCTTGAAGATTTGTGGCATAACCTTCTTCGAAAATGAAAAATAAAAAAATAAATTGACAAGCCTCGAGTTTTATGAATAATAAATAGCTTACCATTATAAATTCTGGAGTGTATCAGACTGCTGACCTTCAGCCAATCAAAGAAGAGAATACAAATAGAACTTGATCTGAGGAAAGGCCCTACCTATAATTCCCATTCCTCCTTTGATTGCTGAAGATGTTTTCAGAAGGAAATTGACTCTTCACTAAAGATACATGTAAGAAGAATATTTGTTTAAGTCTTTAAACTTTTGTTAATTGTTTGTTTACAATTTTAACTATATTTGAATATTGATAATTGCGTATTATATCTCCCTTTTTCAGAAGGGAGATATATTGTTTTAGTAGCATTTGTTCTTTTTCTCATACAACCTGGTCCAGGCCAAAACCTTATTAGCTCACCTGGCCCAAAACTGTTGTCATCACTTGGCGTCTGGCGTTGTCCATCATCATCGTAAACTTTCCTTTAAAGATCTCCGCTGTTATCCCGTGTCAGTTTCCACTGATATACTCTTTGATTTTGAGGATTCTATCAGGTTTGAGTTTAGTTTGTTAGAATAGACTATCTTCTTTAGAATCTCTTTTGGGTTCTGATTGGGAGTTTGTTCTGCTCCAGAGCAGAATTTTCTGGTAGTGTTCATGTCCCTTCTTATGAATACGAGACAGAAGACCATTTTTCAGTAGCTCCTGGTAGTCAGGAACGAGAATTTCTCAAGGATGAGGAAACGGAGGTTCTGACTCTAGAAGGAAGAAATCTATTTCTTCTGTTCCTTTTGTAAATCCTGATGGCAGTTCAGTTGGTACTGAAGCCAAGCTATAGATACCAGCTACAGTTTTCTTCCTAAGGAGTTTCTCTTTGGTCCACAATTTATTGTCCCATGCGGGAGGTTGCAAAAGTTCCTTTTGCTTCTCTTTCTAGACCCAAGACGTTGGTTTCCAATTTTGAAGCCTCTTGTGGTTTGGCTTCTGGTTATTCTCCTTACCATTCCTTTCCAGAGCCAAATAACTCTATTTCTGCTCTCCACGTCAGTAATGACTCTCTAGCTAATGGCTCTGATTTTCTCTGTTAAGGATTTCGAAATCTTCAATCAGCGCTGGGTAGAGTGGTTCTGACTTGCAATAAGACAATGTCAAACTTAGTAGGTTCTTTCACACTGAGAATCTGGTGCAGAACTCCTCTCGTGTTCTTGGTACTGCAGAATACTATCATTCTGCAGCTGGGTCTTTGCTGCTGGAGTTAGAAGGGGATGGTATTTCAGGCTCTGATCCTAGATTCTTTGGCTAATATTACTGTAGCCAATAGATCTAAGAATTTGGACAAGTCTTCTTTGTCAGAGGAACTTAAAGACTCTTTGCTTAGATCCCCTTTAAAGGATTAGATCTTTTGTCTTTCTTTGAAGAAGGTTCAAGATGAAGTAAGTAAAGGCCCTTAGGTTGTCAGTGTTAGGCTAAATGTTAATATTAAAGAGGACTTTTTCAGCCTCTCGTTCTTCTGAATCGAACATACTATCTAAAAAGAAAAAGGTTGTTAAATGAAGCAATGCTACTGCTTTTAAAGTCAATTATTGGGTAGTCAGAAGTTTGGTTCTCGACCCTAGGATATTGCACCCTCATGGAATTGGAATTCCTGTTCTACTTCAAGATATTTAAGTAGAGGGAAGTTAACTCACTTTGTGGATCAGTCGAAGATCACCACATATTCTTGGGTTCTGTCAATAATTTGGAGGAGGGTTAGAATCAATTCAAGAGGCTTCACCTCTTTCAGTTTTCAATTCCCTTTTCAGTTCAATCGGATCCTCAGAAGGTATCCTTCTGCCTTCTGCCTAGAGAGGTGTCTAGTCTTTTGCAGAAATCTGCAATTGAATTAGTCCCTACCAATGCTCTGGATCTAGGTTTTTATTCCCGCATTTTGTAGGTTTCCAAGAAAACGGGTTACAAGATCTGTCATAGACCTATCTGTCCTCAATACCCTTTGGTGATTCCACATTTCAAAATGTAGACTCATTGCTCCATAAGAGCTTCTATTCTCCCAGACAAGTGGACACATTCCTTGCATCAGTCAGATGCTTATTTCCACTATCCAGTAACCCCTTCTTACAAAAGTAGCTTCGTTTTGTCCGAGCACTGCCTTTCGGGCTAGCTACAGAGGGATTAGAACTTCAGTTTTTGAATCATAGCCTCTTTCTTCTGTTCGTATAGATCTATCTACAACTTGGGATTCTCAGAAGAATCTTCTGTTGCAGAAAGAGGTTTCGACTCTTCTTCACAAACAAGTGTTTTCTATAGTTTCTATTCCCAGTTTTGTATTTTCTTTCCTGAATTGCTATCTACAAATTCCCCATTACAAAATGGACACCAACAGGTCAATCAGGTCTTCTCTGCACACAGGGATGTGGACGACATCTCTAGATCTGTCAGACTTCCACGTCCCTATTCCTCAGGAATTGCGCCATTGTCTGAGTGTAGTTTGGTCAAACGAGATATACGCCTTTAGGGCAATGTCTTTCTGCCTATACACTGCTACTTTATAGTGTTCTCCAGGATTTTTCAGTCTTTCGTAGCTTACCTACATGCCCAGTCTATATCCATCCATTCTTATCTGGACGGTTCTCTGATGAAGAAGTTTTCATTTTCACTTCTGGAGGATTACACCCATTTTGTAATTCAGCTTCGGCTGAATTTGGGTTTTCTAATCTCTTTGAAGAAGTCAGAAATTATTTCCAGTCAGAACTTTATTTTCAAACCTATCTGGAATTGGTTCTTCCTCTAAAAGAGAATTTTCTGAAGTTGTTTCATTTGGTATCTCTTCTATGCCAAGCAGAGTTTGATCCTGCCCGCCAGTTCCTACACCTGTTGGGTTTTCTGAGCTCTTTAGTAGATGTTACATGTACATCTAGCAGACTCATTGTTCGTCCAATTCTGTAGTACCTCATGAATTCCTGGCGTCCAGTATCTCAGTTGTGGGAAACTCCCATACCTATTCTTCCTCTAATTGTGCCCCTCTCCTCGCCGATTTGTTCTTATATTCCTATGAGACAGAGTTTCTGCAGAACCTCGTGAGGAATAAACGTATGAAAGATGCTAAATCTTTTAATTTCACATATAGATATATTGATGATGTTTTGTCCATGAACAATCCTTCTTTTGCTCAATGGCTTCCATTGATATATCCACCAGAACTCGAAATTAAAGAAACTACAGAAACAACTTGTACAGCATCCTTTCTAGACCTTCATCTCGAATTTGACAGTAGTGGTAAACTAAGCACCAAGATATACGATAAAAGAGACGATTTTGATTTTAAAATTATAAATTTTCCTTACCTATGCAGCAATATCCCAACATCTCCTGCATATGGTGTTTATATTTCTCAATTGATTCGTTACGCTAGAGCATGTTCCAACTACTCTGATTTCCTTGAACGCCATAAACATCTGCGTGACAGACTTCTTAGCCAGGAATACGAGGAAATGCGTCTAAAAAGGTCTCTTACGAAATTCTTTTTCAAATACCAAGATTTGGTTGAAAAATATTCAGTATCTTCTACTACTATCATTGAAGATTGTTTTTTATAACTTATCTTGGTGTTTTGTTTCTACTTTACCAACTTTGACATCAGCATATCTATGTTGATTACCACCACTGGTACTTTTATGCCGTAATGGAAGCGGGAGGTTTGGCGCGCTGTAAAACCTAGATTCAACCCACCATTTCTTTTGAAATGCCTGTACCAAGTCAGGACCATTACGGTTGCAATTTTCCAGTGGTGTGATACCAGTTTTGTCACACGTCTTATGGACTTGCGAGTTTTGTTAATACTGTTATGTACCTTATTTTCCTCGGCTGCCTCCTCATCTTCTTTGTTAGTTACCGAGAGAAAGTCTTCAAAAAGGTTCACCTCTGGATCCCCCTGTTCCGAAGATGACCTTCATTATAGACGCATCTCTTACTGGATGGGGAGCCTTCCTGGAAGGCAGGTCTGTGCCGGGTCCGCAGTTACAGGAACATATCAATATTCTAGAAATAAGGCCAATTGTACTAGCTCTGAAATACTTCCAAGTCAGTCCCTGTTGGTGGCCATGGACAATACAACTGTAATGGCTTATCTTCAAAATCAAAGCGACACTCACTCTATCCATGTATCTTATGTGCAGGTATATTCTGTTACTGTCCGACAACCCCAAGACTCATGTATCAGTAAGGTATATTCCCGGGATGCAGAATCAAGTAGCAGATGCTTTTTCTCGTTCTCAGGTTCCACTGAACATAGAATGGGAATTGCATCCTGCAGTTTTCATGGAGATCATTCTTCGGTGGGATTGACCTGATATAGACCTCTTTGCCACCAGTCTGAAGCACAAACAACAGACCTATGTTTGTCCCGTTCCAGATCAGAAAGCTTGGGCGATGGATGCTATGACTTTGTCTTGAAAGGGAATGTTCGGTTATATGTTCCCTCCCTTTCGTCTTCTTCCAAAGGTCTTGCACAAAATTAACAAGGATGCTTGCAAGATCATTCGTATTGCTCCAGCTTTTTCCCAGATAGTTATGGTTCCCAGATATTCTTCAGCTTTGCGGTGGGAACCCATTGCGCCTTCCTCAGAGAACAGATCATCTTTGCAAAGGCAAAAGGCTTCATCAAGGCCTTTAGAACCTTCATCTTCACGCTTGGTGGTTATCAGGGATTCCCTCAGAAAGGCAGGGTTTTCTGAGAGAGCAGCCAAGCGTGTCTCTTGATTAGTTTGGCAATCCACAGAGCTGTTTATGACTCAAAGTGGTGCATTTTCTGATCTTGGTGTGGTTCAAGACAAATTGATCCTCTCCCTGTCCCTTCTACAATCAAAGGTTATAGATCTGCTTTGCCAGAACTACAATCTATATCCTTGTCAGGAGGTCCACATTTTGGCAATAGTGAGTTTTTGTCTCTATTTATTAAGAACTCCAGCCTTGAACGTCCTCTACAAAGGCGTCTAGTTCTTCAGTGGGAGTTTGGTTGGTTTAAAGGTTCTACAATTTCCTCATTTTGAACCTTTATCTTTGTCTTCTTTTAAACATTTGACATGTAAATGTTGTTTCCTCTTAGCATTGGCTATTTGTCGTAGAAGGAGTGAAATTCGTGCTTTATCCATTGCTGAGTCTTGCATGGGTTTTTTTCTGTTTCTTCAATTAATTTACTTATTGATCCAGCCTTTTTGGCAAATGAACAGTTGCCTGAAAAGGTTTCAGGTGTTATTGTGATTCCTGCTTTACCTGATTCTGCTGTAATCAGGGATTATGTCTTGTTCAGACTTTGCTTCAGTATATGTCAAATTCTGCTAGTCTTAAACCATCAGGTTCTTCTAGACTTTTTATTCCTATTAAAAAGGAACTAATATTTCGCCAAAAGCATCTCTTCATGGATTTGTCAGACAATCATGCTGGCTTTCCTGATATATTTCAATCCCCTCCCCCTTGTCGGAAATCTTATCAGCAGCTTTCTGGAGGTCCGATAGTACCTTCTATAACCATTATTTACGTTCTATACCCCAACATTGTGATCAACTCTTTTCTTTAGGGTCTTTGCTCATATTTTTAAAATGTCCGTGTCAATTATTTCATGTGCCAAAACGTACCCATTCATTGATAAAATTGACTAGTAGCCGGTTTAATTGTTATGTAGAATAACCGTAGAAACTCTATATTGTTTTCTATGTGACAAAAGGGGAATTCGAGTTGAAGCAATTTTCTGATAGATAATTTTTATTCCTTAAAAAGACATGATTTTATTGCTAAAGATTAGAAAGTAAAGTTTTTGGAAATAGACAACGAGGGACGTCTGAAGACAAAGCATGATTACTTCGACTTTCCTATTATTAACTTTCCCTTCTTGAGTAGCAATATGCCAGCATCGTCTGCATATGGCGTCTACGTTTCTCAGCTTATCCGATATTCAAGGGCATGCGTGCGTTACCATGACTTTCGACAAAGAGGATTACTGCTATCACAAAAGCTTCTTAACCAGGGTTTTATCAGGGGTAAGTTAATGTCATCACTTAGGAAATTTTACGGTCATCACGAATTGATTGACCATGACAGTGTTTCAATATCTAAGATGATGTTTGACCTGTTCCCACTTTCGTAACATTTCATGTACCTCCACCGATTTGTGAATACCACCGGATTGACTTTGTTGAACTTCACGACGGGTGCCATATACGGAGCAGGAACTGCTTACCCTTCCGGAGCACCTGAGTCACTCCTGGTTTTTATAGGAGTTCGTATTGTTCATGGGTTTTTAGTTTTCAGTGTTTATTTTTGTTCATTTGTCTTCCCGGGTTTTGTCTGTGTAATGGACTGCGTTTTTTGAATTGCTCCGTAGGTATAGGTATATTTGTCTTCAAGAAGAAGCCGTTTCTATGTAATTCCAATAGGGTCCCATGTTAAACTAAGTCCCCCGGTGGCGGCCATCTTGGACGACAGATCATCACCAAAGTAACATCACTTGGTAAGAATCTCATAAAGAACATTCATGCTATGTTTGATTTCAATCCATTCAGTGGTTCTCTAGAAGAATATTTTTGTATGTATTTCCCATAGGGTCCCATGTTAAACTAAGTTCCCATGATTTATGTTTTCCAGAAACATCATGAAGGAATGAACCAAAGCCCTACTACGACAACCTTGTCTTTACTCAAATTACCAAACGTTTTTACTTTATTATTTATAAATCAAATCAGATTTATTAGTCATTATACATAAGTATATGTATGTGACAAACAGTAAACAAATAAATGTACAAATTTGTATAAACAAGTAAATACTTTAAGAGACCCCTGTCCTCAATTCTAAAGACTTTTCAAAGAGAAACAAATTTTATTTACTTGTTCTGACGAGGATGGATTGAGAATAAACTTAGTTTGTTCTGATCTGATAATGAAATAATGTTTTGTATCGATTCTTGACAATATTTGAAATATTCGACTCTAATATTTTTATTAGAGTTACCCTTAGGTATACTTTGTTTCTCCTCTTCAAGAATTCTAAGTCTGACAAAGCCAGGCTTCTCTTAGTATTTTTAGATTTCTTCCTTCTCTATCATTAAATTGTGATCACTTAATCTTATTTCTGTAATAATTTTTCTTATTTCAAATATATAATTAAGGTAGTGTTCCTCGTAAAGCTGGTATATCTTTTACTTCACGTTTACAGAGGATTGGGGAGGCACTTCCTCTTTGGATTCAATCTGCACAGCTTCCGGTTTTTTTAAATCGCCGTCGGTCAGTGCTCTTCCTTCTCTGTGAACTTTCACCATGACCTTCGTTACCCATTTTGTATCAATGCTTTTCATGGATTTATCTATGGCAGCCAAGAGAAATGTAAACATGTTGCTTTGTTCTTGTGTCTCAGGCAATTCCAGCCAGTGTTGAAGAAGCTTATGGATAAATCCTACAGTATGAACTTTAAATTCTTCCTCGAAAGAAATAATAGTAGCTGTTGGTATCCTCAGTTCTCTTCCAAACTGTCCAACTTCATGAAGCTGTGTCGACAAATGTTTGGACAGGACTATCAAGCTACTATCAGCAAAGAATTCTGAATCACCCTCTGTAAAAAAAGACATTTTTTCAGAAGACAATAATGTTTTCTAAAGGTCTGGTGAAGTCTGATAAGATATTGTACTATTTTTAAAATATTTAATTCTACGAAAACTGACTGTCTCGTCAGGTGTTCGTAATTGCAAGATAAAGTACTGACCTAAGATCTTTGTTTAGACGCTACCAACAAAGTGAAAATGCGTTTGAAACGTAGCTGTTTTGTATACTTGATTAAGTATTAAGAATGTTTTCAAGAAAAAATGGTTAAGGGAGTTAAATATACAAGATTTGTTGGTGAAATCGTAAAACAGCCATGATAATAACCTGATAGGTTTGTAGTTTTTTTTTCATATGTTTAGAACTGCATGTTTAAATGAGTCATAATGCATCTAAATATTCACATTTCGGGTTGTTATTAATTTGAATAAGGATTGAATGATTCGGGAAATAATATTTTAAGCATTGTGTAATTTACAGTTCATAGTATGTTTATTTGAATCATATTTTGATCTTTAAGAGCAGCCATGAAATTTGGTTCATATCTAAACCTGTGCTTGTACTTGGACGATAATGGGCGATTGAAATCAAAACTTTGTGACAAAGGTTCAAGCTTTTCCATCGTAAACTTCCCCTTTCTTAGCAGCCTATGTGAAGTAATTGTGCAGAGGTGACAGCTGATTCATTATTGTGATATAAACGACTTTCTAGAGGGGTTCAGGGGTGGTGTCCCATAAACTTCTAAGACAAGGTTATATTCACTCCTTATTGATTTTATCACTAGTCTATAAGTTATACGATCGTCATCATGAATTCATTGGCCGATACGAAGACTAGATATTTCACGTCTACCTAGAATTGACTTCTCATCGGACTTGAAACTTCATCTGGCAATTTGACGGGTGTGGTTTAAGGGGTTGCTATATGGTTTTACTCCTTTGTTTGTCTCTTTGTCTCATGAGTTTGTTTTGCCTTGATTTCGATCTTACGGGTTTTTCTCAGTTTTGTCGATTCAGCATTTCTTTTCCGATATATAAAACTAAAAAAATAGCCAATGATCAAAAGGGAAAAAATATTTACCTTCTACTGGTTTATGTGGAATTTTTAGCTTGGACAATTTTAGTAGCGGCAAGTTGGTTTTATGCAGACGTGTCTTTGTGAACTTATCAGAAGTCAAGTCAAACTGCATGTTTTCGAATGCGCCGATTTTTCCTCCTTTTGGTAACTCTATGGATAAAAGTGCAAAATTTGTGTCAAAGGAACCCTTAAATATGAATGTGTACTGTGGTTGCATCTCAGCTTTTACAACATAGTTCAATCGCAGTCGTTCTTCTTCGTGAATGTGAACTGTTCCAGACCGGCAATCGGATATTTCTGTAAAATGATGTTCCCTTAACCTCTTCTGTTTCATTGCAGATATGTTGTACTCGGGAATACATTCAACACGTATGGAATATCTAAAGTTTGATTCCTTTCTTGCAAATATGAGAACATTGCAAACATACTCGATATTCATTATTATCTTCGCTTCTGTTTTTACCTCTCTGTGGTTAGTCCCGGGTTTAATCCATGCAATCTGAAATCTAGAAATTATTGACGATTATTTTGAGTTGTCAAGTACTTCAGAGTCGTCTTTCATTCTTCAATTTTATCGTTTATTTTAATGTTATTTTAACAAGTTAATATATGGCAAGCCGTTTTACTATTTATTCTAACTTCAAGATATCTCATAATATATAAGATATCTCATATAATTTATACGATATCTTATATAATCTAGTTTTTATAAGATATCTTATAAACTTTATAAGATATCTTCTAAAGTTTATAAGATATAAATATTTTTTATATAAGATATCTTATATATATACTTTATAAGATATCTTCTAAAGTTTATAAGATATAAATATTTTTTATATAAGATATCTTATATATATACTTTATAAGATATCTTCTAAAGTTTATAAGATATAAATATTTTTTATATAAGATATCTTATATATATACTTTATAAGATATCTCATATATTTTATAAGATATCTTATATAGTTTATAAGATATCTCATATAGTTTATAAGATATCTTATAAAGAAAATTATATGAGATATCTTGTAAACTATATGAGATATCTTATAAAGTTTATTACATATCTTGAAAATCGATTAAATAGTAAAACGGCTTGCCATACTAATAGGTAATGGCGTAGAATTTTTTTTGGAAAAGGCTTGAACTACACCGAGACGTTAGCTTATTTTTCTTCATTTATTACAATTTCAATTTTAGTCCCTGTGATTATAAAGTATTATTTTTTAGGCCTTCAGTAAAACTAATTAGTCGTAAATCGACTAAATGTGCAAATCTTGTGCATCAAAATTGGTGTCATGTAATTTAATTATTACCACTGAGTCGATATCTCTGCTGGTGGATACCAAGTCCCCGAGGGTATCATCGTCCAAGTTGTTAGTATTTCGATACTAGCCCGAAATTGACACTTGAAATTTACTGCTATAAAAATATTGAATTTTTTTAAAACTAAGGAGAGTCTCCCTCGTGCATAGTTCTGTCCTTATATGGTTTTGGAAATGCCTTTTTGGTTATTCCGGCATTTCGCAACGTTTTTGGATTATTTTGGTTTTCCTTCATTTAAGGTCTTCAGCACAACCAAAAAAATTAAACCAACGAAATGTGCTCATCTTGTACATCAAAATTAGTATCATAGAATTTATTTTTTGTTTTTACAATCATCTGACATCTGGAAGTAAGTTTATACAATTACATATAACTGTACATACTATCCATAATCCATATTGGTTTCTATTATAATAATTCAAAGTTTACATCCCAAAAAGTGCATCAATCTAAATAGGTACCAGTTTGCTCACGGACTCATTTTATTTCTTTAAACTGGCAACAATTGACATGTGTTATTCGTGGCAATATTTTAGTGTTCTTGTGTTGGTTTATTTGTATTTCTAGATGTTCCGAATGATTGACGTCGTTTCGGATTGCTTTTTGGCATTTTTGTCTGCTTCATTTACCCTTTGCCCGATAACAAAACATTCCACTGACAGGCCTTCTATTATGTTCTAGTTTCAAAGACATTTTTAGTATATTTAAAATATAATTTTTGTTATGGTTTCCAACAGTTTTGGCTGTACCACATCTTATGCATCAAAACAGCTGTTGTAGAATATTTAGTGTATTCCTCTTGATGAAGACTGTTTTCATTATCAATATTTTCATTTACATCACACACAAAACTTACCCCTCTTTGGCAAACTTTGTTCCTGGTTTCGGTTCAGCTCCTTTCCTTTGAAGTAAAATTTACATTTTTATGAAACATGACTGAATCTAATAAAGAAAAGATTGATTTTGGTTTATGATTCAAATTAAAGTAGTTTGCGCCGTAACCTCAGACCTTTAAATTCTGGTAAATTTGATAGGAATATCAAAGCTGCTTTTCTGGTATAATATTTGTGATACAAGGGTTTTGTTCTTAAAGGATATTCGATAATTAGTCTAAAATTAACCAGTTTTTATATTATTTGGAATTTTATTTAAAAAAAATAGGTAACTTAATGCTGAGTAAACTTTTTAAATGTGAGATTTAGGCAATTGAAAATTTTGGAGATAAATATTTTTTCTTCCTATTCGTTTAATTTTTTCTTAAATATTCCCATAATAAACACATTACATCAAGATAATTTTTTTTCAGAGAAAGTCGGTATAAGATTTTTTTTCTACATGCATCTAAACTTATAAAATATTCATCAATATTCCTTGTTTGACCAAAAGTTGTATAAAGTCCTAATTAGTATATCCAACTTTTCTACAAATCATTTATCAGACAACAATATTTGTACATATATCGGAATATTTTTTAAAAAAACCTGGTTAAGTTATATTTTCCCGTCAAAAAGTTAGGCAATTTTTTGTAAAACTCCTAAAAATATGAAAAATCAAAAACGAATTCACGAAGGAGTAGTTTTCACACACAAATTGACCATGTGTTAAAATTTCAACAAACAAACAGTAGGACTTCTTTTAAAAAAAATTACCAACCAACATGTTTTCTATTTATTTCTTGTATACCTATCTCAAATGGCTGCCCATATATACGAACAGACACTTCAATTACATTTTATAAGATTTAAAATAATTTTTACCTTTCTTTTTCGCCTTTTGTAGTTGTTTCTGTAGTTTTTCTGTCAAAGAATTAGCAAAAAAATCCACAATATTAGAAATATCCGGCAATATCAGTTGTCATGGTAATATTTGTATGTTTGGTCAGGAATATTATTCCATTTATTTTTTGTACAAAGGACATTCCTAAAAATTTGTAAACAATATGGCGCTTCCGAGATCTGATTTTAGGTTATTCATGCAGTTCAATGAATTCATCTGTAGGTCTATCACAGAGGGGATTTTTTAATTTGCCAAATTAACCAAAAACAATTGAAAAAATCCCTTCTGTGATAGACCTAGAGATGCACGAGGAAAGTGAAACATGAATTCAATTAACCGTGACAAATCGTTTGGGCTTACAGCTATTATGTAACCAATCGCGTATGAAATACATTTGCATGAGACAAAAGACAAAAGAATATCGATCGGAAAGACGGCGTAGAAAGTCCATTTTACCAAAAACCAAAGACAAGGCAAATCCGCGAGAACACAAAGATATAACCAACAGAAATTTAAAAAAAAAAAACGTAATAAACAAAACGGATTAAGAACAAGACGTCACAAAAACTAAAGCGCTAGCAAAATAAACTCCAGGAAGAATCGGAAGAATTTAAAAAATATACTATGTAATATTTTCTTATCCCTATTTCAAGGACGTTTATTAACAAGGATTCGTGTCTCGCGGTATCTCGTTAAAATATCGCGTATCGTGAGACTTGTATTTACTCACTCTTAATAAAAGACAAATCTAACATCTAATACAAAAAACAATAATCAATTGTGTTAGCATCTTTTGGCAAATATTTATATCAATATTTTATTTTATTTTTTCTATTAATACTTATGTAATAAAAAAAATCATGAAAGTAACTAAGTTTTGTAATAAGATGGTATACTGTTTTACTATGTATTGCAAAATAAGGGGCAATAATTCTTATTATTCACATAAATAGAACAACTTTATTGCAATGAGTGAGGGAATTTGAGTAAATATCACTTAAAAGATTTTATTTGATTCTTTACCATTACTTACTAATATGGTAAAAAATTTGACATTATTATCTTAAGTAGTGAGCTGGCAAGGGCTCACTGATAATTATTTATTATATATAAAACTGGGAATGGAAAATGCATACCCTATAAAATAAAATATTTCAAGAAGTGGGGGGTCACCTCCCCTGACTCATTGCAATAATGAATGATCTATGAATTATCAGAAAGATTTTATATACTATCAGATTATTCAATCCATCTTGTATGGGAAAGGATTTGTATAGGCTTTGCCTTTTGTCTTATCCCTTTGTTTAAATGTACTTTTGATATTTGAACAATAAAATATTTTTTGAATGAATACTCACTACTACAATTATGCGTGCTTCAGGTAAATATTTCCGGTTAGTTACGATAATGTAAACAACTAGAACTCCTATAGTCTCGATCATCATGACAGAAATTCTCTCATTTGTTTTTAACTTAAAAAAAACTTTGTTTATTATTTTCGATGTTCAAAAACCGAAGAAACAAATATAAAAAAAAATAAAATTCTATTAAATATGTCTTACAGGGCCGTTAAAATCGTATAAATTACAAAGTTATAACATTTTTATTATTGAATAGTAAATGTCTTCTAGAAACAATGATTAATTTGATTAAAACCTTATTTAGTTTGAGCATTTACCTATGCATTCCTAATTCCTGTGATGATTTATAATTAATTATAATAAAAAATAAATTAGTCCTGATTGTATGTTGTTCATTTGATGAGCTTGTGCGGTTTCCTTTCTACTTTTTGACAGATTGTAAGTTGTAAGTTGTTTATTTAATGAGCTTTTGTAGTTTCCTTTCTACTATTCAATTTAGAAAGGCTATGACCCAAGCTACACTAAAAGAGTCATTGTCTACTTTCAAAATGACCAAAGCTAATTTGAGAAATATACACGAATATGTCATAAAAAGAACGAGTTGCAAAATCTGCTATTTACTTTTTGATTTGAACTCTATTAACATGTCAGAATTTTTATCTTGGGACACTGATCTTGATTTGGAACTATTGCTAGGGGAATATACAGAATATAATAAATATATTTATTTGTCTAACTATTTCTCTACTGAAAAAAACAACTAAAATGACATACCTTAGTAAAATTATAAAGTCTAGTCGTCATAAAACTTTTATTGCATAATCACATCTTTAAAACCGCATTTCTATCCAAATAAAAATCTTTTTCTCAGCTGGGCACCTGTATATTCAATTATCAATAGCACCTTACCTTCCGAGGTTCACCCGGCCACATGACATTTGTTAATTACAGGTGTTATAATTGATTGTATAAACATGGTCTGTTAGTTAGCCTGCCACATAGGTAATTGTTTCAGTCGTTTACACATAAATTCGTACATCATCTACATCATACTACACTACACGAAACCATTCTTCAATTGGCCGACGGGATTTCATAGGTTGCCCCTCACAACTGAGGCAGAAGTATAAGACAAATAAAACAAAATATGTATGCTTTTCTGCCAGATAGGAGGCTTAATTTTGCTCAGCATGCTCAAAAACATGCAAGGAACAGAAGACCTTTAAAGTAATATTTGTTTACTATTCCGATATTGACTTTTGAGCTGCAAATTAACTGCATTGCCCCAGTTCACAGTTATTTTGAGAATGAAAAAAAAAAATGAAAATTAATTGAAGCAAAGAAAGGCTCAATATCTCATTCATTTTCCAAAATAGGAAGCTCATCTTTTCTCTGCAAGTCTAGATATTTGTAATGAAAGGAAAAAAATAACTGTAATGCATTATTATGCAATGTGCATGTACCTTATACCTGCAAACTAGCAGCTCTGCTCTGATAGGTAGATATTATGAAACAAAATAGAGCTGTTAAAAATTTGTTCATTTTGTAGCTCAATATCTAATCAAATTCTCAGCATAAGAAGCTTAAATTTGCTATGCAAGTGTAAAAATGTCATAGAAATGGAAAAAAATAATGCAACATGTGATTGTGCAGCATATATTCAACAAAATAGCTGCAAAATAGCATCTCTGCTCTGATTGATAAATATTTGACAAAAAAGATGGAGGGGGCTTCAATAACTTCAATATTTGACTAACATCTTAACAAATAAAGTTGAAACTTGCTATGCAAACGTTAAAATATAAAAGGAAAGGAACTCATTCAGTTTAGAAGCGTCTTTTCACACCAAAAATGCACATTTAGCTGCAAAATACAAGGCCATTCTCCATGGAAGTCGCCATTTTGTTTACCGAAAAGGGCTGGTTTATATGTTATATTACACGTGAAATACACGACAAAAGACGCTCTATTTTCATATGCAAACGTAAATATTATCTAAAACTTGTAATCAAATACTTTTATACACGTAAATGCAATAAAATTTAAAAAAATCAATGCAACATGACGGGTCATGCCATCTCGGTCCCAGCATCATGGGCAGCATCTGGCATCCTTACTTATGATCACTTATTGTGATGTTTATAAGTGTTTGATGTTGTTTTTATAGTGAAAAATCCTTTAATACCATAAAATAACTTCTACTAAATATGTTTTTAATTATTCAAATTATTTTACAATATTTGTTGGAAGAAAACTTGATGATAAATTTATGGTATTGTTAACTAGCAATCTTAATGGAATTTCTTACTTTTCAATGGCCATCCGCCTATAACCGGATGTTTTCCTGATATATTCGGGTCAATGTTGGGTCAAACATTATGACGTCGCTGATATATTCGGGTCAGCTCTTATTAGGGTCGGGTCAACTCTTTACGACGTCACTGTGCCGAAATACGGGAAATTCTGAAGGCCTCAGCAGGTCGATATAGCCATAGGGAAATACGATAATATGTTATATTACACGTGAAATACACGACAAAAGACGCTCTATTTTCATATGCAAACGTAAATATTATTTAAAACTTGTAATCGATTACTTTTATACAAGTAAATGCAATAAAATTTAAAAAAGTCAATCCAACATGACGGGTCATGCCATCTCGGTCCCAGCATCATGGGCAGCATCTGGCATCCTTACTTATGATCACTTATTGTGATGTTTATAAGTGTTTGATGTTGTTTTTATAGTGAAAAATCATTTAATACCATAAAATAACTTCTACTAAATATGTTTTTAATTATTCATATAATGTTTTTATACTTAAAAATTGATGTAGAAATCTCGAAGCGGCGATTCCCGCTGAAGCTTTCTGCAGATCTCGTGTTTTCTCGCGATTCGCGGTATTTCTCGGATATTATCAAGGCGATATCGGGAGTTTCCTATCCTTCTAATATACGTCCTTGCCTATTTATACGCATTTTAGGGGCATGGTACAAAAAAAAATTCTTTTTCTTCACACGTTCGTATGAACAATAATTTGGAAATTAATGTAGGAGAATAAACCGAGACGTTGTAGAGGCAGATATCAAATGCCAAATTAACCAAAAACAATTAAAAAACCCTTCTGTGATAGACCTAGAGATGCACGAGGATAGAGAAACGTTAAAGTTTTAGGTCCTATGTTGAATATACCCAATTGTTTTCCTGCTGAATATAGCATACAGATATAATTTAATTTCTTCAATTTAGTTTTATAAATAGGAACCATATAGACAAGGCCAGTAGTATCATGAATATTCATGTTAAATTCTACCCTTAAAAACATTTCTTACTTTTTACCACTATCAACTTTTGCATCGGCACCTTTTCTTGGTGTTCCATTTGCTACTTGAAAATCTAACCTGAAAAGATGAAAAGCCATCTTCATACCTGAGAACTTTCAACACAGGACAATAGATGGATAGATTATTGGTTAACGTCCAGTGGCAATCGGGGGGAGATCTTATTGGCCCCGCTTTATACCAGCTGGAATTTTAGCTCACATGGCAACGGGCGGCTGCGGCCCAAGACCACAATTAATTCATCGTGCATTTTAAATTAAAAAATTGAATTAAAAAAAATCGCACTGGTTCAAACTTGAAAATCTCCTCATATCAGGATTCGCACGGGTGCTTGAAAACCTGGAAAGTACTTGTAACTTGAAATTGAAAATTGGAAATTAAGGCCTTGAAAGTACTTGAAATTCAAAGGAGGTCCTTGAAACTCCTTGAAAAACTGTATTTTTGAAGAATAAAAAAAAAACGGTTAAACTTTCTGTCACAACGGTGATTTTAATTCGTTTTCAGATCAATCGGTCTCGCGTTTATCGGTATTTTTGTCAAGACTTTATATAAGTTTCGCGTATTTTCCCTTTTCTAAAAATAGCTACTTTTCTGTGAAACAGGTGCGTAGTAATTTTTGTGATGCGGTCAAGAAATAAATCTGACTTTGCGTAAAAATTTTTTTTTTGGTAACTTAAATTAACTTTAACTAATAAAACATCTTTCAGTTACTTGATTAAATGTATTTTGCCAATGAATTTTAGTCACAGTGAGCAAGCCGAAACTGAAAGTAGTTCGAAAGAACGTTGATGACATCAGACATGCCTGGGAAATGTAAATTCTCGGATGTATGGCTAGAAAAGCCACAGTATAAGGCATGGCTGAAGATTGTTCATTGTTCAAAATTAAACCTTTAATTAAACTAAAGAATGTTTGCTCTCTTGCAATTACATATAGATATTTACATATGGATTTAAATTGTCCATATCACGGTTCATTGAAAATTTGGAAATTGGTCCTTTAAAGTCCTTGAAATGTCCTTGAATTTTGTGGTAAAAAATGTGTATAAACCCTGTCATATGCAAAGTATACTTCCTTCCTGTCATATCAAACTTCAAAAAAAAAAAAAAATACATCAATGCTAACTTAAAATATTTGCAAAAATATCTCCTAGGGTAGCAGAATTCTTGCAGACAGCAGACGACAACCTAAATATTGATACATTTCCGTCACAACCCATTCAAACTTTTTAAACATTAACTTAATACATTCTGCTACAAATCTAGAACAAAAAAAAACATTTAAAAATGCTTTTGTAAGGGATAGAATTACAGTAAATCTATAGAAGGGATTATATCTGTGGTCTTGGACCAACAGTCCACAGGAAGGCATGTCACTTAACCCGGAGACATTATTCTGACTCCGAGCAGACCAGTCATTGGTCTTAATCCTATAAGTGTTGAAGCAGCAAATACAATTTCAAAGTCTTTGGTTTGACCAAGAAAGTGGATTGAACCAGGGACTTTCCGCACGAGACAACCATTTCAACTGGTGTCTTGAACGTGTCAATATCATACATGCAATTTGGCTTGTTTCAGTTGTCGAACAGGTTTCTTCATTGAATCGCGCCTATTTTATAGGACTGACATTGTTGGACAACAAGACAGTAGTAACTTGGTTGACTCCTAGTTTTCATGTCCTGCATTTTTTGCAATGTGTTATGTTTAGCATTTGTTCGTTTGTATGTCACCATGCACTACCCAGTTAGTATATTTAAAACGTTTATTACTATTAAATTTAATTTTTTTTTGTTACCCTGAAGTACTAAGCTATATTAATGATATTATATCCATGAGACTTGTGTAAAATGGAAAGATCTTACTTGATATATTCTGTCGGGGGTTTTCTCTAATGAAAATTCTTTAAAATTTTATTTTGAGCGACATCTAAACTCACTATAGTTTCTTGATGCTTACCCTGCGTATTCTGGCTTTATTGTGGAAGGTTTCCTAACAGAACAAAATTCAATAAAATCAATTAAATTAACAATTCGAATGTATCTCATATGTAAACATGTAAGGGTGTAAGATACGCGGTAATTTAAGAAAAACTCAAAATATCACGATTGATTATAACAATCAATTGGGGTTACTGTCGATAGTTGCATTATAAAATTATGAATTTCAAAATATTTCTGCAAATGAGTTTCCTTTTTTGTACTTTTTAAATCCGTGATCATATATTATACAAAATACAAACAAGAGAATTGCGTTCGCAAAGCCTTTTGCAGATCAATTTGTATGCTTCGACTTTGAAAATTTTGTAATTCTGCATTTAAAAAAGACAGACATACACATCAATCTTAATTGTCAATACATACATCTTAAATTTATTAACAGTAATCATCACATTGTCCTCATAATCCTCCACAATCACATCTCCCTTTTCTGGATCTAAAACTTGTGGCTCGTCATCTAACCACCACAACATTACCATTTTATCTCCTTGTCGACTACCAGTATTCTGTTTCGGAAGCCTGACTTTAAATGGCTTCAATATGTTTTTTGGATTAAACCTGTCAACCGCTAATGAAGGTGTCATGTTGCTTATAGGCTGTGTTTTGGGATTTTGTGACATTTTATATGTCATGTATTCAACATTAGGGTCTTTCGTCTGCAATAGATCAAAATGTCAACTTCAACATATATGATTGAAGTACGAATTCTACCAAAATTTATCTCATTATCTATAAATTACTTGAATATTGTTCTTGGACCTGAAATCATGTGTAGTTTAATTTCATTGCAAATGTTTGTAATATTTTTGTTGACTCTGTGGTTTGTTTCTTTACCTCTATCATCATGAATTCTTCGTGGATCAAAGCCATTTCAGGAACAAACATTTGTATTCTGTAGTCATTGTTTGCAGTGTAAATTCCACCCTCTGGTCCGCACGTAAATTCTGATTTTTGTGGATAAGACAGGATGCAGCATGTGTCTATGGCTGTTGCACTAAAGCACACGTACCCTAACTGTAAATAAACGAGTATTGTTGTAATACGTATACCAATTTTATTCTTGCCAATAGTAAATATGTATAAAGAACAAGGACCCTTTTCTCCTTGTATTGTTTCTTTCGGTTAGTTTACCCGTTTAATTTTAATTACCCCCGCACTTTGAAGATGTTCGGGCATATTGTTATCGCCCCCGTCCGTCCGTCACACTTTCTTGTGACGCAAACTCCTCCTTCACTTTTGAATTTAAACCATTTTTATTGTTGCCATATTGTTGCTTACCAACTGTAGAAGCGCAATAAGGTTTTTTGGAATTCCAATTTTTTTAAAACGGGGTGGGAAGGACAAAAAAGTGCCGAAACAGGAAAAAAAACATAATTACTAAAATATCTATGTCATATTGTTGCTTGTTAACTGCAGATGCGCAAAAGGTTTTGGAATTCCAAATTTCTAAAAGGGGGCCTGGGAGAGACCAAAAATGGCCAAAATACACAAAGAGCCTTGTGACGCGAACTCCTTTTTCATTTTTGAATTTAAATCATTATCCCCGCACTTCGAAGAAGTTTTTAGAGGTTTTAGAATTTTCATTTTCAAAAATTCGGGCCCACAAATTTTTGAAAATCTGGAATTTAAGCTTGTGACCTAAACTCCTCTTTTATTTTTCATTTTATGCATTTAATTTCTATACAGTATTGTCACACACTCTATGAAAATGCGCAATAAGGTTTTAGAATTTTGATTTTCAAAAACTGGGGCCCACACGTGTCAAATTTCGAAAATGAGGAATTTAAACTTGTGACCTAAACTCCTCTTTCATTTTTCACTTCATGCATCTAATTCCTATAGTATTATCACATACCATATCTAGATGCGCAATAAGGTTTTAAAATTTTGATTTTCAAAAATTGGGGCCCACAGGGGTCAAATTTTGAAAATTGTGAATTTAAGCTTGTGACCTTAACTTTCATTTTTCATTTTATGTATTTTAATTTATATAAAAGATTGTCACATACTGCATTTAGATGCACAGTAAGGTTTTAGAATTTTGATTTTCAAAAATTGGGGCCCACAGAGGTCGAATTTCTAAAATTGGCAATTTAAGCTTGTGACCTAAACTCCGCGTTCATTTTTCATTTTATGCATTTGATTTCTATACAGTTTACAATAAGGTTTTAGAATTTTGATTTTCAGAAGTCGGAGCCCACAGGTGTTGAATTTTGAAAATTGGGAATTTAAGCTTGTGACCTAAACTCCTCTTTCATTTTTCATTTTATGTATTTAATTTCTTTACGCTATTGTCACACACTATATATAGATGTGCAATAAGATTTTAGAATTTTTTTTTCAAAAATCGGGGCCTATAGGGGTCGAATTTCAAAAATTGGGAATTATAAGTGGCTGACTGAAAGTTTTCTTTCATTTTTCATTTCATACATTTTATTTCAATACAGTATTGTCATGCATTGTATGCAGATGTGCAATAGAGTTTAGAATTTTAATTTTCCAAATTTTAAGACTGTATTCAAAGGTATAATTGTGAAAAAGGTGCACAGGGGTACAAAATGTGGTGAGTGCGGGGATAACTGTCGTTTCCGACTGCCTCAGTCTAGTTTTAAATTTAAATGGATAATTGCGTCACACCTGGTTATTTTTACCTTGCCACCAATCAAGGCCAAGCTAATATATTCACACTTGATAATGAAAAAACTAATGAAATTACAAAATAGCTATTGCTTTTGTGATACAGTGCAGTGCATCGATTGTCGGTGTTACAGTAACTAAACACATTACTGGCATTATATTTTAAACAAAACGAAATGAAGTATTAAATGGACAAAATTACTATGAGAAAAAGATAAATTTCACAGATAATAACTACTTTCAGAAAATGCCCCTCTGAGTGAAACATTTTCTCGCCTGATTGGCCCAACCTCTATATAAAAAAATTATCGTGCGAGTTAATCATCGTTTTCCCCTTCGGCTACCTCTGAACAGGTTATAGTTTAGTCACTTATACACTATATTATATTTAAAGTTAATTCTCTAGATTAAATTGAGTACACAAAAACTTCAAGTATACTTTGTAAAGTAATGTAGGACCTCTATAAATGATTGGTCCTGATATTTTTCTAGAGATTCTTATTTTGAATTATAGAGAACCTAAAATATTTCAGAGGGTCCTGAAATCGAATTGTAAAGGTTCATAAATATTTAAGGATATACTACATAATAGTTTGACCAATTCCTCACTCGATCCATACTTACTTTTAGCCAAGCTTTTTTGTATGTCGGTTGTTTATCAGCTATAACTACTGCTTTGTAGACTCTATTCTCTTCTGCTTTTCCTTCGTCTAACTTGATTTTAACCCAAATTTTATCTTCTTCGCCGTCTGGGAAACGAAAAGCTTGGTTACTGATATCGTATATTGAGCTAACTAGATAATCATTTTCAGCTGGATGAAATACTCTTCCTTCACGCACTATTTTTCTTGCATCCCATTTGAAAACTCTAAAGTTCTGGATATCTTCTGTTAGGAGTCGCTTTGGCAACTCTAGTTCAATTCCCTCTCCTATATCAATTTGTCTGATAGGTCTGAAATATATTTTGATATTAAATTTTCTATAATGATGTCATACTGTTCTGAGACGGTTCTACAAGTGTCAGTTGGAGATAGTTAAATATCTGAATCATCATCAAAGAGCCATACAGAGAATATTGAAATAATTGCCAGAAAGTCTGAATTGTCTTCATTATCATATAGTTACACTGTGTCATTTATATCTCTCTCTCTCTCTCTCTCTCTTAAAAACAATCAATCTGAGTCTCTTCGTTTAACATTCCGGTTTATTGCCGGTATTGTTTTCAATTGTAGCATATTTCAAATTGAACGGTTAACAAGCAGCCGAAGTTATTACCAACTGAGTGATATAATATTTGAATATAAGAAAACATTTTTTCGAAAAGGACAATATGAATAAAAAAAATCATGGATAAGTATTTTGCTTGTTCTAACACTCCATACAAAAATTTTGAAAGACTCCAGTTATACTTACTCGTTCGCCATGTTCTTCTTAAAAATTATGATATGTTTGTCTGGTGTTTATGTTTGTTTACAAAACAAAAGTGTCATTTACCAGTTTGTTTTGTTTTATTTAATTGTATTTCACTATGATAAACGATAGTCAAATTGTATTTGAAAGAAAAGACACAAAGTGAATTACTTAACCGTTAAACCGTACTTAATCAAGTCAAACGAACTTGTTGACCGAAAAGGGTAAAAACATTTTTTTTATTTGATAAAAAAGAATTGTCGATTTAACTTGTATTTTATTTCATTATTGTGTCTATATCCTTTATTACTGGGTTAAATACTGGCAAATAATAACGAAACAGTAAGATAGATGGAAAATTCTAAAGAATCAAACTTGTAGTTATTGGTCCGAGGCTTGCTATATGGGCCTGAGACGCAGCCGAAGGCCAATACAGCTGGCCGAGGACCAATCACAAGGTCAATGCGAAAATAACGATGTTATGATATCTTTATTAATTAAGTAGTTTTCACAATGCATATTGTGTATTAATTTTTTTTCTGATCAACTCTTTGAAATAATTCATAAGTATAGTCATTGAAGGATTGGAATGAGGGTTGTGAAAGATATTTTTAGTCAGAGCTATTACTGAATAATCTATAATCATCAATTTTGAAGCACCTTTAATCACAGACCATATGTAAATTTAGATATAATGTAAACATTTCGGAGTTTTCTAAAATCTAGAGATAATCGACTCACCCTATATTAGCCGGTACAAGTCGGCCAATACAGCAAAAAATCTGTATGTTTTATAGTACATGTATGTTTTATACACCAGAGTATTAGCACGGATAAGGGGGAGGTTTTCGTACCGATAAAACCGGTTTATCCCCGCCACTGTTTACTGGCATGTTTACCAAGTCAGACTATCTTGACTCTCTGTTGCGTTTATGTTTGTGCTTTATGATCTTTTATGTTATTTTTGGGCGGGGTTCTGTCTGTAGGGTGACGATGATTGATTGGTATGTCATTTGTTACCTTTCCTGTTATTATGTTTTTTTATCCAAAGACAAGGTCAGTTCGTGGGAATGGTAATTCAGAGAACAAATTTCACAAAAATATAAACAAAAAAAATAATAATAATAAACTGTATAGCAAATCAAAGAAAAGTATGAGTGAGTGAACGCACGTTACTGCGTAACGTAATGTAACACTACAAAAGGTGCGGTTTTCCACATTTTTACGGTACGTGACACTTACCTACTTTTGTTAGAACGGTTGAAAGTATATAAGAAATACCCCCAAATGTCAGAATAAATTACATTTCTAAACTCTTTATTATATCTAAATGTAAATGTTCAGGTATTGCAATGGTTTTGCTTGGACTTAGTTCTACACAAATATAACGCACTGCCTTTGTATTAGCGAATGCGCGTTTTCTTGGGATAAGTTTGTATAAAAGTGGATAGTTTTTACACCTGTCATAGTATAAACCTTCTACAACTTCCGCACCGGTTTGAAAAGTACCACCCCATACATCACTACATTCATGCTCTAGAACAAAAGGTTTTCGGGTTACTTTCATAACATAAAATTCATAGTCTGGGTCATCTGCTAGAACAGCTACAACTGAACCGACATCAATAAGGTGTGATACCTCAACAAAGTCCTCTTCGCGATCAGTTGGTTCAATAGCCTGAGAATTTATTTCTTTCATTCTAATTAATTAAAAATCTCCGACAAATCTCCGGTTAAAACAGTTTTGGATATTTCCTTTCACACAGTCTTCACATTCATAACAAGAAAGATGATTCGTGATCAGGTCTCATGGTGATGTGTCATGTGATACAATTTGATGAATTTTTCTATTATTTGTAATAGTTTTGTAATCAGCAATATCATCGCGTGGAATATTCTCTGTATATCTAAATATACGGCAATTATATACTCCGGATTTCGGTTTTTGTAGACGATTTTCACAAAAGTCCTTAATTTAGCACACTGAATTTTAGATTTTCGCCTGAGAACAGCGATATCTGCCTGGTTTTTTAAGAAACCTCCAGCGGCGTCTTGTGGACCCTTGGCGTGTGAAGTTTCGTAAAAATTACGTATATTAGTGTTTTGTAACCAAGAGTATTGTTACTGACATATCCCATGCAAAATCTACTTTTGTATTGGACTGAACAACCATCGGTCCATTCGTGCATGCAAGACACGCTCACCGAAATGGATATCAGGAAGTCAGATATTTGTTTTTGACAGTATTATGTGAAACTTCGATCGTGTTGCAGATCTGGACAGATTACAAAAAAAAATATGTTCGCATTCACAGAAGAACTGTCAATTCCATCTTTTTCAAGTACTGCATGTCGGTATAAAATTGTCACGTGGATGCTTACTTCAGTTTTTTTTTAAATAACTAGATTGAATTTCGCGGTGGTCTGAACATCTATAATTTCCTGCGTAGTCGTGGACACATTGCATGATTAACAGGTAAATTATCTAAAAGACTCAACAGAATCTTACTCAATTGGCAGCATCAGATACAGTATACGCAGACGGCACATTTTATTCTTTTCTGACCCTATTCTATCAGCTTTACACATTCCATGCTATCGTTGACGGTACCATGTTCCCTCTAGTTTACAGTCTCCTACCAGGAAAGAGCGTACAGGCCTTTGGAACCACTACGCAACAGATGGGCCTAGAACTTGAAGGCTGGCATGGGAAGTTAAAGAAAATTGTAAAGGCCCCGCACCCAAACATCTTCAGCATGATTTCATTACTACAACGCGAGGAAGCTGTCCATGCCTGTACTTTATTATAGTACCAAGCCGGGGGAAAACGTGTACCAAGAAAACGCAAGTACAGAGAAATCGACTCAAGACTAACCACACTCAAGACCCGCCTCTTCAGTTTGCTGATGCTGCATCCCATCTTCTGCACTTAGACTAGCTTAGAATTTGAAATTTGAAATAGTGCTCTCTCATATGTGCTTTGACATTTTAAAGACTTCAATATATAATTAATATATTAATATGTGCTGTAAATGTTCACTGTGCTCCATAGATATGAAAGTCATTTTATTTGTATTAAAATAAAGATATCTATAATTTACTCTTGTATTTGTTATAATGAATAAGAGAGACTCAGAAACCAGTGTAAGAAAAATGAATTATTCCCAAACACCATGCATACCAACACACATTTACCTATGAAAATATCACATCTTGTTTTTACAGTACAAACAGTTATAATCCATTGTTTATACAAACATTCTGGCTATCCCTACGTGAAATTCTTACTAATTAATGTCTAGAATATAAAATGTTGGAATAGC
Organism: Mytilisepta virgata; assembly: GCA_028015205.1. Taxonomy (NCBI): domain Eukaryota; kingdom Metazoa; phylum Mollusca; class Bivalvia; order Mytilida; family Mytilidae; genus Mytilisepta; species Mytilisepta virgata. The sequence continues at coordinate 38,029,615 of CM051520.1, forward strand.
CAGAATAAACCAATAAAACAGAACAATCAATATGTAAAGGTCTTCAAAACAAAGTGGCAATTTTCTTAATAAAAATTGCAAGTCGTTTATAAACTTCAACATTACAAATTGATAAAAGACCTTTCATTTTTACCAAATTAGGATTTTTAATGAAATACTCTGGTAAGAATTTATTTCTGTGATTAACAATAAATTCATTTTCACATGTAAATAATAAATGAAATTCATCATCTATACCATTTTCACATAATGTACATATCCTGTTTTGTTTAGGAATATTTTTCCATCTTCCTATTTCTATAGGTATACGTAAATTTGACACCCTAAATTTTGTTAACCATACACTATTCTTTTCATTTAATCCGAGTAAGTATTATAAACTATATGAGATATCTTATAAAGTTTATTAGATATCTTGAAGTTAGACTAAATAGTAAAACGGCTTGCCATATATCTCAGTTAATAGAAACTTTATGAGATATATTTCATAATACACTTATGAGATATATTGATATACTTTATAAACTATGAAATCTATTGTGTCACTTTTAAAATGATTCAGAGTCGTAATATATGCTTCAATGGGACTTTTATTATACTATTACTTCAGTTTACCACCATCATCTGTACTACAAAAAAAGTGTATCTTATTTATAATAGTAAACAATTGACAAAATAAATGAGCATAGGTTAGTGACCACACACACACACCTTTACACACGCGCACAAGTGGTACATATTGGTCACTTGTTGTTCATTCCGCTTTCATTGGTAATTAGATTGTTTGAACACGGATGATTTTGCGCAAACTCAAAGTCATGCATACGCCTCATTTCCGGAAAATATTAATCCTTACTTCCGACTTCGAAATAAGTTTGTTTTTGAGTCATTAGTCCACAATTTAAGAAATACAGGACTATGGCTCGAGAATATGACCATTTATTCAAACTTCTAATCATAGGCGACAGTGGTAAGCAATAGAGAGACTGGAAAAACCTTAGACACAATTTTACACACAAAAGTCGGAAAAGATGTCAAAGCAAAATAAAAATTGACAAATCTGTCAGTTCATGTTTAAACACAGTCTTCTGTACAATTAACATATTCACAAGTTCAAATAAAGGAACATTGTATTTATAACACTGTAGACTGTAGTAGGGTTCTCTCTTGTCTCTAGCGGGGGGGGGGGGGGGGGGTTAGGCGACATGGTGTGGTGGCAGAGTGATCTAGGTAGGTAGTCACGCCTATTGATCACTAGCCTGTCAACACTGAGGTTATGACTTTGAAACTCACCTGTAGTGAGGTGTGTTCGACAATATTCTTACCGAAGGTCTGTACTCCGGCTTCCTCCACCAGTAAAAACTGTCCACCGGGAAATAGATAAATGAAATGTGCTGAAAAACGGCGTAAAACCCCAACCAAACAAACAAACATGTCTCCAGACTCTACCTGATTAATTAAATACCAGTGGCACCACACAATTTTCCACAATGCTTTAGAATTACATGTACCACCGATTTCAAAAATGATAATTTACCATATTAAATTCTGACTAAAACTGACATTACTATATATGTATTTCTACACTATTATGCATTTCGAACCTAAATTTGCTCTATAGTAATGAAATCTCACAGACTTTCAGCTGTGACAGCTTATACAGAATATTTACATAACAAAATCAAGCATATAAAACATAACAGACTTACAATACTTGAGTAAAACTGACATTGCATTTGAATGAAGCAATATTCAAAAGTAACATATAATACAAAAACCTACTCAAATATAGTGCAAAGGATTTGCTTTTCTTCTACATCAGTACAATACATCAATATAAATTTTGGCAAATAGCATCATTCAGTAATTCAATATCTGAAGAACATATATTAAAATCATAACTAATGTGTTTGTAAACTTTTGTTAGTTTCAATATAAAACACATTTATTTCCCTTTTATTTTGCTGTTTACTAGATACTTGCATTATTCATTTTACTGGAACTTTTAGATATTTAACAAACACTCACACCCTTTGTCAAGTTTAATTAAAAGTAAAAACCTTTATGATATTTGTTGCTATTTTAGTCAATTTATCATTGTTATAACTTATTAATTATGATCTCACCTATATAGATAAATAAATGATTGTCTATCTATATATAATTTGATTTGAATACTGCATTTTAATTGGCTGAACAGCATAGAGCAACATTGGTTATTCTGTATAACCTGGTTTGGTCTTGTAAATTCAAATAGTCCCATCATTATTGATGCTTGAATCAAGTAATCATTGTACTTCTGTTTGGAAATTGAATTATAAGGAATGTTTTCAATTTTTGAACAGGTTATACTTCAATTACTTGGTTTGTGGGAGTTTACGGCATTCATAAACTGATCATGACCCAAACCAGGTTATATCGTATAATCTGTTCAAAAATTGGAAACATTCCTTAAATGTAAAACATATTTATATGTAGAACACACTCATCCACAAAAAACATAGTCCACTTGCTCACAAAATTTGCTAACAACTCACACTTTCACACAGTATAGGAATCAAGTAAAAGACACACAAAAGAAGCTATTTCAATAAGAAAACTGACCTTCAAATGAATAAGTAACATTACACAAACTGTCACATTGTAAACTTCAAATTCAGTTTGACAAAAAAATGGTTCCTGTCCACAATCCAATGTAATAGTCAACTGCCCAAAAATAGAAACATTATTCCAGCCAAAAATAACACTAAACTATAAAGAACAAATATATTCATATACTATATGAAATAGCTCCTACTGAATGCACTAGCAGACGATAGTCCAGAATAATTGAAATATGAAAACACCGAGTGTTTCAGTTGATAAATTGAATTTGTTACAAATAAAAACGAACATTAAACTAAATAAATACTGTCATAATCAAGAAATTAAAAGTACTGCTCTTATACAGGTTTAATAACTCCTACTTAATTCCTGAAGGCCTCAGTCAAAATATGGAGAGGTAAAAATATAATATGGTATGTTCATAACAAGGTTGACTCTCATATTGTGATAACTATAACAATTATTCTGTAGTCATTTAGAAGATACAAATGTTTTTATTTGATATTTTACTCTGTATTTATCTACGCATTGGCTCATTAATCTAAAATGTTTTGGTCAAACATTTAGCCTTTTGGGTGCCATGGTATATTGGCTTTCAGGGATCCTCGCAAGGTCATCTTAACGAGTCATTTATGCATATTTTTATTGGAATGTGGCAATTTTACGTCAGTTGTGTCCCAGTACATGTCCACCTACACAGGCAGATTGCAGTCATGTCCAGTCTGCTTTAGATAGAAAACAACTTTTATAAGCAATGTAAATGGGGACAACCAAAATTACCTGTGAAAATCCAGGTACTGATCATCTTAACAGGAAAGATGGATGTTTTTATTATGATAAAAGTGTCAAAAATGAGGAAAGAGGATAATTGTCGAAAAATTATAACTTTACATTTACTTATTTTATAACATTCAAGCTTATTTTGACATCATTGCATGATTGCATTGGCATGATTGGTGAAATTTTTAGCTTCAGTCAGACACACAAGAGAAATCATAATTGTTTCTGTTCACTTAAAAATTTTAATTTTCTTAAACCATGTTATTCATTTCCTTGGCTCAGGTGATTATAAATAATATATTTGAAAAATTTCACAATTTCAAAAAAAAGAATAAAGTGAAAAGTCATAAATAGCTTTGATTTAATTTAAGACTTTTTTAACAAGGACCAGGCATACATGTATCCTGACGGTTACATCTGTAACATGATTTAAACTTTCTGAATCAAAATGGTACACATTCAACATCACACTGCACGATGACTTCGTATTCTGGACTCCTGAAAATTTTGTGGGACTCACCAAGAAAAAATTATATGAGGAACCCTGATTAGACCATAAAAAATTTTAAGGATCAAATTTGTGATGTCATATTGACAATTTGCGTGGATGATATCATTAAAAGATTCTAATCTATTGAATGGTAATAAAATATAGCGGAGAGCAACAATGAATTCATAGCATGTTAAAGACACCCTGTTTTTGTTGAAAAGAGGATCTTAATTGTTGGTATAGGGGCCATTGTCACATCCATCAGGTGGAAAGGGAATACCATAAGTTGATGTAACTTGTTGTACAATTTACTATAAATAGACAAGTTTAAGCTAAAGATTTCAGTTTTTTCCCTTGCATTTTGTTGTTAGTAGTTACATGTATGTTCACTCAATGTATATATAACAAGTTGAACTGCTATAAAATATTTTATTCTAGGTGTTGGCAAGAGTAGTTTATTGCTACGTTTTTCAGATAATACATTTGCTGGTAAGTAAAAAATTCCACTTTTAGTTCCGTGATGATATACCTTCCTACAAATGTAAATGAAAAAATACTGACTGTGTGTCCCACATATTTTGTCAACTGCTTTCTTGGTGAAAAACTGGACTTTATTGCAGTTCTGCACAGTTTAAATAACTATAGCTTATAGGGTATGTCTTAAAAGTCGACATCCTCACATTTGTTTGTGATAACATCATATTTTACACAAAAATCAATGAATTGCAAACAAAAAAAATGGAAATTTGCTTTTGTGAAATATTTCAGCAGTCAAAAAGACGATTTAATAAGACTGTTGGATACAAAAGGTAGAGTAATACTTTTTAGCTCACCTGTCCTGAAAGGCCATGTGAGCTATTGCCATCACTTGTCGTCCTTTGTTGTCGTAAACTTTCCTTTAAAGATCTTCTCCTCTGAAACCAGTTGGTCAATTGGAACAAAACTTGGCAGCAATGGTCCTTAGGTGGTCCTCCTTCAGAATTGAATCCGATGACCCAACCTGTCATCCAATATGGCTGCCAGAGCCAAACATAGTTTAACATAGGACCCTATGGGGAATTTACTGAAAGATCTTTTTGTCTGAAACCACTTATCCAATTGAAACAAAACTAGGCAGCAATGGTCCTTAGTTGGTCCTCTTCAAGAATTATATCCGATGACCCAACCACCTGTCATCCAAGTTGGCCACCAGAGCCGAACATAGTTTGACATACTAGGTCCCAATGCATGCTATGGGGAATTAAAGATCTTCTTCTCTGAAACAACTTGGCCAATTGTACCAGAACTTGGCAGTAATGGTCCTTAGGGGGTCCTCTTTCAGAATTGTATCCGATGACCTCAATCATCATCCAAGATCGCCACCAGAGATGAACATAGTTTAACATAGAACCCTATGGGAAATTTATTGAAACCACTTGGCCAATTGGAACAAAACCTGGCAGCAATTGTACTAAGGTGGTCCTCTTTCAGAATTGAATCCGATGACCCAACTTGTCATCCAATATGGTCGCCAGAGCCGAACATAGTTTTACATAGGACCCTTTGGGGAATTTACTGAAAGATCTTTTTGTCTGAATCCGCTTGGCCAATTGGAACAAAACTTGATAGCACTGGTCTTTAAGTGGCTCTCTTTCATAAATGTTTCTGATGATTCTACCAACAATCTAAAATGGCTGCCAGAGACGAACAAAGTTAAACATAGTACCTATAACTTGAAAGAGCACAAAACACAAGCATAGAAACAAGAGAGCCTACATATAGGGAGTGTTAATTAATCAGGAACAATTCTTAAATTATTGTTAATATATGAAACTAATATTCTATCACAATATTCAAAAGAAAATCTGATTATGTTTTTAGAAACCCCTAGTCTAACATAGGATTCAGAATAATTAAGGTTTTCAGTAATATTCAGGTTGTGACTTCGATATTAAGAAAAAGTCATGCTCAAGGAAAGAGTACTTCACTAGATCAAAACACGCTTCTGTGGACAAATAGAACCCCTGACTTAAAGAATACATATACCAGTATTTGATGAAAAAAAAATTGTTTCTAATTGTTTTGTTTGATTTCTGTAGGTACATATATCACTACCATAGGAGTAGATTTTAAAATTAGAACTGTTGACGTAGCTGGAGAAAAAGTTAAGTTACAGATCTGGGATACAGCTGGTCAGGAGAGATTTAGGACTATTACATCAACGTAAGTTTATTCAGTTACTAATTAATTACAGATAAAGAATTCAGGGATCACCACAGAAAAAATTCAAGGGTGGAGGAAAATTGAATATTATTTCTGATAAAATGGCTGTGGTCAAACTCATTTCATCTTCTCATTAACTGGGACAAAGTTCAACATAAAGAAAAAATCCAATAATGGAATGGATGTTCATTAATTTACTCAAGTTAGTACATTTCCATAAGTATTTAGCAGTCTTAAGTTTTCTTCAAGTACCCTACTGGCCAGAGTAAATGTTTATCTGCTTACTTTTTCTTTTGTTATGCTCATACTATACAGTACCTGATAGGCATAATCAGATTGAAGTCATTGGTCTTTGGTTAATAGGAGAGATCTCGTGCTATAGAAACCTAATGTTGAATTTTTGTCCATAATTGACATTGATCTTAAGATCAAAATACTTTATAGGTGTTCTGATCTATTTGTTAAGGATTTCTCCTATCCTGTTTGGAATCCTTCCGTGTAAATTAAATAGTTAAATATCATTATGGTATATTTTTCTAATGGAAGGAAAAGAGTTTGCATTTGGATTTGACCAATCTCTTCCGGGTATATTACCAATATTATGGAATGTAAGAGCTTACAAGCTTAAGATTTTATTTCCCATTTCACTAAAGTTTTTATGCCCAATCTCCCTGTTCTCTTCCTGAAACAAAAATCACTGTTGTCAAGAATGAATCTTGGCTCTAAAATTTTAAAGGTGGTGTACCTCCACACTTAAATAGGTCATGGTGACCGCTGGAATTGATTATAAAAATCTATAATTAGAAATACTGTGTTTTATATTATACATGTATAGTAGATACAGTCAAACCTGCCCTAACGGTCACCTTAATTAAGCAGCCACCTGCCTTCAGCGGTCGTGCTGGAGTCTGCCCAAAGAGTTTTACGTGTTAATTTAATTTGAATAAGCGGTCACCTGTCTTGCGCGGCCAGCGGTCACAACAAATGGTATCCAAGCTTGACATTTACCTAAATTAAGCGGTCATTTACCTTTCTATACATGTTAAAATCATCGCCAATTGACTTTCAAATCATCTTTAACTAATGGTAGAGCTTAATTATCATTCAAATTATCAACCTCATCATTAATTTACGGTCCATTGTGAAAAAAAAATATCGTTTCACCTCAGTCGATCCGCCATGTTATGTACGTTAGACAACGATAATATCTTGATAGTTCCGGACCAGACAGCAAAATCCGGATTTGGCACTCAGTGTAAAATTTGATGAAACGACCACCTGTCTTATGCGGCCTCTTTACTTTTGTCCCAATTGTGGCCGTTAAAAGCAGGTTTGACTGTATTTCAGAGAAGAAAATGTTTGATTGTGTGGGGGGGGGGGGGGGCCTGGGTGGACGAGTGGTCTAGGTAGTTTGTCATGATTACTAATGATTACTAGCCTGACAACACTGAGGTTGTGAGTTTGAATCTCAACTGTGGCAGAGTGTGTTTGACTCTGATTGTACATGTAATTGACCAGAATTGCCCATTTTCCTACTGAAGGTCGGCTAAGGAACAGCAATAAACACTTGCTGTCTTGAAATAGCATAAATGTCATAAAAGCTCAACTAAATAAATAAATAATTGTGTGTCTGATATTCTGTTGTATGGAATCGCCTCGGTGGTCTCGTAGTAGCATTTTCTACAATTACACCATCTGTAGATATTACAGAGGAACACATGTAGTTGTAATATAGATATTACAAAGGAACACATGATGTAGTTGTAATATATGTTTGATTTTGTAGATATTACAGAGGAACACATCGTGTAATTGTAATATATATTTGATTTTGTAGATATTACAGAGGAACACATGATGTAGTTGTAATATATATTTGATTTTGTAGATTTACAGAGGAACACATGGTGTAGTTGTAATATATATTTGATTTTGTAGATTTTACAGAGATACACATGGTGTAATTGTAATATATATTTGATTTTGTAGATATTACAGAGGAACACATGATGTAGTTGTAATATATATTTGTTTTTGTAGATATTACAGAGGAACACATGGTGTAATTGTAATATATATTTGATTTTGTAGATATTACAGTGGAACACAAGATGTAGTTGTAATATATATTTGGTTTTGTAGATATTACAGAGGAACACATGGTGTAGTTGTAATATATATTTGATTTTGTAGATATTAGAGGAACACATGGTGTAGTTGTAATATATATATTTAATTTTGTAGATATTACAGAGGAACACATGGTGTAATTGTAATATATATATTTGATTTTGTAGATATTACAGAGGAACACATGGTGTAATTGTAATATATATTTGATTTTGTAGATATTACAGAGGAACACATGATGTAGTTGTAATATATATTTGATTTTGTAGACATTACAGAGGAACACATGGTGTAATTGTAATATATATTTGATTTTGTAGATATTACAGAGGAACACATGGTGTAATTGTAGTATATGATGTTACCAGTGGTGAATCATTTGCTAATGTAAAAAGATGGTTACATGAAATAGATCAGAACTGTGATGTAGTTAATAGAATTTTAGGTGAGATTATAATGACTAACTCTCAGCTAATTTAACTTGTTGATCTGTTATTTTGAGCAAAAATCTGGTGGTATATTGTGAAATCATTTTTGTTGACAGGGGTTTCTTAGTTTTACAATGTACTATAGTGCATCAGGGCTCACCACACTTCAGAATTTTTATATAGATTATCCTAAATCCACCCATTCATGGTATTGATCATATCTTTGACCTTACCTTGCATATTGTACTATACATGTAGGTTTGCATTCTACAATGTTTTGGGTTATTTTAAGAGTTGATCCAGGGCAACCCTCATAAGAGGCTATCCCATATTTGAAATATATTTGCATTTTTATGCATGGAAAATCACGTATCTTTAGAATATCTTTTACATATATTTTAGTCTTTTGACAAGTTTATATGATCAATTCTTTAACAAGGTTACAGACAAAATAGTCGCAACGAAACATTTAATTTAATAAAAAGCAATAGTTGAAACATGCTAAATATACATCTAATATTCACAACGGAACAGATGTATAATAATAAATGACGTATAATTATGCACTTTAAGAAAGGCATTTGAACTTATCCTGACTTGTGAAAATATTAACATATATCCTGCTCTTAACAGTTATTGATACTCAAATTTAAATATAAGTCTAGAGTTATGCCCCTTTATTGAGAGTAACTGACTTGGGAAAGAGATCAAATTTTCACAAATTTTGATATGTTGTTTATGACTGCATGAAGGATGCATGGGTTACTAATTTCCCACAGGTGTTTTGACATCTTGTAACTTACAGAATAGATAACAAGAAAAATAAATGGAAATGGTGAGCTGTCAAAAGGGGCGTAAGACGACTAAAATGTATGAAATACACAAGTCGAACAAAACCAAATATAAAATCGTAAAAAACAACAACAAACTAAAAAGCAAAAAATACTCAACGTTTCGACCAATATGGTCTTGATCACGAGTGTGTAAAAAATTTAAAAAAAATAAAAATAAATAGGTGTTGACTCTTTGAAACCCAGAGCAAGACAGAATAGGTACAGATAAAAGTCTGCATACAAATTACATTACACAATAACTTGACATAGTCAAAGTTGAAAATCAAACGAGGTAAAAAAATAGATTTTAAAGTGGTCCCATTAACAATTTTGTAATAGTTCCTAAAACTTTTGTCCATGACGAATGGATTTTGAAAAATTCATTAAATTTGAAATTATTGTCAATATAAATGTTAAAATTTCAGTTGGTAATAAGGATGACGACCCCGACAGGAAGGTTGTATTAACACAAGATGCACAGAAATTTGCAGAACAAATGGGAATACAGTTATATGAAACTAGCGCTAAAGAAAATAAAAATGTAGAAGAAGTAAGTTTATAGAACTTTGTTTTGACAAAATATAAAAAATTTTTTCAACTTTGATTAGGTTTTGGCTACAGTAGAAATTAATTTGCTGGAAATTCAAATGGCTTTGAAAAGCTTTTCCAGTTACCATCTCTATCACAGTTTGAGTTTAAATTTAGATAAAGTGACTCAAAACCTGTTCCCTGTATTTCACAAACATTCTTTTGAATATAATCAAGACTGGTTTCAGGACATCAATAGAACAAAGAAAATTAAGACTTATTGTAGTCATATGAATATTTGCGGAACAGAACTCTGGTTCTTTAAACCCAGATTTGCATCATTCAATGTCATTTTGTGTATATTCAGAACGATTCCGATTATAGTGGTGATCTTGTTAGAAAGCATATGTACTAAAGAAAAGGCTGAGATAAACATAATAAAAAATTCAATTTCAATCTGATAGTTTTAAATATTTATGTAAAAATGGTTGTTAAAAATCATGATTAATATCCAAACTGCAGGATAGGAATGAAACATTAATTACAAGGTTAAATGGATATTTTACTTTAGATTCCTAGGAGAGAACTATTGGCATTAGGGAGGAATGACACTCTTTATCAATTAAGAAGGGAGTCAAACACATGTTACCAGATTCTGTATACTAGAAACAGACTTAATGTGACAGATTCAAGTATATTATTTCCATACTGGCAACCACCTGCTTGACACAATTTTTCGTAGACGGGAGAATTGGAGAAATCTTCCTGTACAATAGTAAGGTAGCGCTCATGGTCAAGTGTTATTACTGTGTTATGTTTTATCTTAGCTAAGCAGGGAATACATAGTGATAGGGGTGTCTGTTCATCGGACTTGCATCTACTTGGACATGACTAAGTGGATTTCATTGAAACTTTCACAGAATCTTCAGAATGATTTTGGGGGTTTTCCACACACAACCATCATAAAAAAAGGACTTTGCAATATTTTCATTATGAATTTATGTACATGTAAAAGGCACAGGGATGCACAATCCACAACTAGCTAAGCCAGTAAATGGATTTGTGTGAAACTTTCAGTGAATCTTCATTGTACATTGCCATTATCATTGTTCACCTTCTAATTCATTTTTTGGGTTTCCCATAGACAAACGTGGACTTATAAATTTCTTTATATTATTTTAGCCACAGTGGGGGGTATAAGTTGTAGTTTATATTGCAGTGAATTAAATTATATATTTCATTGGTTTCTCTATTTTATAAAGTTCAGATATCGTACATGTATCTTGAAAAGGTTTGAGATTCACACTTTTAAACCACATACATTTGTGTATGTTATCATGATACACATTAATTGAGATACTTTGTAATGCCCGAGGAGTAGTTCATATCAGATGAATGATACACAAATAACCAAAAATATTTTCTTAGTACCCCCAACCAAACTGTTTTGCACACTAAAAAATAAAAGAATATACCTTCTACTCATTTCCCCCTCTCTCAATAAATTTTGGCATTACCAACTTTCTACTTGTAATAAAATTCATGTTAAATCTGTTGTTTGTAAACATTTATAAGGTTAATACAGACTGGAAACTTGACAAACACAATAAGATCTATATACAGTTTCTTCAAAACTCTTCAAAAAAAGATACTTGAAAATTTCCTTATTTATAAATCTTGAGAAAAATATTTCTTTAGTCCTTAGTAGCAAGACTAATTGTTTTTGTTAATGCTAAAGTGAGTTGGAGTTAATCAAAATTTATTACACAATTCTTAAACAAACATTTCTTCATTATGATTTTTTCTGTGACCAGCATCCAGTATCTTCTTGACTTCCTCTGATGTTCTATGTAAATCTTTAAATTTCATCCATAGGATCACTAATATATCAGCAGCAATTAGATTGGTGGAGTTCTTTTCTACCATTCGTAAAATAAACACACCATCATCTCTTAAATATTCATTTGTAAACTTCCTGACTAAAACCCTTTCGTTTTGTGATTTAATCTCCTTGCATGTCTTAAGATGTTTTTTGATATACCAAACATTGTTTTCTTGACATGATACATAATATAACCAGGACATGAGATTGATAGAAGTCAGAAATGCAAGTAGAAAGAACCAAAACCACTGAAAAACAAAAATCTTTTCATTCAGCAAGTTAAGTGGCATTACACACTGGATAGTGTATCGTTGTCTATTTTCCAACTGTCTTATTTGGAAGTCACAGAGAGTGATTCTGGGAAATCGTGGAGATTCTCGCCAAACTCCATGTTTCATATAATATTCTAAAACCTCGAAACCAAAGTTGTTGTAATCCATTGACATAAATTCATTTAGTAAAAAGAACTGTCCTATAATATTCACAAGATATAGAAACTTTATACAAATATAATATCCAGTCAAAAATTTTCCTTCTCGCTTTCCTGTACAAAAACAACAAATGCTGGAAGTCTTATGACGCAGGTGAACTATCAGGTTGGCTCTGTGGTCCTGTTGTGTAGAGATCCAGTTGTGGATGTATTGAGCTATCTGAGAAATTCTTTTTTCTCTGTCATCTGGAGAAGACATTATAGTGTTTTCAGCAAATGAACAAAGTTTGTCAATTTTGATCCCTGAATACCCATTAAGCAGACGCCAAATTATATTTGGAAGTTTGAATAAGAATGCTTGAAACATGAGTATAATGGGCACCCACTGGTAATATGTCATCTCACTATGTTGCCTCTCTGCTATATCTTTAGGAATCTCATTCTCCACTGGAATGTAATAGGTATCAGAAATCCAGCACGTAGACATGGAGTAGGCTTGGAATTCTTTTGTAAATTCAGCTGGTGTCCAACATTGAATAGGTTTACCTATAATGTACTGTCCTGAACTGATTACAACAGCAAATATACCAAGTAACAAAACTGTCCATATGTGGTTAACTTGATCTATCCAGTCGTCGTCGGAATTACTTCTCAGACGATTCCAGCCAATGTAACTACCAAATACACCAAACCTACAATGACAGATATCTGCACGTAGTTTGACATGACTAATCATAGAAAAATTACTTATCTTTGGGCTCAGTATACAATATCACATCAGAATTTGTTGGAGATAGTTCTGAGTTAAAATTAATCTATTGACTAACCTATCAACACATAGTATGACATCAGACCCATTTGATGACTGAATTTGATCTTTATTGAAAATGATTCAGTTATGTTTCAAAGCTCTATGATCATGGTCTCTACACACACTCCAGTTTTTTCTTTGCTAAAATTTCACGTAATATGGTCACTAGTCAAACATTAGAGTTCACGTAATATGGTCACTAGTCAAACATTAGATTTCATGTAATATGGTCACTAGTAAAACATTAGATAATAAGAGCAGTTTTGGAAAATAAAAATTTGCATAAGAACAGTCCCTGTTAAATTACTTTTATACAGACCTTTCAATGGAAAACATAATTTAATTATTAGTTTTTGTGATGTATGATAGGCAGCTACTTACAATGAAAAAGGAAAATCTGAAATCTCATTTGTTAATCACTTCTGCAGTTTTGTTCGTGGTTTTGAGTCATTTACTGTTAAACTGATAACATTGTAAGATGTATCATACCAGGGTCTGGTAGACCATCATTTCTGTAAAAATTTGAGATGAAAAATAAAAAAGATTGAAGTTTACACTTACATTTTGTTACTGCACAATCTTTGTTGATGGCACTCTGCAGTAAGTTAGAATCAAAACTATTACAAATGAATAATAAATGATATGATCTTTATTTTACATTATAAGAATTAACATTTTTAATCCTAATCCATATTCAGAGGTGCTTTACTCATTGAAGTGTAAATAAAACTTAAATATACTTTTAAAAGTATTGGATTGCAAGATTATATATTTTTTATATTGATTTCTTTCATGATTTTCAAATGTTTGTCAGTCTGTATGTCCTTGTTACTGTAATTATTTTATGAAAATGGAAGGATATTGAGTATACTTATACAAATTTCCATTACAAAATAATTATAGATAGATCATTACCATGTAGCGTCATTCCATGACAAACACCCTGGCAGTCAAAGCCAATGACCAAATCATAAATCAGTCACTTAAGGATGCTCGCTGGTCATGTTTTGGTCTTTTTGTCAGATTTTCGGAATCCTCGGGTTTTATCCATTTCTTAAACATGAAATTTTTTGCCCATGAACCCCCACTTTTTCTTTTATAATTTAATCATATATACCTTAAAATGGTATTTGACAAAATTTTATGAAATCCTTTTTATTTTCATATATTTTTGAGAGAATGAAGTTGTCAATGCAAAGACAATGAAAAATCCAGAGAAAAACCATTTCCTGCAAATTACCAAGGCCTTATAGCTCTAAAATGAGCACATGAACCTATATTTTTTTCTTGCTTATTTGTGTACTATTCATTTTTCTCTCAAACTAAAACACTTATTTCAAATCCTATTTATTTCGTATTAGACCAGCGATCATCCTTAATGTCTACTGAAAACACTTTAAAAAACATTTTCACAGTCCTAACATCCTCACAAGTATGGTGGACTTGTGATCTCTTACAGATATAATTCATATCTTATAATGCTGCTAATGGCAACTCTCTTATAAATTATTCCTTGCATAACTTGTTTGTTTCACTACTGTACTAGGACACATGACCCCTGACTATCGGATGCAGTCCTAAATAAAACAAAGTTGCCCATCATTTTTTTTTGCGTTTTGGTCTAAGTCAAAAAGTTATTTGAAGCTGATTTTAAACTATTATCAGTAGACAAAACATAACTAATAGAATAGAGAATGGAAACGGGGAATGTTTCAAAGAGACAACAACCCGATCAAAAAGCAGAAAATAGTTCAAGGCTACCAATGGGTCTTTTTCAAAGTTGTCTGAATACTTTTTATTTTTACTTTTTCAGATGTTTCTTGCCATCACAAAATTAGTATTACAGTCAAAGAAAGAACAAATGAAGAAACAAGCCGATCAGCCGTCGGATGCATTTAAAATTAACGGAGGGTCAAAAGGAAAACGGACAGGTGGAAAAAAATGTTGTTGATGTTTGTACTTATTGTAATATTGTTAAGTTGTATTGTTAATAAATCCGACAGACACATAAAGGGAAGCAACTCCAAATCATAGCCGTGCAGTGTACTAATTTTCAGGTACTTTATCTTTTAGATTTACATGTGTGTCACAAAGCAAATATAGTTTAGTTTATTTAACACAAAATATTTGGTGAATTTTGGTGTAAAATTGGGAATTGGTTTATTAATAGCTTGTCAGGTAATATAAAGATTTTTGGAGAGCTTTGATCCCCGACATAAACTGTATATTTATTTTTTGAACAAAGGAATACAGAAGGGTTTTATATGTTTGATTTTATAGCAAGTCTGTAAATTTCCAAACTCAGTGGTATATGCATCATTTATATTTCTTTCTGTCACTTGTCAAAGAAAAGATAATTCAATAAGCTTACATGTGCAAATATATAAAAAAGAACAAAGGCAACTGTTTGACCAAATCCCCTAAGACTTCAGTATTTAAGTCCCATGCATATATGTGCCATTGTTGTCTTGATCTTTTTACTGTGAACAAACATTTAATGCTTTTAATTAAATGAAGAAAATATTCATTGTAGTTTTCTCAAGTATATTACTGTACATGTAAACAGTATTATCTCCCCTTTATAACTTGGTGAAGGGAGATAATTCAACCAAATTTTTCTCATTGAGAGGACCAAGCATTTGTTTCACTGTAAAAACTGATTCATTTGTACTGAAAATCATAAGCTTATTGGTCATAATTAATAAAATAATGTGCCATTCGTTTTTTTTTTTTTTTTTAATGAAACATTTTTACAATTTTTAAATTTTGTCTATTTGGGCTTCCATTTATTTGCTAAATTTTTATACATCAGTTACTAATCCTGTCTTATTCAAAAAGAATCTGTCATTATACCTCAGCGAAGAATGGCATACTTGTAAATGTCAAATCCCCATGTACTTGCTATCTGCCTGCAGTGAATATGATTGGTTCATATTATTGACTTGTATTTTTGTTTTAATAATTTATTATGCATAATAACAGTGAATACTCTGTGTTTTCTTTGTTAGAATGTTTGCTGGTTCTTTTTTTTTTTTTTTTTTTTTTTTGGTTAAAATGTTGGGACACCTCTGGGTTTTTTCATTGCATAACATTTAGTTATTTTAAATTTTCAAACTCCTCTAGGCTTATTAATTTCATAACAGTAAATTTTTTGCCAACTGGCCTATTGTTTAATTTCTAACATATCTTAAAAGAGTCAAATGACAAATAAATGTGAAATTATGAAAATTTTCTAATAGTTTTTGAGAGAGGAAACTTGACCACACAAAATCTGTGAGAATTAAAAAGAAATCCATTTCAAGTCAAATTTTCAATCACATATATCTAAGATAAGACCATAAACATGTCATTATTTCTTCCTCGATTTGAAATTTTTATTATTGTTAATCTGACCAG
Organism: Mytilisepta virgata; assembly: GCA_028015205.1. Lineage (NCBI taxonomy): Eukaryota > Metazoa > Mollusca > Bivalvia > Mytilida > Mytilidae > Mytilisepta > Mytilisepta virgata. The sequence continues at coordinate 38,046,129 of CM051520.1, forward strand.
CAATCATTATTAAATCAAGATAGAACTCTGTAATATTAAAAATGAATATGTCTCTGTGTAGCTATAAAACTGTATTGTAATCTGTTGTTAGACCATTTTGATAACCCTTTTCTGCATGAAGGAAGTTAAAAGCCCCTGATTTGCAATTCATTTTTTATAACTATTTAATAATTTGTGATTATCCATTGATGTATCATAATTATATGATTTTTTAAATGTTTTTGTTACATATTTGTTGAATTTGTAATATAAATTATTTTTATGATTTAATCATAATTGCTCAAACTGAAATTAACTTTCACTTTATACGTGTATAATTAACTGTCAGCTAATTTTTATTTTGTTTCATTTTGATAAAAATTGGTAATTTTCAGGACACATGTAACGAAGTATTATATATTGGATAACATTCCTTTCATTCCCTCAATATCTATGTATTGAAAAAAAAATATCTTTTTTTTAAGCACACCAAAGGCCATGTGAGTGTCTGTTGTCCATCGTCATCCGTTATCTTTTTAAATTTTAATCTTCTCCTCTGAAAAACTGGGAAGCATCTATGTAAGGTCCTTAATAAGGACTGCTCATTTCGGCCCGATCGGACAACAAACATGGCCGCCATAGACAATTGTTGTTTCTGATTGGCTGATATAAAAAATATATTCTCCTCTGAAATCGCTTGGCCAAATGGAAGAAAACTTGACAGGAAGCAATATGGAAGGTCCTTTATAAAGTTTCCTCATTTCAGTAGACAGTTCTTTTTTCTGATTGGCTGATATAAAACAATCTATTCCTCTGAAGAAAACTTGACAGGAAGCAATATGGAAGGTCCTTTATAAAGGTCTGATATAAAACAATCTATTCCTCTGAAGTCGGATGGTCAAATGGAACGAAGCTTGTCAGGAAGCATCTATGGGAGGTTTTGTATAAAGTTTCTGCATTTCGTCCAGATCGGACGATAAACATGGTAATCATGGGCAATTCTATTTTCTAAATTTTTGATTAAAAATTTTTTATTTCCTCTGGAACTGCTTCGCCAAAACTGTCAGCCAAACTTGACAAGAATCATCTATGAAACAAATCCTGGATGGAAGACCAGCATGGCTACCATTGGCAATTCTTGTTTCTGTTTGGCTGATATAAAGAAAATTTCTTCTCTGAAACCGCTTGGCCAATTGGAAAGAAACTTGACAGGAAGCTTCTGTGGGAGGTTTTTTACATAGTATTGTCATTTTGTCCATATCAGGATACAAACATGGCCGCCATAGGCAATTCTTGTTTCTGATTGATTGATTTACAAAAACGTTTTCTCTGAAACTGCTTGGCCAATATAGCCAAACTTGACAGAAAGTGTCTATGGCTTATAACAATAATCTACAGAACCGCAGAATTGATTGAAACCAAACATGGCCTGAGGTGCCAATCCCTCATTCAAGATGGCCACCGGCAGAGAATTAAGGTTAACATAAGACCCAATGTAAAATGAATGCATAAATCTTCTGGAGAACCACTGAATTTTAGAATATTCTGACCTGTAAGTAGAAGAGTCTTGATGCAGAAAAATTTGGCCCCTATAAGGCTTACCACACTTTACAATGATAGTATGAAGTGACTTCCCTGAGGTACGTCAATAAAAATGGCTTTCATTCCAGGTGAGCGATACAGGCTCAGCCCTTCAGCCTCTAGTTCCATTCTTTATATTTTTTATGTAAAAATGGCATCATTTGGTAACTTTCAATGAAGCAGATTTTATATTGCTGAGAAAGTTGAAAATCTGCTAGCAGCTGGCAGACTTACATATATTTTTCTTACTGGAAATATGTAAGTTCTGTACCATGACCATTAATTACGACCTTTTTGTTTATCAAGGTAGATAGTTTCAAACTTTAACATGTGAGGATTGCTCTATTATTTATTTATTTTGATAGAAGTTCCAAGGGACAGAAGGATTAATTTGTTTGTTGCCAGATTTTTTACTCACAATATAAAGATGTTAGAATATATTTGTTATTGAAAAAAAAAGAAACACTTTTTTTGCATATAAAAATTGATATCAAATAATATAATAAAATGTTTTATATTATTGTTACTATCATTTGTCAGAAAATGTTTTAATAAAAAATTGGTTTCAACGAAAGAAAATTCCAAGTAATTTAATTTCCAGAAAAAAAAAAGACAAATTTCGAACTGAACATTAATCATAGTTGAATGAAGTTAAAAAATCATGGAAAATATTCAATAAATGTGATTATATTTTAAGTTACCTCCCTTTAATAATTAAAAAAAGCGGTATTATTATGACCGTTTCATTAAAAATGTATATGGTAATCTCGGTAGGAACTTTGAAAATTGAGAAATTACCCTTTGGAGCAATTTTAGAATATTTAGAGAATTTTCAGCCTAATATACATGTGAAAATTTCAAAATTAAGAAGTGTGGTATTTTGTAAATAAAGGATGTAATTTTGAAAGTATCAGAGTCTTCGAGAAATTTAGAATTTTAAGAATGATATTTCCATTTTAAAATAAAGCATTTTTGTAACAGCTGTTTGAATAAGAATTGGATGCACAGATTCACCCATTGAGGTCATTTCAAAGTTCCTTCCTTAGATGCCAGGCATATTTTAATGCAACAGCCCAAAAATGTATATATCAAATATAGGTGAAGTTAACAGGAATGTATGTACACACTTACCTAACATCATACTTATTTATAATTTCATTTCCTTGTACATCATCTTTAATTTCAATCTGAATGATTGGTTGTTTTCCCGACTTAGTCCGGAAGTACCGCATCCGGGGCAGTAATTGTTATTCAGATCACGTGACTTTAGTGTTTTGTTAGGCATGATAATGGCACTTTCCAGGTTACGAGAGTGAAGGAAAATTTGAAGGATAATGCAAGTCGGGGGGGGTTTTAGCTTTCTGTATTCATGGCATGATATACCCTTCTCGGACAGAAATTGTGGCAACTCTGGTACAGTTTTTGTCGCAAAATTTACCGGGACTGCTATATTGTTATTGTTTCTATGCCTAACTTAACGTCACGTGATACGTCATTCTTTACCTCGTCGCAAAGAGCGATCAATCTCGAAAAAGTCGTATTATTTAACTTTGTGGTGGTTGATAAATAAGTCTGATACTTCATCTTTTTCTTTGTATATCTTGATTTATACGTTCGGTTCAACAACGTTGAGAAAAGAATGATTGGACTATCTGCAGCCATATCTCTGAAGCCAGTTGATGTACAACCATGTAACATAATAGGCATATGCATCTGAAAGAGTCCTACTTAACATGAAAAATGGATGTTATATAACCCAAATTTCATGGTTCATTTCCCTAGTACTTTGTGACCTACAGTCATGTATATCTGAAGCATTTAAAAGGCATCCCATCCAAAGTAAGTCAAAGTAGGTCACTTTGACCTATATTTCATGCTTTAATGATATTTTTCAGACATAGGCAGATTTAACAGATTGCTGAACAGATAATTTCTCAAAGTTCTGAATTGTTTAATGCTCTATTAAATGTATCTGTCAAAAATATGTTTGGATCATACTATTTAGCCATTGCCCATTTATGTTTTAACGTAATGTCTCCTACAGATTAGGTTATACACATGCACACAGGGAAAAATCTGCATATTATTAATTATTACATGTTCAGGTAGTTATACATTAACAGAGGAATGGCTGAAGAAAGAAATAAGGGGAGGTAATAAATGTAAAAAGGGTCAACTATTTGGCTTGGTTTTTTATTTGCAGTTATTTGTGAAAATAAGTAAAAGGTAAACATATCTTGTATAGAATCTTATCTAATTCTTTTTTTCTTTTGTATTGTCATTTTCAATTCATATATTACAGAGTATATACTGTAGCTTATAAAAATGAAAAACCTTAGAATAGTCACTGTAAAGTAAGATGTTAATTTGCTTAACTTATAAGTATAAAGCTTTATGGTGAAATTTTCTCCACCATATTTCTTAGCTTGAAGCATTGTTATGAATGTGAAGGGCATTATGTCCTTCTGGATTTGTAAATATTTAAAAAGTGTAAATTGTATACACAAATGAATATTGTAAATTGATTGTAAAGCAATAATTTTTAGATAAATCCTATATATTAGCTTCACATTGTCATTGTTTATAGAAAAATGAATAATTAAAAAAATTGATATGCTTTTTTCATATTTATGGGCCACCCTTTAATCAAAAAGGGGTATATTTGTATTGTCATGTCTTCAGAATGAAATGAAACTTGGTATAAAGCATACAAAGAAGGACAATTATACTTATAAACTATTTTATTATGTTAACCCAACTCAAAATTACAGCTATTTTCATATTTTTACATCTGACTAGGTAACTACCGGTACCTGTGCAAGCACCGGTGTGATAAAAAGGTGGAAAAGCATTTCTTACCCCATCAGCGTAAAACTCAAACTTGATGAAAAGCTCATCTTTATAAGCTCACTTACCAAAAATAAGATCAGTAGTTTATACAGTTTCTTGAAAAAGTCCAGAAAACTAGTGTGACTGACAGACAGACGTAGTGCAAACCTATAGTCCCCCGGTAGAGAACCCTTGGAATCCGCTAACAGTTGATAAGAAAGGTACTCTAGAAGGGAAAGTGTGAAATTTGCTTATTGTTTCCCTGTAGGACTAAATGGTTCACATTTACAGTTGTAATTAGATTGTTGAATTTTGAAAAAAAATTATTCCGTACTGAAACTGGGTATAGGGCAATTATAGGCTATACAACTACATGTATACCCAAAAGTCATAAGTCATAAGTGGTATCTATGATATATTCAGAGAATGTTATTGCCGTTAGTGAATCTGAATGTTTCCTGTGATGAATGGACCTACATGCATTCTCTGTGAGAAGTGAATTTGAATGTGGTTCCGATGATAAGATGTTTCAAATATAGTCTCAGGGATAAGTAAATCTGAAGGCGGTGCTTGATATTTAGACCAGATTGTGTGTTGGGGATAAGTCAGTCTAAAGATATGTGGACCTGAAGTGGCTCTTAATTATAAATAAATTTGAATGTTACTGTCATTTGACTTAGACTGGAAGTATATCTGAAAGTGGTGCCATTACAATATTATTATTTTCATAGTTGAATGCAAATGTGGTCTCTTTTATGCTGACCTAAATGTGGTTGCCATGAATAAGGAATCAGTATGGGGTATTTGTAGCTTAAACTTGGTTTCAGTGATAAATGATTGATGATTGGTTAACCTCCAGTGGCAACCACTAAGTGATATGATGAGAACATGTTGATATATGAATATGAATCCTGCTTTGTACCAGATCAATACCAGACTATTTATGTTCTAGCTCATGAGGTAACAGTCCACAGGAAGACATATCACCCAACTCAGACATGTATGTTTTCTCTATGATAAATGTGAGGAAAAAAGCATATGGAATGAAGTTTCAAAGAAAGCACAAAATAAGTATATAAGTAACAAACAAGGGTATATTTCATCAAAGTTTTAAAGTGTCAAAGTTCATATCATGTGTGATGTGCATACATGGGGGAGGGGGGTGACTGAGTTCAAAGATTTTGGTTCAGAGTGATACAAGAACTAAATTTCTATAAACCTGTTTAACATTTAATTTATTTAAAATCTCAACAATGTACATTAGTTAGCACCTCACATTTTATATTTCAAAATATGAACATAAAAATCCTCACACAAATTGTAACATGTTCTATTGATCTTTTCATTTTTGAAATTTTTGTTAGAAAAAATTTTATCTAAAAGAATGACCCAATTCTGAAACAATTACAATGGTAAACTAAATGATACACTGTGGATTCACTTATTTTTTTGAAAATATATTATGTTAAGGATACTTAATTTTATTGTTTAGCAATTTTTCTGGCACATAACACATCCTAAATTTATTGAATTCATATCAGCTATACTCACAAAACCACCTAACATGGTATTAAACAAAATACAATGCTTCCATGGTATTTGAAATTAGTTGCATTTAACAACTTCTTTTTCTGTACAAAATATTATAAATTAGAATTTCCACAAAAGCTATTGATGACTGCAGATCTATAAATAATAGTTGTGAGATTAGATCACCTATGTACATATACTTTACTTGTACAAGCCTTATAAACAGGTGGAAATGTGAGGTTTCCAAACATTTCTCAGCTGTTTTGCAGTGAATATAAATAAACTGTATATTTTCTGATAATGTACCAATAATATTTTCCTGCACTGCTTATATCTTGCAATTGTACATTCTTATCTGTTATTGAGAAAAGGCATGAAATAGGAAATTTTAACCAGTTTAGAGTAAGAATTTTTGGCACCTAATTTTACAAAAAGATATGACATAAGTACCATCCACTTGAACACAATACAAACTTCCATAATACAGAAAAAAAACATTTGAAATCCATTGTTAGATCAGAGAATAGGTTACTTGCAGGATAAATCCAATTAATGTTGAAATCTAAGTAAAGAAATCGTGGCCCTTGTACTGCCTATTTTGAGAAGCTACAGTACAGCTGAGCTTTATTTGTCTAAAAAATGGTCATTAAAGATAATTTAATGTAAGTTTGAGAGATCATAGTTGGGCATCCAATTTAATTTACTCAACCAAACACACAGACATAGGTAGGTATATGTGTTTATAATGAGCACCTACTGTAAACGATAGAAAATACACACAACATAATTCAGAAATAATATTTTGCAGATAATTACTTCAGTTAATCTCATGAGACAAGTTAAAAGATGACATACATGTAGCACCAGTAAGGTTTATGTCTACTTTTTAAAAAAATACCTGGAGTATATATCTAAATCTTATTTCAAAGTACACTACAATACTATCAGATTAGATGCTAAAGAAAACAGCTAATCACAAAATTTTACAAACCAACTGATCCATGAAAATGAGGTCATGGTTTCAATATATATACAATATATGTACATTGTCAGAAAATAGAAAGTTTATTTGCAAGAGCCTTAGAAACTGGTAGAAATGCAAGGCTTACTGAGAATTTCTCACCCGTTTCGGGACAAGTACAAATAACTTTCTATTTTCTGACAATGTACATATATTGTGTTTATCCTGCAACGCTAAATTGTTATCTGTTTGGACGAAAAGGCATGAAAATGGAACATTTATATGTATTTTGAAGAAGGGCCGTTTTCAGCGTGTAATCTAGGGTAGGGACACACGACGTCATAATCACTGTAAACGAGAACGCAATGCAAAACATTGATGAATGTGAGGACAAGGGTACCAGGAGACTATATTGGGCTACTGACCCAATATCGAAAAACAATATTGGGCAGGCTATATTGGTCAGCTAAAAGCGTAGTTGCAGGATAATTTGGTAAACCTAACATTTACACCACTGAAGATTAAGCGGACCAAATATGGATAAGCAACTAATCATAACACATACCCAATCACCTTTAACAATGGTAAACATAAATTCACAAATTTCGATTGAACTGGTATGCAAATTAATTTGTACATTTTGCTTTTATTTTAAGGATATAAGATAATGATTTTCTTTTCGTAACAACCTCCAACCCTCAAAACTGCCTCTCTAAAAAAGCACATATCCCATTCACCCTTTTCTAAAACCAAAACTCAGCAAAGCTCATACCGGTTAATCTATTTGGGATAAAAAACACAACCATCTTAAACTAACCTGAGCCTGCACATATGTATGACCTGATTTTTACTGGTTTACTATCCAGTTATTCTTGATTTACTTGTAACTCCTATGATAAAACAGATACTGTTGACTCTATCACCTACACATCAATGAAGCCCTACAAACTAATTTTGAAGCTGAATTCCACTGATAAACCTTACAATACTTGTACATGCAATACTTCACAATGAGGTAAATGTAAGATTTTATGTTTATCTAATATCAGCTAAATAATCCTTTTAATTTTTGTTTGTCATTTTCATTTTTTATCTTTTCTTTTTCTTCTAATTGTCCTAATTCTTTTTTCACAGCACCAGTTAATGTTGGATCAAGTTCTATAACTCTGTTAAAATCTGCCCTTGCCTGTTCAGGGTCCCATGCACCTATGTGTGCTCTTCCTCTACGAAATAATGCTTTCACATTGTCTAAAACATACAAAACAAAACACAAAAATAATTAAATAAAAGATGTATAAAATTATACAAAATACCTATTTTATCCATTCTAAAGGAGATTTTGAGTTTATCTGCAAAAATTTTTTTTTCCAATACTGACATCAGAACATTCATTTTTTTTAAAGGCAGACAATTTCAATAACCTCCCCTGGGTTAAATGGTTGAAAGAGTCGAATTAGTTTTTAGTAAAGTTTGATTTTTCTATAATATTGTCAAATTCTATGTATTTGCATTTTGAGAGAACTTTGCTTGAACTGTAAAACATAATTGTTTCTAGTGTCATTTTAGTTTAGGTTAAAAATTATTCACTTAAGGTATTTGGACCATAAAACACCAAGTGATTCTTTCAGATGTTTTAGATACCAAGTAATGGCAATGACCTCGGCAATTATCGGCAAACTTGTTATTTTCATAGACAGCTCTGTATACAAACATCGAAGTGTGTTTCAAAATGAGATAGACATAGCTACACAATTCTAAACTTTTGTTTCAATCTATTTTCAGTAAGAAAGAAATATAATTTATTGTCATGATTTATTATGGTCCGGATACCTTAAAATAATCAGGAAACAAGTAAGACAAATTTTTTCTAATCCCTTCCGACTGACATTTGCAAAAAGCAACCATAGCAGTTTTTAACCTACCCTTTTTTTCAACATCTACCAAGAAGTATTAAATGTGCTGAACAAAGGAAGCCATTTATTATCAACATTCATCCAACTGGTATTCATTTATCAAAACCATTCTTGCAAATGGTGTTGATAGGGCATATTTGATCTGTGAAATTTTCATCTTGATTAAATGAAAACTGATATTGCCTTGACCTAATCGCTACACCACAGCACATGGTATCATTTACAATTTTGTGAAAGTTTCTTCAAAGCATTTTTTGGCATACAAACCTGGATCTCGTTTGAGAACAGTTGTAAGATGTTCTATGGCAGGATAATATTCTTGGAGATTTAATTTACATTGAGCATAGTTAAGTAAGTATGGTTTCTTCATATCTTCTAGTCTTTCCCATTCCTTGTCACCTGGCTTTTCCCTATATTTTAAAGAAATCATATTGATGTATCCAAAAACTTGTCAAAATCATATACATGTACAATAAATTCATTGGTAAAAGTACAAAAATTGCCAAAACCATTTATAAGGTTCATATCGATAATTGTTATACCTTTATATTTTTTATCTATATAATTTCATTATATCGAACAAGTAACATTCTAAATGTTTTTTAGGTGTTTTATCATTATCCCATATGAAGTGAGTGTTGCAAGGCAGCAGTTTTCTGACTGTTGGACCAGCTGTGATGTGCTGACCACATGCCTTAATTTAATTGATTGATAAAATCATGCCAAAAGATTGTGTTATTTCTCAATATAAAATGTATAACGAACTAGTTATAGACTGACTTCTAGTACAACACCTGTTTTGTTTAACCTTCAGACCTAAACTGTTATCCTCAGCCTCTGGCTTTGCATACAGTTTGTTCTTCGGGTCAAACAAACCAGTCAATAACTGTATACTGTTAAGGAATACTGTCGATTCCTTCTACTTCATTGGATACCATTAAGACAAACCATGAATTAAAGCATCCAACAGAGTAACATTTTCCTTTTTCATCTTATAGAATTATAATACATTTTAATAGTACACACTATACTTTTTACTATTTTGGCAATTCTGCCCTGCACTGAGGCATCCAAATCAATTGATTATGAGTTGTGTGCAATTGCAAAGTCTACTTCTCTAGTCAGTACAGTGGAACCCCCGAAAACCGGCCCCTCTGAAAACCGGATTCCTCTGAAAACCGAACTTTTACTTTCGGTCCGGAATTTTTGCCTATATATTGAAGTAAAAAAATCCTCGGAAAACCGGACCCTCTGAATTCCGAACACCGGCCGTACTTTCCGGTACAAAACATATATATTCTTGTCAAATTGACCTCCAGAAACCGGCCGAAACAATGTATTACCTGGAAAATCAGTGAACCGTAATACAAGTCATCCTTAATCGATCGATGGTTGACATCATTAAACTAAATAACCATTTTAAATAAAGGTGTAAAAGTTGTTAATCAAACAATAATCAGGCATCAATAAAAACGTCGGATTGAAATTAAAAACAATTAATTGCATTAAAATAATATGCGCGTGGTACATGTACATATGTAAGCACATGGCAAGTTTACAACATCGTTATAAACTTCCGGTTTCACTTTCCGGATCAGATACGTCTTTTCCGGAACCTCCTAAAACCGGACCCTCTGAAAACCGGCCGATTTCTCCGGTCCCACAGCTGTTCGGTTTACAGAGGTTCCACTGTAGTTGAGGTGTTCTATATATCAGAAATTGAGGTACTCTGGATTCATTATTATTCGTTGTATACAAATTTTCGTGGTTTTCGTGGGTCCCAGTAAACCACGAATTTAAATATCCAACGAAAAATATTTTTCCTTCAGCTTCAATGCACTGAAGTTTGAAACCACTGAGTTTTGATGTACCTATCCGAGACAACATTGAACAATTGCGTTTTTACAGCATGACATATATAGAGGATATAGTGTTTCATGTAATTTTGCCTTTGGTAACATATAAACTCTCAAACAATTTTCTTTAAAAATATCTTGACTGTGTAATTTGTCTGGGAATTCACTTCCGGTTTTTTTAATTCAAACATTCAAGAAAAATACTAATCCTAAGTAGGCCTAAACAATACAGACTTTCTCATAAATTACAGTAAAAACATCTTGTCTAAAGTAGAAATTATTGATCGTAATTGGATTAAAGATATGCATGTATATGCCGATGTATTTGGCGACAAGTGATTTCAATTTTGTCAATACATATTGCATACCTGATCATGATTATCCTAACAAGTAAATAATTACAGATTTTGTTAATCTTGTTAAATTCATGACAAATTTGAAGAATCTGTTTGTTAGACTTTTGTTTTATAAACGCTTAAAATAAGTACTTTACTGTACAATATCAAAGTCTGATCGGCCATTTTGTCGCCAAGCCACGAATTTCAGTATTTCAACAACTTTTTATGTTTTTTCCTAAGCCAGCAATCCACGAATTTACGTATCCCACGAAATGCCTTTTTTTCTCTATCCACGAAAATTGGTATCCACAAAAATAAATGAATCCACAGTATTCAGACTAACAATACTTCACAAAATCTATTGCCTGGGGCAATATTTTGGGTGTTTTATTGAATGGTAACCTATGGTAATTGCTGTTCAAATCAAATTTGGTTTTATTATAAGTTCATTCAGAAAATGGTGTCAGATGCTAAATGCATAAAAAATGGATCAACTAAATTTCACTTTTACTGTCATTGAAATCGTTCTTCCATTCTTTCATTGTGACTAACTGCACAGTTTTGTGTTTGTTGACTGAAGATTACTGAAAAACATTTGTTTCATGATACACTGTTAGGCCAATTAAAATTAATTGATAGATTTTCATCCCCGCCTGCCCCTCGAAAATCGTGCCGCCCCAATTTTTTTTATTTTCTAAAATTTACGATTTCCGGATTTTGTTCATCTCCGTTACCGGTATCCCCTTTAATAATTTCGTTTTTTGATAACTTCCTGTAACAATTCAACATGGGTTTCGTGATTCGACTATTTTTGTGACCTTTAGATGTCTTTTGGTCAGCTTAAGTCTGCAGAGATTGGAGTTGAAATTTCTATTGTGCATGTTTCTGGAATAAAAACATATATAAGCCATTTTATAACGTTTACATATTAATAACACCTTACAAAATAGTTTCATATGAAATAAAAAATAAAAAATAAAATCCTCCCACCCGCCCCATTTTTTTCAAAAAGTTGGATGAAAATCTACTTATTAATTTTAGTTGGCCTTAGATTTTTAAAATAATTCTATAAGGAAATAAAACAATGGTGTAATGGGTACCAGGGCATTAGACCAGAACATTTGCGTCATGTTTCTGGGAACCATACAAGTTTTCTATGCCCTCAGCCAATGGCCTGGGGCAATAGAAAACATGGATGGTTCCCAGTTCTTGGGGCAAAATATTTTTGTTTATCAAGAAGGTCTGTGCAAGGCATTCAAGAACCTGGTGATCTATTTGGTGTTTAGGGGAGTTAAAATAATAAATAGAAGAATGAGGCAACAATGTATGTTACACCTGTATTTCACATACTTCATAACCTTTTGTTCTAACAATCCTAAAGCCTCAGCATATTTGTCAGCTGCCTCACTGTATTTCTTCTCGGCATACAAAGAATTCCCTTGTTCTTTTAATACAGGTATTCTATCTGTTCTCTCCTCTTCTGTCATGGCCCATGATTCCTTCTCATAATCTTCTGGTCTTTGTACATTTAATATCTCTGTCAATGAAATTAAGTCCTCATTTTTTAAATGTCTATCGTACAGTTAGAATAAGAAACATTCTTATTTGCATGATTTTTTTGTAAAGGGGGTACACTTTTAATTACAACAGTAATCATTTGCTCAAATTGATTTTAAATGAAAGGATAAAACTATGAAATTAGATATTATGAAAATTTATGCGGCACCTGTAACATGTGTAAGTAAAAATATCATTCCATACAGATTTTTTAAAGCCATTTATTTAATATGATAAAACTTTGTACTTTCTATGCAAAACACTAATAATAAGACAACATAAAATTTAATTTTTTATATCCTTAGCCTCTCCCTCCAAAAAGTGGGAATTTATAATTCATTTTTTCACACCAGAAAGGAAATTTCTTCATTAAATTCTCCTGCCAAAAAAGAACAACCTGAGTCGATAAAAATATATGTTTTATCAATAGATGTTCCGATCCAGTTGTTTTTTTACATTTATTCTTGTTTTCATTCACAATAAGACAAAATTTTGCTACACTTTTTGATCACAAGTATATATATAAACAAATAATGCAAATTTGAGTCATGAATAATTTGAATACAAAATTATTTTAATTGGAAGAATTCAGAGGTGCCGTTACCACATAACTTAACAATGTGCCTATTTATGCATCACATTTATTACTGTCCAAGATGTTTGCGCTAACAATATACCATCACTTTGTGACTTGCAGATACTTAGATTTTGACCTTCACACAAAACTTAACCAATATGGATGATACAACAAATTAATGAATGGGCAAAGCCCTATATCCCCTCCACAACTCTGTTAAATGAGGACATAATCAATCTTTAAATCTAGTTACAAAAGTACAAATATTCTGAACACGATTACCATCTACCTAACGTGAATTCTAGCGGCTGTGGATTCTTGGCAATATCGTCCAGATCTGGATAACCCAGTCCCTGCTCTGCCATGGCCATCATACCACAGCAATGGCTACTGTGGTCATGTTGATGATTTTTATCCTTTCCAAATATTCCTCTTAAACTCTTTGACACATGTGGGTATCCTAGGACATTCTGGAATATAATAAAAATAAAACTTTTTCTTCATTTCACTGCTCATTATATTAGCAATGTTCAAATTACCAGGAGATAAATTTACTTAAAAATACATATTATCCATAAATTGTTATGATATATACACCCTTTTCTCTCTCCATTTTCTTAAGGTATATGTAGTTTCAATTCGACCTGTTACCATCTATTATCAGTGTTTATTCAGGAACAAATCCACTGAAAAAAATATGTGAACCAGTACAAGGTAATTTTTTAAAAGGGAACAATAAAAGTAATATGAAAGGAGTTATATATCAATTATTACTCTGTTTTCTTCAATCTTATTAAAATTCCTTTTATAATAAAACAAAATTAACTAGAAATTGTGTCTGTACTAACGGATGCCCCGCCTAAAATGTAGGTCATCATGTATGAATGCTCAGTACTATCTAAGGCACATCCACTGATGAAGTTTCGTTGATACACTATGCCTAATTCCAAAGAAATGAGCCTAAATGAAAACTTAACCAAAGTCACTGAAGCATGAAATGTAGGTCATAGTGACCCAAGTGTAGCTGAACTGCGTTGTACTATACAAGAGGACTGTAGTGGTGAAATATCATTGATATATTACTATAGGTTTCTGATTAATTGAGCTAAATGCAAAACTTAACCGAATCGGGATATACGTACAGACAAATTCGTGGCAGGGCATAAAAGTGACAAATTTTCGGAAAACTTCAATCTAATTTTAAATCATTTGTTGTAATGTCATAATTTCTTAATTAAAAATAAAATTACTTGAATAACCTGACCAAATAATTTCTCAATTTTTTAAACCTTTCAATTTGTAATTATCCATTTAAAACTATTTTTACCTAAATAAACACACTTCATTCAGCTTGGTACCCATATATATTTTCAAATAAAATTACACCCAACAATCCAAAATTCATCCAAATGCTATTTGTTGATTACAGGTGTCATAGTATAAACATAGTGTGCCTGTAATGTACATGCATAACACATACATGATACATAACAAATCATATCTGGCCTCAGGCTGCACAGAAGTGCTTCAGGATGGACATGGCTATAAACGAAGATAACGGATAATGTCTCCTATTTATATAAATGAATGCACAACCCCATGTAAGAAAGATACACATAATATACAAAAAATAATGAATTTTCTTGAAATATATAAAATAAAACTTTCAAGATCAAGAATTCATTAGAGATTTTTTGAAAACGAACACAGGTACTGATGGTGTCATATTGAATGTAGTGAAAATCAATTTTGTATCCTATTGAAGTTTCATGAGTCTATGTCATATATTTTATGCTTCATGCTTAAAAATTTTTATTAATTTTTGTATTGGTATATTATCAGGTTTTGAGAAAAAGGACTTTTTCTAGTAATAAATTAAATCTCCAATTTCAGTAACATGATCTGAAAAACATGATAAGGACATGAATATGCCTGAATGGATTCAAATGTAAATAATGGTTTCATTCATTTATATACCAGGTACATGGCCATCCATTTTTTATGAGACATTTATCAGTTATCTGCATTTAGCTGTGCGCATTGAGATTTTACCACCCTAAAGCATTTCTGTGCAGCCAGTGGGGCCTGATATGATTTCTTTGTAGGCATACATACATGACCATCAAACCATGTTTATACTATGACATCTGTAAATAACAAATAATATGCAGGTGAACTTTGGAAGGTGGTGTGCAATTTTATATTAGAATATACATGCAGGTATCAAGCTGAGCAAAATGTGTTTAGGTAGAAATACAGTGCTTAATAAATGATTACAAAGTCAAAATATTGAGTTTATTTAGTAACTAAGCCAAATTACTCTAGTTATTTCATTTTTTGTACTTTTGTTATTAACACATACCAATAATAAATTTCCAGATTAATATTTACTCCCTGGGTAGTCTTTATCAATGACCAAAGGTGTCACGAATGGATCAGCGAGGAGGTAATAATTAATCTGGAAAAGTTTGTAATTCATATGTTTTACTTACTTTGATATCCACAAGGAACAGAGCTACTTCTTTTTCTCTCATTGTTTTCAAACAAGTCTCCCAAACCTCAAATTTAAACTTTTTACCAATGATAATTTCCATGGGTTTTTCATATTTTCTGCTATCATCAATAACAGTTTTTTCATTATCACACTTTGTTGTCTTATAATGGAAGATAATCTGCAATCAAAAGTCCCAAATTAAGTCATTTCTGAATATTATTACAATATATATAATATCACAAACTTTAAGCATGTAAGAGTAAGCAATTTAGCTAGGATGTACATGCCTTACTTTAATGTTAATGCAAAATTATTTTGGAAATAAACACATTTTGGCTGTGCTATCTTAATTGTAAAAATGGACAAGATATGCTCTTAAAAAATATGCAAAAAGTACAAGAAATATTTTTTTACTAATTTTTGGATTGTTGTGAATAATTTGTTTCAACACTACAGGGATATTACTTTTCTTGTGAGGTTTTTAAAGATGGTTATTACATCCATAGTTTGCACCACATATGCATGAAGTTTATGAAAAATAATAATAATGGTTTTACAGATTTATACATTTATAATGTTTTTAAATTTTCAAATTACAGTCTACTTTTTCTATTATTAATATTGGAAAATCTCCATAAAGAATTACCTTTTAGGTATAAACAAATGTAATACCTTTATAAACAAAACAAAAAATTATGTAATCTTGAATGTTAGCAGGTTTTATTATTCGATTATTCTGGCATATTTTGATTTTCAAGATGCCAAAAATTGATTCCATGAACTGAGGCTTCCAGAGGAAAAGAACATTTTAATAAATTTCAATAAGATTTAAGTTGCAACCTTTGTCCCGTCAGTATATTCAGGTAGTTCGCCTTTGCCACAGTGCAATAACTTTTTGGCGATTCCTTGTTCATACAGTTTAGCAATCGCCTCAGACATTATTCGTGTTTTTTGTTTACAGTGCCGACCGGGATCAACTGGAGTATACGGAACAAATAGTTCCCAGTAGCGCATTATTAATGAGTAAATCGGCATTTATTGAATGTTTTAATTACGACAATCATTTTCGACGATTATTTTGTGAAATCAAATTGACACATCGACACATTGACACATCGACAATCACGTAAATCTTTTATTATAACATCACTATGACTATGGAAAACAATCATTTTCGACGATTATTTTGTGAAATCAAATTGACACATCGACACATCGACACATTGACACATCGACATATTGACACATCGACAATCACGTAAATCTTTTATTATAACATCACTATGACTATGGAAAACAATACTTAAAATTAGAAGTTGAAAAGTATTCAAAAGAGAAAAAGTTACCAGCGATTGATTTAGAGTGAGAATAATATTACTTGGCGATGTTCGTGAATGAAATGCCTTCCTGAAGTGCTTTCATGTTGAAGCACATTTAAGAAATGGTTTCTGTTCGTGTACATGTATACATATACCAATCAGGTTCTATTCGATTGATAAAGAACATAATTGCCACCAAAGATTTGGGGTTTGGCAAAACTGAGAATTAAAAAAATGAAAGGAGTGTTGCCGGACAAACTACCGGCTATACTAGACGAGTTTATGTACAGATATAGATTTGGGTTGGAAAATGGAGACATTTTTTATAGATTTATTGAAGATGTTGCTAATTTTAAACCGATTAATCAGTAAATTATAAAGAAAAACATGTACATGTAGTTTGTTTTTATTTTTTTATTTTTATCCACTAGATTGTCGATGTATTTATTTGTCGATGTGTCGATGTGTCAATGTGTCGATGTGTCAATGTGTCGATGTGTCAATGTGTCAATGTGTCAATGTGTCGATGTGTCAATGTGTCGATGTGTCTATGTGTCATTATAACGATGTGTCTATGTATCTTTGTTTCATTGTATAACTTTGTCTGTGTCGATATGTCAATGTGTCTATGTGTCTATTAGTCGTTTTGTCGATCTATCAAGGTGTCATTATAACGATGTGTCTATGTATCTTTGTTTCATTGTATAACTTTGTCTGTGTCGATATGTCAATGTGTCTATGTGTCTATTAGTCGTTTTGTCGATCTATCAAGGTGTCGGAATCCTGTTGTTGTGTTTAAACAGTTATTTTCTATTTGAAATTGGCGTATTAATATAAATTTAAATTGTACTTGGCGTATGAATATTTAAATTGTAATTCGCCATGGAACTACTTATTCCGTATACTCCAGTTGAGCCGCCGACCGAAAGTCCTGGAGTTATTTCCCTTGTATATTGGGGGTCAGTGTAGGTATTGCAGGCATAAATTAATTTCTATCATTTCGTAATAATAATTATTGTGTAATAAGTTTCTTTCATTTTTATTTTTGTCCTTTATGTATAAAACGTGGTTTTTCAAATTTTCTTCACTAAATTGCCACAAGTGCAATTTTTTCACGCGTGCTGAATGGTGTCATCATAACGTTACATGTCATAAGCGTTTTTAATTTTGTTTCCAACATTTCAGTAACCTTTTCGTCTTACGATTTTTTACAAAAAAATGTACTTTTTGTAAAGATATAAAATAATATCATTTCCAACTACATAGGAACTAAAATTATGGTAAAGCCAAAAAAGCAAAGGAAAAATGAAGGTCGAATCGCAAAAAAAACCACTAAGGATACACAATTAAGACCAAAAGCTACACCCCGAATATTTCGAACATCGGGGATTAATCAAAAGTGTGCCTGTACTATACCATGTATACAGAAATCAAAGGTGAAACATGAAACTTTTGTAATAGTTATTAGCTGGAACTAATATTTATTATGCCATTCTACATGGATAGTCCAAGTAGTTATTATTATTTTATAATGTTCATTACATCATGTGTATGGAATGTTGTGCTTATCTTAGGACTTGTGCTTACTTTACATGAATATTTCACACCACTGAGTTCGGGGGTGTCAGTATTTGTCTGTGGGCTGTTATTGCGGTCCGTAATTTGATGAAAATCACATCACTTTTGAAAAATTGTAATTTTTTTAATGGGTATCATTTCCAGGTTGTCCCAGTATACTGAGGAACAGCTATCATGTACAGCCCTTTGCTATTTTTTCTTGCCTTTCTCTTCCATGGTGTCGGACCCTGAGGGTTTAATTCTAGAGCCTATTTTGTCACATGTAGTCATTTGTAAGAAAAACAGTGCGCAGATGTTGTTGTCCTTATAATTCGTGCAATTACAAGACTTAAGCGCGCAGCTGTAATGCAGCCTAAAACATTGTACAATTACGTGGACAGGACATCGTCTGTTAAAAAGTCGGTGTACATTACCGAGATATTTGGTGATTTCTGGTAGATCACTCAGGATTAGAATGAATGAAGCATTTATCGGCGGCGGATCCATGC
This sequence comes from Mytilisepta virgata, assembly GCA_028015205.1. NCBI lineage: Eukaryota > Metazoa > Mollusca > Bivalvia > Mytilida > Mytilidae > Mytilisepta > Mytilisepta virgata. The sequence continues at coordinate 38,065,129 of CM051520.1, forward strand.
AGGTTTTCCAGAAGATGGCATAAACTTGATTGCCGAAAGGAGCGAGGCGAGAAAAAAAATAGCGCGCGGGGTCTTGGTGCCGCCTAAACTCCCCTTCAGAAACTCTTGGATAAATGCTGCAAAATCCTGCATTATGAGCGATTTCGTGGATGTTTTTTTCAAGTTCGGAAATACCAATTTCGACCGGACAATAGTAGAAGAAATGACCAAATTCACCTCAGACTGACAAATATTATTGATTAACATTACCTGAAATGACATTGTTTCCAGGGACATTTTCTAATATGTCTAGTCCTTCAATCGCAGGCAATATAATATCTAAAAGACAATTAAGAGGGAGAACGGCAGTTCGAACAATACAATTGTATCCAATACCATAAGTCCAGAGACAAAGAAAACAAGGACAATATCACATAAATATATAAATAACACATTTCTAAGAGGGTGACGGAGTATATTGTTACCCCGAGAAAACATTGTCAACCAAGGCAAACCCGAGGTTGACAATGTTTTCAGTGGGGCTACAATATACTCTGTAACCCTCCTAGAAATTTTTTATTTATTTTATTATACTGAATGTCTTGGATTTTATGGGCGGGTGACAGTATAAAATACCACCCGCTGTTTCTTTCCAGTGGGTGACAGTGTAAAATACCACCCGCTGTTTCTTACCAGCGGGTGATCGAGTAAAATACCATATTCTTGTAAACCAATGAAAATGCATTCAAAGTAGAGAAATTTACATAAAGTATAATAACACTACATAAAACATCCAAAAACTTAAAAACAACAAAACACAGCTGAAATGTAATAAGAAAGTCTGACTCTACAAAAACCTGGGAGTCAAGACAAGGTGCAACGGTAGGTAAGCATGAAACGAATGAAATGGCCCAGTCTGGAAATCTCGCGTGATAAAAACGCACTAGGTGGGAAAAGTAAAGGTTATATATATCTACTCGTCGAAAGCTCGCCTACCATATTAGAAATTTGCAATCGGAAAGTTAGAACACCACACCATGCGGCAAGCACCGAATCGCCAATAATTCTTGAATACTGATACTGGAACAAAGAAAATTTTCCTTCCGCAGGAACACTGAATATATAGGAAAACAACCCTACACATAATTTTTACCTGGTTATTTTAACTCATAAAAATTGTTAATCAATCTAATTTTTCTACATCAAAGACCATAATTTCATTACGAAATTCATACGTATGTAAGGTCATGGGCATAATTTTATTATGAAAAAGTGTCTATGGTAGTTTTGTTCATTTAGCATGAAACAGATTATTATAGGATAACATACGATTTTGCCGTATGAGTTTATCAATGTGTAAACTCGGCCGACTCACTCACAAACTAAATAAAATCCGAAGGACTTTATGTTGAGTTTGTGAGTGAAAAGGTCGAGTTTACACATCGACAAACTAATACAAAATCGTATATAATCCTATAATAATCTGTCCGTCTATAGTATAATAGTCCCAGCGTCCGTGTAGCAAATTTTAGCGGAATTTTTGAAAACGCAATTTTCATCAATTTTTAAACCATTTTTCATTAAATTTTAACTATTATTGTCAGTACCATCCTTAAAATTTATTCTTTTACAGCATTCTTCTCATTTAATGTCTCATTTGAAACTTTAAATAATCAGAGAAAGCGCATGAATATACTTGCCAAATACGGGTTTATCGATGTATAAACTTTTATGATTTTGCACTTCCGACCAATGAAATTCTTGTATTTTATCATATGCAAATATAAAATGGAATTATTTATATATAAATTAACCTTTGCGGACCCTCAAATCTTTGTACTCTCTAAACGTTTTATTTTCCGAATCTGTTTGTGTAAGCACATGAGATATATATTTGAGCTGGTTTAAGTTTTGTTGTAATTTAACTATCTATATAAGTGAAATTTCGCATCTGTCAGACGACGTAAGGAGGATATTCCATATTCAATGTCACATTGTAGTTAGAGATTATAGTTTCCAAATATAGAACGTAGTTGCTACAGAATACACGTGTTGAGGAGAAGATTTTGATGGCAGGTATTTCAGGCGCAACGGACGGGGAAAATGATGTTGACACGACGAAGGAAAGAAATAATGCAACTGAATCAAGTGACAAGAGAATGACTGATGGAAACGGTAAGATGCTTATAATGTTGTGAGGACGGTAGGCAGACGACGCATGTCTCATGTATCTCCTCTGGCCTCACATCGGTTTTTGTTGGGTTCTATTTTCTGATATTTTAGTGTAAAATTTTTAAATTGTGCATTGATATTTCATTTCACAAGGTTCTAAACCAACGAAGTTCATGGAACTAAATTCCTATTCTCTTGATTTTGATAACTGGAGTTAATACTAGCGATATCCCCTTCAGTGGTTACACAACTATTTTTTATGTAATTTCAACATTTTATTTGCCTATACTGTCACAGTTCAAAGAAAAGTTATCTATATTTTTGTAATAATGTATTGCATCACAACATAAATGGTTTACAAATCACAGAATTTGTTTTATTGAATTCCGTGTTCAAGGTCGAAAGGGTCGTAATTTGTGTACATCCCAATGGTGACCCCATTTCCGTAAACAGCTGATGGTTTGGATCATAACTTAATTTGTGACGGGAAGCAGGACTCTTATGAAATGGTACAGCCTTTTTGATAATGTTCTGCTATGAAAAGCGGTGCAATGCTTAAAAATTTTAATTTTGAAAACAGGAGGAAAAGGTGACGAAATTAGCCATGTGCTTGCAAGGATGGAATGGGGTGCTATAAGGGTGATAGAACAGTACTTAGTTTTTGTTATATAATAAAATTTTAAAAAGAGCCATAAAAGTATTTTGTAAGTATGGGGAAATTTTTAATTGGAATATTTGGATGTTAACTGTGCTGAATATTTGATTCTTTACGAATTGTAATCAATGTTTTATTTTTATAATATTTAAGGATACAAGATAAAATTAAGTTTGAACACAAACAAAAATTTTATTATTTCTCTCAAGAATGCTTCCACACATAATGAAAATGAGTTTTCTATACAACAAATTATGCATATTTTGCCACATCAAAACAACTTGATTATGACTTTCACAAGACAAAAACAACTGAAGATGAGACAACTACAAGGACTAATCTAGACTTAAGCTCATTTCCCTTCAAAACGGAACAAGTCCAAGTGGAGACACAACACAAGAGGAGTGAGTTTATCTGGGCTTTACACAAAATAAATAATTTGTGTATTACAATGCAGAAAGAAAAATTCTAATTCTTATCATATTTGTCAGTTAAACGTTTCTTGACTCATTATTTCCTTGAATTAAGAAATAATTCATGGCATACTCTGGTTTTTTGGGAGATTTTACCATAGCTTCACCTTATTTTTAGCTCACCTGGCCTAAAAGGCCATGTGAGCTTTTCTCATCACTTGGCGTCCGTTGTTGTGTCGTCGTTAACAATTTTTCAAACATCTTCTCCTCTGAAACTACAGGATGGATTTGAATAAAATTTAGCATGATTGTTCCTTAGGGTATCCTGCACAAAGTTTATGCTTCGATTTTTGATCCGTCGAAAAACATGGCCACTGTTACTAAAAATAGAACATAGGGGTCAAACAACAGTTTTTCGCAAATATCTCAAAAATCATTAGGTTATGGCAAATTCTGGCAGGTTGAAAGTGTTCAGCATGATGAAAGCTACCTGTGTGCTTATTTTCGTGCAAATCTGTCAACTGATGTTAGAGTTATTGCCCTTTTTTGACATTTTTGGCTTTTTTTATGTTATTATTTCAAAAATCTTCTCCACTGAAACTACTGAATGGATTTGGATAAAACTTAGCATTATTGTTCCTTAGGGTATCCTGCACAAATTTTATGCTTCGATTTTTGATCCGTCGAAAAACATGGCCACTGTTACTAAAAATAGAACATAGGGGTCAAACAACGGTTTTTCGCAAATATCTAAAAAATCAGTAGGTTACAGCAAATTCTGACAGGATGAATGTGTTCAGCATGATGAGAGCTACCTGTGTGCTGATTTTCGTGAAAATCTGTCAACTGATGTTAGAGTTATTGCCCTTTTTTTTGACATTTTTGGCTTTTTTTTTATGTTATTATTTCAAAAATCTTCTTCTCTCAAACTACTGTTCAAAATCAAATGAAATTTGGTAAGATTTTTCCTTAGGGTATCCTGCAAAAAGTTAAGGCTTGGATTTTTGATTGGTCGAAAAACATGTCCGCCCTTACTAAAAATAGAACATAGGGGTCAAAATGCTGTTTTTTGCTATTTTTTCCTGAATTATAGAAATAAAATGAAGATGAAAGCTACTTTCAAGGTAAAAATGGTATCCCGAGTTGAATGGGGATGATGAAATTTTGTTTTGGACGGCCATTTTTAAAATTTTTACCGCCATTTTTTACACTTGCTCGGATTTCAACAATATTTGGTTTTTAAAGTAAACATGGTATCCTTAGTGAATGGTGATGATGAGAATGTTGTATAACAATGATTAAACTTCATCATATGTGAGCTTTTAATTGCCATCACTTGGTGTCCATCATCATTGTTGTTAACAAATCTTCAAACATCTTCTCTGAAACTACTAGGGGGATTTGGATGAAACTTGAAGCATGATTGTTGAAGATGAATTAAAGCTTGTATTTTGTATTGTGAATCATCAGATTGACCATGACTGTATCTTAATCAAGCATAGGGAGAACTCATGCCAATTTCTTTCCAGAGGTTCTTGAAAGGCTTTTAAAGGTATTTTCAGCATTTTACATGACCTTTAACACTCAGTTTAATTTACAACAAACATTAATATATTAATTTAGTTTATAGTGCATTGTTTGCCAGGTGAGCGATTCAGGCTCTTGAGAGCCTCTTGTTGTAAAAACATTTCGCTGAGAGTAAATCTCCAGAAAAAATTAGAGTTTGTGAATTTTCTATCAAATAACAAACCATGATCCTCTGCAGTTTTGAAATAGCAGCTATTTCATGTTTATAGAACCTTTTAATACTCTGAAAACACATCTCAAAGGAAATTTGATTCTTTTGACAACTTCAATAGTAACAACAGATGAAACATTTAGGGAAAAGAGACAACAAACGAACAAAAGTTTGATTTTCTCTGTACTGGATAGTCGGTGTGACACTGATTTTCAACGGTCAACAAGCACAGACACCAAACATATTCCCTGCCAACTCAAAATTGTTGGGACCGTCTCAAGTCCATGGAAACCTTTAGATGATTGATATTTCTTTCCACTCCAAACAGAAAAAAAACCATTAAACCATATTATATGAATCTAATAAACATATTTCCAAATAGATGTTTGTTTTATTAAAAACCAGTGCAGTATCATTTATTTTGTATGAAAATGTACCAAATATTTTTTTTTTACAAATATACTGATAGTCAACAAAAGATCCATTCAAATTCTGCCATTTGAGTGGATTATTCTAATTGTCCAATTGCATTGACGAGCTGTAAAGCAACAATCAATCAACTAAATGTCCAAAGGTTGCAAAATGTAGGAAAGATCAGAGTTACATCCTACCTGTACTCTAGGTAACATGTTTTTCTCTCGAATAAACTGTCATAGCGGATGGCTGAATATATCAGTCAAATCTGAGGTACATATAAAGAGAACAGCCGCAACAAGGAACAAAAAATAGATGGTTGCACGATTGTGTTTTCACTGGCAATTTTACCATGGTTTTGTTGATATAGTCCTCACAAAGTTTCCAGAGATTGTTAGACATTTGCTGGACCGAAAAAAAATAAAAGTAGCTGATATTTGCAAGTATTTGAAAGACCGGATGTTTCGATTGCAATTTTTTCAAACTGGTAATGTTGAAAATTCTGGACCGATCTCGTCAGAATTGTCCGACAGACTGACGACCCTCATGAAGACTGATATACCGATAAGGCAGGAAAAAGGTGTGTTACCTTACCAACTCTATTTTTTGGTAAAATTGCAATCTGGTGAATCCCAAGTCACTAATTCAAAGTACATTTGAGTTCTACAATTTAATTAATCCTGAATATTAGCATTTTGGGGATACCCAGCCAAAACATGCATGTACAGGAAGGAGTCAATTAGATGAGTTACCAACAATCTTGAAGAATTGGTCACAAATGCCTCATTCCAGAATATCTTCCATGACCAAAGTCATCCCTAGTTTTAAGACAGTTGTTTATTGTCAGATCATGTTTCAGTCATCTGTTTAACTATTGTAAAGTAATTTATTTTATGGGTGGATAATTAATGGTGCGAAGTTCATAATAGGATTTCATACAAAGAATTAAATGAAGCAGAAATAATATCATTGAAATATAATGGATCACTAAAATAGGGTTATTGTTCAATGTAACAAAATTGACACTGGATAAATTTTTGAGTTTTTTTGTTGGTGGTGACTTTGAAGATAAACTTGTAAGATTGTTAATTATTAATCAGTCCATGTGAAATTTCACAGTTTTGCTTTTGTTCATGTTTAGTCATAACAGTGTATCAACTTTTGAATGATAAGATATTGTAACAATTGTATTAACTTTTAAGATATTGTAGCTTTATTCAACCGTCAATTGTCATTGGATGTATGATATGACCTGTTATATCATCATGGATTTTATTTTTCACACCAGGATCTTTTTGAAATTGATTAATTAAGCTAAGGCCTTTGGCTTCTGAGATGCAAGTCAGACTGATAAAGTTGTCAAAGCAGTTTACGTGACATTTCTTGACATTAGGCACACTTTTTTCATCATTTTTTTCATTAAGCATATCTCTTGTCAAACCCTGGAGAGTTGTTATATATTAGTTTGAATGTGGTTTCAAACAGTTTATGCCATGACAAAATCTTGCACATATGGCTGCTGAAATAACGAAAAAGGGTTAGTAAAAATGCAACAAAATATCGGAAAACTAAGTCTCATTCGAAACCCATAGAGTTGGGTAAGTTCCATAACTTTGCAGAAGGTCCTCACCCAGATTTGCATCTGATGACCATATCTTGCAATCAAATACATTTATGAAAACATGCTTTAGCTTTTTTGTTAAGATGGGACAAAACTATTGATCACAAATACAATATACTTTCCTCTAAAATTGAAAGCTTTTTTATTTCTCATATTTTGGTATCCTGATTTACATTTTAGGTGAGAACATGGATAGTGACGGAAGCATTGGTAGTCCAGTTATGAATGGTCTAAGTGATGACTCCATATCTTCCTCATCATCTGGTGATGAAAGTCCAGTTAAAGAAAATACTGAAGACAAGAAGGAGGAAGGCAGTGAAGAAACAAAAGATGAACAAGAAATGGTGTTGATACAAGATACAGGATTTAATGTGAAGATTGTTGTACCAGGAATTAACACTCCCATAGAACTACCAGTAAGTATAATACAAATACATGTCAATCTTTCCTCTGTACACGGAGGATGTTGTAGACCATTGTTTACTTAAAGTTTACCAGATTTTTGTTTGTTGGAAAAAAACATTTTGAATGCATGAAATAAATTTTACATTTTGCATACAATGGTAAATACAGGTCTAAAATTCAGTAGACTTTAAGCCCTGTTCATCTGTCTGAAAAAGATATCTCTTTGACATAGCATTTCTGTATCTAGTCAAAAAGAAACAAGTAACTTTAGACATGTACACAGTGAGCCAGCTGGGCCCCTAGAATTTAAAATTCAGTGGCCCAGAGAATATTAAAGCTGGAGGCCAGGCTGGTCAGGGTGAATATAAGAATGCATTTAATGAGAATGAAAGGTAATACATGGAACATTAAATTGACATTTTGTGGTATATTATATCTTTCATCTCATTACTAGAAAATAAAACACAATCAGGATTTTTTTCACCAAAAAAGTTTTGAACAGATAATGCTTAAAGACAACACCATTCTATGTGAACAAACAACAATATTTACATATATATATATGTTGTAGTAGCACACATAATTGAACAACTCAACAAAATTAGTGTTATAAATCAATTGGCAACTGTAGGAATGTGCTTCTCATGTCTTATTTACACTTAAAAAAAGGGATAAGGAGATTGGCTACATCTCCAATCTACAGCACTTTTGTATACTATCAATAAAATTGTGTATAGTGATGTGAGGAACTGTTATTTGTGACATGGAGAAATGAATATAGTAATTTTGACTTTGTTGAGTTTATATTTTTTCAAATGAAAAAAAAATCCTGAAAAGAGATCCATTATTTGTGTTTGAAATTACCCCGTCCATCTAAGATGGCCACCAGAGCAAAACATAGTAGGTCCATATGCGAAATTTACTTAAAAGATCTTCTTGTCTGAAATGACTTGGCTGCATGGTCCTTCCATGTAGGTGGTCCTCTTTCAGAATTGTATCCCATGACCCCGCCGACCATCCAAGATAGCAGCCAGAGCCGATCATAGTTTAACATAGGACACTATGGGAAATTACTTACAGATCTTCTTGAATCAACCACTTGGCCAATTGAAACAAAACAATGACAGCAATGGTCCTTAGGTGGTCCTCTTTCAGAATAATATTCCATGACCCTGCTCGCCATCCAAGATGTGGTTTAAAATAGGACCCATGACAAAAATTGACAGCAATGGTCCTTAGTTGTATCCGAATACCCTGCTTGCCATTCCAGATGGCCATCAGAGCCAAACATGGTTTAACATAGGACCTTATGGGAAAGTTCACTGAAAGATCTTCTTGTTTAACTCGGTGAACAATTTGTCAAAACCAGTGAGCCAATTGGATCTTTACAGCAATGTTCGAGACTGCCAGTCAAGATGGACATAGTCAATTTATTTTGTAAAGGATTTCCGTGTGAGCAATACAGCCCCTAGTTTAGTTATAAGTAGGCAAAACAATTTTTTTCAAATGTGGTGTTGGAGAAAAATTACAATCATTTCAATTGAAAATTGTTTCTGTAAATTTGAGATTATGGTGTGTGTGAGTTTTTTATCCATATATACCCATATTTTTGTTTGGTAGAACAATCTATTTACAAGACAGAACAACTTTCAAATTTTTAAGCATTATGATAAACTAATTTGACCAGTTTTATACCTCATTAATAATGAAAAGTACTTTACAAATACTTAAATACTTGTTTGTTGTATTTATATCCTGCAGGGTAAACTGTCATAAGAACTTGTGATAGTTTAGCTCCTTATTGTGTACTGATTTTTATATCCTGCAGGGTAAACGGTCTTAAGAACCTGTGATAGTTTAGCTTCTTATTGTAAATGCTATTTAACTGTAACTTCTTGGTAATCTGTCTTCATGTTAGAATTGTTATCTTATTGATTTAAAGGAAATACCAAATAGTAGAATATTGCAATAAATTTAACTTAAAATTTTGATTTTGTTAAAGTCTACCAAATAATGTTTTTGGGGAACAATGTGAAATTAAGATTGAAAAGATGATCACTTGCTAATTTTTTTTCCTTTCTTTTAAAAAATCATATAAGTATGAGTTAAGTGCACATAATTACAAGTAATATTACTGATTAACAAAATGTACTTACTTTACAGAAATTTATATAAAGGTGAAAATTTTTTGGCTGCATATGCCCAGAAATTTGGTACTAGATAAGATTTAAAAAACAAATATGTAAGGAATCTGTAGTATGCAGATTATTAAGATTTGATTACTTTATAGCTGTACATGTATGTTTCATTGAATCTGCGTTGTAATTGGCCTAAAAACATCATGTGAATCCTAAAATGGCTATTCGAATTCTAATGAACAAATCCAAGACACCGTGACAAAACACTAACAATGATATTGTGTAAAAAAATTTCCAAAACTTCAATAAAATCTTTTTATACTGGTTTTTTTTTTTTTTTTTTTTTTTTTATACCCCACTCTATGGAGTGGGTGGTATACTGGATTCACCTTGTCCGTCCGTCCGTTCAAACTGAAATTTTTCGTCACACTTCTCGGCTTCTGTGCAACGGAATGTTTTGATATTTGGCCTGTAGCTTTATGACCATGAGATGTATCGTCTCTCCTATTTTCAGGTCTGTCAAGGAACCACTTCCTGTTTGCCAATACTTACAAATTTTACAATACCTTATATTTACATAAAATTTTTCGTCAACTTTTCAGGTCTGTTTTCCCAATTTTCAAAATTAAAAAAGAGTGGGGTATACTTTGCACGATAACACGTGCAATCTCATGTTTTTTCATTTTTTAATTTCAATATGTAATTCTAATGCATCTGTTTCACAAGGTTATAAAAACCATGATCAAACACATTTTAATAGTGAAGCGCTCATTCTGTGAATACAAAATGCTTTTAAACATTGCAATGAAAATAAAAATAAATGCGTCAAATTAGAATTGATTTAAAATGTAGTTGGTAAGATTCTTTTTGTATATGCAGACAAGTATACTTTAGAAAAAAATGACTTGAGAGGTACCATTACCAGTACAAGGTTCAAATAATAGAATTGCATTTTTTTCTTACAGGTAAGTTCAATGGAATTAGTGCAAGAAATCCATCAGGTTTTAATGGACAGAGAAGATACATGCCACAGAACCTGTTTCTCACTTCAACTTGGTGGTACTACATTAGACAACTTTGCAGAACTGAAGAGTATAGAAACTTTGAAGGAAGGCTCACTTATTAAAGTTGTAGAAGGTATTGATATTAAAGCCCAGTTTTGTCTCGATGATCATTATGGCAAAAAATCAGAAAGCTGCTTCAAAATTTTTCATTAATAATAAATTTCTAATAATTTTTTGCTTACAGGGACCAAAGGTAGGTCCAGATGAGCTATTGCCATTCGTTGATTGTTGTTTATCATCGATCGTCTCTCATCCATTAACATGTGACCAATATTGCCATTGTTACTATAATTAGACAAATCGGCAAATTCATGATTAATAATCTTAATTCTTCTTTAAAACTAATTTGGTCTAAGGTCAGGACAATAGGGCAGTATTGGAAAAAAAAACAGGAAAAAGCACAGATGTCAGGCTTTGTTTTCATGATATATTTTTTATTCCTGTTTATGATTTTTGAACAGCAAATTAAATTCATGTGGGTGATAAAGGATTCTGAGGGCCTCATGTTTATCACATAAAAAACCTATCCTCAAGGAAAGCTAATGAAAATGAAAAATATCCCCCGACCCTGCTGTTACTGTTTAGGCATCAACATGTTTTATAGGTTCAATATCCAGCTTGTATGAAATAGTATGAAAATATGAAAAAATGTTTAAAAAAGTAATATTTAGTAAAGTTCAGTTTTTGTACCCTATAAATTTAGAATAATCACACCCTATGGAGAAGTGTTTATTTCTCAGAAAAAATTCTACAGCCGAAGACAGACTTTGAGAACTTTCTAAATAGACTCCTTGTGTTATAAGCATATCAGTAGTTTAATATATTCCTTCAGAGCCTTACACAGTAAGAGAAGCCAGAATCCATGTACGTCATATCAGAGATTTACTGAAGTCTGTAGACCCAGCTGATGCCTACAATGGTGTAGACTGTAATTCCATGTCATTTCTAAATGTTGTCACTTCTGGAGATATTCTAGGTAAGAAGATTAACTTTCATATGTCATCAAATGGTTAGTTTTAAAATGTAAGGATTTAGTAGAAAACTTTTTTGTAGAATAATTGTTGACATTTACCTGTAACAATCAACTGAAATTTAAAGAGAATTAAAAATTGAGAATTTAATTTTCAAATATCCAGTCTGCTTGCTAAATGAAGTTACTTTTCAAAATAATTATAGTATACAAACACCAGGCTAGCTTATTTTAGCCCTCCCTTTTAAAACCCTGCAGAAAAAAAAGACTTTGTAATGACTTTGGGCTGTTACCTCCTCCCCCAACTCACTGCCATGCCATTCCCTTTTCCTATAAAATAGTCCTATAAGATAGTAATATCATTTGTATACCGTAGTTGTTTCATTATTTCCAGATAAGAAGAGAACAAAGCCAGATTCCATAGACTGCACACCACCAGATTTTATTATGCCCAACAGTAAAGAAAGGCCATTGTTACCACTTCACCCAAATGTCAAAGAACTTAAAGTTAGTATAAAAAAAAACAGTAGATGTTTAAATATACTCTTGAAAAATGATAGAACCATCTTGAGTGTCTATATTGACATTAAATTTGTATTTTGATATTTTATGCAAAATAACATCAGATGTAGCACATACAATATTAAAAATTAAATATTTTTATCTATTTCCAGGGCCCACAATGCATAAAAGTATTAACATATAGTGGATGGAATCCACCTCCAGGAAATCGGAAAATGCATGGTATGTACATTGTTCATTAACAGTTATCTGAATTTTATGGTATGGGTTGAGAGCAGTTTATAATTTGAAATAGATTCTCTCTATTCCTGTTAAGTAATATACATGTGAGTTTGTGTGATTACTTGGCCTTGTGGTTCCTCTTTATTGCATTTTGATCTGTGAAACCCTTGGGTCCAATTTCACAAACATTCGTAAGTAATAAGTGTTAACTGATTTCTAGTCTTTATAATATTGATGTCCTGGAACAAGTCTAGATCATAATTATAGGATGTGAAACTGGGACCTTAATGGCAGAATAAATACCAATTGCAGTTTTATGCATTTTAAATTAATTACCCATTCCTCAGTACTTATTGCTTTATTTAACCCTTTCAACGATGGACTCCCCACAGGAAGTAACCCTTGCATGATGGCTTCCCTGATAAGATGGCAGATTGAGTGGCTACTTCATTGTTAATGTTTAAGAGCATTGATTTCAGGCCATTTATTCTTTGTCTTAAGTTAAATATATGTTCTCTTCGCAATCTTTTTGTTTCTGAATGAAAACTTGAAGAATCGACAGCAAATAGGGGTTATGTTGAAATTCTTAAAATATTGTTAAAATCCCTCTAAATATGCATTTTTGACATTGAAAATGAGAAATTATTTTAAGAATTAAATTTCCAAGTTTGGACAAATTTGGCACATATGATACAAAATACATGCTTTCCTGGTATCCAATTTTGCCAAAAAATTTCTAAAATTCATTTTCCTAACTTTAAAATCCCTTAAAATCCTAAAATTTCGGTCCTTTTTCACACAGTTTTGGTAAAAGATCTGCCATTGTTTTATCTGTATTCATGTATCAAATCTAAGAAGGATAACTCTTTATTTTCGCTTGTAGACCGGGAAATATAAAAAACCCATCTGACAATCTTGGTGGGACTCTGGGGCGAAAGGGTTTAAGTTCACAGTGTCATTGTTTACAGAATTTCATTGTGAATAATTTGTATATTTGTAGGTGATTTATTGTACTTGTATGTTCTGACATTAGAAGACAAAAAGTATCATATAACTGCTTCAACTCGGGGATTTTATGTTAATCAGTGAGTATGACAAAATACATGTAATATACAATATATCATTAATCAAGATAGGTAAGATTCAGATTTTTGTTGAACAGTCTTCATGCAAATAATACGGAAATTTTGTAGAAGTTGGTATTTTTCCACGTCATTAAGGTAGATCATATCTAATACACTGAGCATCTTTTTCGGGCATCTTGCAAATTTGTATGTAAGTATATATTTTCAATGAGCAGCTAGTATTTGATATAATGTAAAATTTATATCTTAAATTTATTTAAATAAAAAAAAATTATAAAAATGCATAAATAGCAAAATTACAAAATTTTATTCTGAAAAGAACCCTTTTCAGGGGAGATAATTGGCAGAAATTTTTTCTAATGAAATGTAAAAGAAATTTTAGTTTTTGTCGAGCCTGCGACTTTAGTCGCAGAAAGCTCGACATAGGGATGGTGATCCGGCGGCGGCGGCGTTAACTCACTTCTTAAAAGCTTTATATTTTAGAAAGTAGAAGACCTGGATGCTTTATACTTTGTATATAGATGCTTTATGTTACGAACTTTCCGTCTGTCATATGTACATTGTCCTTGACCTCATTTTCATGGTTCAGTGACTACTTGGAAAAAAAATTAAGATTTTTTGTAATGTTAATTTCTCTCTTATTATGAGTAATAGGATAACTGTATTTGGTATATGCGTACCTTACAAGGTCCTCATCCCCGTCAGACAGTTTTCAATTGACCTTGACCCAATTTCAAGGATCAGTGAACAAGGTTAAGTTTTGGTGGTCAAGTCCATATCTCAGATACTATAAGCAATAGGTCTAGTATATTTGGTGTATGGAAGGATTGTAAGGTGTACATGTCCAACTGGCAAGTGTCATCTGACCTTGACCTCATTTTCATGGTTCAGTGGTTATAGTAAAGTTTTTGTGTTTTGGCCTGTTTTTCGAATACTGTATGCAATAGGTCTACTATATTTGGTGTATGGAAGGATTGTAAGGTGTACATGTCCCACTGGCCGGTGTCATCTGACCTTGACCTCATTTTCATTGTTCAGTGGTGTGTTTTGGCCTGTTTTTCGAACACTGTATGCAATAGGTCTACTATATTTGGTGTATGGAAGGATTGTAAGGTGTACATGTCCAACTGGCTGGTGTCATCTGACCTTGACCTCATTTTCATGGTTCAGTGGTTATAGTTAAGTTTTTGTGTTTTGGCCTGTTTTTCGAATACTGTATGCAATATGTCTGATAGCATTTACTTTCATTAGAAATACACGGCAGGCGAGACATTTTTGTGTGTCAACTCTTGTTTGGAAATAGCAAGAAAAAATGAACGCTGACCCCAATGTTTCTTTTAAGAATATGTCAGATAAGTGTTCTTTTCACAATTTTATAAAAAATTCTATCTGCCTTTCTTTTTATTGTACTAGAAATTGATTTTCCCTATATAATCTATATAAAATTTACCAACATTAGGAATCCATTATCTCAAAATCAAGAACAGTGACTTATGTTTCAAAGTATATCCTTCCAACATCCTGCCTGGAAAAAATTAGGAAAATATCTGCAAAAAATATTAGCATTGATCTACCTGGATACCTTTATACACTATGAATTATAATGGATTAGTAGTTTCAATATATCCAACTTCATATGATGTAGATTTGAAGTCGCTTAGCTTTATGATTTTTATTATAATCTGTGCTGTTAATGAGATCTATTATAGCGGAAATTTTATTTCAGAAAATCATCTTTTGATTACAATTTTAAAGCATATTTGTGTCAACAATTGAAATGCACAGTATAATTTGTTCAATAAAAGATAAAAATGGTGTATGTCACATTTGAGGCCGATGAAATTCTATTTTGGTAATTCTTCATCCATGAATATTACCTCATGCCTTTTCCTCTCTGTGTCAATTTTCATTGTTCATATTCATTCCATGGTAATGAGCTTCAGTTTGTGATCAATGTTCTCTCAGTTGGGAATTTCCATTTCAATATCCGAAAAGTCACAAGTATCAAATCAAAAGCTTCTGGAATTCTGAAGATCACTGCTCTATTAATTGAAGATTTGGTTCTATGGACAATTTACAAATAATGTTTTGCAGATCTACAGAAGATGAATTTAATCCAAGGGCAGCTCAACAGAAATACTTATCACATTCACTTATAGATCTCCTCAGTCAGGTAAATCAGTGCATGTTCATAGCATAAAGAAACATAAGATGTTTTGTATAATCAATAGGACATTCTGATAAATTTTTTTTTTTTATATTTGAAGGATTTTTTTTACCAGCTTTCATATTTCTGTCAAATGAAATTGTTTGTTGATGATCTGGCTGTACATTACAGCAATCACAGTTTGTTTATATAATTTCAATTAAGACTACCTCCCGGACAATAATGATCTAAATTATCTCTGTAAAAAAAATATATTTTAGAACTCATTTTCTTCAATTAATTTTTTCAGCCTTGATTCTTACAAGCAATTTTTCCAGAAAATTTATTTATTTTACAGGTGAGTCCAGCATTCAAAAGAAATTTTAGTACCTTATTGAAAAAACGAGCACAGAAACATCCATTTGAAAGAATGACAACCCCTTACCAAGTGTACAGTTGGATGGCCCCATTACCTGAACATAGTGTGGATTACATCCGAGCTGAAGATGGTATGTAATATACCACATAATATCATGTTCTTTCATAGTGAGTTTGATAGTTTAAATACAAAGTTACTAGTCCAAAGTAAACTTAATCATGGTGTTTTAGTACTTCATTAGAACCCATTCAGTTCTACTGTCTTAGTGGTAGAGTGCTCGCCTCAAGCAGAAGGTTGCCACTTCGATCCCTGGCAGGGACAAGCCAAAGACATCAAAATTGGTATTTTGCTGCTTCTCTGCCAAGCATGTGGCATCTAGGAGTAAGAGCAAAGGACTGGTTGGCTCAGAGTCAGTATAATGTGTCTGGGTAGGGTGATATGTTTTCCTGCAGACTATTTTCTCGTGAGCTAGCAAATTAAAAATCTAGTACAAAGCAGGATTCATATTCATATATTTAACATTGTTTTGTCCTGATATGCATTAAATAATTGCCATTGGATGTTCAACAATAATTCATCAATCTATTCCATTCGGTTCTGATGCTAGCTTGCCTTGATTCCTGGAGGTTGCGAGTTTGGTTCATGGCAGAGTCAAACAAAAGACTTCCAAATTGGTATTTACTGCTTCTTTACAAAGAATACAGCATTTAGAAATAAGGGCAAAGAATGGTTGGTTAGGATTAAGAATACATGTGTGATTAAATTTGTCAATGTCATGTGATCTTTGTTCTTGTAGCCTGTCAGATGGCATATTAAAAATAAATAAAATGCTTAAGTTTGATATTGAAGTTTTTCTATTCTTCTTTATTTTTTATTTCAAATGTACATTGATAATTTCAGCATTTTCTACCAGACTTGGCTATGAAGAACATATTCCTGGACAGACAAGAGATTGGAATGAGGAAATCCAGACTACTAGAGAACTACCCCGTAAAACACTCCCTGAAAGACTTATTCGTGAAAGGGCAATATTCAAAGTATGAAGCCTATATAAATGGGTTACTGTTCAGTTATTTGTTGTGTAAACGTTTTCTCCATGTAAATAAATTATTTTAAGCATTTAAAGCTTTGATTGAGAATATGTATTTGTCTTTATAAATCCAAAATTCATACATAGTTTTGAAGTCATTAAATTTTATGATACTGGTGTTGGCATTTGAAAAATAGAGAATTCACCCATAGTAGTTTTAGCATTGAAGATTTTAAATTATAATGTCACCGGGAGGTTTTTAAATGCTTACCTTTCAAAATTAATGTAGTGCTATATATTTGTTTCTGCAAGTAACTTCAGTGATATCCAGTTTAAACAAAAGTGTTTTTGCAAAATCCCCCCTCCCTATTTAAAAAAAAACATTAAATTTAATGTAAGTAAGGTGGAATTTCAGTTGATCACCTTTGCTATTGAGAATAACTTTATTGTGGTGAAGTTTGTTCTGTAGAACTTCCCTGTACTTTGATTTTTTGTCTCAGAAGCTATAGTGTTGAAAAAATTAGTAATACTATAAATATTTCAACACACAAGTTGATTTATGTGTCTCATTCAAAGTAGTCATGCTCCCATGTTTAAAAAATATAGCCAGTCATGAAAACACCCTAGATGAACTTTTTCATGCCTGAAAGTTTTTCCGGATTTTGACCATTTTAGTCTTTAAATATTCCTATATAAAATATTTAAAAAATACCAGTTTCCGGTTTTTTGCACTATCTGTTTCACCCATGCTTTTTTGATAAAGATTTAAGTGTTGTTTTTTAGGTTACATTTAAGTATTTCAGCTTAACTTACCGGTGTGTATTGTCTGTATTTGTAGGTTCACAGTGACTTTGTTGGTGCAGCCACTAGAGGTGCTATGGCTGTTATTGATGGTAATGTGATGGCTATCAACCCTGGAGAAGATGCAAAGTAAGTTTTTCCTGAATTGGAATATTGTGATTAAACATTTTATGAATAAATTCTACAGTAAATGTAATAATTATGAATGCTTGCAATAAAATTATCATACCTGTACTTTAAAAGATATTTTAACAGTTTCTGTATAACAGATTCAGCTATGTTTGAAATAAAAAATTCATCTGTGTATCTTTTTATAGATAACTTCAGGTGAAACATAAATTTGTAGATAACAATCATACCCCACGCAACGAAGTCCATGTACCTTGTAAGCACAACTCCTAAATAGTTCAATGGATTTTAATGAAACTTTATATTACCGTTGGTCATCATATATAGATGTGCATGAAGCAAGATAAATATTGCCTGATGCTTGCAAAGGGAGATAATCCTACTTGAGGGTTTTACATGTTTAAAGCTTGTTAGTGCTAAATGGCTTGGATTTCTATTACACTTTACAAAGTTGTAGTACACCAAATGCAGATGTGCATGAAGGAATATGTTGCTGTACAAATTTGGAAGGGGAGATAATTCAACTTGTACTCTGAAACAGTATTGGTTTTAAACAATACATAGGTAACATGCTGATATACCAGTATTCCAAAGCTTGAACATTCATAATATTTCAAGCTCGGGGTATCACTCAGTGAGGTCACTCACAGTTCTAGTTTGTAATAGTTTGATTTTTAAGTGGACTTTATGAACTTATTTTCAGAACCTTGAAACCAAGGTCAGTGTTAATAATATTGATTCCATGGATATACACAAATTCATATCAATCTTATTATACCTCACTCTATGGAGTGGGTGGTATACTGGATTCACCTTGTCCGTCCGTCCGTCGTCCGTTTAAACTGAAATTTTCGTCACGCTTATCTCAGCTTCTGTGCAACGGAATGTTTTGATATATGGCCTGTAGCTTTATGACCATGAGTTGTATCGTCTCTCCTATTTTCAGGTCTGTCAAGGAACCACTTCCTGTTTGCCGATACTTACAAATTTTACAATACCTTATGTTTACATGAAATTTTTCGTCAAAACTTTTCAGGTTTGTTTTCCAAATTTTCAAAATTAAAAAAGAGTGGGGGTATACTTTTCACGATAACACTTGCAACCTCATGTTAATGTATGACATGATTGTTCACTAAATGTTAATTGAAGTAAATGTCTAAGTTGTCAAGCAATGTAAAACAAAAATTAAATGTCAACAAAATACCTTACAACAGACTCATTTATGTAATTGTTACTTCCATTAATCTTTACAGAATGCAGATGTTTATATGGAACAACATATTCTTTAGTCTTGGATTTGATGTGAGAGATCATTACAAAGATTTTGGTGGGGATGCTGCAGCTTATACTGCTCCAGTATGTATATTGAATCTACATGTATACTGATTTTTTTGTAGCTTGAAAGGAAAAGAGATGAGGATAAACACTTAACACAAAATTTTATATTTACATGAGAAGTTTGTCAAACAACTATATAACGATCACTAGCCTGTCAGTATTGAAGTTGTGAATATGAAGTCAAGTTATTTTGAGGTTGTAATGGAACTGGGTTCTTTTAAAATTGTATTGACAAGAATTAGCTGAAAAAATTATGCGTCTGAATTAGTAAGAAAAACAGATTTTAAATTTATTTCAGTAAGTAAAAACTTTAGATAGTTTGATCCAATCAATTACTATTTAAGTCAATACTAGTTACATTGGATAAATGCGACTCAAGTGTCTATATATACCTGTTGATTACTGTTTTATCATCCGTGGTCTCAATAGGCAAATTACTTTCGTATCCAAATCTTAAAAAACAAGTCAGATATGCATTTTGACTAATAGCATTAATTTTGAATGAATCTCCTAAAAAAAGTGTCACTGGTTTTCTGCAATTTAGGGGACATCTGCATTTGATATACATGTATGATGGTCTTAGTTCTCTAGTTGGAAATTAATATAAATTTATGGCCATTGTGGGACTACATACATGTATAATGGTCTTAGTTCTCTACTTGGAAATTAGAATAAATGTGTGGCCAGTGTGGCACTACATTCGTGTGTGTTTAGATTTAATTTATAAGAATTACATTTGAAACCATTTGTAATAGTAAATAAGATGTTGTATTATTACAGGGAAATGATTTACAGGGAGTAAGGGCTTACTTTAGTGTAGACAGTGAGGGATTATACACCCTTGGTACAGTTGTAGTAGACTACAGAGGATATAGAATCACAGCTCAGAGTATTATACCGGGTACGTACAGTAGCATTATCATCATTAGTTGGACCATATTCACATTCCTTATACAAAACATATATGATTACATCTGTAATAAATACTTTGGAGTCCGTCCTTATAATCAATGTACAAAAAAAGGTATTCAATTACTTTTAAAATTTGTTTAAGCTTCAATGTGAATTTAGCTTTATTTTTCTGTACTCTGATAGCTGTTGCCAAGTTCAATGACTGCATCTGTGATACAAAAGTGTAAAATTTGTGGTTTATACATGTAATATTAAAAATTAAATTAATAATATTAAGGAGGTTGACCCTTTAGTATTAGAAAAATCGTTATATATGGCCTTTCCTATTCTGGGAATGTTTACCTGTACATTTGTGTTTGATTTAAATACTTATTGCTTTTGACATTCTCCACTTGGTAAAACATCAACAATGTTTCAGATGGGTTAATTTTTCTGAACTATTGAAACTGCATCATACTTAAGTAAGAAAAATACTTAATGATCAGATTATCAGAAGAAAAAAAATCTTGCAGTTTATCTTGGTCTGAATTTTTATTGATTTATACTATTTACAGGTATTTTAGAACGAGAACAAGAACAGTCAGTAGTTTATGGATCAATAGACTTTGGTAAAACAGTTGTTACTAGTGATAAATATAAAGAATTGGTAAGTATAGTTAACATGTTGGAGTTCTCATTTATATCATTACCAGAGGAGACAACTTTAAATGTTTAATCTGAATATATGAATACGTATTTATAATTGCAAACAATAAATAGTAGTTAATTCTCATCATAAGTATAACATAGAATAAATGTAGAAATATGATCATTTGATTACTTAGTAACAAGAATTTTTGTATCACGCACACTTTTTAAATTTAAGTAAAAGAACACATTCGAACAATATTTTTTGTAACTCTGTTTTAAGATATTTTAGCATTATTATTTATTTTTTAGCTCAAGAAGACCTCAAGCCAACTGAAAATCAGACCTCACAAGTAAGTTATTAAATTGTAATTTTTATGGTAGTTTTAAAAACTTGCATTCAACAGCAAATTATATGACCCATGTCAGTCATTTCTTAATCGTGAAATAAGAATTTTGGCACATATTTTTTAGCTCACCTGGCCCAAAGTGCCATGTCAGCTAATGCCACCACTTGGCGTCCGTCGTCGTACTTTCCTTTAAAGATCTCCTCTGAAACCACTGGACCAATTGGAATAAAAGTTGGCAGCAGTGGTACTTAGATGGTACTCTTTGAGAATTGTGAAAGAGTACCATCAGATGATCCTGCCTGTTCTCAAAGATGGCTGCAGAGCCAAACATAGTTTAACATAGGACCCTTTGAAAAATTTACTTCAAGATTTTTTTGTCTGAAACCATTTGGTCAGTTGGAACAAAATTTGGCAGCAATGCTCATTAGGTGGTCCTCCCAAAATTATATCAGATGACCCAAGATGGCCCCAATAACCAAACATATTGTAACATAAGACCTTATGGGAAAATTCACTGAAAGATGTTCTTGTTTGAAACTAGTCAAATAATTTATTATGCAAATGATGTTCAGGTCAGTGATACATGCTCCTGGGAGCCTCTAGTTTCTAAATATCTGCAGTAGTCAAAGTCTGGAATAATAATTGTTAAAAATTGTAACATGGATCTAACAAAATCTTTAAATGTTTCTAAAGAGTAACTTAGGGCTATTCCAGAAAAAAGTGTCTCCTGGGGGCAGAACGCCCATGAAATTTAGGGGTACCACCAATAGATTTAAATTAAAAAACACACCCCCACCAACTATTTCATATTTTGGATAAACCCCCCCACCAACAAATTTAAATAAAAAATGAAGTTATTTTTTTCCATGTTATATATACATTGTAGATCAATTAAATCCTATAGTTTTAGCTTTTTATTGCAATAAAGTTGTAAAGACAATGCACGTATTCAAATGGGACCACCCATTTTACAATGCTCTTTACTGACCTCAGATTTTAATGTTTAGACACTTGTATATGATTCTAAACTACTAAAATTAAGGGCTCGATTTCTTTGGGCCGTCATCATGTAATAACTGAATTAGACACAATTCAAATCAGAGTTCGACTGATTGAGGATGAATGTGTTGTCTGAGAATTTTATGTGTCTTGGCCAATACGTTTCTTTAAATGCTGGAATTATCGATGAGTTAACTCAAACGTTTTCAATCCAACTTGTTTCCATGTTTCTTCATTTGTCTCCACTTCTGGTCAGACTTGACCATTTTTATGACAGGGAGTGCATCAGTGAACTTGAAACCCCTATCCAAAATCATCCGGGAGACGGATTTATATAACCATCCAGTTGCTTGTTTCCGAATCCCATTCATCTTTAATATTGTGTGTATTATACTGTGATGTGTGATTGATGTTTGAATAAAATATGTTTATACTAAATCATCCACGTTATATTGAATTTGTGACCTAAAAATATCCAGGAAAGCTAAAATTAGATACCCGAAATTATCCGAAAATAATAAAAGAAAGTTAGTTGGTAATAGTGCAGGATTTTAACATGCTATAAGACAACCATCGTCCTTTTGCCTTATAAAAATCTGCAGAAATTTTAAAAATCCTGACCAGAATTCTCTAGATTGTCAAAAAACCCGGACCCGAAATCTCCCCGTTTTTTTTTTAAATCTTGATCCCAATTTGCCGCACGTCCCGTATTTAAATATCAGCTTCCGCCTTTCGGTCACTTCATTTCATACTCTTATTATTCGCCGGCCTAATCATTCATCAGTTTTAGAATTTCGTGGAAAAATGGAAAAATGTTTGTTTTTTTTTTTAAATCACCAATTTATCGTCACTTTGAAGCTTTCAAATCACGATCGTTGTGAAGATCAGAATTTTCAATATTATTCATGAACTGAATTACAATTGTAGTTCTTGTCAGCATCGAGTCTTCCATTCCTCAAAATAAATAAGTTTATTCATCCAAAACATGAAAATAAATGTTAGAAATACATAATATTTAAACAAATTTAATCGAATTATTGCACCTGGAAGTTAGGTTAAGATAGTAACAAAAAAATAAAGTTCGGTATAACTATGCTTCTGATTTCATGTTAGATAACGAGGATAAAATTTTAATTGATATTACAAAATTTATCTTATTCTACTGCGTAATTCCTTTCCTTTAACCTATAAATTAAATTAACATTGATCTTATACGAAGACAAAAGAAACAAATCAAATAAATATTCATTAGGTTCCATTCCGAATCCGGATTACGACCATGTGTTGCCCACATGTCAAAACATGGCGGGTCGTTTGAAGATTGTCATCGTTGTATTTTCTTGATTTACTGATACAAAACTGCCGATAAAAATATAAAGATGCGCGATCCAAGACTTTAAGGGGCCATATGTTCATCTGAAATATACCCCACATCAATACATTCCTTTTCTTTGTTCACACCCCAACCAGCAAATTTCAAATGCAGTTTTAGCCCCCACCAACACAATTTTATATCGATGGCGTTCTGCCCCCAGGAGACACTTTTTTCTGGAATAGCCCTTATTACGCCAGTTAGAAATGAATAACATAAGTTCATATGTAATTGGAGTGAGATCAGGTACTGTGGAACGGTAATCATCTCCACTTTCTTACAACACACTGGTATCATTTGAAAATTATACCGCAATTTACTTCTTAAGGTGGCAGTGGGACCCGAGTGCCCATCATTTCCTTAATTTTGCTGCGGCAGAGGCATGATGTGGTATAATATATATAATTTAATATTATATGTTTCATAAACATATGCTTGCACATGTACAAAAAGGGCAAATGTTTTTGTTGCAGAGTTTTAAACGAGAAAGATGAACCGGTAGAATTGTATTCATCATTGGAGTGTAAGGTTTGTATCTTCAAGTTTTTGCTTACAATTGTTATTTTGAATTCTTTTAATCTTAATGAATTTTTGATAACTGACTAATTGAAAAATTTGATTATTCCATGAGTATGGGAACAAAAGGTAAAATTAGCATGTGGAGTGTGTGTGAGTTAAATATTTGTTTGGATTTTTCAACATAAAAAACGTGGTTGTTTGTTTGGTAATTTACAACATGCAGAAAGGTGGCTCAAAAACTGATGTATAAAAATAGCAAGGATGCTCAAAATAGAATTTAAGTTGTGGTGTTTTGTGTTGATTCCTTTGATGTGCAACTGATAAATAATTGTTTGTGAAAGGCTTTAATTTATGAACAAAATAGCAGCCAAAGTTGCAAGTGTGAAGATGTATGTGTAAATGATCTTTTGTGATATCAGATATAGTTGAGAAATCTCAGTGTTTCAGTAGTATTATAAAAATGCAAGATAAGTTAATAAATTTTTGTTTATTCAAAACAAATGCAAGTGTGGAATTAAAGCCATGAGTTTGGAGGTTATGCAGTATTGCTCTCAATTGAAAATAGAGGTTGCAGTTGGTTGATACAGGAATTAACCTGTTATGCATTTAATTATTTATCAATGTATTTTAACATGTATTAATATGGAGATATAACTAAAGTCCAGCAACCTGAATGAATAAATTCCAAAAATTTATTTACTTCCCCTTTCAGGGTATTGTTGGAAACGATCAACGACATTATATATTAGATTTGTTGCGGACATTTCCTCCTGACCCTAATTTTCTCATAGGTGAGTTTATAGCTTATTTGGATGACAAAAGTGATCAATATCAACAGTGTGCAAGGTTATATTTTATGTTCATTTTAAATTTAGTGCCGACGAATTTAGCAGAGTTCAAAATTGAAAAATAAGAAATATTGTATAATTTATGTTCTTTGTGTATCTTACTGATTTTATGCCTTGACATATATATTATTACAAAATTTTGTTGCAAAACTTGAAAACTGCTTCAGATAAATGTGTCATTTCTTAGTGTATAAAATTAATACATGTACCTTCATTCTTTCATGATAAGTACACATTTTCTCAAGCAGAAAATTCATTGTAAATGTGTATGATAGAAAAGGTACATTAAAGATTTTGTCCAAGCTGAAGATACTAAATAGCTTGGTAATTAATATAAACATCTTTATTCAGTAATTTAAAGTTGAACATTAAACTAGTCATTCATATACATGTATTAATTTGTTTTGCAGTTGAAGGGGAAGAATTAAGTAAAACTATGACAGAATTAGGATTCCCAAGGAAACATCGACATAAATTGGCTTGTCTTCGCCAAGAATTAATTGAAACATTTGTTGAGTATGTAATTGTTATTCTTTAGAAAGAATATTTTTTATACATAACATCTTCAGTTAAAAAAAAAGATCCACTACTGAAATCATAACTCCTCAGCAACTTAAAATTTTACCATAGAACTAACGAAACCATTATTATTCTCCTTTTATTATTACCAAGACAAAAAACACAGGTTTAGTTACAAGTAAGTCATTATCTTGTGAATCACTGTGTGAAAATTAAAATGGCACAGTGTGAGTTATACAACAACATGCAAGGAAATATATATATGTTAATTCTTTTTTACAGTCACATGACAAAAATCAAGCTAAGGATTTGTACTTCTATTGCTCTTAAAGTTGGAGATGCCTTTATCATAGAGCACTGCAAGTTAAATATGGTGCTTTGTCTTTCTTGTAGTCTATACTACAATGTAAATGTTGACCATGTCACTTGCCATTTTTCTTGTGAATGAAAATTAAGTTATCGGAACCATTGTGTTATGTTATTTGAAATCTGATTGAGTTTTGTATTTTACAGAACTAGATATGTGGCTTTTGTACGACATGCTGCATATCAGTTCCAGCAGCTGCAGTTACAAAGACAGAACAAAAAATCAAATGATTCCACGGTGAGTATTATCAGTAAATGCGTTTGTTTTGTGGATATTTTTATGATGCTGGCTTAATCTCATTATTTCAAAATTCATTGTATTATTTCTTCAACATTTGAAATTTGTCATCATATTTTAGGACTCAAAGAATGAAGAATCAAAAGAAAAATCAAAAGATATTCCAAATGGACATGTTGATGATGAGAAAGTAGAAAAAGATGAAGATATAGAAACAGATGAAGCTAAAAAGATTGTGGAGGCCCTTACAGGGAATGATGGACAGACTTGTGAGTTATCTTTTATTCATAGATCATGTATAGTTTTTTTATGCCACAACAGCTAGGCAAAGGGGGCATTAAGGTTTACCCTTGTCCGTCTGTCCATACGTACCGAAATTGGTTTCCATTCACTAACTTCCGTATGCCTAAGTCAAATGTTATGAAACTTATACAAAATGCTTATTACCACCAAACACAGATCAAGTTTGAATTTGGTTTGCGTCACTTTCAATGTTCCCTACTTATGTCCCTTTATAAATAGAAAAATTGGTGTATTTGCCGTTTCCACACACTAACTTTACTTTACCTCAACCAAATCTTATGAAACTTGTACACAATGCTTATGACTACCAAACACTGATTAATTTCGAATTTGAAATGCGTCCCTTTCATCATTCTTGTGTAATGCCTCTTTATAAATTAACAATTTCCAAATTTGCCATTTTGCGAACTCTATTACAGTGAGAGCACTCAAATGCCCCAGCAATCTTTAATGACAACATACAGAAATGTCATTAAGTTTTAAAAAAAAATGTCAGTAAGTTTGAATTAGTACATTGACTCTTGCATATTTATAAGCGAGGGCATCTGTGTCCCATGGACACATTCTTCTTTTATTTTTAATATATGTAAGTAAATAAATTGCAAAAATGTGTTAAAACACATGTGACTATTAGCAATCTGCTTGTGAGATATATTGTAGTATAAATTTCCAAAAAAAATTACCACTAATGTAAAAAGGCTAGATTAAATTGACCACTTTCCAGTTCAAAATTTATTATAACCTTCTCTTGGTGTATATTGGGAAATGCAATTTATATTTGTAGATTTTTTACTTGTACAAGTGTGTTGTAACAAATCTGTAACTAATATGTTATTTAAGAACCCCAGGTAATTTGTATTGTTATGCATGTGAACATAGCTAGTTGTTTAATTTTAGCAATATGGTGGTTTATTGTAACATTCATAAGGCCATAGATACAGTGTCATCAGGGGAAGTAATCCATTTAAACTGGACAGTGGTCAGTTAATATATTTTTATCTTGCACAGACCCTGAGGAGAGTTACATGTATCAATCTTGTTGTCTAAAGCTGCTGGGTCTAAATTTGAACCAAACTTTGCAATGTTCCTTAGATAGTCACAAATCAGTGTGGTAAAAAGCTGAAACTAGCTTAACATAGGAAACTATGGAAATTTGCTTGTGTGGATGCAGTAACGTTTGGAACCAGGGGTCCTTAGATGGACATGGTCAGCCCACAAATATGGCTGCTTAATTTTACATTGGATGCTATGGGGAAATTTACTTAACTTTTTGTCCTTTGATTAGACCATTGAATACAAGTGGGCAGTCCAGGCACTTAAAATCCTCAAGTTTAATTTAGGGCTTAGAAAATGTTAAACATACTGAAAGATTTGTTATCTTTTGATATACAAAAACAGGTTTACTTGTTCTGAACTTATGTGAACATAAATTATATTACAGTTGAAGAGAATAGTAGAGAAATAGTGAAGAAGGCAGCACAGACTGTAGGTTCATTGAGTGATACAGAGTTTTGTATAACATTTAATCCAGATGTTCTGCAATCACATGTCAAACATTCTGATCCTGAGGTAATTAATCTATGTATTAAACTATTGTACAAAATGTTAATGAGAACCACCAACCTTCGGTAGGTAAATTGGCAATCCTTGTCAATTAAGATCGGAGTCAAACACTCAACCTCAGTGTTGACAGGCTAGTGATCATTAGTAGTCATCACCGAGGCCCCCTGACGAACATTTATTAGAAATACATGTACTTATGAATAAATGATATATCATTCTTTACTTTTATAAAACTTTAGTGGCCTTGCTTCTCAGCACTGAGAACTTACAAATTCATGGTAGATGTTCCACTCTAGTCTTACATGACAGATTTCCTAAATACATGTAAGGTCCATTTGTTCTATCTCGAAGCTTCCTCAACCAAAAAAAAGAAAAACATTGATGATGCTGCCGATTAAGTGGAAAGTAGTGTTAAACCCCATTAAACCTTTTATAAAAAAAAGTTAAAACTTTATCTTAACTTTACTTTTTGAAATTGATAAGGTTTAACAGATGACAAACTTATTATTTATCAGGGAGAAGCATACCAAAAAGAAAAGAAACTAGTCAAAGATGCAGCTGAATTCTTAATTTTACATCAGATACCCTCACTGGTGAGATACATTGCTTTTTGTGTGGAAGCAAAAAACAAATAACTTAACTACTGTATTGTTTATCTTATCATTGTGATAAATAAGGAGGGAGAAAGGAGCCAGTTGTTCAAAAGTTGACTACTTTTTAAAATTTTCAATATTTCCTATATCCATTAATTTTCTTCACATATTTTAGCTTTCTAAGTTTAAAGTCTTGTGCAAATGTTCAGTAATTAAGGTAAAAAAATGATGCAAAAAAAATTTGAAAATGAAAAATGTGATTAACTTTTGAAAAACTGACCACTGGTAATTAGTAAGTCAGGTAGACAGCTCCATAAAGTAATGTAGGAAAATTTAAATTCCTGTCATTTCCACAACTCATTTCATGTTTTCATTGTGAATTTGATTATAGCTAAATGATATACTGGCAACATATTGGCTGGAATATAAATATGAGAGAAATGAATCACAGTTATGCTGGAAGATATTAAAAATACATTATTGTTATCTTCATCAAATTAGTGCAGAATGTGTTGTTAATATGTAATTTATTGTATGTATTCAGTAATATTTAATCAACATTGAATGTAGTATAAAGAGTATGAACAAAGTATCCTCTCAAATCCATGATGATGAGACTCAAAAAAGACTTTCGTTCTTCTGAGCAATATGATGAACATTTTAGGTCTGAATGGATTTAATGAGGATATGTAAGTCGATTTTGATGAGAAGTTTATAAAAATATTGTCAGTGGTGTTGTTTTTAACATTTATTGGGACAGTAAGTAACAGGAGATTTTGCCAAAACAAATCTTGCATCAAAATAAAACAGAATTTTTAGGCATATTATTTCAGTAAAAATTTCGGAAATTTGTAAACCATAAAATATACCTTGAAATGATTAGTAACATAATCTCGCCAATGTCTATTATTCCAACATTCATAATTTTTTTACTGATTTTTTCTGATTAATCCTAAGATGCCAGTTTGGATTTAAGTTATGTAATTAAGTGAAATTCTAAGAAGGGTAATGGAATGAGATGCAATTATTGGCATAGGCTGTTTTTCAGCTCTTATTTATAAATATGAAAAAAGTAACAATTAACGCGTAATTTCTTTAACATCTGTTAGCAGACTTTTTTTTTCTTCTTGTTGGACTGTCCAATATTGTCACATATGACATATTTCATGATTTATTGGCCAGATTTGAATTAGTATGGTTTTGATACATTGATAATGCAAAGTTATGCTAGGAATTGCAAATACATGCAAGTCAGTTTTGAAAACTTCAGAAGAAATGTTGACTAATATTTAATCTTTTTAACAGGTGAATGACTGTATGGACCATACATCTTCTCCAATAGATGGTATAACACTTACAGAGGCAATGCATAACAAGTAAGTTCAGTCTCCAATGAATCAGAAATGGTCATAATAGTCTTGAATTATACCACTAAAATATTTACAAAAATAGAATTATGTTTATATAATAAGTTGTATTTTGTATTATTTTCAAATATTAAATGTTTTAGTTTCTTCTTTACTAGGACCACATATGAGTAAGCAGCACTTTTTTCCCACTCTAAGAGTTTTTAACAACTTGATGTCAGTAATTAAGGTCTTTCCCACTACAGTGGAAAGACCTTACTGTATTTCTTCTGATTATTATTATTATTATTGTTCTTCTTTTCTGCCATCAATTGACGAAAAGTGTCTTGACATATCTTTTCGATACTTGGTACCATTATTTGGTCATACCGGTACTCGCCTTGACCGACCCTGTGAAACCGATCTATTTTTAGTAACGGAGTTATCTGCCCCAGACCAGAAAACCTTGTGCACAGATCTCCTCCTAAACCATAACCGGTATCAAAAATCTGAAGTGTGGAAAATGTCGCTGGACTCCTGGCAACATGTCATCACGCAAAAAAAAAAATTTCGATCAACTTCCTGGTTACGCGTTTTTGACTCGAAAAGTGTCGCGACTCGTCAAATTTTTTTCTTCAAAACGGTAAGTCCTAGAGACTTGGGACCTTCACCAATCATCCTGGATGATATATGTTGCATTCAAAAATGTCAAGGTCAAAGGTCAAATCTCAAGGTCAGAGGTCATGGTGCACCTTGTTATCAGGTTAACTCAAAAACCATACAAAATTTAAGCAGACATGTAATGGGGAAAATACTTGCCTAATTTAGACCTTTATTTCATATAAAGGGTCGAACCCTGTACGACAAACGGTTTTCGAGTTATAGCCCTTAACGCGTTTCGGCTAAATGGTGTTTGGCCTATAACTTGAAAATGGTTCGAGATAACATAGTAAACATATGGGTTATTGGTGACCGTCAACTTATTCCCTTCAATTTAAAATCAAACTTGATTGGCTAATGGCGGCCATTTTCAAAATGGCCGACACTGTAAACAGTTTTTGTAGAAAAACACGTAAACCGTACAAAATTGAAGCAGACAATACATGGGAAAATTGTTCGTCACGTCGAAATCTACAAAAAAGTCTTGAGGACCGAAACCGTTAAACTTGTCGTTTTTGAGTTATTGCACTTGATTCGTATGTTAAAACTGGTTTTTTGCTTATAACTTTTAAACCATAACAGATACTATAATAAACATATATACTTAAAATGTTCCTTTTGTAAAAACCTACAATTTGAGTCCAAGAAGTGTATGATTCGGTTGAACAGTTTCAAAATGGCGGTCAAAACAAGTTTCGCAAAACATGTTTTTTGCCAATAACTTGAAAACCGTATTAGATAGTATAGTAAACATGTATACTTAAATGAATCAGTATGCAAAGACCTACAATTTGAGTCAAAGGTCAAAGATCATGGGTCAAGGTCATTCCCTAGCAACAAAGTAACGTTTATGAAAAGTCCATAGCAACCATATGTATTCTTAACCAACACTACCTTCTGAGTTTAGAATTAAGTTTTATAACCGGAAGTGACCTGTCCATAGCAACCGACAAAGTCCTTAACAACCATACTTTTTCTGACACTAGGCCCCTTAATCTTTATTCTGGAACCTATATGATAACTATTGGCAACATTTTATCGTAAACAAAATGACTCAATTGTCTTAAGTATTTGTATAGGACACCATAACACTAACTAGAGACGGGGAAAGACCTCACATTTGTTCTCTGAACAAATGACTTTTTAATTTATTTTTATTTCACTTATGATTGGCCGGTATTATATAACTCTCTGGCGGAAAGGAAAAATGTGATATGACATAGTATACAGTGTGATATCAACTAGTGATATAAAAAATCTGCCCATTTGATTGGTCAACATGTGATTGTGTAGCAAAATTCTTTTATTTTGATTGGTCAACAATTTTGCTACACAGTGCTGCCATATTTGAAAGCATCTTTCCACAGCAACATTTGATGTTAAGATGTACCGCCACCCAGACGCCAAATCACAAACAAATTATTCTGAAAAATAGAGAAATTGGTTTAACAACTCGTGAAAATTAGATATCAACTCGATATCAACTAACTCAAGTTGATATTAAGTGATATCTAATTCCCACTCATTGTGAAACCTGTACATACAAATTATGTTTCAACAATTCATTTTTAAAACAGAATAAATGTTTTCTCTAAATTTAAGAAACATATATACTGTTATGTAAAAAAGATAAGATAAAAGGTAAGTTCTCCATAATAACACACGTAGAATATGGTTAATACATGTAGAACGATATTAATATTCTTAGTGCATATTTCAAAAACAAGTTTCTCATCAGTGGAAGTTTGAGAAAAATGTATGATGTTCAGAAGTACTCCAACCAACAACAATCAGAAGAAGAAATGCAAAACATTAATAAATATCACATTAATCTCACTAATTTCAAACATTTTACTTGATGGAATGCTACATTTTTTTTCTAATTTAACAAAAATTATTGATAGGTAAGGAAGTATATCTTCAGTAAATTTACATAAAAAGCACAAAAATACACTTACAAATTTCAAGCAAAGGGAACGGGATGTTTATTGTCAGTCTGCAGTGAGGCCTTTTACACTCTTAGAAAAATGCACACCAATGCAAGGTCTAAGATGACAGTGGTGCATTTAAGGAACCTTTCCTTATTTACATGAAAGAACTTTTCCTCTTGTAGTTCTTTATAGAAAAGCCTCCAGCCTGATATAAACTTACATTATATAACTTGATTATTTGATTTATTTTGTAGAGGTATTAATATGAGATATCTTGGTAAAGTTGCTGAAGTCATGGCCAAATACTCTTCAGTGTCCTATGTTTACGTAAGTATAATACAGCTTGTTAACATACTGTCCATGATGATGAGATTTAAGTATAGACTTTCGTTCTTCTGAGTCACTTTGATGACTGTTTGTACTTCTGAGTGGACAGAGTGTGATTGTTACCTAATCTCAATAGATATATTATAGGTTTATTGTATTGATATAGAAGAATATTGTTCTGAGCAAAATATTATATTGCATGAGCTTTAGAGTGCAATATATTTTGTAAGGTACAATATTCCCCAATATTCTTATTGTGTAGAAAGATCTTTGAAATGTAGAGTCAATCTTTGTTTTACATCAATAACATCAATTTTTAAAGCAATATTGCACGGAGTCTAATATCGTAGAATATTACATTCTGAATTTTGATTACATTCTAATAGAATATTAGGTTGCTATACAGTAGCACTTCGGTAGCTCAAACTCCAAGGAACTGACAGAATCTGTTCAAGTTACTGAAGTTTGTCTAAGTATGGAAAGATACCAGTGCCATACCTTATAAGAGTTGGTATAGCTGATAACCATGAAATATTTTTTAATTAAAAATGTAACAGATTAATGACTAAGTTATTTTGACATCTTTATTAGATTGAACTGTAAACATCTACTGTCAGACTATTTTTATCACACCTGCTATTGTTAGATGCACACCTGTAAGTATCAGGCAACATGTGTGTCCATCTGAATATTAAGTTTTTCATGGTAAAATACACAATTTCAGCATTGTCATGACCAAAGATGTTCAACTCTTCTTTAAGAAACCAGGCAATTTTTAATATGAATATAAAGAGAAAATTGACAAGACTTTTAAAACGGTTCGATCCATCAGTGGTGTTCGAGTCATCTGAGTTTGAGCTACCAAAATTCAACTTATTTATTGAATGTTTTTGATAATGAATTGCTTAGACCTGTAATTTTGCCATATTCTTGCATGTAATATCTAACTTGCTCTATGTATGAAAATGATTTTCTTACTATGAACTTTCTTGTTATATTTGCAGGATATTGTTATAGCAGAACTAATAAGCAGGGCAGCTAAACATTTGTTCAAAAGTTTTATGCAGGGAGTTGATATGATGAGTTTATCATCTGCTGTCAGCCATTTTCTAAACTGTTACTTAGGATCATTCCCCTCCCCACATGCTCAAATCACAGCTGAGGAGGTAAATATGTTTTAGTTCTGTTTTCTCAAAAAGTCTTTATAGGCTGTAATTTAGTGAAGAACAAATTCAAAACAGCAGCCATTTTCACAAAATATCTTGGATAAAAATTTGATCATTGAAATTCAGTAATACTTGTGTTTGGATTTATTTAAAGGGGCTGCAGTAAAACTAAAACCATACAAGGACAGAGCTATTAACAAGGAATATACTCCTTAACTCACACCTATACTGTAACTAATACTGGAACAATGTCGATGACAAAATGTTCAAGGCATATAGAATGAAGAATAGTCAATAGAATTCATCTGTCTGAATCCTGTGTTCAATAAGTTATACAGAATTATTTTAGTCTCAGTGGAGTTTAAATCAATTCAATATATCTTTTTAGCTCACCTGGCCCAGAGGGCTGTGTGAGCATTTGGCATCCGTTGTCTGTTTTTAACCTTTTACATTTTGATCTTCTCCTGGAACCTCTAGGCCAAATGAACTGAAACTTGGTAAGAAGCATCTATGGAAGGACCTTTATAAAGGATGCATATTTCGTTCCGGTCGAACAACTGACATGGCCGTCATGATGAATTCTTATTTCTGATTGATCAAAATTTCAAAAAATCTTCTCCTGAAACCGCAAAGCCAACTGATTTGTAGCTTGGTACGAAGCATCTGTGGAAGGACCTTTATAAAGTTTGCATATTTTGTTCTTGTCGGACAGCTGAAAATGATCGTTATGATAAATTCTTATATCTGATTGCACAAATTTTGAAAATCTTCTCTTAAACCGCAAAGCCAAATGAACTGTAACTTGGTAAGAAGAATCTGGGAAAGGACCTTTATAAAGTTTGCATATTTTGTTCCGGTCAGAGAACTAATATGGTTGCCATGATGAATTCTTTTTTCTGATTGGTCAAAATTTCAAAAAATCTCTTTTCTTAAACCGCAAAGCCAAATGAAATGTAAATTGGTATGAAGCATCTGTTATAAAGTTTGCATATTTTGTCCAGGTCGGACAGCTAATATGGCAGCCATGATGAATTCTTATATTTGATTGGTCAAAATTGAAAAATCTTCTATGAAACCATATAGCCAAATTAACTGATACTTGGTATGGAGCATCTATGGAAGGTCCATTACAATTTTCACTTGAAATAAAATGGATTGACTGTGGGACTGTCAGGTGAGCTATACAGGCTGAATTCTCTTGAGGCTCTTGTTTTAATTTGTTGCTGATCTTTTTTCTGTGCCAAATACATGTAGATCTAGAACATATGGGAACATTTCAGCATAGACTGTATAAAGACTATCATTTCTCATGTATTGTAGTTACAGAGTAAAAAAGCCAGAAGAAAAAATAACAAGAGAAACAAAGCTGTTTTAATAAGTATAGGTAATATAACATTGTGATATTTTGAAGATAAGGATGAATGTCTGATCTATAACATTTTCATGTAGTTTTCCTTCAATACTCTTTAAAAAGAGATGTCTTATATATTTGGATTACTGAAAAAACTGAGTTTCATTTAACATTTATTGAAAATTTTTTAAATTGATCAAAATTGGGAAATAATCTTGAAATCTTTGGTTTTATAGTTCTTCTTTTTTCCAAAACTAGACAATACAGAATGGGTAAATGAAACACCGAAGACAATCTGGAAGAAATTGGTGGAAGAAGTTCAGGATTATTATCACTACACATTGGACTGGTATGTAGCATATGGTTTTACCAGTTTTAGATTTAAAAAATATAATTTATGATTTAACTTAATGGTGAAACTTATTTTGGAGATTAGCATTCTGCTATTTCAATGATAGACAATACCTTACCTTCAGAAATTTTTGTATTTTTGCTAGATGTCAGATAAATAAGTTATTCTTCTGTAAATGGCTGTTTCCAGTGGGAGATGAACCATGGAAGATCCTTGCACGTGCATCAATCTCCCACTGTTGTGATGTCCAATCAGAATTCTTTTGTCATACCTTTTTATCAATCAGGCGTAACGTTATTTAACTAGACTGTGTTCAATAAATTTTCCTAGGTACAGGAAACCTAGAAATCAAGTATTTACGCAAGAAATAGGTACTTATACTCATTCCGAGGTGAAGAACTGGAAAATCTTCAATGTGTTTTAAAATTCAGCGTATTTCCCCTTTTCCCACTGTGCTCCACTCTGGATTTTCCTGTATTCACTTTAAACCTGTGTAAGAACCTATTAATCGTCATTGCTGCATACCACTTCCTTACATTTCTATAAAAATGTAAAAGTTTTTATGATTAGTGTCACAATTATCTAACTGAATGTCTGACAACAGAGCATCATATTTACATCATTCAAATTATCCCTAACAATCTCCTCATTGGAATCCTACCTTTTGTGATGATGTTAGATTTATCTCTTTCACCTTAGTAGTAGTTGTAGAATAAACAGGTGATTACCTAAGCTAGAGGGCAGTAACACAGATAACCCTATTTCAATGGTTCTTCACATAAATCATTATGAATTGAATATACATGCATCTATATTTAACCTGCATTAACTTTATGCAATCTACCCAAGATCATCCGTTCTGCAACAAGATACAGGTGACAAAATTAACATGTTGATGAAATATGACTTGTTTCTGTAGTGTTATTATTATTAATGTATGTTTTCAGTGATTCAGTTGAGAGTGCTTTAGAAAGATACAACTTACAACGAGTATCACTTCTAAGACAGTTCTGTTTAAAAGTTGGAATCCAGATCTTACTAAAGGATTACAATCTAGATGCCAAGAACAAGCAAGTGTTCTATGAAGATGATATTATAAATGTGTTTCCCATTGTAAAGAACATACACCCAAAGGTAACAAACTTAAACTCATGGAAGTTGGTTGGGGCTCACACTGGAGGATGATTCAGGCAAAGAAGTCACCTTGTAGTGTTTGACTTTGCCTTGTCTCTTGTCAAAAGCGAAGTTTAAGTCACCCTGTAAATTGGCCAGTCGCCTTAACTCGTGTCAGTAGCAAAGTTTCTGTTGCCTATATATTTAATCAATCATATCATATATTTCAATGGTCAAAATTGCAAGTATTGATAACGGTTTTCAAGGAAACTCGTGAAATGAAATGAAACCAAGATGCCATTTATTTTCAATCAATAGCAAAGGGATGTAATCAAAATAGAAAAATGCAGGCTCAACTCGGTCCGCGGACAACTCGGACCATAATAAGAATAGTTAAGGCCGTTAACACATGACTCAGATCATAGTGTTAATGAGAAAGAGAATATGAATGAAGCAATGATTTTTTATTTAACTTCAAAAAGATAGGTTTGTGCATACCTTTACCCAGTTGTCTAGTGAATGCAGAGGTGACTAGTGAATCCAAATTTCTTAAAAAACAAGAGCCTAGCTATTAAAACACATGATCATGGTGCTGTGCAATGACGTGTAATGACTTCTTGTCAGCTTCAGAGAGAGAAGTCACTTCTCCATATCATCCTCTAGTAGCTTGAGCCCTGTTAATGTGTTTTATAGTAATGGATAACAAAGGATATATGTGATTATTTCTTGGCACAACACTTTTATTGCTGTTCTTCAACTTGCAATGAGGCCTATTACACACACAAAAATCTTATAGATAGATCATACTGTCAGGATTAGCCCAATTCTTTGTTAAATATGGGTCAAGTCAGATTTGTTCAATTTAACCTTTACACAAATGCCGTATAATAACAACAGTGTTTATGTCAGGATTAGCCAAAGTCTTTGTTAAATGTGGGTCAAGTCAGATTTGTTCAATTTAACCTTTACACAAATGCCCTGTAATAACAACAGTGTTTATGTCAGGATTAGCCCAATTCTTTGTTAAATATGGGTCAAGTCAGATTTGTTCAATTTAACCTTTACACAAATGCCGTGTAATAACAACAGTGTTTATGTCAGGATTAGCCAAAGTCTTTGTTAAATGTGGGTCAAGTCAGATTTGTTCAATTTAACCTTTACACAAATGCCCTGTAATAACAACAGTGTTTATGTCAGGATTAGCCCAATTCTTTGTTAAATATGGGTCAAGTCAGATTTGTTCAATTTAACCTTTACACAAATGCCGTGTAATAACAACAGTGTTTATGTCAGGATTAGCCAAAGTCTTTGTTAAATGTGGGTCAAGTCAGATTTGTTCAATTTAACCTTTACACAAATGCCGTGTAATAACAACAGTGTTTATGTCAGGATTAGCAAAAGTCTTTGTTAAATGTGGGTCAAGTCGGATTTGTTTAATTTAACCTTTACACAAATGCCCTGTAATAACAACAGTGTTTATCAGTATGGATATGTTAGATTATTGTTTTACAAAAATCTACTTTTATTAGATAAATAAAAAATGAGGTAAATTTTTGAGGTAAGGCCTTGGCAAGTTCTTTTTGTTTGGTTGATGAAACTAAACTTTGACACACAATAAATCATTGCATTGTTGTGAAATTTTTAACTTTTCTATTTTAAAAATATTATCTCAGACTCATTATCTTAAAATCCCCGTTATCTCAAAGTAATTTGTTAGTTCTAAGAAACTACTTCGTGCCATATATTCCTGAAATCTCAAATTTCCTGTTATTATACATTAATTGACAGTTTGAGTGAATGAGCTGTATTTACAGTAAGGTATTAGTTTCTTCAATATAAAACTCAAACGCACAGTATTCACTTATGCCATCAGGGATGTTGCCTAAATAATAAGCTTATAAATTTGGCAGGATGTGTTTACTGACATTTTGTTTCTAACTTGACTTCATAAGGATAGAATAATTCTAAGGATGTCACTAGAAAAAAGTTTTTGTTAACATGTTATAGATTTGTTATATTTTTCATTTACAGGCTTCAGACGCATATCACTTTTTCACAAGTGGACAGACAAAAATTCAGCAAGGAATGTTACGTGAAGGTTATGAACTGATCAGTGAGGCTTTGAACCTTCTGAACAATGTGTATGGACCAATGCATGCTGAAATAGCTGCTTGTCTACGACTCCTGGCAAGACTTAATTATATCATGGGAGAATATGGTGAGGTAAATTTTTTTCATATTTTACATCCTGATATTCAGATAAATACAAAATAATACAAGTAAGAAATTCAAGGTATTGACTGTTTTACATTATCATGTGATTTGAAACCATCTAATTCAGTATCTTCTGCAAAAACAGTGTGTGTCAGTATCAGTGATTTGTTCTGGGAACTCATTGCAGATGTGCATCTTTAAGTGGTCTTGTGATTCATCTAGTTTGTTGCTTATCCCAGAAACTAGGAAGGCTTTTTGGATCACTTCTTTTTATATGGTCTCATTCCAGTTTGTGATGTCTCCTGGTGTTGATGACTTTCTTTGAATACATTGAATGGATGACATAAGAATGCTTAATAAATATTTCATTTGCAAAGTCAGTGACTCTTTTTTCCTATCTTAACCAATATTTAAAAAAAACCTTACCTCTTAGTGTCAGTGAAGAAAGACAAGGTATGGGTCGAGGCATGACTTTAACCTGTTTTTTAGCTGATTTTGCTATTCACATTCCAGATTAACCCTTTTTTCTTTACTATGCATGATAAAATGGCTTCCAGAATAGAATTTCTGCATATCTTCACCCTCTAATAGTGTAACTTGGCAGAATCCATGGGTATGGAACCATTTTGTGATGTTTCTTCTCTGGGTTAATAATTCATTATGAATAAATCAAAATCTTGTTATAAGATTTCAGTGATGTCATAATAAAAGAAATTGCATTAGTTTTTGAATTTACAGCAAATATTATGAATTATTCTTACATTGTGATAAAAAAAAATTTAATAATAAACTAGATTTATTGAATTTTTTAATTTTTACATGTGTAATGTGTAATACTGAAGCAGATTAGTTTTGATGAATTTTAATGAATTAATTTCTTCAAATGTATCTCTGGTCTTCAGATGAAACAAATGAACATGTTACATTATATCAAAATAAGGAATCCATCAGTTAATGTTGTGACTTAGCAGTCTACTTTATCAAAATATTTCTTACAAGTGAAGTGTCAGAGATTTTCTCGAGATTTTCAGGAAGCCCAATAGACCCACAGCTTTTTAAAAGTACAGGCCTAACAAGGATTCTATAAGCCTGCAAAACGACTGATTCATTTACCTCATATAGAATAACAAAGCATTAAGAGCTTCGCTTATTTCATTCTGTGTTTAATTCCGATTGCAAATGAAAACTACATACCAATTTTTTACAAGGTCTATTACTAAAATATTCATCAGATAGCACAAGTCATTCCTAGATTTTCCAGAAAATTCTTTTAGATCAGTACAGAATATAAATAAAATACACCTAAAAATATGACTACTAATGATCACTAGCCTGTCAACACTGAGATTTTGAGTTCAAATCTCACCTGTGGCAGGGTGTGTTCAACTCCAATCTTAATTAACAAGGATTGTCAATTTTCCTACTGAAGGTCGTGGTTCTCTCTGATTACTCCGGTTTCTTCCACCAATAAAAACTAGCTGCCGCGAAATAGCCAAAATGTGCTGAAAACGGCATTAAACCCCAACTAAACAAACAAACAAAGAGCTAAAAATAACTTTAAAAATTCTTGAAAAAAAATAGAATAGATTGCGTTGATATAATTATTTTAAATCCAAAGTTTAAAATTTTGTTGGCCTGACAGACTGGCCTGCTTAAAAGTAGCAGGCCTGGACGAATTTGAAGAGGCGTTGGGTTGAAGGAAATTTTAAACACTGAATATATGTGCAGATAGCCACATTTTAACAACTACTTTAAAAACATAGAAAATACTGTTAATTACTTTCAAACCATTATAACTTGCTGTTTTTAGGCCATGTCCTACCAACAACGAGCAGTATTAATGAGTGAGAGAGTTCTAGGAATTGACCATCCAAACACAATCACAGAATATGTAAGTTTACCACTCTTACCGGCATAATGTACTTTTCTCACCTTGAATTTTATTAAATAGTTTTTCTTCTTTAGAAAGCTTTCAGAAAGAGTAAAAGTTCTTAATGACAAAGTTGTTAAATTTGAGAAGTATTTTTCATTTTAAAGATTTACTTCACAAAATAGATTTTGAGTACCTCATGGCACAGTTGCTGAAGCTGCATTTGCAAGCCTTGTCATTAATATTGAAATTTAAACATTGTATTACTTATTTCATTTACTTTACTGGAAAGGGTTGAAAAGCAACTGAAATTTTGGAATTTTAATGCTTTGTATTACAATTTTGCCAACTTGTGTTAATTTTGGAATACTTTTTATTTCAGGCTCACTTAGCTCTGTATTGTTTTGCCAATAGTCAGGTATCTATATCTTTACGTCTGATGTACAGGACACGGTATCTTGCGTTGTTATGTCATGGTGAAAATCATCCAGAAGTAGCCCTTATAGATGTAAGTATCATTGAAGAAATCTTTTAACTGTTATTTGATGATGAAAATCATCCAGGAGTAGACCTTAGGTATCATTGTTTATGATTTTCTGTTTTGTATTTTTGGAAAGTGTCTTCATGGTTGTAGTTTGATTACTAGCTGGATGAAGCTAAAGACTTTAAAATTGCTATTTCATCTTACTTTTCTTAGCACATGTTTTTGTCCTGACTATGCATGTAATTATTGCCAAAGGACATTGACAAACTCGGTGGTCTCGTGATAGCTTGCTCGCCTCAAGTGCGGAAGGTTGCAGGTTCGATCCCTGGCTTGGTCAAACATTGAAATTGGTATTTGCTGCTTTTCCGCCAAGCACGCAGCATCTAGGAGTAAGAGCAAAGATCTACTGGTCGGCTCGGAGTCAGTATAATATGTCCGAGTGGGGTGATATGTTTTTCTTTCGGACAGTTACCTCGTGAGCTAGCACATTAAAAAATTCGGCTCAGCATGTCGGTCTAGTAAAAAGCAGGGATCATATTCATTATCATACGTGTTCTCGTCCTGATATGCACCTGGCTGCCACTGGATGTTAAACAACAATTCATCCATCATCCAAAGGACATTGAACAATTTTGAGTCTTAGTATTATAATAAATTTGACACATAGTAGATATTGTTTGTCTCCATTTGCAATGCAGAATGGAATAAAGGTGAATGATCCAGATACTAAGGAGTGTACAGTTTTCAATTTCCTACAGGTTAGATTTATGAGATTGTACATGAAATATTATTTTCCTATTACAGAGCAATATTGGTTTAATTTTACATGCTGTAGAAGAGTATGATTTATCACTGAGGTTCCTAGAACATGCCTTACAAGTCAACTCAAAGTATGTTTATTATAAAAATTGTTGTATTAATGAAGTATCGCCCCAGGTTTCTGTTTGGTACACTTTAGTATGACATGACATCATTGTGACATTCGGAATTCAACAAATGAACATTTTTTTCCAACGCTTTCTTAACATATGCATCATCATAAACAAAAGTTTTAATCGCATTTCACCATACATGTAAATATTGTACACAATAGAAATCATGGAAAATATGAACTGCACTCATTTTGCTGGAGTATATTTCTCTTACAGTGTTGATGACCTAGTGTTTTTAGCATTAATTCAGATCAGTGGAAAAATTCTCAAATTTTATTTTTTATTTTATTAAAAAGTATTACAGGGCCTAATCTAGGATTTTGAAGAGGGAGAAGTGACTTCTCCTTCCAGGATGGATTAGGGAGAAGTGGTCATTTTTTCTAGAGAAGTTGACTTTAATTCGCCGTATCGGTTGCGCTTTTTTGTGTGTCTGTTTTCAATGAAATGGCCAAGAGCATAGGCATTGCCTTTTTTAGCGGCTCGACAAATTTCACAGTGCCAAAGACCTTTTGGGTCTTCCTTATACCAATCAAAGCAATCTTGGCTCGTAACTTTACAAAACTTCTTTGACTTAACATTTTGATCAGTCTCATCTGTATTTTTTTTAAGTTTGTTTTTGGTGATTGAGACTTATTTGGTTTTGGGGATTGAACCCCTAACCAGTTAGCCAAAGACATAATATTGCCGAAAGCAGTTTAATTTAATTATGTTATCAGTGTTAACAGAATTTTGAATTTGATAAACTATAAAAAATGAACAGTTATATACAGTTTGATTTTCTTTTGATCTATTAATTTTGAGTACTTGAGTAATTTAATTTTCACAGCTTACCAATATATTTTATTATCAAAGGATAAATTGTCAAAACATTGTGTCATTGTAACTCGAGATTCTCAT
This sequence comes from Mytilisepta virgata, assembly GCA_028015205.1. Taxonomy (NCBI): domain Eukaryota; kingdom Metazoa; phylum Mollusca; class Bivalvia; order Mytilida; family Mytilidae; genus Mytilisepta; species Mytilisepta virgata. The sequence continues at coordinate 38,108,202 of CM051520.1, forward strand.
ACTCAATGTCACCCAAGCCAACTTTCAATCACATAATTAACCTATTAACGGCAAATTATCTTTCATCATAGGTGTTTCATTGTAATCCTAACTGTAGAACAAAACAACAATCAGCTGATCATGTTTTGTTATCGTGCATTCCTCTGGTAACCAAACTATTTGTCAGATGTTCTTTCCCTTCAAAATTCGAATTTGAATACAAGTTAAAAAAAAAAGCCGTTTAAGAATTTCCACCAACCTCTCAGCTGATCAAAAATTACGTGTTGTAGTAAAAATATAAAATTAGTTGACTTTGTGATTACGCAACATCGTCCTGATGCCATGCATCTTCAATTCATAACAAACGAATGAAACGATATTTCGATTTCCCTTAAATAGTCCCTTAAAATTCAAATAGGTTTAAAGTCGTCATTGTATTTATTTCAATCAAACATTGACAATATAAGTCGTGGGCCACTTCAAAATTTCAAATCTTCTTGATGGTCGCCATTTTGTTTCAAAAATTTACCTGTGCTAAAAATAGTTAACCTAAAAATCCAAGTATTTCACGAGTTGTCTCCCATTTACTGATATTTCGATAGCGACTTCACTTCGCCAAGAAATGAATAGGCCGGCAATTTTTAGCGACTTAAATCGTTATTTCGCCGGCTAGATTATGGCCTGGTATTAACTAAATTTCCAAAAGGAATTATTGGGTAGAATTTTTGTGCTTATTTTTTGGAAATTAAAATTTAAATGATTTTATTTCTAGATTCCATGGTGCTAAAAGTTTGAAGGTTGCAATGAATTATCATCTGGTTGCCAGAACACATTCCTGTCGAGGAGACTTTAGGGCAGCACTACAAAGTGAAAAAGAGGCATTCACAATATATAAACATGTTGTATGTTTCATTTTTATGTTTTGGCTTATTGCACTGGTTTATATGTGAACATGTATTCACAGTATAAGAACCATTTTATAGAAAAAGTGTATGCCTCTAGGCTGATACCACTGAGAAAAGATTCTGAACTGGATATTGAAACGAAAAGATGTTATTTCATATGGCGTTTCTACACAAATAAACCTCCAATCAGATAACTGTATAAACTGCATTCACAATTTGTCTTATTTCAACATTTCTGTCAATGCATACATTTTCTTCTTTAGAATTAAAGTTTGGACTGACAAACCTTTAGCTAAAATGACAGTTTTTCTCAGTCCAAATATCTGACAAAGAAAAAATATTCACCACTTCCCAAGCATACTCCATATTATGATTGGTAATGACTGTTAGTAATTTTAATATATTGTCTTGTTTTGTACAGTTAGGTGAAGAGCATGACAGAACAAAAGAAAGTTCAGAATGTTTAAAACATCTCACACAGCAGGCTGTAGTCTTTCAGAAAAAGATGAATGAAATCTATAAAGGAGAGAAGACCATAACTTTCCCACCATTACAGATACAAACGCCATCTATTGGTAGTGTACTAGAAACACTCAATGTTGTCAATGGAATCGTTTTTGTCCAGATTAGGTAATAAATATGTTTATAATTTTAAATATACATTTGACTTGTGAAGGACTACTAACCAATAAGCTATAAAAATATTGGAGGTTGGGATAGGGTGTTGCTCAAGAGGTAAAATTTTAGTGACGTGCAAATATTTTTGAGTGAAAAACAAGTGTTTCATTAAATGAATTGAAAGTTTATATAAACAGTCTGTCAGTTGCCAACAGAGGCAGTATAGAAAGTTCTTGTTCTAATTGTCAAAATTAAACATCTGCCTTATGGAAGGAATCAAGGATGTCCTGCTGAGATGTATATTTAAATAAAGGTTATACAATTTACATCCCTGGAGGGGGAACACAGATTTTTTTTTCTTTTTGTCCTTGGGCTCAGTATGTTTTCTTTAACATTGTGGTTGGCCAATTGGTGCATTGTGGAAAGACGTTTGAAGTGGCTAATATTTGAAGTTCCATTGGTTAGTGGAATATCATTTTCTACATTTGTCTTGGTGGTAGGTAGTTAAATAATTGTTGTTGATATTTTTGGGTGGTCTGATACAAGATTATCTGTTAATGCAAACGTTTTGTTTTCCAGTCCTGAAGATATCGAGAGATTTAAGAAACAGATGGCCTTAAAATCAACTGAAACGTCTATTGAACCTGAATTAAAACAAGATGGCAAAAAACTCTCTGTCCAAAAGGAATTACCAAATTGTTCATTGGCCAATGGAGAACTGGAAACAAATAATAATGAAATGGCAATAGCCTTAGATTAATACAAAGTGGAATTGTATGTAATGTGGGATAACAGCAATAAAAGTGGAGAAAGACAACAAGATTCAGAACAACCTGTAATGGTCGATTGTTTGGATGATGATTTATAATGAATTAGGTTAAAATAGATTAAGTGGTGTGAGATAAAAATCATATCAAATTGAATTTTCAGACCATGGGTTTTTTCTTGCCCTCTTTTCTTGTCACCATGTAAATTAATTTTTAAATTCTTTCGAGAAAAGATTTTTTGCATATTTTTTTATTTTAAAAAATATATAAAAAATATTAAATTTCTGTGAACTAAGTGATTTTGTTTTGGTTAATTTTTAAACAGAATTCTCTCCTGACTAAAAATTGTTTTTTTATTAATATTTCATTGTCACAGATAATCCAGGAAGATTGAAGACAGTATTTGATTATAGAATTCTTGCATGAGTTCCTATCATATCATTATGTAAGGAATTTAATAAATCCTGTGAAACTGTAAATATTGTAACCCTGTACATAGCATGATTAGTTTCTCTGAAGCATGGATACTGGTAGTTGATTGTATAAATGATATTAAGATACCATTAGAAAATTCAATATATTCAACTCAGACAAAAAATTTTGCCAAGTACTCTTTTTAGATTTCAGAAGAGTGTCCAAAGGAACATTTAGATGAGCTATACGTTGGAGAAAAGAAATCCATAAATTTAACAATCTTTTCTGAAAAAAACTCATCACAATATTTTTACAAAAATCTAATTGCGATACATTGGTAATGAATGCTCCAAATCAAATTGTATGTGCCACAAGGACAGTAGCAGTGTGTGGTTGTGATTATATCCCTTTAAATCCTAACCTATTTTATAGAACTGTACATATTTTTGTAGAACATTCCAAGCCATTAGTGCTATATAGATCTGTAGTGATTCCAGAGTGTATCCTTGTCTAGTTGCTCATCACTAGGATTCTGTGAAAAAAAGATTTGTCATTTTGATGTATGTGTGTACAGGTGTGAGTGTGTGTGTAATATGTTCATTATTTTGTATTCACTTAGAATAGCTAAAACAATTTGTTATTGATTGGAATATTTTTGAAGAATTTATGCACTGAAAGATGTTTGGAATTTTTTTTGTAGAAGTATACTTTTTATGATAATGCTTGAACATACACAGCTTATGTCTATTTAATAGTTGTATTAAATTAAGAGTATAGTGTTTTCAACTGGATTTTGCAATTAGAAATTCAGGTTTTTAGTATATATGCTGATAGCTAGGCGTCAGTAAAGAGTGATGAAGGGAAATCCAATATACATATTGTAGTATTGATTTGACAGCTCATTGGTTATTTACCCTATCACAGTTTCAGTCTGGTTTGGTTAGGAACCATATACCAAAAGCATCAGTATCCATATATGCTGTAAACACACAATTATACACAGTTAATAATGGATGTTCATTTCTGAGAATGACAAAGTCATGTCAGTTTGATGGTCTATAAATATGATACCTTAGAATTGATTATACGTGAAGTGTAATGCAGTAAATTGTGTTTAAAAATAGTTATCATCAAATCTGAAGCACTGTTTAACGTACCATAAAACAGAAGAGATAAGCATTCTGTCCCCTATCCTGTGCAACTAAGTATAATATTAGATATAAATGAAAAACATTTAGTAACAAGACTGAATGAATTCAACATGCATTGAAAGAAACTAAAACAACCTTAGGCAGTAGATAAAAGATATATTTCTTAAAAGTTGATATTATATTGTTTGCCCTTACATACATGTGACAAATTTAGAATGGGTATGGGTGAGATTTTGCTCATATAAGGAGATTGGGTAATTTTGGGTGAGATTTTATTGACATCAAAATAGAAGCTTTCACAATAAAATATCAAATATCATATGGTAAGTAATCGATTTAATCATATTCACTATTGTTTGTAGTCCTAATTTGCTAAATTATCCATAAATTTCTATGGAAGAAATAATATAATATTACTTTTCCTGTGTATGATAAATCATTGTATTGTAATTTCTTTATCATCTTGTAAAGAGCTTTGGGAAATATACATGTTATCAATGTTCTGAGATGTAGTGTTAACTTATTTAAATGTTTTCCAAATCTTTTATTTTTATTTCTAAATAGGACAATTGTCTTTCAAACAAACGAACAATAGTGAAATATATTAAATTTGTTCAATTTTTTAACAATGTGCATAGCAAAAAATATTTTTATTAATTAGTCTAAACAAGGGAGATAACTCAACATTGTTTATTTACGTAATGACAAGTTTACTTACAGCAATCGCTATTCAAGGACACAAGTTAGCTTTCAAATGATAATTTCAATATGAAATTAGAATGAATTAACATTTCTGTAATTTTCATGTCAATGACGATGTTTAAAAGAAAAATATCCATTTACCATTTAAAGTTGTGTGGCTTTTGTAAACATTTTATTTTTCCATGGAAGTTAATGTATGCATGAGAAATCATTGCCCGCATATGAAGGCGTGAGATTGGTCCAAAATACGTGACTCTTATGCACAATGCATGGGTTATCACATGTTTGCCCTTGTCAGACCTTATACCATGTTAAAGTGTATCCTTAAAATGCATCCTGGGCCCTTAAATCCTATGTAGAACACTTTGAAAGTAAATCGTAATGTGATAAAATCTAACCGGTAAATTATTAATGATTAAAACTGGCACCTTAGGTTGTAATATAAGGTTATTGCATTAATATTGTCCAATAAAGTACTAGTTTGAAATGCAGTTAATATTCTGCAGGGTAAGATAGAAATATCAGTGATTTGAAGCTATAGTGCAGTATTATAGTATTATTAAATGGGTGTTTTGATATTTATCCTGATTATGTCCAAGTACAGTCGTATTGGATCGGGTAAAGCTGTATTGCGCTAAGGACCAATACAGCTGTATGAGACCCAATACGACTGTATGACATAATACAGGATCAATATCAGAACACCCATTTTATGATACTTTTATTAACCAATGATTTAAAATACATTATAGATTGTCTATTTAATACAATTCCATGTGTCTGAGAAAGGGTCATTAATGCAGGTTTTATACAGAAAGACCAGTGTCATGTGGTATTTTGACCCCCATGGGAAATTGAACCCGGGGTCAGTTTTCAGCCATGGTATAATGACCCCCCTCATGGAATGACCTCCCCCTGTATGGTATATTGATCCCCATGGAATATAGACTCCCCCCCCCCATTTTATAACTTGAACGTCAAAAGGGGGTTAATTTTTCCATGGCAAGGGGGTCAGAATACCATAGCAGATAAATTAAGTTTTAAATTAGAGGGGTTCATTTTTCCATGGTATTCCATGTGGTATTGTGACCCCGGGGTCAATATCCCATGGAGTCAAATACCATATGACACCGGAACTGGTCATTAATACAGGTCTAAGGACCAGTTCCTGGTTTGTATCGACTAGACAGTTTTGACCTATTTCAACACATTGGTTTATATCAGAGAATATTTCCCCTTAAATTTTTATGTCGATCTATGGTAAAGTATAATGTTGGTATATAAAGAAATTATGGTCCTTCAATGGTTCATTGCATTATATGATTTCTACATGTTAAATAAACTACAACTCAAAAATTAAAAGTTCGATGAAATGTAATTATGAAGTATTGATATAATGTGATAATTATGTGCCAGACAAGAAGGAATCCAAGAAATGGTATATTTCAGAATTATGATTTTAGTGTATATGAAATATATTTTCTTCTTTTGTTTTCATTGCTATGTAACTACACACAAGTCTAGTCATATAGCATAAATAACACAGTATTTCTATTATTGTGGTGAAAATTTTTAGTGAAATTAATAATTTGAGCAAGAGTTTAATGAAATTGGCCAACATAAATTTAGCAATGTCCTCATTTCTTTTTTTAAGTTATAATATTGTGGATGCTAAGAATGTTTCTGTTTATTGATTATTTTGTTTGAATTTTTGAATTTTTTTTTCAACATCCCTCAATATAAACACTCATTGAGAGACATTTGTGTACATACACTTGACTGGTAAAAAATATAAACTGCCAGCCAATAGTTGAATTTTAGTAAATGAATAATCATCCTTAACCACAAGATAAGTATGTTCATGTATATAAATTTTACCTGTAATAAATAACTGTCGACAGATTTATAGTTTATCTGTATTCTCCCGTAATGAATAATGATATATAAAAGAATTTTAGCAGATTCAATAGCATTTTAATACTATATCATTTGTTTGTTTATAAGAGATATTGTATTATGTAATCAATTGTGCCAATAAATATTACAAACAGAACAAGATCAGGTGGTTTGTATGTAGTTGTTATAGTGTGATAGAGAGAAGTCTATAGTTGATTGGTTTGTTGTTAATATTTACATTTTTTTTTATTCTGAAGACTTGTGTCAGAGCAGAATCACATGATATTGTTTAATAGAATGCATTTATACATCAGAGTAGTGTTATAAGTTGTGAAAAAAAAATTTAAAACTGGAAAAAAAAAAAAACAATTAGAATTATAAAAAAATTCAGAAAACAAAAAAAGACGAAAATGTTTAAAAAGGAAAAAAAAAATAGATGTAGGTACAATGCAAATAAATAAGATACACATTTCTCACATAGAGAATGCAGTAAATGATTTTTACTTTTACACATTTGTGTGGAGAAGAGCCATTCAAAGCTTGAAAATAGCAAAGTCAGTTATGTTTGTTTGTGAAATGTGATTGACATTGAAGGAAGCCAGAGAAAGTCCTGTACTATTGACAAGAAAAGGTATATTGGTAAAATCTGAAATGAATGATAACATTTACCATTGAAATTGGAAAGATACGGGGGTCAATGAACAAAAATAAATAACTAATGAAGTGTTATGAACTGACAAATAATTCAATAAGAACTATGACCTGACTTATTCACATAAAATTTTACACATTTTCTTTGTTTATTATAAGACCAAAAAATTATCTGTCATGAAAAACAAAAATTAATGTGTATATATTGTAAAATATTTTGTATTCATGTTATTTTATTTTTGGGATTTTGTGGGCATTAAAAAATGACCATTTTAAAATGTCAGGACCTCTAGAGTATTAAGCTCAAATTTATAATCAAATGTAAAGAATTCACTGGAAATATAAACTGCACTTTCCAGTGAATTTTTAGCAAGAATATTTTGTTTCTAAAAAATTAGCTTTAAATACCGGTACTGATGCGTCTATTTCGAATTTTAAAATTTTATAATTCAAGAACTACAAAAGCTTTTTTTCTCAAGTCCATTGTCAACGAAAACAACTGAATTCACAGTACCACTAAGAGATTATTGATCTGTCAAATTGGACTTGCAGAAATCAGTGATCTATTGTAAAATTGGTAGAATTTAACAGACTTTAATATTTTGAAATCAATCACAATGTTCAATGAGGTAATTGAACTGGTTAGTGTATGTCAAGCTTTTAGTATTATTTGGGGACTTTTCATCTACACATCGCAATAAGTATATATAATCAGAATTGTAAACTAGAATATTTTTTTACTACGTTCATTTCGCATGTACATGTGTATATTAAATAAATCAGTATTGTATGGTTCTGTTCAGATCATGTCAGGAATATTTGTTGTGAAACACTAATTAATAAATCCTTATGTGGATGTACAAGTGATTTTTAAATTAAAAAAAAAATAAATCTGAATCTTGCATTAATTGTGTACTCCAGAAGAATCCTATTTTTGAATTGTTTTTTTTTATCACAAGAATGTGTTACATGTATAAAATTCCCTTTATAGTCATGAACAGACTTTTGTTTGTTTACATGAAAATGGGTGGTTTTATTCTGTTTTAATGGAATTCGGTTTTTTGCAGTCCTGAATGCTCCATTAGCATTTTTCTCGATTTGCAAAGTAATCCTTTGTGAAAGCAGGGGGCTGTTAATTTTGCATTTTCATCGTTCTGTAAATTGGCATTTAATTTAAAGTTCGTTTTAGAATGGAATAAGCTAAAAAGAGGGGAGGTTGGAATGGGGTGTTTCTCCCGAATCCAAATCTTACAGACAAAACAAATATTTGAGAACAGGAACATTGGTACTAGGCAACATGAACTGTATTGATTTTGAGATCAGTAGATCTAAAGTAAAAAATGTTCTATCTGGAGATCTTGAATGCCTTGTTGGATCTGTTTACAGAAAGAACAGACAACAAGAAATATGGAGAGTATGTTGGTTATTAACAATATATTTTGTGTCTGTTTCAGCTGTTGGATATGCCTCCAAATTATACATTCTATGGTGAAATGTCATCTTTTGATTTTGAATGAATATAATGATTTCGGAGTCTTTAGCTCAACTGTCCTACTTTTCTTTAAAAATCTCCTCTGAAACCACTTGGCCAATTGGAACTAAACTTTGCAGGAATAATGTTTGTGAGGTCCTCTACAAAAAAAATCCTCATTTTATCTTAATCAGGCATTTGCAATTGTTGTTTCTGATTGGTTGACTTTTCAAAAATCTCTGAAACTGCTTGGCCAAATGGAACAAAATTTGACAGGAAGCATATCTGAGAGATTTTTTTTCAAAGATTCCTCATTTTGTCCCAGATCAGGGTACAAACATGGCAGCCATGGGCAATTCTTGTTTCTGATTGGTTGATTAAAAAAAGAAAATTTCTATGAAACTCTTGGGCCAAATAGAGCCAAACTTGACAGAAATTGTCTATGGCTTATATTAAAATCTACAGAACCGCAAAATGGCTTGAAACCAAACATGGCCTGAATATGCTGACCTGTAAGTAGGACCTTAAAGAAAAATTTGGTCCCTACAAGGCTTACCACACTTCTTAATGATAGGGAGAAGTGACTTCTCTTTGAGGTACATCAATAAAAATGGCTTTCATGGCAGGTAAGTGATACAGGCCTAGCCCTCTGAGCCCTAGTTTTAGTGTTTTTGGAGTATATTAAATTAAAGGTAGTTTTTGACCTTGGAGATAGATAATCATAACTTTTTAGCTCACCTGTCCTAAAATGATGCAAGCTTTTGCCATCACTTGGCGACAGTCGTAAACTTTTTCAAAGATCTCTGAAACCACTGAAACAATTACAGCCATACTTAGTCTGAATGATCCTTAGGGTATCTAGAATAAAGTTTGTGTTTTATTTTCTTGTCAGTCCAGAAACATGGCCCCCATGGCTAAAAATAGAACATGTAAGGGGTAAACTGCAGTTTTTGGCTTATATTTCAAGAACTAAAGCATTCAGACCAAAACTGTCTTGGTAAAAATGTTCATCAGGTCAAGTTCTACCTGCCATAAAATCTTCAGATGAATCAGTCAACCCTTTGTTGGGTTATTGTTAATTTTAGGGAAATTTTGCAGTTTTAGGTTATTATTTTGAATATTATTATAGATAAAGACAAACTGTAAACAGCAAAAATGTTCAACAATGTAAGATCTACAAATAAGTCAACATGACCAAAATCGTCAGTTGAACCATTACAGGAGTTTTTGCCCTTTAAAAATTATTTAAATGTAAACAAAATAATGGTCTGACATATTGTCACAGATGTTTAGAGCATAACTTGAAATAAATTAAATGGCAGCTGTACAAGTAAAATGGAAGTCAAAAGTCAATGCCATTGAAAAAGTCCATAGCAACCGATGAAAAAGTTCTTAGCAACCATATCTATTTGGGTTCAGGATTCTATATTTTAACTGTACAGGTCAATATTAAGCAGAAAATTGTGACAGTATACATTAAATAGCACAAATAATCATTGATGCAAGATCTACACAAAATATAACAGGTGAGCGATTCAGGCTCTTGGGAGCCTCTTGTTTTTTTCGTCATCTTTGTAAACTTCAACAATCTTCTCCTCGGAAACTACAGGATCAATTTCAGCCAAAATTAGGCTGATAGATCCTTATGGTATCTAGAATTAAGTTTGTGTTTTATTTTCTTGTCCATCTAGAAACTTGGCTGCCATGGCTAAAAATAGAACATATGTGAAAAATGCACTTTTTGGCTCATATCTCAAAACCTAAAGCAGTTGGAGCAAAACTGAAAGAAGTAAAAATGTTTATGAGGTCAAGATCTACCTGCCATGAAATTTTCAGATGAATCAGTCAACCCTTTGTTGGGTTAATGCCCCTGAATTGTTAATTTTAAGGAAATTTTGCAGTTTTAGCTTAACTTGAATATTATTGTAGATAAAGACTAACTGTAAACAACAAAAATGTTTGGGATAACTCGAAATAAATGGTAGCTGTAAGGGTAAAATGGAGGGTCACGGGTCAAGGTCATTGAAAAAAGTAAATAGCAACTGCTGAAAAAGTCCCTAGAAACCATATATATTGTGGTTAAGGACCCTATAATATAGCTGTACAAGTCAATATGGAAGCTCAAGAGTCAAGTTCATTGAAAAAATCCATAGTAACCAGACATATTTGGGTTCAGGACCATACAATGTACCTGTTCAAGTCAATATGGAAGCTTAAGGGTCAAAGTCATTGAAAAAGTCCATAGCAACCAATGAAAAAAGCTCTAGCAACCATATATATTTGGGTTCGGGATTCTATATTTTAGCATTACAAGTCAATATTAAGGTGAAAAATGTGACTATGGATTTTAAAATAGCAAAAATAATCATTGATGCAAGATCTACACAAAAAATTAGAGGTGAGCAATTCAGGCTCTTGGGAGCCTCTTGTTTCATGATACACCCTCTGGTGGTGGTTAACATATCCCCAAATATGTAATACCTTCAAGGCATTTAAAAGTTCAGAGCCGTACACAACTTGCAAATACAAAGTGATTTTTACCCCTACTCAATCCTACTCATGGCAAGGTATATGAGTTTTAGAATCCAAGTCCTGGCTAGGTAGTTGCGAATTAGAATCCAACTCATGGCATGGTAGATGCGAGTTAGAATCTAGCTCGTGGCAAAGTATTTTTAGCTCACCTGGCCTAAAAGACCATGTGAGCTTTTGCTATCACTTTGCGTCCGTCGTCCATCCACATTTCACCATTTTCATCTTCTTCCATGAAATACTAGTCCTAATTGAACCAAACTTGGCAGGAATGTTAATTGGATGGTTCTGTACAAAATGTTTTTTGTGCCAAATGGATATTCTACATGGCTACCAGAGGCAGATAATTCATTCTGATTGAACTTCTCTTCAAAGCTCTTCTTGTCAGAAACTACTGAGCCAATTGAACAGTTTTGTTGCTTGGATGAACCTCTACAAAAAAATATGTCGATCGGAAATTCAAGATGGCCACCCCAGCCAGACTGAGTTTAACATTGGACCCTATGGGGAAATTTGTATAAAGGTCTTCTTGTCAGAAACTACAAAGCCAATTGAAATGTTTTTATGTATGAACAAGCATTGGATGAAGCTCTACCAAACTTATGTTTTTTGTGCCAATCGTAAATTCAAAATGGCCACCTCAGCTGGACTTAGTTTAACATTGAAGCCTATTTGGGGAATTTTCATAAAAAGGTTTACTTGTGAGAAACTACGAAACCAATTGAAATGTTTTTGATGTGTGAATGATCATTTGATAGACTACTACAAAATTATGTTTTTTTTGCTGATTGGATATTCAACATGGCTACCAGGGGCAGATAATTCATTCTGATTGGAATTTTTTTAAAGCTCTTCTTGTCAGAAACTACTGAGCAATTGAATTGATTTGTTGCAAGAATGATCCTTGGATGAACCTCTACAAATTTTATGTTTTTTGTGCCAATCAGAAAATTAAAGATGGCCACCACAGCCAGACTAAGTTTAACATTGGACCCTATGGGGAAATTTGTATAAAGGTCTTTTTGTCAGAAACTACCATGCAAGCCAATTGAAATGTTTGAACAAGCATTGGATGAACCTCTACAAAACTATGTTTTTTGTGCTGATCAGAAATTCAAGTTGGCCGCTACAGCCAGACTTGTTTTAACATTGAACCCTATGGGAAATTTGTACAAAGGTCCTATTTTCAGAAACTACCAAGCCAATTGAAATATTTTTATGTATGAACAAGCACTGGATGAACCTCTACCTACAATAGCAATTTTTTTTAATGACAATCTGAAATTCAAGATGGTTGCCACAGCCAGATTAGTTTTACATTGAACCCTATGGGGAAATTTGTACAAAGGTCTTCTTGTCAGAAAATACTAAGCAAATTGAAATGTTTTGTTGCATGAAGATCCTTAGATTAATGTCTGCTACAAAAGTTATGTTCTTGTGCAGATCAGAATCCTAGCTAGCTGCCACAGCTGGACTTAGTTTGACATTTTTAACATTAGACACTGGAAGAATTCTTTACTTATCTTATCTAGAATTGCTTGACACTAGAACAATTCCTAACAGATCTTATCAAGAAGTGCTTTCTCAGTAATTTTTGTGAGAGTAATTGCCCTTTAAAATAGGAATTATTGTCCAAATAAGTTTTCCTGACGTCTTTCACAAACATTTTTACCAACTGATCTTATTTTTGGTATGCGAGCCTACATCTATGTCCGATTCACATAGTCAAGGAGCACTTGGTGTGTTTTCTCACAGCTCTAGCAGGACATTCTATTGGTCAGCAATACTCTCGGAATGCTTGTTTGTATTAATGACAAAGGCAAAGTCAATTTACCAAACAGTCGATGTTTGTTTCACCGGATCCAGCAAAAGTCTAAAATGATTAAAAATAGTCAACAAACTGTAAGAGATTTTTCACTCATAAGCTTCCCAATTTACTGCAATGGAAAAGTCCATGTTTTGCTATAGGAAACCCCAAGAATCAATGCAATAGCAAAAACCTGCATAACTAAACACGGTATGCAGCAGTTTTGTTAAGTTTTCATTCCAATGTAAACTGTATTCACAAACTTCCCTATATACTGTAATGGAAAAGTCCATGTTTTCCTACGGGAAAACCCATAAATCAATCCGATCAGAAAAACCTTTATTTCTGGCACAACCACAATATCATTTCAAAGTAAACTGTCCAAGAATTTGCAAACACAAACTTCACCATACACTGAAAACTGCCAACTGTTAGTTGTATTATATAATCAAAGTCTACAAAGATCATTTTCATATAATTTATTATAGATTCACATAATAGCACATGAATCAGAAATAACAAGCAGCACTGCTACTGTGAACACAGTAAAAATGAACAATTGTAAAATCAAACAGCAAAGGTTAAGTCTGTTCCAATTAAGAGAGTTCAATTTTATAGAATTATTTCTGAATGACCATGTTTTCTAAAACTTTAGTTCAGATTTTAGAATTTTTTTTCTTTGAAATTTCTGCAAAGAAATAAATTAACATGGAAGATATTTTTCATCTTATCAGTTTGTTTAAAAAATACTTGTTTATTACTGTGTGAGGTTTCTTAGTTTTTAGAAGATATTGAACCATTTGCTGGAAAATTTTAGAATTGTACTTTTAACTGTCCACAGAACAGCATAAAACATTTGAATAAAACAACTACAAAAACTGTCAATGAACTAATTATATTAAATATAAGCATCATTTTTCACTTCAATTTTCCATGCCAGGAATATCTAAGTTTATTCCATCACAAAAATGGACAGAAAAATGGTTGGAAATGGTTTTTTAGGGGGAGGGACAAAGCAGTTATCTAGATTCCTGGAACTTTTATTTATATATTCGTTTCTGGTATCTATAATAAATCTACAGTTTTTCATTGTTAAGCACATTCTGATTTTTTCATAATATACTACTATTTGCCTATTTTCACCCCCCCCCCCCCTCCCCCCAATAATAAAAAAATAAATGGTGCTATTTGCTATTGAAGAGGTTATGTCTGACAATTGCTGAAGTTGTTTTAAGTCAAATCTTCATTGGCAAAATATAAATAGTAACAAGATTATACACATAAAGACACTGTCTGCAAATACAATGTACTGCATAAGCACCATAAAAAAAATTAAACTATGAGAAATATATCACATAACAAACATTTTATTTAGTCATTTTTAAATATACATCATTACCAGCATGTAGTTTCTAATTAAAATGACAAGTTCTTTATTATTGATATGTAAAAAATTGCTTATTTTTGTAAAATGAGCTTAATCTCTAAATAGCTTGAAGTATGAAAATGTAAGGATATGGGGTATGCATCAGTAAATTCATCAGTAAGACAACATTACTGAACATTAGAAAACAGATTGATCATATCTAACAATTGCCAAGTTTTCTCACATTTTAAGGTTTCTTAGTACAGGCAAAAAAGCTTTAAAGGGCACCTCTATATAACAAATCACTGTCTATAAAGGACACATTGAAAAAGTCCCATTCATGAACAGAGCATGTAAAATTAACCTCTGTATAGAGTGCACCTGCTCATAAAGGGCACCTTTTTCTGGTCCCTTTCGTGCCCTTTATAGACTGTAGTTCTGTTTTTATGACGACACATGTCCATGAATGAGATATAATAATGAACAATGGTAATCTATAAAATTCAAGGAATCATTTATGCTCAAAACTCCCAAATAATTGTTATGCAAGGAGAAGTCTAGAAATCTAGATATGCTTAATAATTACTTTTTTAAAATTAAAAAGAATGCATAATTTTTAAAGGAATTCAAGGATTATTTGCCCTCTTTCAAATCTAAATTTTAATTTTTTTTTGTTTTTATTTTACAGGAAAAAAAAAATTTGTGTAATGGACAGAAATGTAAGGATTATGTGCCACTTTCAGATTTGATTTTCAAATGTTGAGTAATTAAAATGAGTAGAGAGTCAAATATGAATATATATATGAGAATTGAAAATCCCAATTTTTGTGTAAATATGCAAGTTTTTGGTCATGTTGTATTCTTGACATTTATCTAATATTCGTTCTTTTTTACAAATGAGAAAAAATGAATACGGGGAAAATGTAGAGGTCTGATTCGTTTTGGCCAAAATTTGGAGAAAATCCACATGCTTTTCAAAAAGACATTTATGGTCTGATATTTTGATCCAAACTGCAAGTCTGAACTTTAAATGAAAATATGGTAATTGTCTGTTTAGCAGTATTAACTTTTTTAAGTAGTGATGACATCAATCACATCTCAATAAGGTACATCTGAATACATCCTATCAACCAAATTTTCTTTCTTCATTTTACCAGTAAATCCTAATCAGCAATTTTATTTCTACTTAACTACTGACAGCAATGCATGTATGTTAATGAATACAGTGTCTGAATTTGGCATTACATTTATTTTCAAACTAAGTGATACAATTCAGGGAGAAAGCTGTTGATTTTCTAGAAAATTTCCAAATGTTTAACTCACCAGTTGAAAATGAGGACATAATCCTCAATTTATGATAACATAATATTTTCTCCAGTATGAATTATCTCCCTTCCAGTAATAAGGGGCAATCTCAAAGAATTATTTTCCATTATTCCATGTGTAACATTGTTGCATTATCATTCAAAATCTTATTCAATGGCTAAATTAACTATACATGATACTAAAACCAATGAGAAATCATACCATATAGTTTACTTAAGACTGAGTTCATGTCATGTTTGTAACCATGAGCAAATCTTGCAAAAACATACAGTACATTTAGAATAATTATGCTAATACACATAAGGTATTTGGTAAACTTACAATCTGTGTGTTGCAAGCATGTAAACACTTATATGTAATAGACTTTATTTTTTTAATAAAGCCTTATTCTTGTGAACAAAAATTTCAGTTATTTTGGCACCATAAAAGAAAGAGAAAAAAAGTTTACAATTTTCATATCTTCCAAGAATTGGTTCAACAGATAAAGCTGTAAATAATTCACTGAAACTAAAACAGAATTGGTCCAACAGATAAAGCTGTAAATAATTCACTGAAACTAAAACATATCAGTGGATTGTTATCTTCAGCATTATCAATTTTATTGGCAGTTTTACAAAGGAATATTCTGACTAGTTTCAATGAGTGCTTTTGTTTTGTATGAGATCTCATGAAAAAACACTATACCTGTCACCTGATTTATTTTAGACAAGCTATTATGGTTTTGTATAAGATTTCAGTCAACAATGCTATGATTTCATGTTTTTATGTGTATTTATTCAGGAATTCATGCTATTTTTAATGAGATCTCATTTATGATTCTATGACTTTTTTTTATTGAGATCTTGTTTAGGAATGATATATGATTGTTTTGTATCAGATCTCACTAAGGAATGTTATATGATTGTTATGTATGAGATTTCACTAAAGAACACATTGATAGTTTTGCATGAGATCTCATTAAGGAATTCTATATAACTGTTCTGTAGTAGATTTCATTAAAGAAGACAGTTACAGTCTTTTATAAGATCTCATTAAGAAATGCTACAACTGTTTTGTTTGAGGCAGAAATGACGTGGACTTTGATTTTTTCATATAAATACGTTTCTTTAACTGTTCTATAATATGTTCTTTCACTGATTCTTCCTTCAGACTTTCTGTTAAATGCAAATCCAGTAAATTTTGCATGTCAACCTGTAAAGAGAGTAGTCCAGCTGATAATTTTACAAAGTGAATCACAATTTTATAAATTTTTATTTCATGTGATATATTTTTTGCATTCCATTATATAGTTCACTGGTAATTCGGGGGCTGATCCAGCGGGTTCACGAGTGGGGGGTACAATTTTGAATAATTATCTGCCCTTAATTGTGTTTTTTTTTTTTGTTAATGAATATTTTATGACTTTCATTGATTGGGGGGCGCTTCTTGTTGGTTACAAAAATACAAAACTTGGTAACTTAACATCACACGACCCAAATTGCAACCATGTGTTAAATTCAGAAGTTAACGTATCTACCGAAAAAATTGAAAGCAATCATTATTTTTTACTGCCGTGGTCAGATTATAGAACAATATCTGGATATTCAGTTTGAGCTATGGTCTCTCATGCTCTCTCTGAATGATAAATGAATGTAAGAAATGTTCGTACCATGAGCTAATTGAAAAGAGGGCCCAAATTAAGTAATTCGTTAAATTTTCAATAATTAAAATTTTGTTCCATCAAAAATGTCATGCAAAAGTCCCAGAGCATCATCGCTGTAGTCCAACTTAGAGCTGCTTTAAAATTTGTATGCATAGTGTGGAATAATGAGCACACGGAAATCTGTAATTTTCACTCTAGCTGTTAAATTACCTATACATGCAGAAGAAGATGACAGTTA
This sequence comes from Mytilisepta virgata, assembly GCA_028015205.1. Taxonomy (NCBI): domain Eukaryota; kingdom Metazoa; phylum Mollusca; class Bivalvia; order Mytilida; family Mytilidae; genus Mytilisepta; species Mytilisepta virgata. The sequence continues at coordinate 38,125,664 of CM051520.1, forward strand.
TAAAGGTCTAAGTATAATGAGTGCATTGGCTGCATTTTCGGTAGCCAGTGCAGTTTGGGTTCTCTGACGTTACATGTATGCACTTACTGTCATTTATCAGTTTTCAAAATGGATCTCAAACTTTGTTTTTTTTACAGGGCCACCAAGGTGCTAAAAAAAACAATCAACTGAGAAGAGATTTTTTGACATTTATTGAATTTCTTTAAGTTTTAAATAAAATATATCAAAATTTATTAATCGAAAGGTTTTAGAATTTATATTTTAGAAGTCTCACTGATATAAACATTAATAAATAAAATGTTGATGTACTTCTCATATGTCGGAATAGTTTAAACCAAAATTAAATGAAAAAGGCAAATCATGATAGAAAATATTTTTTAAAAATATTGTAAGTGCCAATTTTCACTAACAACAAACTTAAAAATAAAAAAAGAAATAATCCAGATAGTTTTAATTACCAATGAATTTCAAATATATTAATTAAAAAAAAAAGATAGACATCTTTCAATAATCTTTTGTTTGTATTTAAAACAAGACATGTCAGCTAACGAATCAATAAGTAAGACATTGTATAAGAAGGGTGCGTGTTCAATTAACACTTGCAAATTTTCAAGGGGCACAGATGGAAAATTAATTTTACTTTCTTCACTGTCATGCATTTCCATCTAATTAACTCTTATCTTTACTATTAGATTTGTAAAAAGTTACATATATGTTAATTTTCACAATTAGTTGTTAATAAACCATCACAATAGATAATATGTTATGGTTATTTTCTTAAAATTTGCCTTTAGTAATTATGAACATATTTAACAATGTGAATTGTTGTATCTAGTAATTTGATGTATAAATATTTTTAATTGGTGACCTCAACTTTTTTTAAATACAATCATGAATTGTGGTCTCATATTGCTGGTTCTCTGACCAGAATTAAATAAGCAAATTTTATATAGTTTCTCCAGTAATTGATGCCTCATATCAAGTTTCAGTTCATTTTTGTCATATAATTATCTCCCCATACACACCTATGGTCTAAAACCATTGACTGTGATACAACACTTGGCTCACCTTGGCTGATTACATTTCTCCATCTTATCGTGGCTGTATCACAATGGAATCCATTAGAACTATTTTTAGGAGTTCAAACACATGTTCAAAAAATCAATATTTTAATTTTCTTCATAAAAAACTATTTCATTATTCAACTTGCATCCAGAAACATTTATTTGTTGCATAAATATAAAATTTTGTTTAAATTTCAGATAAAAAATTACAGAAACCATTCAACATATTTAATTCTAACTAAATACGCCTTTTTTTTAAACAAAATTATCAGTTCGCGCACACTCGGAAGTACATGTTTTTTTCAACCCGTCTACCAACTATATTTTTCGGAAAAGTATGTACCAATGTTAAATTCGTTGCCAGTCCAAAGTTGTTTTATGTATTTTTTATCTTGTTATGTTGGCATAGAAACCGTAGTGTTAGCAATATAAGTATTATTGAAGTGTTTAAACGTTTCTAAAATACTTAAACAAGTATATTATTAACAAATAAAGCTGTTTTATGTTGATCGGATATATACAAATTTTGTCATGTAAGAGAACTTTTTTGAGCATCAGTCATGATACGGAGAGTAAACCGACAGCCGAATCACAATGAAAGGCGGATATGCATATCAGATCACCACATACAGCTGAGGTTAGATTCAGAGTAGCTAAGTCGGCCGAGGTTTGCAAATTGTGTGATACAAATTATCTCCCCTTACCTGCTTCTGGTCTATTTACATTGACTGTTATACCAATTATCTCCCTTGACCTGCCTATGGTCTATATACATTGACTGAGATAAATTATCTCCCGTTACCTGCCTCCAGGTTATATGCATTGACTGTGATATAAATTATGTCCCCTTACCTGCTTCTAGCCCGAGACCAAAATTAATCTAAAATTAAACTCCTTGTCCATGAATATAGTTCCCAAAATTTTATAGTGTATTTTTTCCATTTTAATTTTCCCCACTCTCTGTTTACCTTTTTTCAAGTACATTTAGTTAAAATATAAATAACAATGGTCAAATTAATTAATTTTAAACAGTTTTTTAATCAGGAGTATGTAAAAGTTTTAATTTGGTGACTGTCAATATGGCCCATTTTCAGGATGTTAGGGGCTATCTGAATGATAAATATACCCCTTAAAGACATTTTGGGGATTTTCTTGACTTTGCAATTGTAGAATTTTTCTATAATTTTTATATATTTTCCAGTTATGAGTGTACAATGAATAAAAGAAAGATTATAAAGTTTTAGCTAGTGCAATTTTTTCAATTTGACTTACAGCTAATATGAAAATGCACTATGAAATAATTGTGGTCTCAGGCCCTCTGATAAAGATACATTGACTGATATACAAATTATCTCCCCTTACCTGCCATTTGTTCTAGTTCCTGCAACACAAAAACAAATAACGAATCTATCATTTTCTAGGTTCGGCAGTGATACAAATTATAGCTCCTCACATGCTATCGGTCCAGCTTCTGTGACAGTGATACAAATTACCTCTCCCCACCTGCCATTGGTCCAGTTCCTGTGATAATACAAATTATCTCCCCTTACCTGCCACTGATCCAGTTCCTGTGACAGTCAGATACAAACTTTCTCCTCTTACCTGCCATTGGTCCAGTTCCTGTGACAGCGATACAAATTATCTCCCCTTACCTGCCACTGATCCAGTTCCTGTGACAGTGCCACTTTCTGTTGTATGGCTTCCATTAGTTGTCCATTCATCATCAGTAGATCCATCTTTGACTTTGATAATTCTATTTCCATTTTATTTTGCCTGTTTAATTTGAATAAAGAAAATTTAACAAGGTAAACACAGCCATCAAAATACAGAGGGTTTTCATGGTTATTTTTGCAGTTTTCATCTGATGTATTTTTCATGTAGAGCGCATTTTGTGCAACTCTTTTTTTACTCTTATTTTTCATTCAATGACTTTACTATTTCCCGTTTGCCCATCTACAAATCCGTTAAAGTATGAACCACAAAGCAAAACCAGTCAATAGAAATTATAAATTACATATAAAGTATAGTCTCCCAAAAAAATTGAACAAGGAAAAAAACTGTCATCAAAGTGCAACAATGGACAAAACAAGAGCTACTAGAAACATGTTACTTTTCACATGATCTTACCTTTCAATAGCAGCATCCCTGTCCTGTCTAGCTTCCTGTAAAATATTATCAGCACTCAGACTTCTAGTTGTATCCTGTAATCTGTCTCTCTCAGCTTGTAATCTTGATAATTCTTCATGTTGTAATGTCAGCTAGAAAATATAATCTTTTATTCTAAAAAGTACTGTAACAACTCAATAAATGGTGAAACAAATGTAAGTCTAAGTCACACTGCATCAACTCAAAAGTACCTTAAGTTGTCCTCTTTTGATCATTTCTGTTCATAAGATTGGCGTTGTATTACAGAGTTCAGATATTCTGAAAATTCCATCAAACTGGAAGTTCAAAGTTTCACAATTTTGTTATATTGCTTTTGAAACAAATAAAAAATTGAAAAAAAAATTTTTGTATGTTTTTAATGTAACAAACTAAGTACTAATAGGATTTTTATTTACTGTAGCATATTAACTATTTCCAGTATTGTTCACTTCTCCTGGGCTGATGATTTTCTAATTAATTGTGTACCCAGTACATATCAGTATCAGTATGATAGAATATAGCTGATAGGATGTCCTCTTAAATTGATGCTTCAGCCTATATAATCTAAGCTATTCTCTTTCAATTTCTGTAACAACTCTGTGATATTGTCCAGCTCTTCCTGTATGATAATAGGTAAATTACATGTATTGGAAGAGGCTGCACAAATAAACTGTTGGTAGAAAGTCAAGTCCTTTCCTATAACAAATTTCTTCTCATCTATTACATGGTAGCACACTCAGAATGTTGTAGTTTAAACCTATTTATTTATAGTGGATTAGGAAACAAGTTAAATCCCTCTCCACTTGGCAAGTGTGAGAGCAACCTCTGAAGTGGCATTTTGGCCTACTCTTTTTCAACATCTACAGGGAAGTTTTTTATGCACTTAGGTTGTTGTTTTCCCTTAACATGGAATTTTGTAGTATCACATGTAAAGAGATAGAAATTACAAAACATATTAAATCTTACCTCCAAAATGGAAATCTGTTTACAAGGAAACAACATATGAAAAAAAAATAAATAACATATTTTATCTTTAAAATCAATTATAACCCAAATTGTGACACAACTGTTATTTTTTCAAAATAATAAAGTTCTATAAAAAAAAAAGTACCTTTCAATCCATTTTTGTTGTTTGAGAGAGTAACCATGGGTTTTGTGGTTGTATACGTTTTCAGGTCACTAATCACAGAAAGTTTTAACCTGAGAGAAAATGGTTTGTATTTGGAATTTGAAGTCTTTAGTGTATGCAACATTCATAATCATAACACATTCTGATATGTGTCTACATAAATACACACTAGAACAAAACAACAAAATTTCAGAAGGGGGGATAACTAAAAAAATCCTAATGGCTGTTATTAGAATATACCTCCATTATAATAGAAATAAATACATGTATTCTCCATGGTAATGTATTAATATCCATGGTAACATATAGCTGAAGTTACAACAATGACTGATCATGTTAGTAAATAGTTGTTACCTTTACCTTGTTGTTCAAGTGACTTAACTCCTCTGTCTTTTCCTTGAGTTTTGTATCACTCTCTGATAATTCTGTTTTAACTCTGTCAAGGTCACTCTGTGCTTCAGCTAGATCATGTCTTAGTTCATTAATCTGTGTGTGCAAAGTTAACAAAGTCTCCTCATCATCTGATAAATTGGTCTGAGCTTCACACGAGGAATGCTAGAAATCAAATTTACATGTACAGTACAACCTGCTTTAAAGGAAACCTCTATAACAAATCACTGTCAAAAAGGACATTGTGAAAAAGTCCTCATTATGAAAAAAGCTTGCAAAATTAACCTCTATATAAAATGCACTTTTCTCTGGTCCCTTGTGTGCCCTTTACACACTAGTTTGACTTATTTTTTCATGGCATTGAGCAAAATTACGCTAAAACAACAGTAAGAAATATCTATACTTAGGAATACTGCCGTAATAAGAAGGAATATTTACAATCAGAAAAGTTATCATTGTCACTTTAAAGGAATATCTAAGATGTGTTCAAAATCCACTGAATTTTTCACAATTTTGTCAAGAAACAGAAAAAATGTTCGTTATTTTTCAATATCGGAGTAAGAAACAATCTAGAAAGTTTATTTTGTGTGGCCTAGGTGAAAATATATGATTTTGTTCTCTAAGCAATAACTTCTTACTGGAATAATGCAAAACAAGTTTTACCATCTTTGGTTGGTATAAATTTTAAATATTTACATGGAAAGCCTTGCTTTAGGAGAAACCTAAATGTAGATTCCCAGAAAAGCTTATCTCAATCACTACTGATCACAGACTGTATGCTTTGTCTGCTTGAAAAAAAAGGTAGGTTTTTAAATAGGTTTTCTTAGTTTATCAATTTTTGTAGGTAACTATGGGCAAAAGTGTATAGCTGAAACGGAATATAAAAAAATAATGTACGTCACTTTATTTTTAGAATCTACATGTATACCGGTAATGTATAAAATACAACCAATTTCAACAAAAATTATCACACAAATACATACTTAGAATCAATGAAGATATGTAAAATGAAAATTGTATTTATAACATATTATTTTTATGGAAAATTAGAAGTTTACACGTATGTTTCTTATTATTCTTATTGAAATTATTGAATTTTTTGGTTGTTTTTAAATGCATTTTACAGTATAAAATTTTCTTAAATGTTAGTTCTACTTTTTAAAGGAATTATGAAAAGGAAACATTAAATTTTATCCATTACCGATGCGGTTCTAGATCAATGTAAAGTTTCCTAGTATATCTGACATATAGCCCACTTACTCATTTATGGCAGTAATATTTCGAACAAATATGAATATAACCTATTTACAAAGCTCCAGCTTGAGTGTATCTAAAAGCAATTTACTGGATTTTATCTGAGTCTATTTTTCTCGTGATGTTTTTATGTTAAATAAGTTCTTTACATAAACTGAGAAAAATCTCATATTGTCACTTACATGAGACCTATTTAAGATCATTTCCTGCATGACATTTCTGAGATCGTGTAATAGAAAGGACACACTGCCCTTTCTATAGCCACCATCAAGCTGGTTCCCTGTTCCATCCAAATCTTCATATTTATTTAAAGAACCACAGCATTCCTTATATAAATGTTTTAACTGGGAATAAACATTAAACAGTTCTTCTTTTAACTACAAAAAGCAAAACAGATTTAACATATATCTATATATCAAATTTGTTTTTACCCATTTTCTTATTATAGGTCATATGTATATACATATAAATTACAACAAATTAAACTAATTGTCATTTCCAATTCTTTTACCTAAAAATCCATGATATCTCAAAGTAATGAGTTGGTTCTAAGGTACCATTCTGCACTATATTTATTCCTGATAGCTCAAAATTTCTCTTATCTCAAAGTATTTTTTACCTTTCTATCAACTTTTGAAATCAACATGGATAATATTGACTTTAAGAGGATGCCAAATTAAAATTCTTGGGAAACATGCATTCCAATATAATTTTGACACATTCTGTTAATTTAAGTGAAAAAAAAACATATTTTGGTCCGTATAATATCTCTCCATCACCTTTCTTCAAAGTCCATTACTAATCCTTGCAAACTTACTTCATAATCTGTACAGCAGTTATGTGGAACATTTTGAAAATCAGACAAAAACTGAGAGTCAGTCAAAGTCTGAGGCTCAGAGAACTCTGACATCAAGTCAGACGCTTTTTGGTCATGAGACACACCAACATCATTGTCATCATCATCACATTCAAAATCATCATCTTCCATCATCTCAGCCAAAGACATTGGAAAATCTGACAATAACTGGAAAATAAATGATGTCATCTCTAGGTGCTTGTGCATGCAACGTTACAATTTTGTGCATGTGGTTTGCGTGTGGTTAGAATGATGATAACGTGTAACATGTATGAGATTTGTTGGTCAAGACATATATTAAAACGTCTTAATTCAAATCAAAGCATATTTTGAACTTGAATTAAAAGATTACCAGACCGACTGGTGTCAAATGTTTAAAAATGTTCAAATAAATAATCCCACATTTTCTTCTTTTTTTAATACAAAAGTAAATTATTCAATTATTGACCATAATTTGGTTAGAAAAAATAAAGGAAATGAAATGTTTTTAAAATTAAATGATCATATACATGTATATGGCATATAACGTTTGCAAAACATACATTGTACATTTGAGCTTTAACTTCCCTGTTTGTTAAAAATATTTAAAAATAAGTTTTTCTTAAAATATAGCAAAATAAAACGTTGTTATGGTAATTTTTTGACAAATGTCATGTATCAATTTATTACTTCATAGTACATCTTTTAAATGAGCAAGTGTTTGTGATTTTTATTTCGTACCCAAGACATGAAGTCTTTTGTTTTAAAGAGGCCATAAAAAATTGTGGTGTAATGTTTGTTTAACTGATGTAAATTTTGGTTAATATGCTATAGTTAATTAGGTAAAAAAATAATGAAAAGATCTATTGATTTTAACAAATTTAAAATATTACACAGTTCTGTCATTAATAAAATACATGTAACATAAACAACAATCACATATTTTGTATTTATGACAAAAAAGTTCCATGTAGACTATATTTCTTTGGCTTCCCTTTATAGTACTTATTCATTTACAATCAAAAGCAACATCAAATATTACACTGCTTTTCCTATCTATAACTATAAGTAATTCATTTTGTTAAATTCTGTTTGTATTTTTCCAAACACTATTTTTAGAAATTGTACAATTGAAAATCATGTAACATGCATTGTGCGGTTTGCGTGTAACATCCAAATCGTGTGCGTGTGTGCTCTGGTGCATTGCACATTCAATCATCTGTACAATCATGGTATAATTTCAAACCAATGAGACAAACACAAGTAGACAATGTACATAAAACTTATTTGTATAGATATCAATGCATTTTTCCTTTTGTTGATTTTTTTAAAAACTTTTTTCAAATACATAAAAAACATAAAATATTGTCATGTAGAAATAAATCTGTAATATAGGTTTAATTAACTTAAACCCATATGCACCCAGTAACTAATATTTTCTCAGCCAATTTAATACATTTTAGTAAAAAATAAACTTTGTTCTTACATTTTTGTTGGAATTTATATAAAACCAAGATACGGATGAATCTGACATTTCAGTTCATTTGACCAGTTGAAGGGGAGATAACTCACCTGAGTGGTATAATCTGGAGGTGGAGTTGTTGGAGACATTTGTAACAAAGATTGTGGTTGGTGATTAGATGAGAGTTGTGATAGTTCATTGAATAAGGTTTGAGATTGGTTGTGACCACTGATGGGGGAAGAATGAGATGATGACTTTGATGAAAGATGATGAATCTGAGCTTGGAGTTGTAAATTTGTCTCTTGAAGCTCAGTGAGATCTCTCTCTTGGTTCTGTAGCTGAAAAAAAATGTAAAACAAATTTAATACAGATCAGTTTACTTCTTGTATTTTAGGGTAATGCACACAAAAATAAATGATTAAAAGATTAAAAGAAATAATGGGGAAGATTAATAAAAAAAAACATTCCAATCAGTAAACAGCATCTCTATAACACAATTTATCATGCTCATTTATTTCATCTTTCTCAATTTTTCATAAAAGACATCAAAAAGTAAAAATAAGTTAACTGGCAATAAAATTAGCACAAATTGTACCCATAGGAATCTCAGTGATCTTAAATACATAGTTTCTGCCAAAATGAAAGAGAAAATATCAATATAATTTCTTTATATTTTTATACTATTGTCTTTACAGGACACAAAGACAAAGTAAAGATATAATGTTTATAGTGGCATAAGAATGATGATAAATGTCTAGTACCTTAAGCTTAAGCTGACATGAGTTGATTTTAACTTCAAACATTAAACTCAATCTGCAACAGTAAAATTTATGATTGTCATCTGTAAACCTTAAAATACAATACAGTTATCTTTAAACTACAACATGTTTATGTAACTTACCTTTTGTTCTGATTCTCTTTTAGATCTCTCTAACATTAAAATTCTTTCCTGGGCTTCATCGTAACTAGATGCCAAACCGTCTCTTTCTTCTGTAACCATAGCAATCCTTTTCTCCAACTCAAATTTTCTTTTATTCAGTAAATTTATCTAAAATAGGAAAGTCCATTTTCAAGACAGGTTAAAAACATTTTTATAAAATCTATTCTAGTTACAACTAGGAAATAATAGTATGATTTTAAATAGCTTATGCTTGACTGTTCTATGTGACAGTCATGTGTCTCCTGTTCCTATCAATCACTGCTTAAGAAGGAGATGTAGATGTAAATTTGATCGCAATAAAGTTCTAACAATGTAAGGTTCACAATATGGCTTTAGTTAATGAAGATTCCCTGAAAGTTGTAGATGGGAGAAAGTGTCATATTGATGCTGACAATGAAACAATATGATGTACAGTGATCTCCCAAGGTATGCTATTTATTTCTTTGAAAGATGAAAACATTGTATTTTTCTACTACTGATACAAGTAATGTATACATTGTACATTCTGTATCACATTGCATTGTTCATTATAATATTTATCATCTCATGACAGCTAAATTTTCAAACTTTGAATAATGGGAGACTGGCTAAGCATTTTCAAATTTTAAATACAATTATCAAGAAATTTCTCCATTAAATGTGCTATTAAACAACAAAATCAGGGGAAATAACTCATGAAATCAATATTTTAAAGCAAAGTTAAAATAAATAAAATATTTTTTGCTATTTAGCATCATCAGTAATCAAAATTTCTAATACAAATAAACTGCCAATGTATAAGACACTTATAACTACAAAATAATATATTGTAATTTAACTGTAGCATGTCTTTTGTTAATTTTTTTGTTTTAATCATTGTTTCATAAATTCAACTTTTCTTTCTAGGTGCATACATAGTCTTAACTCCTAAAAATTTTGATTGATTTCAGAATCAAAACAGAAGCATTAAAAATGGTCTGTAAGTCAGGCATAGGCAAAGATAAATTACAGAATTTTTCTGCTTTTTGGTTTGAATTATGTCCCCTTTTTGGAAACTGTAGATGTGTTAAATACATTATTGATGAATTGTTGAATGAAATAAATGAAGGAAAAAAGGTGGTATTAATCGTATAAATAAATGTTATTACAGATTTAAATGTCTGCCTGTCGATCAAAACTGGCTTTCATCTGATATTTCCAGGTTAATAATTATTCCATTACAATTCCATGTTTGGTTTTGAATTAGAGATATGTTATTAGCTAATCAATAATGAAATGATTACAAAATACTTTGATCAAAACTGTAAACTCATTACGGATAATAAGTTCCTGTGACAGAATGGTACCTAACGATTTAAATAAAAGTTTTGCAAAATATGACTGAAATATAGAATGTACACAAAGGAGTTTGCTGAACATACATGTATTTATTCGTGGATTAGAAAGGATATGGTCCATAAATTTTTAACACAAAATGGCCACATGACATTTTAACAAGGAAAAGAATGACACTTTTAAGGATTGTCTGTAATTTTTTTTCAGTCTATGAAGAAATAACCTCAATCAAGTTGTGCACACTAAATAATCTGTGTAGCATGTTATTTGAAAGTGTGCACCATGTGCATTGAGGTTATTTCGAATAGACTGAAAATAAAATTACTGTCAATCCTTATAATTTAATTCCAACGATTGTTTTGACGTCTAAAATGTCAGGATTCTCTTTAATGACATCATAGTAGAAAAGAAAATTTAGTCTATGATATAATAGACGAAAAATAATTGATCAATCAAATGATGTGTTACATCCAATATTAAATTATTTACTGATGTTCTTTATCTTTCATAGTAAATTAAGTTGCAATGTCACATCTCATTAAAAGTTTAAGGTTGTTCCAAGCATCATATATGGTTTATACAGTAAATTTTTTGCCATACATTAATCATGTCAGTCCAGTGCAATATAAGCTTTATATATTCTGGATGGATGAATAGATGTTTGTATGGACAGACAAAATGAAACAGTAAAGATTGAGATTTTAGAAATTATTAGAGAATTATATGAAATTATTTGATGTGTAAGACCGAACTTTTGAAGCAATAAAAAAATAAAATAAAAAGACATCAAAAAGGTGTTACAGGGTAATGATATTCTAGAAATTTGAGTTGAATCAATTATGATTTATTTCCCTTTTAAAAAAAATTAGATGTAAGAAGGAAGATGTCTACGTAGATAAATGTTCAAACACTTTAATTGCTGTTCTTTGTCTAGTGAGGCTTTCAACACAAGGAACAATCTTGCACCGAACTGCAAGTTCAAGATTTCCCCCATCATGGTCAACTGAAGTATTTTCATTTGATATGCAGTTTTTTAAGTGTTTTGGTTTATTTCCCTGGTTTTCTCTTTCATTATCTGGCAATTAAAAAAAGTAACATTTTCACTAAGAGGAACTGAAATTATACAGATAAAAATAAAAACACGAGTTATCTCCCCTAGTAAAATCTTAAATGTTATTCATATACATATACTGACATACAAGTTTGCCATTTAAAAAAAAGATATAAAGAATTAATCCAATTACTAATATTTTTTTAAAGTTTCATAAGAGTAATGGATTTTATGAACTTGTACCTTGATATATCCATTAAAAACACTTTTCAGATTATCAACTTTAATACGTTGGAATAAATTGGAACATATATACACTATGGATTCTTTTTTTTGTGGATAACAATTCCACATGAAATAGATTAAAAAATTCCAATTTTTATGGTTTAATGAAAATCATAATTTGGAAGACATCAAAATTTGTAAGGCCACACCAAATTGACCTTTAGTTCTTTGGATTTCACCACCCTGATTTTTGGAGGTTGTAAAATTTAAGGAAAAATTTTTTCTTTGCTTCATTTTGCAAAAATGCTGAAATTCTTAATTTTTCAAGAAAATAAAATAAAAAATTGTTTGCCCGCTCGAAACATTTGTAAAAGTTTTTTGCAATATTTTAGTTTTAAAAATGTGTGCCACATGTGAATTTGATCTTCACCTGAAAAATAAAAGTAGATCTCAAGAAAAACAAAATTAAAAATTAAAATTTCGCTTGCTCGCACTTATTTTTGACATCAATTTGGTTTGGCCTTATGTTGTATTTTTTTTTTATAAAAACAACATGAAATATACATGTATATCTATTTCTAAAAGTCCTTCAAATCCCATGAAATTTGGAATCCCATTAAATAATTAATACAGTGAATTCACTGTGTATAATTTAAAGGAAAAAGCATTCTGGACTATGAAGGAAGAGGGTTGTATCTAAGTTTAAAAATATAATAATATAGCTACCTCCTCTTGTAAAACTTCCAGCTGACTTATATGAAAATGCATGGAAGACTTTCGACATATCACTTGCTCCCTTAAATTCTGCATATCGCTAACCAGACCATCTTCCCTTAGAGCTGATTGTCGTATGTCTTCTTTTAACCTCTCATTTTGTAGAGTTAAGTCCCTTATTTTTTCAGTGGCAGCTTTATCTCCGTGATCACTATGATGCTGTTGTGTTTGAAGTTCATGACGCAATTGTGAAATGTCATATTGTAATTCTTTAATGGTATTTTCATATTCTGCCTCTGTTTTCTCTAGTTTTAGATGAAGTTCATACTTTTCCTGTGTCAGTACCTAGAATAAAAAGGGTTAGCCCCGTTTACAATTATGCAATCATGTCACTTCCACAGGTAATGGACACATTTGCAAGAAAATATGTTAAGTACTTTAGTTACAGCAATATATTGCAATGTGCTTCTCTCTCTGCTTATATTTATATTTATTCAATAAATGCACAATTATACCTGTAAGGGTTGATGGCATACATGTCAAATAATCATAAACTAAACAAACAATAAACATTAATTGATGTACTATAAACTATGCAGTAGCAGGTTCCACTCTCCTCAGTATTAAAGACTTTCTAATGAATGGAGCTGTAAGTTGCAGAATTTGATATGAAGAAAGAAGTGTTTCTGTTTTATTTGTTGTTTTGGTCAGAAACAAACAAAACTGCACACCACAATAATAAGGCTGTGATTGCCTGTCATGGACATAAAATAAAGACACAACCATAAGACCACTCTGTAAAGGTCTGGTCCCAATTTTTACAACCAAAACAGAACCAAGGACTATTCTAACAAGTTTTATCTGAATAAGCCAAACCGTTTCAGAATTTTTTAATCTATTTTTTCTTTTTTTTTTCACTTGTCTATTAAAGTAACATTGTTCATACTAATTTCTGAATACAATTTTACCAAAGTTTGTCCATCACAGATTTTCAATTTGGGGGATTTTTAAAAAAAAAATTGTCATGGCTTTATTGATCAGAGGTATAGATACCAAAACTCAAATTTGAGAAGGGACCACCAAGGCACATTCAATAAATTTTACTTTTATATTTGTTCTCAACTTTATATTATTTTTGGGGATTTTTATTTATTTATTATTGTTAATTCTTCTTTTTTATTTAATTACAACACCCTTATTTGTTAAGGTCCAAATCATGTCATTCTTTTGAAAAGGGATTATCCAAGGATCACTTAACCAACCCTTGATTCTTATTGGCCCAGTAGTTTAATAGAAAAGGAAAGAACATTTTTAATGGAAAGTTAAGGATGGTAGATTGCTGAAAGACAATGTGATGGCAATAGTTCATTTAATCTTTTGAGCTGATGAGATTGTTGTCTTTTTTCCTCCTCTCTAAGTAAGGTGGGTGGTGGGGGGGGGGTAAAAGGCTGCGAAACCTTTTCTTTAACATTTCAAATATTCATCCCTAAAATTTGGTCAATTATTTAAGAATCTTAGTTAGTTTTCAAAATCTCAACTCAACCATGGAAATGTTCATATAAATGAACAGATTCTACCATGTTTTATTTAAATTATTAGTACCAAGTAAATAATACAATCCTATTCAAATAACAGGCGGAAACAAAATTAAATTATTACCTCTATTTTATGAGAAAATTCATCTGCTATTTGATCATTTCTTCTCTCCAGTTCGTCATTCCTTTCTAACAAAGCCTTTCCAAGTTCTGCAGCCAAGACCAGGTCCCTTTCCTTCTGAGCTAACTGAGCGTATACGTCGTCATCACCTTCCACCAGGGATGGAATAATCCCCTCCTCCGAATGTCTTCTTTCCCCCATGACTTCAGCCAGTTGATAATAGTTGTCAATGTCTATTTTGGATGAGGATATTTCATCCTCATAATGACAATCACACATGGCTGAAATCTACATGTTGCAATACACATCGTCATCTACAATGGAAAACATGATGTCACCTTAAACTTATCATAATTAAGTCAAAATTAATAATTAATATAGGATCAAAGGGTCAGCATCGGCTTCTGTTAACCAATAAAAAGATAAATGAGATGATCCAATAAACGATGTCTTACCTTGGTGGCTTTGTTTACTCTCAGCAGGTTAATGACGTGTAGGATTTTTCTGTTATTGATCTGAAAACTACTTTTTTATACACCTTGATTAGAAGACATCACCTGTCGACTTGGCATGGGAGATAACTCTACTTTCCTGAAATCACTTGTTCAACGATCTTAAATGCCTGGAAGTGTTTTATTAATTACTAGGATTTTATAACGAGTGATTTGTTTTGAGCGAATAAATTTATCGTATATTAATAGCTGACATCTCCGAATTTGTAAACCTTATAGTGACATTTAAGTGTCGGCGAGTGACACATTCATCTCCAAACTGTGAGATCTTGCTTAATTAATCTGTGACTGAACATTGATCACAGTTTTAATACTTTTGTATTTCAAATATGCAACATAAGCAATCGCAAATCTGAAAAATTTGGACCAAATTAAAGGCATATATATTACGATGCAATTGAATAAAAAAATTAAATTAAGTTAGTTGAGACAGAGACATATAAGTCACTGATTGAGAGTATGATTTCACAGTCACAATTATTTATATTTAAAATCAAGTCATAATACTTAAAATCAGGGACACGTTTTATTAAACTATATGTACATGACACTTTATTGAACCAAGCAAGGTTAGAAAAGACTTCCTTTTGAACCCCCCGTAATGACGAAATAAGTAAAGATATATGTGGAGGGGGTTCAAATTGAAGTCTTACCCAAGGTTATAACATGTACAAACAGATATAAATATTTACAACATAAAACAGAAAACTCAAAGCACATACAATGACAGGTTTGAAAGAATTATGTAATGTGTCTAAACACAAGTTTAAAATTATATTCCAGTTTTATGAAGAAAATTGGAACAAAAACAGTTGGAAAGTCATTCGGGGGGGGATTATGCAGCTATAGCAAATTTAAAACAGTTTTTGGACTTGAGTAATATCTCATGTTCATTAAATCTTTTAAGCAGACGAGAAATTTTATTAGATTACGTATCTCATGCCATAGGTTACAAATAGAAAGAGGTTGTTATCAGGGTGCTCCCCGACAAAATAGACAGTGCTTCAGGGATTGGTGATGAGAAACATTTCTTACCTTTATGTACAACTCCTCCTTCTGAGAGAGCTAAAATGAAGGACATGATTAATAATACGTGTCCAAATTTTAACAGTGAGATTAAACCAGGAACAACAATTAATCTGGCTTTTGAATAATGCAATTGTGGAAATTTTAGTTTCTATTTCTAAATTGACTATTGAGAGTAAAATATAATGTTTTACTGTCACTGTCTGGCTTTTGTACAATTGGTACGAGGTGG
The DNA here is from genome assembly GCA_028015205.1 of Mytilisepta virgata. Lineage (NCBI taxonomy): Eukaryota > Metazoa > Mollusca > Bivalvia > Mytilida > Mytilidae > Mytilisepta > Mytilisepta virgata. The sequence continues at coordinate 38,141,613 of CM051520.1, forward strand.
CATTATATCTTGATATACTCTAAAAACAATTAAGAACATATCTCAGGCATCGTCCCTTGATACCACTTGTAGATTAGTAACACAATTGACATTGAATTCCGACTTTAAGTAAACTGTTAATGTTTAGCGGGAAAAATAGAAAACTGATGGGTATGGTATATCTCAGTTTGGAGTAGGAACGATGTGCGCTTGAGTAATGGTTTTGTGTATAATAATTATACTATGTTTGCCATCATAAGAATAGTGACTTATAATATATCTTATGTGTTGTACATGTATGGTTTTTTTATAATGATGATTGTTTGTATTGTCAAATATGCTAATATGGGCCATTTAATTGGAAATAAAACCATCTTCTTCTTTTATACATGTAATAGCAAAAAAAAAGTTTCGGTTTTTTATTCTCGAGTGTATTGTATATGCATCTTTGAACAAAGGAATCGCCTCCTAAATAAAACTAGGTGATAAATAGGTAAAATAATGGGAAATGACACTGCTAATCCAATAAAGTTTAAATTAAAATATATTTAAAGATTTTAAAAGATTAATCTCCCTTGCACTGTTAAACGCTAGTTAACGATTTAAATGAAGTTTCTGGTATTTGAATATAGATGGAAACATACAACAATAAATGACAAGCTTCCTCGATCAGTATTTGAGGCGCATTTGCTTTATTTGCTGATTCAATTTGCCGGCATTTTTTTTATATGAAACTAGTGTGTTTGTATTTGTTTTATAAAACAACTTCTCAGGCGAACTAAAATTATTATATATAGAAGTAGAAGTTTTTTAATCAGTCCGTGGTTTTACAACATATCAATAATTTGAAATTTAACATTTCAGGCAAGAAACACTAGTGCAATATAACCTAAAATTGCTATTTTTGACACAGATGTATCCTAGTCCGAGATTGCTCTGACGTCTGACGGCCTTTTTTGTGATACACTGGGGCCCACGACAGAGCAATCTCGGACTAATGTATCCATGCTAGAAGCTAGATATATATACACATATACGCTATTAATGCACTTCCAAACTTTTTTCAGCGAAAAACTTTAATTTGACATTTACTTGTAATCAGATTTCATTCTCAAATTATAGGGATTCAGAATAAAATTACAATGATTTTCCCTTTTCCAAAAAGAGCTTAAAAAAAAAAAAACAGTTGCTACACACAACAAGGATCTTGGTTTAAATAAAAAAAATAAGTAATACATGTCAAACCTGCCTTAAACGGCACCTCTATAAAGCAAACCACTGTTTATAAAGGGCACAGTAAAAAAGTCCAATTCATGAACAAAGCATGTAAAATTAACCTCTGTATAGAGGGCACCTGCTCATTAAGGGCACTTTTTATGTGGTCCTTTCGATGCCCTTTATAGACAGGTTTGACTGTACATGCATTTAAATTTTAATTGTAAATATAATGCAGAATCCTCGGTTTTGTATGTTTAATTTTTTTCGACAGAAAGATAAACCAATAGATTAGAAAGCCTCAGAAAGATTTGTTACTGGTATGTAACCATTTTAAAAGAAGGATCCAAAAAGATTTGTAACTGGTATATATAGCCAGTTTATAAGAAAGGCCTAAACATATTTGTAACAGGTAGTTGTAACCATATCATAAGAAATCTTCAGGAAAAAGATTGCATGCTAAAATATATTTTTTATCTTTTTCAGATTATGACATGTCTTGTGCATAATCTGCCACAATGATTTAATTTGTTAATACATGCATGTACATTGTCACCATTTTGTAAGCGGTTACAAAACAAGTATATTAAAATTGCCATGTATGGAAAACAATCGAGAGAGATGTTAAATATTATTTATAGTGTAACTTTAGGTGTTTTTGTCAGTTAATGAAAAGGTCTAATTACCCGGACAAGGCTCACACACAGGAAATACCCCCCGCCCAGCAGAGATTGATAAAATTGATAAAAACAAGATGTCAAAGGTAATTCATGTAATTAGTTATCTCACCATAATTCCAATACGGTTGTATTGCTGATTCTGATTGGTCGACAACGTGACGTCTGGGATATTTTATCTTCCGATAAATGACTTCCAGTGTATGAATATGTGACCCTATAAAAGAGTGCCGTATTTAATAGCTCATTTCTTTCTTATTTTTCCGAAAAGTGTAATTATTATGGAATTATGAAATAAAAGAGTTGTTTTCCGCAATTTCTCGGTATATAAACTCGACATATTAAGTAAAAGTTGCGTAGGGTATAATGTCCGTTCTATTCTTGTTCGCGCAACTCCTCTGAACCACAAAGAATCTCAGGAAAGTTCGTAGTTAATAAGGACATACTATGTAGATGTGCATATCGACAGTAGACTTCGATTCCATTTTTTTCTAAGAGTTGTGCCCCTTTGAACTTAGAATTTTGACTATTTAAATATACAACAACCGCCTCGGTGGTCTCGTGCTCGCTCCGAGTGCGAAGGTCGCGGGTCCGATCCCCGGTCAGGTCAAATCAAAGACATTAAAATTGGTATTTACTGCTTCTCCACCAAGCACGCGGCATCTAGGAGTAAGAGCAAAGATCAACTGGTCGGCTCGGAGTCAGTATAACGTTTCCTGCAGTGGGGTTATATATCTTCCTGTGGACAGTTACCTCGTGGTCTAGCACATAAAAAATCCGGCCGTCAGCGTGTCGTTCTAGTACAAAGCAGGGATCGTATTCATAATCATATTAACATTTACTCGTCCTCATATGCACCTGGTTACCACTGGGCAATAATTCATCTATCCATAATACACTACTGCAACAGTTTGTGAGCGCAACTCCTCTGAAACTACAAAACAGAATTTCATGAAACTTTATAGTTAATAAGGACATACTATGTAGATGTGCATATCGACAGGAAATTATGATTCAATGTTTTTTTTTCTAGGAGTCATGCCCCTTTGAACTTAAAATTTTGGCTTAAATATACTACTGCAACACCTTGTCAGCGCAACTCCTCTGAAACACACGACAGCATTTCATGAAACTTTATACATAATGAGGACATACTATGTAGATGTGCATATCCACAAGAAGTTGTTATCAGTTTACTTTTGTGGGAGTTATGAGTCTTTGAACTTAGGAATCTAGAGAGATTTTGTTTGCCCAGTGACAATGTGGGGGCGTGGAGTATGTGAGCACATAGGTTCTTTTATTCAGTTTGTGAGTGAACTAGTGTCCTTTTTACACCGATAATTAGCTTCATAAACAACCTTTATTACTAGAATAACAATGAAAATTAGGTGATGGCTATTGATGATGAATATCGTCTCTTCTTGAATTGTATACAAAACTCCTTTGGTATTTTTCAAACAGTTAAAAATTCAATACTTCTGTGAAAATGACACTATTGACGGAAATTGTGCCCATCTTACCCTTCGGGACGGGGCGAACATTCCAAATTGCCGATTCCCACGTTTCCGACCTTTTCTGATCTTGTTTCTTCAAGCCGATTCCCTGTATACCGAACTCATATTGCCGACATTTACCCAGAAGACGACAGTGACAAGTGATGCATGTAAATCTAAATATCGAAGTCGTAATAATAATGTAAAATTTGGATTTTCTCATAATTTCCGGATGAAAATGGTTAATTGGTAAGATGTTTAATGTATAAAGCAATAGTTCTATTTAAAAAATAGTTGTAATATAATGGTGTTAGTCAAGTGTACCTTGGCTTGATTTCTCCGTTTAAACATTGCTTCAACAACTTAATAAACCGTTTATTCCGCCCATGTGTTATTGCATAGATTCTGCTTGTTTTTCCAAGTTCAACAGTGAAATAAGTCCTTTTATAAGCAAAACACAAACTAGGGATTTAATATTCAGTTTGGACGTGAACGAAATTACCATGATGCGAAACAGAAAGCAAGCTTTTGGGTGTTACAATTGAGTATCAACTGAAATTTGATACTCATACATCAGCTATTGGTATAAAGGCATCAAGGCAGTTGAATATTTGTATTAAAACGTATTGGGTAGGTTAACCGTCCTTTTATTACTCTTTCATAATGTCTAATTTTAATTATTGTCCGGTTGTTTGACATTTTTGTGGAAAATAATACCCAAATAATGGACAAAATACAGGAACGCGCTTTGCGCTTTATCTATGAAAATTATGATTGTACCTACGATGTTTTAAATTCCGCGAAAATATTCTCGGATGGACAGATTTATCTCCCCTGTCGCTCAGCTGAGAACAAACGATTACACCTGCGCATTATCAACTTCCAGAAGCTGAGTCCGTTGTAGGTTGGGGAAATATCTTCTCCGATGGCTAGTGAACAGTCTGCTCTGCTTTTACAGAGGCAGCTACGTGGTGAGAATAAAACAATTTAAACGATTTTTTGCTTGGAAGTAGAAGGAATATAATCAGAACGTTCTCCGTCATTGGGTGAACAAAAGATGAACGTCTGCGCAGATGAATCATACAAAAAGATATAAATTTATAAAACTGTTTTGTAGAAAAGTCTGCACTCAAGCAAGGATGGGTTCATTATTGGTGAAAAGCGCAGTCAGAGAAAATTGTGCTACCGGGGGAAATATTGGAAAAGGACAAAGTTTTATTGCTGTTAGAATTTATCATGCTGCCGCTCCCCCTTTTCTTGTTTTCCACAATGACAGACAAAACATCCAAAACATCCAATATCTGAGCACTTGGGAATGATGCCAAGAAAACGAGTTGATTTTCGCATTTTTTTCTCAAATTGACATTTCTGATTAATCCATATAGAATCCATGCTAGAATTAGAAGGCTAACTTTTATAAAATAAAAAAAAATGCATACATATCTCTCTATTTAGGCCACACAACATATACGATGCAGTCCGGTAAATCCGCCCATTGAAATCTTTAAATTTGCCATTATTGGTATTATCATATCACCTAAATAAATTTTATATAGATCGCTATGAATATGTTGTTGTTTTAACAAAAAACAAACAAAAATAGCACGCAGTTAAACAAAACATGTGGCTTACCTCCGTTTACATTCTGTTTTCTCATGTCCGGTAAACCCGCCCATGCTTATGGATCCGATGATGGAACGTCGATTTATCAAATATTTGGTAGGTGGCTAGAACAGATGATATATATTGTATCATGATTCTTGAGTAGAAACGTTCAAAATATTGAAAACAATTCACATTAAACGAAAATTCAATTAACAGATGGTATAAAAGTCAATAATAACAGTTAAGAACAGGAAAGGGAATGGAATTAATCCTCAGATACATGTATTCACTTCTCACAAATGTATTCATCATCATCTATTGGTATAAAGATAGTACAAAATTTCTGGTGCACCCATCCAGAACATCTGACACATTATTACCAGTCAATAAATTTAATAAAAATATTTAGGTCCAACTTTGCCACCTACCACAAACAACACAGACAGCAACATCAATTTCAGCAATGCCCGGAGTTTCTTCAATGGGTTGAGCTGCTTTCTGCATTAGCCGCTTTCCTTTTTAGCTCACCTGGCCTAAAAGGCAATGTGAGCTTTTCTCATCACTTGGCGTCCGTCGTCGTCTGTCGTCGTTAACAATTTTTCAAACATCTTCTCCTCTGAAACTACTGAATGGATTTGGATAAAACTTAGCATGATTGTTCCTTAGGGTATCCTGCACAAAGTTTATGCTTCAATTTTTGATCCGTCGAAAAACATGGCCACTGTTACTAAAAATATAACATAGGTGTCAAACAACAGTTTTTCGCAAATATCTCATAAATCATTAGGTTACGACAAATTCTGCAGGTTGAAAGAGTTCAGCTACCTGTGTGCTGATTTTCGTGAAAACCTGTCAACTGATGTTAGAGTTATTGCCCTTTTTTGACATTTTTGGCTTTTTTTATGTTATTATTTCAAAAATCTTCTCCTCTGAAACTACTGAATGGATTTGGATAAAACTTAGCATGATTGTTCCTTAGGGTATCCTGCACAAACTTTATGCTTCGATTTTTGATCCAGCGAAAAACATGGCCATTGTTACTAAAAATAGAACATAGGGGTCAAACAACAGTTTTTTGCAAATATCTTAAAAATCGTTATGTTATTATTTAAAAAATCTTCTTCTCTGAAACTACTATTCAAAATGAAACTTGGTAAGATTGTTCCTTAGGGTATCCTGCAAAAAGTGAATGCTTGGATTTTTGATTGGTCGAAAAACATGTCCGCCCTTACTAAAAATAGAACATAGGGGTCAAAATGCTGTTTTTTGCTATTTTTTCCTGAATTATAGAAATAAAATGAAGATGAAAGCTACTTTCAAGGCAAACATGGTATCCCGAGTTGAATGGTGATGATGAAAGTTTGAAAATGGCTGCAATTTTCCCGCCATTTTTTACACTTGCTCGGATTTCAACAATATTTGTTTTTTAAAGTAAACATGGTATCCTTAGTGAATGGTGATGATGAGAATGTTGTATAACAATGATTAAACTTCATAATATGCGAGCTTTTAATTGCCATCACTTGGAGTCTGTCATCATCGTTGTTAACAAATTTTCAAACATCTTCTCCTCTGAAACTCAACTTTTTTAACGTACATTCCTGCATGATTTTGACCATGGTAGGCCTATTGTACTATTGTTAAAGTTTAATTAAAATCATGTGCTGCCTCAAAATACTGACAAATATAATTAAAAAAAAAAAATTTGAACATATGCAGTGGTGCTCCAAACTTAAAAGAAAATTTTTGTTACAGATATGAGCAAAAATCTTTACACTTTTTGACACAACTTATTTATTATTGCCATTTTGTTTTTTAATATTTATTTATCTATAATCTTAACTATTATTTTTTTCTCAAACATACTCCTAAAATCCTCCCATTGACCTTGTTTTAACTCCTTAATAATCAGTATTGATAAAATTCCATTTGTGCATGGATAAGTCAAATTCTGCTAAATTTATATATGAGGTCTACATATTGTTGCCGGTTGGTAAAAAACACTGTGGCCAATGAAAAATCACGAGAATTCCATTTGCCGCCATTTTCTAGCTTACTTTTTGTAATTTCTTTCCCAATCTCCTCGAAACCAAAAATGGTGGCTCGAGATTTTTATTAAAATTACAGTCTTCGGATGCAGCTGAATAGATCTACATGCGTGCCAGGGACACATGAGTTTGAAAGATGACGTGTCCAGGATGCATGTACGCGCCTTTGTGAGAACCTTGTGTAAGGAGGCTTGTTAGAATTTTTTTTTTTATCTGGAAGCTTTGCAGGCTTTGGTGTCATTCTCCTTTTCCTTTTGTGACAAAAAGGTGTATTCTGTGATGGCTGCACCATAAGGTGGGATAAATCTTTTCCATGGCTTTCTATTAGAGCTTTTTCAGTTATAATTTGTTTCATTGTCTTAAAAGTATCTGCCTTCTCTTGGAACAATATTTTTACTGTTCTATGTTCTCTTCTTTCCCTTCTCAGTTTTACTTTCTTATCTGATGATTTGTTAATTGATGGAGGTTCTGTATTAACAGCTGCAGGGTCTTAAGGGAAAACTTAAGGGATCTTAAGGGAAAGACTCTGAAGCCAGACATGATGGTAGATACTGTCAGAGAAGATTTATAAGCAGTTGAAATCATACGAGGAAGCAATTTTCTTGTGATAACATTGTTTGGATGTTCATGAAGATATTTGTGAAATTCTACATCAAGGCTACTTTTAAACGGACTAATATAAAGACGGAAACATCAAGTGGCTAAGACAGTGGCTAGAGTGTGGTGTAGAACAAATAAATGAACATCTTTTTCTTTAGCAGCTTGAATGATATCACTGGTTATATGTGTAGAATGCCCATTATACAGAAGTATACAAGGTCTAGTGGTAACATGACCATGATGACGGAGGAAGAGTTCCTTCAAGAAATAGTATTGAATCTGTGAATGAAGTTTTGTCTTCTATGCCTGGAAGACCACCTGAAGTAAAATCTTTTGAAAGTCTCTCTCCTTTAAAAATGATAAAAGGTGGCCTGGAATGGTTTCACCCAAAGCACTGACAGCCGTAATGATTGTCGTTGTAGCAGAATGACCATGTGTTACAGAATGAGGATTACTTCCTCCAACTGACAAAACTTTAGGTGGATTGTGGTAAGGGATATTCCAGACTCATCTACATTCCATATATGGGCAGGTGTATTTGTCATGTCATATTTCTCTAAGATGGTTTTTAATTCGGCTCCTCAGTGATTGCATCATCCCTTGCCTTCTCTCTCTTCTTTGGTTTCACCATGGTGAGCTCTGGAAGCTTTTTCAAAAAGCTGTAAAACAGGTGTTTAGTTGGTTGTGTGTCTATTCCAAGGGCTTCACACATACATGTATTAGCTGCTAGATCCATCACCTGCCAACGAGAAAACCCATAACCAAGATTTGTCATCTGCATGCAATAAGTTGCCAGCTCTTCCTCTTGGGCTTTGGAAAATATGGCGGGAGCACCTTGTTTGACATCTAGACCTTTTGGGTTAGCCAGGCGATCTCTCAATGTTGTCCTGGCAATACCATGCTCTGCTGCTTTCCTCACTCCCATACCTTTCTTGACATCTTGGTAGGCTTCTCTTAGTCTCTAATTTGTTTGATTTTTCCATCTTGCGTGAACAATACTATAGAAAAGAAAATTTATGTAAAATGTAGCATAAATATGTTGTCTATACATATAAATACATTTTTTTTAGGACAAAACTATACCATTTTCTTTTATTCTATTTCTTCGTAATTGTAATTTACCATATTAATGTTAATTTGGCTTTCCATAGTTTTTTAATTTCAAATCGAATAGTTCCCCTTTGTATACAAATGACGTAATGTTTTGTACTTTTAAGATTTAAAACTTAAAAGCAATGGATAATGTTCATACATGTATTATTGATCAATTTCCAGATTTTAATCAGTCCCGTTCTGATGTCTTTTACTGTGCGAGGTACAAATAAAAACTTTGATAAAATGAACAAATGATATTTTAAATTAAATTTTTGTACATTAAACTGCTAAATACACTATTGCTATAGTTTGATTATTGTAAGAGATAGGTTTAAATTGTCAGCTTATCTATATTAATGATGTTTACAATGATCGATTTTAATCGAAAATCAGTCAATTTTTAGCTCACCTGGCCCAAAGAGGTACCGGTGAGCTTTTGGCATCCGTCCATCCGTCTGTAAACTTTTACATTTTGATCTTCTCCTCTGAGACCCCTAGGCCAAATGAAACTGAAACTTGGTGAAGCATCTATGGAAGGACCTTTATAAAGTTTGCATATTTCGTCCTGGTCGGACAACTAATATGGCCGCCATGATGAATTCTTATTTCTGATCGGTCAAAATTTCAAAAATCTTCTCCTCTGAAACCCCTAGGCCAAATGAACTGAAACTTGGTGTGAAGCATCTATGGCAGGACCTTTATAAATTTTATATATTTCGTTCCGGTCGGACAACTAATATGGCCGCCATGATGAATTCTTATTTCTGATTGGTCAAATTTCAAAAATAAAATTTTCTGAAACCACAAAGCCAAATGAGCTGTAACATGGTATGAAGCATCTGTGGAAGGACCTTTATAAAGTTTGCATATTTTGTCCTGGTCGGACAGCTAATATGGCAGCTGTGATGAATTCTTATTTTTGATTGGTCAAAATTTTAAAAATCCCCTCCTGAAACCATATAGCCAAATTTACTGATAATTGGTTATGAAACATCTTTGGAAGGTCCATTACAATTTTCACTTGAAATAAAATGGATTGATTGTGGGACTGTCAGGTGAGCGATACAGGCTCAGTTCTCTTGAGCCTCTTGTTTCATTTCCAGCAACAATCGATTTTCCAAATACTAACGTGAAACTTATGAATCCACCTGTTAAATTTCGATCTAAAGTATGGAAATACTTTGGATTTAAAATTTTAGATACATATATTGGGTATTTGTCCTGATAACTACATAATACATACAGTGTATCCTATCGTGAAGGAAATATACGATGCATATCGTTTCATGAAAGAAGTGTATCGTTACACCCCTACCTGCAAGTTAACTTTCCCCAACATAATTCCGAAAGTATTGGAATAAGTACGATTGAATTTATAAATAATAAATACGACATTGTGTATCAGCTAATGCTGACAACCGTCATTTTATTTTAACCAAAAAACGGCCATACTACTTGCAGATCCTGTATTTCCAAGTAAGGACAGTTTAGTGTGTAAATGGGGGGTGGGGGGTGGGCACAGCATTAAATAGTCTTAATTACCTTATAAACCTTATAATCGAGTAATTAACACCTTGGCTTTATTTTTTTACTCGGACAATTATATACAATAAACTTGTCAAAGCACAGTAAGATAACTTAATGTTACAGAAATGAGGCTCCATAAAGGGTTTCATCTATAAAATTCTAGAGGGCATTGAAAGCATTTCCAGGGCACATTCAAAAGAGTAGAGGGCAGCACCATGTGTAAAATGCCTACGTAGACTACTATCAAGGGCACAAACTTAGTTTTACTTTATAGACCATAAGTGGATGTACACAACCAGTAGAAGCTGCACACCACTAAATGTGCAAAGCATAAAGTTGAATTATACATATTAGGATGCATACAAGCAGGGCCTTCAAGATATGGTTTCCATATAAAAGGTATCTACTTGTAATTAAAAGTTTTTTAGTGTACATGTACACAGAGAAATTTAATTTGGTTACTTCTGAAATAACCTGACATTTTTTATCATTTAAAACAACAGATGAAATTTAAAATGTAAAAAAAAAAATCCCTATTCCTCATCGTGCCAAAAAATTCTATTTGGAAAAGCTCAGAAGTATCCCTGGAAGCATTTTGCTTTGTATGTTTACAGTGAGGGAAACAAATTTTTACTTTAGTAATTTACCATGGTTTATGTTAACTTATGTATTTTAGATATGATAAAGAATCCTATGCCAGGGTTCTCGGCAGGATTAGTGGATGATGAGGACATATATAAATGGGAAGTAGTTATTTATGGTCCTCCAGATACACCGCTGTAAGTTTTATATAAGATTCGCTGGATAAATCTATGCAAATATTTCTAGGTTACGTGTATGCTGTGGCAAAATAAAAAAAATAGATATTTGTTTAGAGTTTGTCTAGTTATGTGTGATACCATAGAAACACTGCTAAAAGTTTAATACCAAGTTTCATGGTGGTCATCAAGACAATGTGTTAGTTGTACTGGGTTATATAAAATACTAGTTGTCTGTGTCTTTCAGCTACTGTTGTAAATTTAACTGATATAGATGGAGTACATTGGTTCCCTGGTATTCAAAATATTGGTATATTGATAGTTCTTGGTGGGTACATGCCAGTCTGACACTTGTCTCTGGACCTTGACCTCAATTTCATGGTTGAGTGGTTTTCATCCCAGTTTTTTATTATGTCCATTTTTCAGCAACTGTAATAGCTAGACCCACCATGTATGGTCTATTGATAGTTTTTGGTGGGTACATGCCAGCCTGACACTTGTCTTTGGACCTTGACCTCAATTTCATGGTTGAGTGACTTTCATCCCAGTTTTTTTATTATGTCCATTTTTCAGCAACTGTAATACATAGACCCACCATGTTTGATGTATAACATTTGATGTATAGATAGTTCTTAGGTGACAGACCACCTGCCTGTGGAGTTTGACCTCAATTTCATGCTTGATTGACTTTGTCACATTTTCGAGATTAGGTCCATTTCTCAGCAACTTTAATAACTAGACCCACCATATTTGGTCAAGAGATAGTTCTTGGTGGGTACATGTTGGTCTAACCTGTCAGCTGAACTTGACCTGAATTTCAACCTTTAGTGACTTAATATACATTTTCAAGATTTACTCTATTTCTCAGCAACTGTACTACATTTGTAACTAGACCCATAATATTAGGTTGATAGAAGTTCTTAGTATATACCAATTTAACATCTGACACCTTACCTTTGACCTCTATTTCATGTTTGACTGTCTTGTTTCAGGTTTAGGGATAATATCTATTTCTCAGTAACTGCAATACATAGACCAACCATATTTGGTCTATAGATAGTGCTTGGTGGGTAAATACCAGTCTGAGACCTGTCAGCTCACATTGGACACAGTTTTAGGCTTGAATGACATGCATGAAATTTTTGGGCACATTATCGACTGACCATAACTATTTCTTTTAACACATTTTCTTTTGACTTGCAATGTCGGGTATCAGACAATTATTCTGTGTCCATGTGCATACTCAGGCAAGACATGTAGTGTGTCCACTCTTATTTAGAAATATCTATTCTTTATTGCAACACTAATTTTCAATGATTACTCCTCAGTGTTATGTACAATGTAAAGTGCAAAAGATCATATGTCAACAAAAAAAGAATTATTTTTGCAGACAATAGTGACTTAATATGGAATGCAGTTTCCATTGTGGTTTCCTATTTCATACAAGTCAAGTTTGCTGGACATTTTCCAAAATTTTGGAAAAATTGATATCCTACCCTGAACTATTTGATCCTAGATAGACAGTTAGCATGGTCATCATGGCAGATTCTGATTGGTCCAGTTATCTCTTCAAAGCTTCTTAGTTAAATGAACATTTTATGAGCAATTTGTAGAAAAGTCTCTCGTTTTTTAAGCTCACCTTGCCAAAGGCAATGTGAGCTTTTTTCATCACTTGGCGTCCGTCGTCCATCAGTCTGTAAACTTTTACATTTTCATCTTTTCCTCTGAAATCCCTGGACCTATTAAACTGAAACTTGGCCTGTAGCTTCTATGGAAGATCCTTTACAAAATTTGCATAAGTCATCCCGGTCCGTGAAACAAAATGGCCGCTATGAGCATTTACATGTTTTGGTTGGTCGAAATATAAAACTTCTTCTCCTCTGAAATGGTAAAGCCAAATGAACTGATTTTTGATATGGAGCATCTATGCAAGGTCCTTTACAAACTTTGCATAAATCAACGCGGTCCGTGAAACAAAATGGCCATCATGAACATTTACATGTTCTGATTTTCGAAATTTAAAACTTCTTCTCCTCTGAAACTGTAAAGCCAAATGAACTGATTTTTGGTATGGATCATCTATGGAAGGTCCTTTACAAAGTTTGCATAAATCAACGCGGTCCGCAAAACAAAATGGCCGCCATGAGCATTTACATGTTCTGATTGGTCGAAATTTAAAACTTCTCCTCTGAAACCGTAAAGCCAAATGAACTGATTTTTTAGCTCACCTGGCTATGCCAGGGTGAGCTTTTGCCATCACTTTGCGTCCGTCGTCCGCCGTCCGTCCGTCCGTTGTAAATTTTTCATTAAAAAATCTTCTCCTCTGAAACCGCTGGGCCGATTGGTTTGAAACTTAATAGGAATGATCTATAACATGTCTTCTACAAATGATCCTCAATTTATTTTGATCTGACATAAAACATGGCTGTCGTAGCTAAAAATAGAATATAGGGGTGCATGTGTTGTTTTTGGCTTATAACTTAAAAACCGTTACAGATATCAAAAATCTGACGGGGTAAAATTGATAAGCATATAAAGATCTACCTACCCTAGAATTTTGAAGGAAATCCCAAAACCCATTTAGGAGTTATTGCCCTTTTTTCTTCAAATTTTCAAAATTTAACATTTTTCGTCATTTATCTCCAAAACTATTTGAGATAGAAGTGAAATGTAAATTTGATTTATTTGGATAAATTTTGTAAACATGAACTTATTCAACACAATGCCATGCATGGAACTGTGTTGTCTTGTTTTACATTAATCATGTGTTAATGCATTAATATGCAGAAAAACTCACTCAAGTTAGTGAGTAAAGTCCAAAAGCATGCATCATTCTTTTTGATGATTACCGGTATGTTGAAATGCATTGTTTTATTTGGAAAGAATATTTACTCTTTCAAAAATCACTTTTGTGTTTAATCCAAACAGTTGATTTATTTTGCAGTGAAGGTGGTGTGTTCAAAGCTCATTTAACATTTCCTAGAGAATATCCACAGAAACCTCCAAAAATGCAGTTTTTGTCAGAAATGTGGCATCCAAACAGTAAGTTGTAAATTTTATGTATTATTAATTGAATAAAAAATTATTTTGAAAATAAGGATATACCCGGGTATAATATTTGTACAGTGTTGGAAAATATACATTTTATTTGAACGAGCCTTAATGCAAATAAAATTTATTTTCCAAAAGTACATAAGAATTATCCTATTATCTTTTATTTTAAAAAGTCATGAAAATGGTAAATTTCTAGCTTATTTTAAAAGGATGTTTTTGGCACATTATCTAGAGAGAACATAAACAATGTGAACCAGAACACAATACAAACTTTCATTACGACTGAAGACAAAGGTACAAGATGATATTATGCTACTTTATGAATATTGAAAAAAAATATTTGGCTAGTAAATAGGCCAGTTGCAGGATGATTTGTAATAGTCAAAGAAACATTCCACATATACCAAAACATATACAGTAGAGTTCATATATAATGTACAGGCTTATAATGAAGTCAAGATAAATCCCCGGTCCCATTGCTATTTAAACAGTGTATTTTTTTAGGCTTAATACAAATTCTAATTACGTCATATAACTTCCGGTCTTAGATGAGATAGTACTGCGCAACTGTAACCTCACTTCTCATGAAACTTAATGAAGTGTTAGATCATTACAATGTATATGGAGATGTGCATATTGTCAGGAATTTCTGTTTGGACAAAAATGTAAAAGATATGGCTGTTTGGACTTATTTGGCATTTTTAATCAAAAGTTCGTTCCATGTGTTGTCTGCAACTCCATCTACCTTCGCCTCAATGAAGTTGAAGGGGACTAATGGAGTACCCCCAGCGTAAGTGTCCCCGTCCACAGCCAGTTCTCAGCTAATAGTTGACATAGGGTCATTTATTTTTGTGTACAGGTGCATGTACAAGAGACTGACCATGTGACATTAAATTTAGATCACATGACCCATATTGCACGGTTGAATGGCTTTGAAATTTTGTGTCAAAAATAAGTTTTAACTTTCAAAGTGACCTACAATCATATTACTTGGTTTATGTGTGCATTTCGGAGAGTTACACAGCCTCCCACCAAAATTAGGTCACTCTGACAGATCTACTTATCGTACTTCATTGACTTGGGTTAAGTTGTACATCTGAGTACAGTTCTCTGATACCACACGACCTACAATCATATTACTTGGTGTTAGGGTGCATCCCTTGGAGTAACATAGCCTCCCACCAAAATTAGGACACTCTGACCTACACATCGCGCTTCATTGACTTAGTTTTATGTCCGAGTTCAGTTCTCTGATACCAAGGGGTCTACAATCATATAACTAGGTGTCAGGGTGCATATCAGGTTGTAACACGGCCTCCTACCATAATTAGGTCACTCTGACCTATTTATTGCCCTTCATTAACTTAGGTTAAGTTTTATGTCCGAGTTCAGTTCTCCGATACGAAGCGACCTACAACTATATTACTTGGTGTGAGGATCATCTTGGGGAGTAATGCAGCCTCCCACCAATAACACTTCATTTACTTAGGTTAAGTTTTACGTTGGAGTTCAGTTCTCTGATATCAAGCAACCTGCAATCATATAACTTGGTGTCAGCGTGCATCTCAGAGAGTAACACAGCCTCCCACCAAAATTAGGTCACTCTGACTTGCTTATTGCGCTTCGTTGCCTTAGGTTAAGTTTTTTGTCCTAGTTCAGTTCTCCGATACCAAGCAACCAAAAATCATATTACTTGCTGTAAAGGTGCATCTCGGGGAAACTACAAAGCCACACACCAAAATTAGTGGGGGAACGAGGCGAACTTTGTTATCGTAGAATTCTGTTATATATATATTATGTTCATTGTACTATTTTAAATTTCATATTATGCACATAAGTTCTGGAAAAACAATTTCCTGTTTTGAATTCCAGTTGGGCCTGATGGATATGTGTGTATATCTATTCTACATGAACCTGGTGATGACAAGTGGGGATATGAGTCTGCATCAGAACGATGGCTACCAGTTCATACAGTAGAGACAATTCTTATTAGTGTAATATCAATGCTTGCAGATCCTAATGACGAATCACCTGCCAACGTAGATGCTGCAGTAAGGAATGTTTAAGTCTTCGTCTGCTAAAAAAAATTTCACTGCATGCTCATGTTCAAGGGTCCAATAAGTATTATATTTAGTTCTTTCTTTTTAGCTCACCTGGCCCAAAGGGTGAGCTGTTGCCATCACTTTCCGCACATTGTTGTCATAAACTTATATAGATCCAAAAGGCCATGTGAGCTATTGCAATCATTTTGCATCATTGAAACTTTCCTTTAAAGATCTTCTATTAAACAACTGGGCCATTTTGGACCAAAGTTTGATGGAAAGGTCATTTGGTGGTCCCCTTTCAAACTTACGTCCCCAACTTCCAACCAATGTGGCTTCTATTAATAAAATTAAAATAAAGGGGGATGAATTTTAAAAATCTATTTCCATGAAACTACATGGACAAATGGAATCAAACATTGCTGAAACAGTCCAAATGAAGTTGACTTTAAAAAAAAATAAACCTTGACTGCCAACAAAGATGGTTGCCACAGTCAAACTTTTTTTAACATAGTCTCGTTTGAAAATTCATTTATAAATTTTAATGTCTAAAACCACTTGGCCAGTTGGAACCAAAATTGGCAGCAATGGTCCTTTTAAGGTGGTCTTCTTTCAGAATTATGTCAGATGACTCTGGACTATCAACCACTTTTGCCACAACAGCCAAACTTAGTTTAACATATGAACTTACGGGAAATCCTCTTATCTGAAACCACTTGGCAGGTTGGTACAAGAATTGGCAGCAGTTGTCCTTAGATGGTCCTCTTTCATAATTGTGATCACCTGGAATATCAACCAAGCCTGAAGATGGCTGCCACAGCCAAACGTACATGTTGTTTAACAAATGATTCTGTGGGAAGTACATTAATATAAAGTCAAGAAATACCAAAGGGATATTCAAAGGAGGGAAAAATTGAAACAACTGACAAACTCTGGAGAACAACAAAGACAAGATCAAAACAATACACACATTACAATTAAAAACTAAAAACATATAAACAACATGGACCTCACCAAGAACCGTGGTAGACTCAGGTGCTCCGGAAGAGTAAGCAGTCTCTGATTCCTGCAGGACACCCGCCATGCTGCCCATGTCAAATCCGGTATGAGGAAGGGATAACATCAATGGAACAGGTCCATTTTCATTTGGGAAATGGTTTTTAGCTCACCTGACCTGAAAGGTCAAGTGAGCTTTTCTCATCACTTGGCATCCGTCGTCCGTTGTCGTCGTTAACTTTTACAAAAATCTTCTCCTCTGAAACTACTGGGCCAAATTGAACAAAACTTGGCCACAAGCATCATTAGGGTATCTAGTTTAAAAAATTTGTCCAACGAACCCACCTGCCAACCAACATGGCCGACATGGCTAAAAATAGAACATAGGGGTAAACTGCAGTTTTTGTCTTATATCTCAAAAACTAAAGCAATTAGAGCAAAATTGATGGGGTAAAAATGTTCATCAGGTCAAGATCTACCTGCTATGAAATTTTCAGACGAATTGGTCAACCCTTTGTTGGGTTATTGCCCCTGAATTGTTAATTTTAAGGAAATTTTGCAGTTTTAGGTTGTTATCTTGAATCTTATTATAGATAAAGACAAACTGTAAACAAACTAAACAAAAATGTTCAGCAAAGGAAATGTCAACATGATCAAAATCGTAAATTGTAGGAGTTTTTGCCCTTGAAAGATTATTTACATATGCATGTAAACAGAAAATAATGGTCTGACATTGTCACAGATGTTTAAGGCATTACTTGAAATAAACTAAATGGAGTGTCAAGGGTATGAGGAAGGGATAACATCAATGGAACAGGTCCATTTTCATTTGGGAAATGGTTTTTTCATACCTGTCAACCAAGTTATGATGAAAAAATTCCATAGCAACCGATGAAAAAGTCCCTAGCAACCATATATATTTGGGTTCAGGACCTTACAATTTACCTGTTCAAGTCAGAATGGAAGGTCTAGAGTCAATGCCATTGAAAAAGTCCATAGAAACTGATGAAAAAGGCCCTAGCAACCATATCTGTTTGGGTTCAGGATTCTATATTTTAGCTGTACAGGTATTAAGGATAAAATTGCAACGGTATACATTAAATAGCAAAAATAATCATTGATGCAAGATTTACCGGTACACAAAAGATAACAGGTGAGCGATTCGGGCTCTTGGGAGCCTCTTGTTTTTCTACTGATGATGGATTACAAAATTCTTTTGGTTTCCAGTCACTCTTAATATTGAGTTAAGAAAACATGTTGCATTTCTTTTCCTAGTTAATTTCGTATGTTTTATACAAACATATATATATTATATGGGTGATTTTCAAAAAATATGCATTTTTAACATTGCAAAATTGAGAAAAAATGATTTGCTTGAATCATCATATTTATTAAACTTGCAAAATATATGATACTTCTTGAACAAAATATGCAATCTTAATGACATAACATAAAAATATTATTGATACATTTTCGACTGATGGTGCAAAATTTTGTCTATCCTGTTACCATATTTGTGAGAATTTTTTTACTATCAACAGGATAAATGTAAAAAACATATTGTTTGTTTCTCAAAGATACGTTAATGGTGCTTCAGAAAACAATAACAGAATATTTAATTTCTTTGCATTAACGGGATAAAAATATCACTTAATATTGCGTCCTGAAAAACTATCTAGAAATACATTTTCAAATGCTGCAAAAATTGCTACAATCAACTCAAAACCAACTGAAGCACTTCCTAATATTCGGCTTATATTGGACTTTTGAATCAATCCAACACTTAGTTCTTTGATTACATATGAATTTAGTAAAACGCTATTTTCTACGGTAACAGGATCGGACATCAAAGGTTTACATATTCATATTTGTCTATCCTGTTACCAAGTTGGGTTAACAGTTTAGACAAAATTATATGTTTATTGATTCTATTTCAAAACAACAACTCCCCTTGCATAGTTGTTTGTTTTTTCTTAAAGATATGTGGAATATCAAATGTTTCATTTCATTTTCAAGTATTTCATAAGGTCTTCAGATACATAGTTGTTTATTCTTATACTTAATCTGTCTATCCTGTTACTTTATTCAAGGTAACAGGATAGACAGTAATAGGATGGACAAAATTATATGTTTATTGATTATATTTCAAAATAACAACCCCCTTACATTGGTGTATGGTTTTTTATACGCCTGTCAAAATTTTGACGGGACGTATTGTGGTATACAAATGTCCGGCTTCTGTCTGTCCGTCTGTCCATCATAAACATGTCGCACCGTAACTTGAGAACAAATTTCATGAAACTTAACATAGTTGTTTCTTATGATGGTCAAACGATCTGTATACTTTTTGGTTAAAATAAGATTAAAACTTTTTGAGTTAAGGGACTTTGTAACTAAAACAGGGGTGTGTTTTTTTCACATGTCGCGCCGTATCTCAAAAACAATTTACGATTATTGCTTAAAACACACTTCTGAGTTATATGTATACTTTTTGGTGATGATTCAAAATTTTATTTTAGAGTTACTGAGTTTTTTTGTAAAAATAAAGGGGGGGGGGGGGGGTTGTTTCACGTGTCGCACCGTATCTCAAAAATGATTTATGATTATTGCTTAAAACTTTACACATTTCTTAGTTATATTTATCTAAAGATCTGTATACTTTTTCGTGATGATTATTTTACTTTTGAGTTATTGAATTTTTATTGAGCTTTTTTGTTCACATTTCGGGCCGTATCTCCACTGCTTAAAAGTTTACACGCTTATGTTTTACTGGGTTTCCATATACATCCCACCAGCAACTCCACTAAATAAAGGGGGATTCCAAAAACATTTATTTTGTTTTTTTCACAAGATGATGGGCGTATCTTGCGCTCATGGCGCAGCTGTTTATTCAGTTAGCGTTCTTTGTTTCCAAACAGTTAGTGACCCTTTTGAGAATGTATGGGTGTAGTGATGTATAAATTTGTTGGTAACATGATAGACATTTCAAAAGGGTATGCTATCAGTTTGACTTATTTTTCTGGTTATAACTTCGCTTCCGTTTCTTCTAATGTTCTATTGTTTTGGTTGTAATTTGGAAAATTTGTGTACTTTTGATTTCATCATAGAAGATATTCGTATTTGCAGGCAAAAATTATTGCTCTGCAAATTTTGCACCTGTAACAGGACAGACATGCATTTCATGGATGGCAGGATAATTTACTTTTTTATGAACAGATATATAAATATCTTCAGGACTTTAATTTCTTGTTAAAATTCAATTATATGATATTCAAAAAAATAATTTTCCTGATTTGAAAACATACAAAAAAACATTGAAAAATAATGTTTCAGTCCAGACACAAGGATTGCAAGGAGAAAATCGTTCTCATTCTAGATGTGCTGATTTGAAAAAATTGTGAACTTTTGGTTAAGCACAGAAAAAATAATGCCATTGTGTCTGAATATTTTTTTAACATAGGTGGACAGGAAAATGTACTTTTTTTTAAAATGACCCATATCATAAATTGTGACTAATTTAATATATTTGTATGCTTTATAAATTTATATACATTTCCAATGAAAAAACTTCTGATTATAAGTTTCTAGATGTATAGTGGGCTGCCCCTAAGAGTGATGAAGAAAAACCTGATACACTGTCACTCAGTTTCTTTTTTACTCCCCCCACAAACAAAGTTTTGGGGGAGGTATATAGGAATCACCCTGTCCGTCTGTCTGTCCATGTACCTTGTAAGTGCAACTACTTCTAAACCGTTTAATTTATTTTGATGAAACTTTATATGAAGGTTGGGCATCATATGTAGACACACATGAAGCAAGATAATTATTGTGGCATGCTTGCAAAGGGAGATAATCCGACTTAAGGGTTTTACATGTTTAAAGCTTGTTAGTGTGCGTCTTCCTAAACCGTTCGATGGATTTTGATGAAACTTTATATGAAGGTTGGCATCATATATAGATATGCATGAAGCGAGATAATTATCGACAGATGCTTGCAAAGGGAGGTAATCCAACTTAAGGGTTTTACATGTTTAAATCTTGCAAGCGTAACTCCTAGTATTGCAAGAGGGGGGTAACACTTAGTGAGGTGACTCACAGATGTGACTTTTTTCTGGAATATTTTATCTACTGGACAAATTTATGCAATCATTATTTCTTCTCATTGCAGAAAGAATGGAGAGAAAACAGGCCTGAATTTAACAAAAAAGTAGCAAGATGTGTAAGAAAAAGTCAAGATGAATTTTTATAACACAGGATATTTTTTGCATTTTCTTAGGTAAGAATTGAAATATCTGTTTTACCATTTTTTTATTAAGTCTCCCAAACGAAGTGGGAGACTTATAGATTTTGATTTGCGATTTTTATCTAACATAATTTTTATTCCTCTCCGATTTTGTTCATTCAAGTTCTCAATAACCGTCGTAGATATGGATCTGAGATTTTCCATGATGAAAGATCAGTGTTTCTAGATGTGCCTAATTTGATTAATTTTTTGATGGGGATCACTGAGACGTATAATGAGGAGTTCAAAGAGGCTAGGGGTTTACTATAGGACCCTATGGGAATTTTTTTTTCATCGTAAACTCTATCTCATATATTTTATTATACACCGTGGCTACACCGATTAAATGACATATACCTCGTTCCACCCCAAAAGTTGATAATTTTTTAAAAATTCATATGCAATTAAAATCCATAGCTTTAAATCATACATTTTATTATTCTATGTAAGAAGAGGCATTAAATGACATGTACCTCATTCTTTCAGTAGAGTGATCCTCACCCCCATAAATCAATAATGTCCAATTATCTCATAAACCATTAAAATGCCAACCCCTAAACCATATATTTTCTTATTCCCCACAGTAAGACACACCAAATGACACATACCTTGCTTCCCAAATCCCATCAAATCAATAATGTTCAATTATCTCATAAACCGTTAAAATCCCCACCTCTAAACCATATATTTTCTTATTCTCCATGGTAAGAAGCACCAAATGACACATACCTCGCTTCCCCAGCGGGTTATCACCACTCCCATCAAATCAATAATGTTCAATTATCTCATAAACCGTTACACAAAATGTAAAATCCCCAACCCTAAACCATATATATTCTTATTCCCCCTGCTAAGACACACCAAATAACTTATACCTCGCTTCCCCAGGGGGTTATCACCACCTTATTTACCCAAGGCTTCATCCGCACTCCCTCGAATCATAAGTCTTTAATTATCTCTTAAAGCATTGAAATCCCTGCTCAAAATACATATATATTATTTTTCCCCATGATAAGACAGACAGATTGATAAAAACTTAACACCCCCACCAAAAGAGGGCCATATGAGCTTTTGTCAGCACTTTGCGTTTGTCGTCCATCTGTTAATTTTTGACATTTTAATCTTCTCTGAAACCACTGGGCCAAATGGAATTAAATTTGGCAGGAAGCATCTATGTAAGGTCCTTTATAAAGATTGCTCATTTCATCCAAATCGGACAACAAACATGGCTGCCATGGGCAATTAGTGTTTCTAATTGGCTGAGTTTTCAAAAATCTTCTCCTCTGAAACTGCTGGGCCAAATGGAACAAAACTTGACAGGAAGCATATATGGGAGGTCCTTTATAAAATTTTCTCATTTCGTCATGATCAGATTACAAATATGACCGCCATGGGCAATTCTTGTTTCTCATTGGTTGATATAAAAAAATCTTCTCCTGAAATCGCTTGGCCAAATGGAACGAAATTTGACAGAAAGTATTTATGGGAGGTTCTTTACAAAATGTCCTCTTTTTGTCCCAATCGGGCAAAAAACATGGCCACCATAGGCAATTCTTGTTTCTCATTGGTTGATTAAAAAAAAATTTATCTCTGGAACGAAACTTGACAGGAAGCATCTACGGAAGGTTCTTTACAACATTTCTTTATTTCATCCCAATCAGAGTACATATATGGTCACCATTAGCAGTTCTTTGATTTGATTGGCTTATATAAAAGAATCTTCTCCTCTGAAATCGCTTGCCCAAATGGAACGAAACCTGACAGGAAGCATATATGGGAGGACCTTTATAAAGTTTCCTCATTTTGTCCCGATCGGAATACAAATATGGCCGTCATGAGCAGCACTTGTTTCTGATTGGCTGATATAAAAAAATCTTCTCCTCTGAAGTCCCTTGGCCAAATGGAATGAAACTTCACAGAAAGCATATAATTGGGAGGTTCTATACAAAGTTTCCTCATTACGTCCTAATCAGGCAACAAGCATGGCCATCCTGGGCAGTTCTTGTCTTTCATCAGTAGATAATTTTCTTTTTTGAAACCGCTTGGCCAAAGGGAACGAAACTTGACATGAAGCATCTGCTCGAGGTTTTGTCAAGCCTGCGACTTTAGTCGCAGAAAGCTCAACATAGGGATGGTGATCCGGCGGCGGCGGGGGCGTTAACTCACTTCTTAAAAGCTTTATATTTTAGAAGGTGGAAGACCTGGATGCTTTATACTTTGTACCCCATTTCAAGGATCAATTAACAAGGTTAAGTTTTGGTGGTCAAATCCATATCTCAGATACTATAAGCAATAGGTCTAGTATATTTGGTGTATGGAAGGATTGTAAGGTGTACATGTCCAACTGGCAGGTGTCATCTGACCTTGACCTCATTTTCATGGTTCAGTGGTTATAGTTAAGTTTTTGTGTTTTGGCCTGTTTTTCGAACACTGTATGCAATAGGTCTACTATATTTGGTGTATGGAAGGATTGTAAGGTGTACATGTCCAACTGGCAGGTGTCATCTGACCTTGACCTCATTTTCACGGTTCAGTGGTTATAGTTCAGTTTTTGTGTTTTGGCCTGTTTTTCGAACACTGTATGCAATAGGTCTACTATATTTGGTGCATGGAAGGATTGTAAGGTGTACATGTCCAACTGGCAGGTGTCATCTGACCTTGACCTCATTTTCACGGTTCAGTGGTTATAGTTCAGTTTTTGTGTTTTGGCCTGTTTTTCGAATACTGTATGGAATAGGTCTACTATATTTGGTGTATGGAAGGATTGTAAGGTGAACATGTCCAACTGGCAGGTGTCATCTGACCTTGACCTCATTTTCATTGTTCAGTGGTTATAGTTAAGTTTTTGTGTTTTGGCCTCTTTTTCGAATACTGTATGCAATATGTCTAACAGCATTTACTTTCATTAGAAATACACAACAGGCGAGACATTTTTGTGTGTCAACTCTTGTTTACAAAGTTTCCTCAGTTTGTCCAGATCAGGCGACAAACATGGCCACCAAGGGCAATTCTTCTTTCTGATTCGATGATTTAAAAAAAAATTTCTCTTAAACAGCTTGGCCAAATAGAGCCAAACTTGACAGAAAGTGTCTATGACATATAACAAAAATCTACAAACTGCAGAATTTCTTGAAACCAGACATGGTCTGAATGTTCCTCTTAAGGTGCTAACCAAGCGTTGTTACTCTGGTGCCGATCCCTAATTCAAAATGGCCTTCTGCAGAGGACTTAGGTTAACATAAGACCCTACGGGAAATACATGCAAAAATCTTATGGAGACCGCCAAATTTTAGAATATGCTGACCTTTAAGTAGAAGGACCTTGATGAAGAATAATTTGTTTTCTACAATTCTTACCACACTTCATAATGATAGGGAGAGGTACATCAATAGAAATGGCTTTCATGCCAGGTGAGCGATACAGGCTCAGCCCCTTGAGCCTCTTGTTAAAACTGTAAACCCGTTTATCTCAAATTTAAATGTAAATACATGTATATTTTTGTTAACCAGTTAAAATAATTTTGCAGGGTATTGCTCCTGGCCAGGGATCATTGTTCAGTTGGTTTTTTTTTCTTTTTTGTAGGTGTTCTTGTTTTAAAAAGAAATTAAGCATTGTCTTTCTTCATAGATAGATTTAATTTTATTGGGTGAATATATATGCAACTCAGATATTTTTTATTATTAATGTAGTGTTATTTTTATTTTATTTTCTGTCCTTACATCATATTGTAGATTTAATATAATATTGATACAAGTGTGTATCAGACATAATATGTAATAATAGATATTATTTCATTTGCTTGGTCATAAATTAACAAAATTTCTTGTTGTGTTGCAATTGATTATTATATAAAAATATGATTCAAACTACTCTGACTTGGTGTTGGGAGGACTTATCAAGGCAAGTAAGAAATCTTTTTTATTATTTTTATTTAATGAAACTGAATGCATTTTATAACACCATACAATAAAAGCAGTTCTCATAAAAGGTTCAGAAATATTGGGATATATCTCATTGTAGCATGTCAACAAGCAAAAGTTGATCAAATGGGACATTGTATGACTGTAAAAATTTGGTAACACAAAATACCCATATCACGATTTTCAAGTAACTTCTCCATTAAGTATGCAAAAACTATATATAGGAACAATTTCCCAATTTTAGTCTCTGAAAAACATAATTTATTGAATACAATGTAAGGCATTCGAGATGTAAGTTAATTCGTTTGGGCGACTTCGTAACATTTCACTGTTACAGTTATTACACTTTTCTATAAATCTTTATATTTTTATTCTACAAATATGATACTAAATGGGGAATTTAATATATGCTCTTGAAAAGTTGAACATATTGTTGATTGTTTGACTTTAAAATCTTCAAAAATAATACCAGGGGTACATGTCATGTAATTAAAAATTGAGTTTTCACAATAAAAATTCCTTTTTGTTTGTCAGAGGTGGCCGAGTGGTCTAGGTAGTTCGTCATGACTTCTAATGATCACTAGCCTGTCAACACTGAGGATGTGAGTTCGAATCTCACCTGTGGTGGCGTGTGTTCGACTCCTATCTAAATTGACAAGGAGGTCGGTTGTTCTTTCTCCGGCTTCCTCCACCAATAAAAACTGGCCGCTGATATAGCCAAATGTGCTGAAAAACGGCGTAAAACCCCAACTAAACAAACTAAATAAATTTGTTTGTCGGTAATTTTAACTTCATGTGTAAATTAATTACTTTCAGTCCTGAGCAAGTGTTTATTTCGTCTTTCTAAACCATCTATTTTAATAAATTTGATTGAAACAAGATCAATTTTTAAGTTAATTTTTATTGTCAATTGAATTTTTTCTACATGAAAGTTTACTTTTGAAAAGAAATTTGAAACAAGTTCGGATTGGAATTGCTTATTCGCGTTTCTCAGAGAAATAAATTTTAAATATTTAAATGAAATGAATAATGTTTTTAGAAGAAAAAAAGCCTCTTATTAGACATTTAAAAGTTATAGTTATAGTATATTCTAACAAGACACCTATTCCTAAAGATTAGGTATATTTTAGTGTCGACAAATTAGAATAATTACATTTATTCACTATGGAAACAAAAACATATGAACATAGCTTAAATTTCAATTTAGTCATATCATGTGATTGTCAATTTGAATATCAAATAATGCTTTTTATTTATAAAAGTTGTCTGGTTGGCAATATTTGGTATTCAAATGTTTAATGTTATGCTTAACTTTCTTCTTCAGAAATCATTTTCAGGAATCTTTACCAATTTGTGGCCTAAAAGCATGACAGATTAAGGACAAATATGTTTGATTACAGAAGAGGAAATTTAAATCTCAGGACATACTTTTCACAGATTTTATTCATTGTAAATAATCATTGTTGGAAAATCTGTGATTTGAATTTGTTCTGAAAATATAAAATTGTTGGTCATAATATAATTGAAGATGTATTAAGTTAATGAAAGTATATGAAAATTTCATACATATATAAGCTGTTTTGCTTTTGAATTTAACAACCTATGTTATTAAATGTTGCATAGCTCTGGTAAAAAATGCATTGCTGTATTTGTTGGTTTTGAACACAAATTTTTATCTGGTAACACAAAATTCAGCTAATTTTTAGGCCAAAGTCATTCATGTAATCAGTTGAATTCAGATTTTTTGTACAATCTTACTTGGTAAAATTTGATTCTTTCTATTTGATGGACATTTGTGAAAGTTGTTTGATTGCTGCTTAGTTGCTCAAAGAATTTTAAGCTTTTGGCTTTCTGTGACATGCTTTTAAAAGAGTTTGATTCAAGTTACATATACCTACAAAGAATAGCAAATACATATAATTATTTTGAATTGGTCTGATACAATGAACGTTCTTGCAGCATAATAATGTTCTTTTATCTCATATTAGATAGATATCATTTTTTCATTGACATGCATAATTTATCCATCATCATTACTGTAATTTGGTATACAATTTCTTATAATGTTATCTATTAATATTACACTTAAAATTCTACTCGAAATGTAAGGATTGCACAAACTTGTGAAATTTGTTATTGGCATGAACACACGACAACATTTAAAAAATGCATACTGGAGTATTGTACTAATTTATGAATAATTTCTTACTGTTGCATGTTTCCTAACATAATTTAAAAACCAAATTTTACCAAGTCTTTAAGATATTTATCGCTGTTTATTACATATACCAGATCTCATTGAAGATTTTTTTTTTCTTTGTGCAGAATAACATAGTTGAAGTAGGAATGTTTCAGAGTATCATATTTGTTCACAGAATACACATACTGATGATATATGTTTGGATACTGATTGTCAAATCTTATTATCCAGTTATTACGAAATAATTCATTTTTTATTCCCATTAATTGTATGGTACTGACTGTTATATATAACCTGTATAGCAGGGTTTGGAGACAAGTTATTTTTATATGAATAAGTGCTATTTATATACATGATTTATGTTAATTTAAAAACTTTGTATTATGTTTTAATAAGTGCTAAGTTGTTACATGCAGCCTGGAGAAAGTATAACATTGCTGGTGGCAGATAAATTGTCAAATTTTAGTATAGGTTTATGAATAGTATGTTTTAGTTAAAAAAATTTCTGGTACAGTTTGGCATGCATAATTTTTCATTTAATGGATCAGATTAAGAAGTTTTCTGTTTTGTATTTTATGGAGCAATTATACTAGTCAAAATGCCATATCTTGTTTGTATATTCTGTCTTGAAATCAGTAAACAAAAGTTTGATCTGTGTTTAGGTATACCATATTGTTTTTTTTTCCATCCTGTATATACATGTACAGAAATTTTCATGAAATTATTTATGTTTGAAATAAAAAATCCAACACCGCATAAATTTATTGATGTCCAAGGACATATACTGCCACCAAAAAATTACTTTGAGTGAAAACTTGCTTAAAATGCCAATAATTGACCGTGAGGATGACTGATGGGGCAGTTCTTATAGTGATGAACCAACATGCCAATATAAAAGATTGAAAGGTTCTTAATAGACTTTTCATGGCTCAGGTCAACACCGACTCTGAACACGATGTGGAAAAAATCAGGGCATCTCAACATTTTTCAAACTGTATATTAATACCTATTATTATTAATTATTAATATAATATAATAGATATTATTATATGTTATATAATATATTACTTATTCCAATCCCTCATTCAAGATGGCCATGGACCAGCAGAAGACTTAGGTTAACATAAGACCCTATGGGAAATACATGCAAAAATCTTCTGGAGAACCGCCAAATTTAAGAGTATGCTAACCAAGTAGAAGGAACTTGATGAAGAAAAATTTGGTTCTTACAAGGCTTACCACACTTCATAATGATAGGGAGAAGTGACTTCTCCTTGAGGTACATAAATAAAAACGGCTTTCATGCCAGGTGAGCGATACAGGCTCAGCCCTCTGAGCCTCTAGTTATAATAATTATTATCCCATTGTTACACCATTTACAAATGCATAAATTAATAGAAAACCAGAAAGAATTAAATGAAAAATACAGGAAATTCAATAAAAATATAGAGTAACAGTTAAACATGCAATTTGGTAGGTTAAATGGTATAAAGTTATAGGAACTTTGTGGCATCACCGTAGAACCAATCTCAAAGATATTGCAGCTAGCATTTGTAGACGTAAACAGCTTTTTGAATAACCGTCGATAAAATCCTGTTTGAGATGACCCCCGAATTTGTTTCTGTCGTAGTTCGGAGTCGGTAAAGTACAGTTGCGAGAAATGTATATTAGCACTTGCCATTATGAGAATAATAATAATGGAGAATTCAGGGTATAAAGAAACTGAAATATCCGTTACCAAAAGGATAGTGAAGACAGAATCCTTGAACTTCCATCACACCCATCATGTAAAAGATTCAATTTATTGACAAGTCATTTGTAAGTTAGTCTCCAGGTTTGATAACTTGGGGAAATGGGTAAATGTCAATGAGATATAACAACCCAGAAATCCAAAACGCAGAAAAATAAAACGTCCTAGTTATTCAACATTGTTTCATGGGTTCCTATAATAATCTGAAACGGAAACAGGTCAAAACGCCCCCATTTTTCAGATGAAATTAAGTCAATACCAAAACGCCCCCATTTGTTGGATCAGATTAGTATTCAAAACCAAAACTCCCCCGTATTCAAAACGACAAAATTTTTCGTGTAAATGTCCTCACTCATAGAATGTTCCAAATGCGTATTTATATATTAACTCATTCGAAATGCTCCCACTGTTACACATTTCAAAATTAAATTTAAAAATTAAGAAAAGACAGAAAACTGAAGATTAAATTTCCCGATTTTTAAACATATTATTGTCATCATATACATTGTCACAAAATGTAACGTGCTTAAAATTTACTTAACAAGCAATTATCATGGACTTTTTTGCGTAGATAGTAACATGTATAATCAAAGCTTAATCACTAATTCAATTCAAATAATCAGATAATTCACATATCATTGTTGATTTAACAATCCAAGTAGAAGACTGATTGCTACCTGATTAGGGACCTTTATTTGTCAATTGAAAGTGGTGTGAATACATAAACACTAATTAGACAAGCCAATAACAAACATAAAATCGAGATCAAAAGTTGAAGAAGCCAAACCATACTATACAATTGTAAAAACAAGAACCACACATGTTTCCATGAACAATAAAATCGAAAGCTTGCAGAAGCTACAAAAAATTATATAAATTTTTTCAAAGTGGGTGCGTTTTGGTATATGTTTGGAAATGAGGTAGTTTTGACAAAGGCCTGAAAATGGGAGCGTTATTTCATTTTTAAAAGTGGGGGCGTTTTGGCATGTGTTCGGAAATGGGGGCTTTTTGACAAGGTTAAAAATGGGGGCGTTTTGGCAGGGACTGAAAATGGGGATGTTATTTCATCTTTAAACGTGGGGGCGTTTTGACTCGAATTCTCTGAAACAATAAGCCATTTGGGACTCGAGTTTGGTGGGTGGTCCTTGGGGTTTTCCCCTTTGAAAACTGTCTAGTGGAAGGACTTCCAATAAATGTGGCCGACAATACTAAAAATAGACAAAAAATCATCCCCCAAATTTTAAAAAAAGCTAATCTAAAACTGTTGGAGCAATAGAGACCAAACTTAGATCGAATGATCCTTAGTACTCTTTCAAAAGTTTGTTCGGGGGTCCCAGACTCTGATTAATATGGCTGACATTACTAAAAAGCTGGAAGTACTGTGAACAAAGCTCACATTGTATATCCCCCGCTTTGGTGACAATAATATAAAGAAATGTATTAGTCCACGTTTGTCTATGAGCCGCAAAATCATTCTGGTAAAAAAAACAAAATCGGTGCACAACGGCAATGTACACTAAAGATTCCCTGAAAGTTTCACAAAAATCCATGTAATGGTTTAGGAGGAGTTGCGGAACGGGCATACCTATCCCCGTTACATTACCATATTG
Source organism: Mytilisepta virgata (assembly GCA_028015205.1). Lineage (NCBI taxonomy): Eukaryota > Metazoa > Mollusca > Bivalvia > Mytilida > Mytilidae > Mytilisepta > Mytilisepta virgata. The sequence continues at coordinate 38,172,464 of CM051520.1, forward strand.
TGAAGAAATGGCAAAGGTCATGTTTATCTGTGAGAAAACCCCAAAAACCTAATGATCAATATAGGTGGTGCACAATGGCAAAGAGTTTGGGACGGGGAATTACATGAGGAAATGGCAAAGTCCGTATTTGTCTGTGGCAAACCCCAAAAATCATTCTGATCAAAAATAATATTGTGGCACAGAATGCAACTTTGTACTGAAGATTGGTTGAAAGTTTCAATGATATCCATTCACTGGTGTAAGAGTGGTTTAAGTAATTAGGTGCAGATGGACGGAACACCCCGTCACTATATCCCCCGCGGGGCATATAAAAATATACACACAAATGTTTAAAATTGTACAACAATACCCCCAGCAAAGCTATTGAAAAAGTGTACTCTTAACCCTAAGTTACACGGACGCTTTTTGTGAACTATTTTAACTGCTAAGAATAAGATTTAAAACACAACACCCAGAGAGAGACACGCCGAGCATATTTAATTGGAAGTACATTGGAGGAATACTGACTCCAGACGAAACAGAGGAACATATAAATCAAGGGCCCTGTAAACGGTTCTGGACCTATATAAAGCACAAAAGATATTATAAAAGGGGAGTGCCGCCATTAAAATGGAACGGAAAATTAGAAACTTACCCTGTACAACAAGCAAATATTCTAAATGATCAATTCAAGTCTGTTTTCTCAGATTCCAATCAAATCACAGAGGAGAAATTTCAAACAGAAGGTTTTATGAGAGACTCACCCAGAGGCAGCAGCGATAAACATCACAGACAATGGAGTGCTGAAGCTACTTTATAATCTAAACGACCAGTTGACATCAAACCTGCAGTGTTTAAGAACTTGCAGAGGACGTGGCACCAATACTCACCATCATATTCAGGAGGTCTTTACTTTTAGAAGTGCCTTCTGACTGACTGGTGACAAGAACGCGTTACACCTGCATTAAAGAAAGGCCACAAATATCTACCATCAAACTATTGACCCATATCATTGACCCGTGTATGCTGTAAAATTATGGAGCATATTACAAGCCATGTCGTGTAACATGTTGATGCTGATGTTAGATTTTTCAAAAGCATTCGACAAAGTGTCACATAGGCTTCTATTACACAAGTTAGATCATTATGGCATCAGAGGGAACACTAAAAAGTGGATTGAAGCACTCCTGTCAGACAGGACTCAAGTCCTAGCAGTTGAAGGAGAAGAATCGGATGTAGGAAAAGTAAAATCAGGAGTGCCCCAGGGATCAGTTCTTGGGCCTAGCCTCTTCTTATTTTACATAAACTATCTGCCTGAAAACCTTAATTCTACACTCCGCCTGTTTTTTGATGATACAGATGTTTACCTCACTGTCACTCCAACATCAGACTGCCAAATTACAAGACGATGTTGATAAATTAACTTTTTGGGAATCAAGATGGAAAATGGAGTTCCACCCTGATAAGTGTACAGTGTTGACAGTAACAAAAAATAACAATCCAATAAACTTCAACTGTACTTTAAACAACAATGTTTTGGCCCATGAAACTGAAACCAAATATCTTGGATGCACCATTTCATCACATCTTAAATGGGGGACACATTTAACAAACATCTGCAGAAAAGCCAACCAAACGCTTGGATTCCTGCAACAAAATCTCCATATATCATCCAAAACTATCAAGGAACGTGCATGTCAAACACTAGTAAGACCAGAACTGGGGTATTCATCAACAGTGTGCCCCGTTAACTTTTCACATTTTGTCTTCTTCTTGAGAACCATTGATCAGAATTTGACTAATCTTGGCCGAGATATTCCTCATAAGGTCCTTTCCTTGGCACCGATTGATCAAGAAACATAGCCACCAGAGCCTATTTTAATTTCTGATTAGCTGAACTTTTACAAACTTCTCAAGAACGATATAATGGAATGAACCCAAACTATACAAATGTGTTTCTATAAAGGTCCTTAACAAGTGTTGTTACTTTGGTGCCGATCCAAAGGTGGGGGCCACAGCCAATCATACTAGTATAACACTGGACCTTATGGGAAAATTCATTAATAAATCTAAAACCACTTGGCATTGGAACTAAAATTGGCGGCAATTATCTTTAGATGGTCCTCTTTCGGAATTGTGTCCGAAGACAGAGACTGTCTACCAAGATTGCCACCACAGCCGAACTTAGTTTAACATAGAACCCCATGGAAAATCTTTAAAATCTTCTTTTTTATACCATTTTTCCAATTGAAATTAGACTTTGCAGCAATGATCCTCACATGGTCCTCTTTCAGAATTTTGTCCAGTGACCGGGCATGTTGACGAAGATGGATGCCGGAGGCAAACTTAATTTAACATAGTACCCAATATATATAGGAACATTTATTTAAAAATCATCTTATCTGAAATCAAATGGCTAATTGGAACCAGACTTGGTAACCCTGTCCTTTGGTGGTCCTCTGTTTCAGAATTGTGTCGGATGACCGTAAATGTCAACTAAGATGGCTACCAGAGCCGAACTTTAACATAGTATCCCATGAAAAAAAATGTGTGAGTCTTTCAAGGAAGACATGTGTCGCCTGCGGACGTCAATTTTTACAAAAGATATTAAAATGTTCTCAAAATGAAATATATATGCACACCTTTGCATTATGGTTAATGCACAGAGAAAGTTTCATCAAATTGCTTTGAGTTGTTATGGAGTAGTTGAGAATAGAAGTTTTGACCCCCGCCCCCTTTTTTTTGGAAAAAATGTCAATTTTTACAATTTTTAAAAAAAAAATCTAAAAATGAAATATATATGCACTTCTGTGCATTAAGGTTAATGCACAGAGAAGGTTTCATCAAATTCTTTTGAGCGGTTTACGAGTAGTTGAGGATAGAAGAAAAGTGTGACGACGCAAGACACAAGACGACAGATAGTGTCGACCATGCGTTCCACAGGCGACACAAAAATCATCTAAAGATCTTGTCTGAAACCATCTGGCCAATTGGAACCAGACTTGGTAGCAATGGTCCTCTTTCAGAAGTGTTTTCAATGATCCGAATTGCCAACCTAGATCTTTGCCACAACCAAACTTAGTTTAACCTAGTAAAATTCTTTGAAGATACCACTGCTCCAATTGAGACTAAACTGTGGTTTGAGTTCAGTTGAAGCTGGGTAAAGTAAATCCAAGTGAGCAGAGGTAACCCTTTGCTGACTTTGGTTACCTGTTTGTTTTAATTGTTTTGATCTTTTATGGTTGTGCTTATTAATTCATCATTATATCTTTAACCGGTTTTCCAATATTTTGATCTCGAGTACTGCTGATGAGTTGTCAGTCATCGAAATGGCCATACAGTGCATCAAATTTATTTCGGTGTTTTGTGTTTCGTTTTATATAGGCCCCTGTGAGCCTCTAGGGTGTAGTTTATTTTACTTATTTATTTAACTTTGAATCGGAATTTGAAATTAAAGATAACCACAAGTAGTATATATGTGGTTCTAAAATAGTATTTGGGGTGGGTATGACGTCACCGGGACAGGAAGTGGTTTGCGCGCACGCTCACCGGAAGTGATGTTTTCCCCGCCATTTGTTTATGGAAGTGAAGTAAGTCACGTGTCAGGACGCGGATGTGTTGTCTGCGCATGCGTGACCGGAACCGGAACCGGAAATACCCGGAAGCGCTTTGCGCACGTGCACAACCGGAAGTGATAGATTTTCGCTCCATTTTCCCATTATTTGTTTACGGAAGTAACGTCAGTCACGTGCTGGGACCCGGATGTGCTATGCTTGACCAGAATTCGGATTGGATAATCTCCCTTTTCCAAAGATGATCGGTCGAGTCTGGGTCTCTCGTCGGTCTGTATAGGGTAAGGGTCTCGCATCGAGTCTCTGATACTCTCACTGTTAGGTCGAAATCCGAGAGTATACAAAGTACAGAGGTACTTTTGGATTATCTCCCCCTTTTCCCGTGCTTCTCACCACGGGTGATGTAAGCAACGGCGGTCCATTTCCGTGCTTTATGATGCACTTCGTTTCTCTTCTCCTGCTCTTTGCTGTTCATCGCTACTCATTACTATACTCACGTGATCATTCGGTTTTTTGGTGCTAATTGTCGGCTGGGCTGTTTTCGCTGCTGCTGCCGGTGGTGGTCGATTGTCGTTAGTCAAAGATTGGATCTGTACAAGAGCACCCTTACATCCGGGTCATTTGAAAGTCCACTCTGCATTTACCCAGGCTTGTGACTGGCTATCATAAGATAGGCTGCATTACCCCTCCTCAATTTTGTTAAGGCCACTCTGCATTTGTCCAGGCTTGTGACTGGCTGCTATATATATATGTATAAAATATATAAGCTGCATATTACCCCACCTTCCCTTTTTTTAATTTTTTTTATATCTATTTCTGTTTTTTCATTGTAATATGTTAATGTTAGTTTCAATTCCTCCGTCACATAGAGTCATTGCTGTCTTCAGCTGGTGGTGGGTCGTAGTCGTTCAATACACGGTTAAGCAGATATTTTCGCTTTTGATTCGTAGTATTCCTCTTTTCTCAAGCGTTTAGCCGTTTCTTGATCTTTCTATGTACGGGGTCTTTATTCGTGTCTTGGTGTCAGGACACCAGTCCGAGGTAATGCTTTCGTATTTCGTCTCTGTATGTCAAACATGTCTCTATATGCTGCCAAGCGTGCTTTGTCTTCTTCCATTCCGGCTTCGACTAGTTCGTTTACTGTCTGTGAGTATTCCGATTGATGTTCTTGAAATGTTCTATTCAAAATGTACTCCGGCTTCCTCCACCATTAAAAAACTGGCCGCCGCGAAAAAGCCAAATGTGCTGAAAACGACGTAAAACCCCAACTAAACAAACAAACAAAGATATTAATTGGATGCCCGGAAGCCCGAACACAAATCTGAAAGGGGACTATACCTAAGGTTCTACTCCACTTGTTATTTAAGTTTCGGATAAATACATTAGTTCTTTGATTTTATAAAGTTTGACAGCATGATAATCATATAACGAATATATTACCCACAGATACTTGAGATGAGGAATATCGAGTGAAAAAGGATGGGTTTTAGAATAATAAAGTAGAAACATAAACTGAATAGGCTTTGAAAATACAAGTAGAGCTTAATAACTAGTACGTGTGTAATGCCATTGACTTTTGTTATAGCATTTTTTTTTGTGACATGAACTGATAAGTGAGAAAACGAGCCAAAGTTTAGTATCAATTGCCACATTTGTTTCAGAGGAGACTTAAAAAATTTGATTGTTTTTTTTTTTAATTTTTAGTAGGTCAAGCTAATTTGTTGGAGGTTTTCAATTTTGAACGGGGACAACCAGTTTGGTATCGAATTACCCAGTGTTTTAGAGGAGAAGATTTTTAAATATTGTTTTGTCCAATTTTTCCATTTTTAGTAACGGCGGCCATAGTGGTAAGAGGTCCGGGCCACGACAAACCTTTGAAAGGGGACCATCTACGCGCCATTCCATCAAAGTTTGGTTTCAATTGCCATTTCAATTTCAGGAGAGAAGAGTTTTAATTTTTTTTTGCTGATTTTTCTATTGGTTTTAGTACACCTATAATATTGGTTGATGGCGGATCCGGACCCTCCGGAAAGGGGGTCACCCAAGGACTATTCCAGCAAACTTTGGTCACAATGATTCAATGGTGTTGGAGAAGATGTTTTAACGTTAAGACGATGGACACCAAGGCTCTGGGAGACTCTAGTTAACTCTTTTGCTTTTTATTCATCGATAAATACCGGTATAAAAGTCATGCTTCATAAAAAAAATAGGTTTTGACGATGGTGTTAAGCTAGTTTGTACCACAAAGCATTTATACCATTGTTAACTGGTTATATATAAATATGCAATCGACTATATAAATTATTTCGTTTAACAGTCAAATTTCTGATTTCTCAAAGAGACTTTTTGGTCTAAAGATGGCACTTTGCATTCTATTGATATTTATTTACTCAAAATTCCCGTTATATCACAAACTATTTCTGAAAATGCAAAACGGTAACAATACGTAATATAGTTCCATATACATGATATACAAAAATTAAACCAAAACCGCATATACATAAACAACACATTTAGATGCATTATAGACAATATTTTATATATATTAACATAAAACTGAATTTAAAAAATTGCCGGTCAGTGTAAGCGTACTTTTATTCCGGCGTGTAGATTTTCCGATGAGTAATTTTACACTAGTGTTGTCTTTCCGTAAATAGTGCGAAACAGAACAAACAGACAGTCAAGTTTTGTTTATTTTGATTATCACAGGTATTTATAAACACACATTAGGTAGGGTTATCGTTCTTGAATTAAAATAAAATTTAATTCTTTATTTCAAAGTTTATTTATTTACTTTTTGCACAAATTTAATTCAAGTTTTAAAAATGTATTCACTGTTTAAAGTTTTAAATTAGCTTATGCTAATTTGGCATAATACTTGTATTTTCATAAATTGAATGTAACTTTTTTATATCATAAAGAGTATTTGTAAGAGATAATTTATTCCGGCTGTGATATTCATATATCTGTGAAATATTTTCCGACCGTCAAATGATGATCTTGTGTAAAATATGAATCAGATAATATTTTATAGCAATCTTAATTTTTATATAATGAAATATTTTCCAACTTTATTCCGTCAGAAGTGTATTAATATACGAGTTCGGAAATAATTTCACACCGGAAAAAATAAACCGTTACATATTTTTGTATAAACATTTGGCTTGTCAAGATTTCTTTACCTCCTGCAAAGTTAACCCAGTCCTTTAATATAGGATTGTCCCATATAGAATTATACATGGATAAATGATAATTTAAAATTATGTTCATACAACTGTTGATGATTTGAAGGATTTGTAGAATTTGCCTTTATAAATTATATTCGTTTAATAAAGTTTTCTTTTCTTTTAGAAGCCTGATTAGTTAGCTATATATATATATAAGGTTTAAATGGTCAAAATCTACTTTAAAATATCTTCACATTAGTAAATCCCGAACTTCCGATTACATATTAAATGACAATTTGTCAATTTATGCTAATATTATAATGATAAAGATTATACATGTATTATATATATGGAGCAGAGGAATATCAGGCGATTTTGAATTACCTGAACGACAAATAGTACAACCAAATATTTCAATGAAGAATAATTGCACTAGGTAATTTTTTCCAGGAAAAATTACACTAGTATATAATTTCCACATGACAATGTATTTCTAAATGTTGGCTTTGATATTTTTACCCCACCCCCCACCCCCAGAAAAAAAAGAAAAAAAACATGCCCTATTTTATTAAATAGTCCCCCTAAAAAATCCTTTTTCAGAGTGTTCTGGATACACAACTAAACAAAGGACAATTTACACTAAGCATGGAAAAAGTAAACTAGTGCATTAATTCCTCTGGAAATTATACACTAGTGTAACTTGTCCTGTGGAAAAAATACACTGGTGGAACGAATACACTGTTACATCAGCTCAAACTTGAAAATATTTCGGATGTTCAAAGTCATAATATCAAGATCTAAAAAAAATCATCAGAATGACAAAAATATCTCCTATCGTAGCATAAAGTTTTATGTTGGTTAACTAAACACTGACACTTTTTCATGTAACCAAATCACCTTTTCTTAGAACATCTTATCGAAACCTTTAAAACATCAACTTTCAACATTCTGCTATAAATTTAGAATAAATTCCATTTAAAAAAGCTTCCATAAGGGGCAAAACATAAATATGGAAGAAATAAAGTAAATGTAGAGTGGGAATCATACTTAATATGCAGTACTCGATCCAGCTAATACCGCAATGGAGGAATCTACATGAGTCTTCAAATATATAAACACACAGAAACCTGTCTGAAATAAAGGATCCAATATCGTTGTACTAACTTTTATGCGGAGCCAAGTAATTTACAAGTGCCAAAATTTCCATACCCATTATGTCGCTGGTTCGGGATTGAGTTACCCATTTTAGCGAAAACTTAAAAAAATACGAAAATATTACAACGTATCTTTACATAAATTTGACAATTTTCCGAAAAATTATGAACAGATGAATGTAGGCAATGCAATGTAAGCTATACACACGAAAAAGTTTAAGTTAATGATAAATGTGACTTTGTCTTACTCCAAGGATTCATATTTAGACTAAATATAATATATAAAGTTACGAAAATTATATATCAAATGCAAATGCATGAACCCCAAGGTTAAAATTATATTTGCTGTCGACATTACCCTGCCCTACTACTACTAGTACTGTCTGGAAACCTCAGTCCGTGGAATGTATAACAGTAGAGTATGATTTGTCTCCCAAATACCTCCCGTGCCAACCAGGGATTGAACTTGGGACAGTACAGTAGATCTACTAACTGAGCTAAAGCCAAAGGCCAAAGGGGTACCCAGTATTTGTTCGCCCTATAAATATATATAGTATAGAGATGAGAGTAGAAAGTGTTAATGGATAATCAATATAACATTATGTAGCACAATATGGCTGCCCCCATAAAACAAAGACTTCTTAATGACCCATATGTAGAAAAGGAGGAACTGACATGTTTCCAATTTAACACTTAATTAAACACTGACTTCTCTATTTGGCTATACCTCTGTTAATGTATGTTTGATCATGTAATATATGCATAAATTGTCATAATATAACGTATAACGTGAGAGAACACAAATTGCACTGCAAATGCAAAATGCGATCACTTGTGAGCTTTGAATAGAAGAGAAATATTATTCTTTAAAACTGCTAGTTTCTTATGCATATAGACAATTTAACCGAGTTAAAATGATGGATGTCCGTTCTCCATTTATTATGCACTTTGGATTCAAACTTTCTTTTTGTTGTAATACAATACATTTATGTTGCCCTGTGATGTCAGTAATTTTGCATGATATTTTTTATGGCCCAGAAATGAATTATCAAAAATCTAATGTATCACTTCATATTAGCACTTTTTTTTGGAAAGTTTAGAATTTTATAATGACAAATTATGATGTAATTTCAATAACTCTTGGATGTTAAATATCAATTACATAGAAGTGAGTGCAGTTTGGTCACCCCTTTCAATTTGCTCGTAATGCCAATATTGTTACATTCACTCATGCATAACAACCATGCATGAAAGACCAGGGTTCAGTCTAATTAGTCTATAGTAGCAGTAAAAGTAGTTGGTAGTCATAATTACCGGTAGTATCTGAATTTGATACACTGTGGCATTGTAATTCTGAGAAAGCAATATGAAACAAGTGCGACCTGGAGAGTTAGTGAGTGAAGTATGAAGTATCATTATTTGTTGATATACAGTTAAAACTTTTAGGAACTTGTTCAAATTTGATCATAAGTGGTTTCCTCTAAATTTACTTTATTTTGATTATTGATTAATAGTTCAAAGATTTTTTAAGCTTATAATTCATTTATTTAAATCAGTGATTCACATTCAGTTTTTGAAAGTGGAAGTTTACAACCATCTTTCATTGCTACATGTACTGCCCATTTTGTTGGATTCTTCATAACTGTTTTGTAACATTTGGGACTGGAAGGTGAGCACAATAGCAGTAATTTGACCATGCAAACGAGAAGGCTACTGTGTTAACTATCAAAATGGATTTTATTCTGGTGAATTTTTAGTTGAAGTTGGCAACTGGCTGACTACTAATTTTCATCTTTGGTCTGACAAATGTCACTTTACTTTAGCCTTAATTTTATGATTGACAGACTTAGTGACTAGCCAACTTTTTATACACACCACATGGTAGTTCAAAAATATTTTGTGTGAGGAGTCATCGTTAGGTGTACATCAGTCTAACATGTCACCTGATCTTGACCTCACTTCAACAAACAGGAGGTGGGCAAGTGAGCTATTCTCATCACTTGGTGTACGGCCTCCGGGTCATCAGACACACTTGGGAAAGAGGGCCATCTAAGGACCATTGCTGCCAATTTTAGTCCCAATTGGTTCAGGATTTTCAGACAAGAAGGTCGTCGTGGTCCGTTAACTTTTACAAAAATCTTATCTTCTGAAACTGCTGAGCCAAATGGAATCAAACTTAGCCACAAGGATTGCAGTATTTGGCTTATATCTCACAAACTAAAGCATTTAGAGCACAACTGACGGGTCAAGATCTACCTGCCATGAAATTTTTGCAGATTTAGGTTATCTTGAATAGTATTATAGATAAAGTTGAGCTGTAAGCAGCAAAAATGTTCAACAAAGTAAGATCTACAAATAAGTCAACATGACCAAAATCTTCAATTGATCCCTTAGAGGAGTAACTAGTTTAACATAGGACCTTATGGGAAAATTCATTTAAAACCTTCTTGTCTGAAAATCCTGAACCAATTGGGACTAAAATTGGCAGCAATGGTCCTTAGATGGCCCTCTTTCCCAAGTGTGTCTGATGACCTGGACTGTCAACCAAGTTGGTCACCACAGCAAAACTTTTAGAATTTTGTCCGATGAATCGGACTGTCAACCAAGATGGCTGCCACAGCCAAACTTTGTTTAACATAGGACCCAATGGGAAAATTCTTTAAAAGACTTCTTGTCTGAAACCACTTAGACAATTGTAACAAGATTTGGCAGCAATGATCTTTCAGAATTATGTCTGATGACCCGGACTGTCAACCAAGATGGCCACCACAGCAAAACTTAGTTTAACATAGGACCCTATGGGAAAATTCATTTCGAAATCTTCTTGTCTGAAAACACTGAGCCAATTGGAACTAAAGTTAGCAGCAATAGTCCTTACATGGTCTTCTTTTAGAATTTTGTCCGATGAATCGGACTGTCAACCAAGATGGCTGCCACAGCCGAACTTTGTTTAACATAGGACCCTATGGGAAAATTCATTTAAAAATCTTATTGTCTGAAAGCACTGAGCCAGTTGGAACCAGACTTGGCAGAAATGGTCTTTAGATGCTCCCCTTTCAGAATTGTGTCTGATGACCTGGACTGTCAACCAAGATGGCTGCCACAGCTGAACTTAATTTAACATAGGACTCAACTCGAAAGTTCATTTAAATTTTCTTGTCTGAAACCATAGGGGCAATTGAAACCAGAGTCGGCAGCAATGGTTCTTAAATGGTCCTGTTTCTGAATTTTGTCCAATGACCTCGACTATCAACAAATAACTGCCACAGCCGAACTTAGTTTAACATAGGACTATGGAAAAACCAGCGAAATTGACTATTACACTTTGATTTTTAGTCATGCTTGAGGTGGACAAGTTAAATTCAGGTGAGTGATACAGGCTCTTATGAGCTTTTAGTTGAGTTTTTGCTCTTAATCATATAAACTGAAACTTGATATGAGGTAATTTGCTATTATTTAATAGTTAATATGACTATAGTTTAAGCAGAGCACTTTTATCACAACTTCGATAAACATTTTGACTTTCACTACAAGGTCAAGCAATCCCTAAATTAAATCTTTGCTAAATGTTATTTACATCAATCTGTGTTATTGAAAAACACAGGTCTGACAGGTTAATAAACAAATTACAGACAATAAAAAAGGCAAGAATTTCAACAAGTGCAGTGATAATTTGCCTAATTATATCAAAGTGTATATTTGCTTTCCAGACCAACTCTTCTAACCTAAATAGATTATTTCTTCATTTACAAAAAAAAAAAAAAAAAAAAAAATTGAAGAACTCAATCAATCTTCAAATAGTCTAATATCAATCTTATTTCAAATAAATTTAAATTTATTGATTTATTTTAAATTATGTTATTTTTAGAAACAACAATGGTCAGCGTTGTAGTCATGAAAATAAAAGGATGAGCTCAGTTAGTTAAAAAAGATCTTGCAATGCTAAACAGATTTAAGTATAAAAAGGGAGATAACTATGAAGATATAGCTGGAGAGGACAAAGTTGATATGGATATGACTGACCCAGCTATGAGACAGGCAGCAGGAATAGAAGATGGGAATGATGGGTATACAAGTTTTAAGGAGTTAAGACATAATCTGAGTCCTGTAGAAGAAATAGAACCAAGTGAAGTAACAGAAGGTTAGTAGTCAACATAATGTCAGAACAAACTTGTCTTGTAAAGATGACGTCAGTCTATTGACAGCCAACATAATGTCAGAACAAGACGTGTAAAGATGACATCAGTCTTATGACAGTTTTAACATTTCCAGATTAGGGCCCAGTTTTTCAAAAGATAACAAGTTTTTTTTCAGTTTCCAGTATTTCCATTGTTGAGTAATATTGAATAATACAGATTTTTGCATAGATACAAATGTACCTCAAGTCAGAAGATTTTCAGTCCTAAGGTATAAGCAAAGAAGCGAAAATTTGAAACTGAAAAATGTGGTTAAACTATTCCACAACTGGACCCAGGTGTCCAGAATCTAATCTCCATGTTTTTTGCAATGCCTGAATGGAAAACAGGAAAAAGGCTAGTTAAGACAAGCTTTTAAATTGGGTATCTGTTAGGATTTATTTGAGTACCAGAATGTGGGGACTCTCGTCATGATGCATATTGTACATGTTTGTCTGATAGGGTTTATCTCACCTTGACTTCATGTTCATTCATCATTAAAATGTTAATTTAATTTTAAGCTTATATAAACTTATTTTCGTCTCGCCTGGGACAAAAAGTCGTGGAGGCGAGATATAGGTATTACTTTCTGGTGGCGACGGCGATGGCGGCATAAAGTTTTTTAAAACTTTAACCTAGACCCAACATAAATGGTCTATAGATAGTTCTTGGTAGGTACATGCCAGTCTGACACCTGGCTTGGGACCTTGACCTCAATTTCATGCTTGAGTGACTTTGTCACTTTTTCATGGCTTTGTTTTTAATGATACAAACAAACAAATATTTTATTGCTTAATCAGAAGCGCCCACAAGGGGCAGAATAATTAACATTAATTTCATACAGTGATTACAAATGATTCAATGTGATTAATCAAAAGGTATACAACAAGCACAGCTAATGACTTTGAGAGATGACAATGTATGAACGATGTTATTTATAAAATTGTTTATATTTTATGTAAGTATATAAAAGTGTACAGAACGTAGGTAAAATAATGGACCGAGTAAAAATATCAATTCATATTATGTAGACCACCAATGGGGGTCAGTGTGTATTTTGGGTTTAAGTAGATAATAATTATACCCCACGCAACGAGTTGCGGAGGGTTTAATGTTTTTGACCCGTCCGTCCGTCCGTCAGTCCTGTTTCTTGTCATCGCAACTCCTCTCAAACCACACAACAGAATTTCACGAAACCTTTTTAGATAATAAGGACATACTATGTAGTTGTGCATATCGACAGGAAATTGCGATTCAATTTTTTTTTTAGGAGTTACACCCCTTTGAACTTATTTACTTTAATGTACTACTGCAACAGTTTGTCATCGCAACTACTCTCAAACCACACAACAGAATTTCATGAAACCTTTTCAGATAATAAGGACATACTACGTAGATGTGCATATCGACAGGAAATTGCGATTCAATTTTTTTTCTAGGAGTTACACCCCTTTGAACTTATTTACTTTAATGTACTACTGCAACAGTTTGTCATCGCAACTACTCTCAAACCACACAACAGAATTTCATGAAACCTTTTCAGATAATAAGGACATACTACGTAGATGTGCATATCGACAGGAAATTTCGATTTAATTTTTTTTCTAGGAGTTACGCCCCTTTGAACTTATTTACTTTAATGTACTACTGCAACAGTTTGTCATCGCAACTCCTCTCAAACTACACAACAGAATTTCATGAAACCTTTTCAGATAATAAGGACATACTACGTAGATGTGCATATTGACAGGAAATTACGATTCAATTTTTTTTCCAGGAGTTACGCCCCTTTGAACTAATTTACTTTAATGTACTACTGCAACGGTTTGTCATCGCAACTCCTCTCAAACCACACAACAGAATTTCATGAAACCTTTTCAGATAATAAGGACATACAACGTAGATGTGCATATCGACAGGAAATTGCGATTCAATTTTTTTTCTAGGAGTTACGCTCCTTTGAACTTATTTACTTTAATGTACTACTGCAACAGTTTGTCATCGCAACTCCTCTCAAACCACACAACAGAATTTCATGAAACCTTTTTAGATAATAAGGACATACTACGTAGATGTGCATATTGACAGGAAATTACGATTCAATTTTTTTTCCAGGAGTTACACCCCTTTGAACTAATTTACTTTAATGTACTACTGCAACGGTTTGTCATCGCAACTCCTCTCAAACTACACAACAGAATTTCATGAAACCTTTTCAGATAATAAGGACATACTATGTAGATGGGCATATTGACAGGAAATTACGATTCAATTTTTTTTCCAGGAGTTACGCCCCTTTGAACTAATTTAATGTACTACTGCAACGGTTTGTCATCGCAACTCCTCTCAAACCACACAACAGAATTTCATGAAACCTTTTCAGATAATAAGGGCATACTACGTAGATGTGCATATCGACAGGAAATTGCGATTCAATTTTTTTTCTAGGAGTTACGCCCCTTTGAACTTATTTACTTTAATGTACTACTGCAACAGTTTGTCATCGCAACTACTCTCAAACCACACAACAGAATTTCATGAAACCTTTTCAGATAATAAGGACATACTACGTAGATGTGCATATCGACAGGAAATTGCGATTCAATTTTTTTTCTAGGAGTTACACCCCTTTGAACTTATTTACTTTAATGTACTACTGCAACAGTTTGTCATCGCAACTACTCTCAAACCACACAACAGAATTTCATGAAACCTTTTCAGATAATAAGGACATACTACGTAGATGTGCATATCGACAGGAAATTACGATTCAATTTTTTTTCTAGGAGTTACACCCCTTTGAACTTATTTGCCTCACTATACTATTTCTGTTGACTCCTCTCGCTTGGAATTTAAATTTCCCAACATGCTGCCATTTACTTTAGGATAAATATGTGAAGGTAAGCATTTGATTGTGTTCATTTTACTTGTGAAGTAAGATTTTGTTTCTCCAGTGACAATATGAAGACGTGGGGTATGTGAGCGTGCTCACAAAGGTTCTTTAATTCATTTCTGTGTGATAATAATTTTCTTAGCAGTTCTCCAATTCTTTGAAGTATAAAACTACAATGTATCTTCAGATAACATAAGCCATATAAATTGTGACTTTATGTCTAAATTTAAAAAAATTCTTATATTGTTTATTTCCTTCATGTAAAAAATAACCATGTACGTTTGCAAGTTAATGGAATCGAAGAAGAAAATGTATTTCATCCTCAACCTCAACAACACATAGCCTGCAAATGCGTTGAGACACCTCAAGATTTTTATATCAACCTCTCTCAATCTCTAAGTCATGAGCACTTATCCGAAATTTGCTAATATATTTTTCTAAACATATATGGTTTTTAAATGACCTGAATGTCCTGAGCTTATTTCCATATGATTTATTATCTCTGAGGTCATTATGGAGCTCAGTGTGCCAAATAGAATTATATTTTAATTGAAATTTTTTGTGTAAATAACTTTTTAATTTTGTTTTAAGTGTCATAATATACTGTTCATCAATTTCAAAGTATTTAAATAAAGATTGAATATCTCTATACCAGCTCTTTTTCTGGTTCTCATGTAGAGACTTTGAGAGGGAGAATGCCTGTTTCAGTAATAAATCTTCAGTTTTATATAAACGAATGTAATATTTAATCATATTAAATATAATTTCCAGAAATAAAGGATATCTGCCAAATTCTCCCATCATTGCAATATTAGTTACCGTTTTGGATCTCCAAGAATAAATTTACAAAAACTTATGTGTCCTTTTTCTACTACCAAATCTCCACATAGTTTTTTAATATAGGGGACACCCTGGATGTTAAGTTTATTACAGTTAAAGCCTCCCCATATTTCACTGCCATACAGTAGAACTGGTTTAACTGTATGATCAAACACATGTAGTAGAGTTTTGATATTAGGTTGTTGACTGGAGAAGCATTTTTTAAATTTAAATAGGGCCTTCAGACCTTTATTATATAATTCCTGTTTAGCATCAGCAAAGCTGCCATTAATATTAAATTTAACACCAAGGTAAGTATAATTTTTTTCATTAGCTTAAGGGATTGTATTTAGGAAAAATTTTGAAGATAGAACTGTTAAAAATCAAGATTTTGGTCTTCTTAATATTGACTTCTAGTCCCCAACTATTACAATAATCTTGAAGTTTATTAAGTGATTCATGTAATCCATTTGCAGTTTCAGACAACAATATAAGGCCATCAGCATACATTAGACAGTTAAGTCTCTGGGTTCCAAGTGTAACTGGCAACAATTAGTATCAAAGGCATCAGGAATATCATTAACAAATATGTTATATAAAAGAGGTCTCAAGTTGTCCCCCTGTCTAACTCCTGTGAAAGAGGAGAAGCTATCAGTTATATGACAAGAGTCCACCTTAACAGACAATTGGGTTTTACTATACATATTCTTAATAATTGTATAAAATAAATCACTAACACCAAGTTTTCTAAGTTTATATACCTTATCAAAGGCCTTTTTAAAATCAATAAAACAGGTATACAAATGTTTTGAACCTGATTGAGTGTATTTGTCAATAAGGCTTTTTAGTATAAACATATGATCTGATGTATGTTTGCCTTTGCAAAATCCAATTTGCTCAGGGCAAATGAGATTCTTTTTAATACAGAATTTTTCTAATCTGTTATTAACTTTTGTAAACACTTTACTTAAGCAGCTGTTAACTGTTAGTACACGGTAATTACTTGGGTCTTCTTTTGAGCCATTCTTAAAAATAGGGTTAATATAACCATCAGCCCAAAGTTTTGGATAGTTTTCTGTGGATAAATTCAAATTAAATTTAAGAGATTTAGTTAAAAAACTTTGACTTGATTTAATCATTTCATTAATAATACTGTCAGGGCCACATGCTTTTCTATTTTTTAGGTTGTGTATGGCATCAACTGTTTACATGTATCTGTAATTACAAAATCTAGTTCTGTGAAAACTTTTTCATCTTCCATATTATGTAATAATTCTAATATATCAGGTGAGGGGGTTACAGGTTTCTTATTCAGGTTTTTAAAATATTCAGCCCATTCTGTACCTCTAAGATTGGAGGAAATTCTTTAAGAATCAGAATTATTCAAGGATTCCAATAATGACCAATAAGATTTAGGATTTTCCTCTCTCAAATTATCCAGCTGATCAATCAGATTTGCTCGAAACTGTCTCTGTTTCATTTTGCGAGCTTTTCTGTAAAGTTTCAGATTACTAAAAAAGATGATCATATGTGAGGATCTTTATTAAACTTCTTAAAGTTTTTCCTTCTGATACAAGTTTCTCTTGATATTTATAAGGGGAAAAACAAACCATTTTGCCAACTTCTTTTTATTATGTTTACTTTTAACTTTATGAACCTTTTTTTTTAACAGATATATTGGCTGCTTCATGAATAATGCTGTTAAGGTGGTACCTAACACTACAGGGAGATAACTCTGTAAAATCAGCTAAAAGTTTTAATAACGTTGTGTTGTTAATGGAATATTAAGCTTTTCAATGATCAATATTAGTGTTTGTCAAACTGCTATACAATCAGTGTAATTTTTCTGATGAATTGGTTGGTTCAAATGTTTTGAAATTTAAAAATTTTTGTCAATGGGACAAAGTAAATACTTTGTCAAAATTTTATGAAAATTAAACGAGCCATATTAATTTTAGTGAAAGTGTTGGGTACCACCTTAAGGTCCTTTAACATGTTATCTGTATCAGTATTATATTTTGTATCATTAAAAGACTTAATTTTTTCCTGAATCAGTAATAATGATGCTAATGCATCCTGAAATTTTTCAGCTGAATTTTCTTCCCAAACATACTGGGCAGGGATAATGTTAATATCTTGTAAAGTATATCAAATTTACAATTCACCTTTAACATTATTGAGATTTGGCAGTGATCAGAAAGATCTGCCCTAAAGTCATGCACATTGAAAAACAGTATGCTATTCAGAATACTTTCGGATGATAAAAAATAATCTACAACACTACTACCCAATGGTGAGTGCCATGTAAGTTGGCCTACAAAATCACCAGACGTTCTACAATTTAAAATACGAATATCTATCTGTATACACATATCATTCAGAATTTTTCCTCAGGTAGATACAATATTATCCTGACTGTGACGTACTGTTCTATCTGTATCAGGGTTATAATTCTCAAACAGTGAGATATGACTATCTAAATTTTCATTTTGAATAAAGTCGAACTTTGAGGAGCCAGTTCTAGCATTTACAACACCACCAATTAAAATTTTTCCAATTTTGGAATACTTTGCAATATCATAATTTACAATGTACATGTAATCAAAAATATCATATGTTAATGATTGTGAATATGAGGAGTTAGCTGGAGGATTATACATAAAACAAAGATAAATGTCTTCAGTCAAACCAAAGAATTGCTTACACAGCTTGAGCCATACATAGTCAGTTGTTTTATGTTCCAAAAATTTTATGCCAGCTCTTAATGTTGACCTCGCATAAACTGAGATGCCACCAGAACACTTTCTACAACAAGTAGATAGAGGGCAGATTTAATGTACTGCTTTAAAGTCTTGCATTTCTAATGCATCATCAAGTGAACAATGTGTTTCTAGAAAACAAAATATATCTTTCTTATTTAAGTCATTGATAAATTGTGGGTCGCTGTACTTGTTGTATCCCTTATGCTTAAAACCATTGATATTCCAACATCCAATATGTAGGGTATTTTTAATAACCATTTTGGAACAATACATGTAAGAAAAAAGAGGGTATTAAAAGACAAAAACAGACATACCTAGTGTTTAACTAATATGTTTAGCCACTATAGTTGTTGTCTTTAAAAGTTATAGTAAATATGTCACATGTATAAATTTCAATAAGTGGTGGAAGGGAAGTAACTCCAATTTGAACAATATATAAAACATTTGTTTGAAATGAAAAACCAAAAGAAAAGGGTTGAATGTTTTTAAGAAAAAATGTCTCAGTACACCAAACTTTCTAATATACATTTAAACATCATATCTCTTACATATATCATATAGTTTATCGTATAAATGAATGTATGCAATCAAATGTCCAAGATTGTGAACTGATAAGAATATTTGGTCAAT
Organism: Mytilisepta virgata; assembly: GCA_028015205.1. NCBI lineage: Eukaryota > Metazoa > Mollusca > Bivalvia > Mytilida > Mytilidae > Mytilisepta > Mytilisepta virgata. The sequence goes on from CM051520.1 coordinate 38,191,615, forward strand.
AGCTACAAAAACAAGTAATGTAAAGACTTTTAGGTCTCTTATAAAAGAAAAAAAAAGTGTATTTTTACATTTTAAGTGCATGCATGTACATGTAAAAACTTAATTTTATTAAGTACATTGTACTTTTTACTGATACTGTAACAAAAAAGGACACATTTATTACAGCGTGACTTTGAATATACAATATATCAAAACATGTTAATTATTTAATACTGAACTTCAGGGTCATTATATAATTGGTGCCTCTATGAGCAAGTAAAGTTTCTAACTATTTAGAATAAGATTCTAAGTTCTATTACCCATAGGGGGAAAGTTAGGCATGTAGCTGATCATCCCTAGATTGAAACCTGGGAACATTGGGTACATAAATCAGAACATAATTTGACACAATCTTCTGGTGATGTATTTCGCAGATCAGAAGTGAAAAAATGAACAAAAACACATTCATAATCATCATCACATTGTTGAATCTTCTCCTTTTCAACTTCACAATCATTCAGGAAATATTTTGTCTTGATGTATTTCACATGAGAATTTCCTACAATTAAAATTTTCCTATTTGGAGATGATTTTGACTGATCCTCCTCCCCTGCCACATGTTGTTGTTTCGCTATATTCCTCATGGTCAGAGAGGACCTCATAACGATTAGAAATATCACAATTTACTTTGGTATTAGGCGAGGTACCAGGTGTTTGTTTAGGTCGAGATGTTTTTATTTCACGGACTCTCTCTTTGGGTCGGTTGAGGAGTCCACTTGAATTCAGGGTCTGAGCTATTTTATCCAAATTGCTAGTAACAGAGTCGTTTATTTTAGAGTTCTTGCTTATAATGCTACATGTTTCAAGATTGTGGGTAATTTTACTGTTTTGGTCCTTTATTTCTTTAAAGGAGTTTGAAACTTTGTCCTTTTGTTCAATTAGCTGTGTGCGTAGCTTTTCAAGGTTTTTAGCTCACCTGACCCGAAGGGTCATGTGAGCTATTGCTATCACTTGGCGTCCGTCGTCCGTCCGTCGTCCGTCCGTCCGTCGTCCGTTAACTTTTTCAAACGTTAACTCCTCCAACACCATAAGTCCAACTGCAACCAAACTTGGTACAGTTATTAATTGGTATGGGTGTTACAAATCTATTGTTTGGATTTTTGATTCGTATAAAAACATGGCCGTCATGGCTAAAAATAGAACATAGGGGTAAATCGCAGTTTTTTGCAAATAAGTCAGAAACGGTCACAGATATCAAAATTCTGGCATAGGGTAAAAGTGATCAGCACCTCAAGATCTACCTGCCCTGAAATTTTGAAGAAGATCCAACCACTCATTTCAGAGTTATCACCCTTTTTCCTGATTTTTTCCAAATTTTTTTATGTTATTATTTCAAAAATCTTCTCCTCTGAAACTACTGAATGGATTTGGATAAAACTTAGCATGATTGTTCCTTAGGGTATCCTGCACAAAGTTTATGCTTCGATTTTTGATCCGTCGAAAAACATGGCCACTGTTACTAAAAATAGAACATAGGGGTCAAACAACAGTTTTTCGCAACTATCTCAAAAATCATAAGGTTACGGCAAATTCTGGCAGGTTGAAAGTGTTCAGCATGATGAGAGCTACCTGCGTGCTGATTTTCGTGAAAATCTGTCAACTGATGTTAGAGTTATTGCCCTTTTTTGACATTTTTGGTTTTTTTTTATGTTATTATTTCAAAAAATCTTCTCCTCTGAAAATACTGAATGGATTTGGATAAATCTTAGCATGATTGTTCCTTAGGGTATCCTGCACAAAGTTTATGCTTCGATTTTTGATCCGTCGAAAAACATGGCCACTGTTACTAAAAATAGAACATAGGGGTCAAACAACATTTTTTCGCAACTATCTTAAAAATCATAAGGTTATGGCAAATTCTGGCAGGTTGAAAGTGTTCAGCATGATGAGAGCTACCTGTGTGTTTATTTTCGTGAAAATCTGTCAACTGATGTTAGAGTTATTGTCCTTTTTTGACATTTTTGGCTTTTTTTTATGTTATGATTTCAAAAATCTTCTTCTCTGAAACTACTATTCAAAATCAAATGAAACTTGGTATGATTGTTCCTTAGGGTATCCTGCAAAAAGTTAATGCTTGGATTTTTGATTGGTCGAAAAACATGTCCGCCCTTACTAAAAATAGAACATAGGGGTCAAAATGCTGTTTTTTGCTATTTTTTCCTGAATTATAGAAATAAAATGAAGATGAAAGCTACCTTCAAGGCAAACATGGTATTCCGAGTTGAATGGTGATGATGAAAGTTTGTTTTGGACGGCCATTTTTAAAATGGCTGCCATTTTCCCGCCATTTTTTACACTTGCTCGGATTTTAACAATATTTGGTTTTTAAAGTAAACATGGTATCCTTAGTGAATGGTGATGATGAGAATGTTGTATAACAATGATTAAACTTCATAATATGTGAGCTTTTAATTGCCATCACTTGGCGTCTGTCATCATCGTTAACAAATTTTCAAACATCTTCTCCTCTGAAACTACTAGGGGGATTTGGATTAAACTTAGCATGATTGTTCCTGCAATATTTCCTTTTCAAGTACAATAAAAAGCCTTAACTCACAATTTTTACATAACTTCTTTCAAACATTTTAAAAAACGAAGACAACATATAGACCAAAAGATTTATACTTGTATTTGAAGATGAATTAAAGCTTGTATTTTGTAATCAAGCGTAGGGAGAACTCATGCCCATTTCTTTCCAGAGGTTCTTAGTGCATTGTTTGCCAGGTGAGCGATTCAGGCTCTTGAGAGCCTCTTGTTACTTATAACATCATTGTCTTTAGAAATTTTATCGATCTTGTTATTAAATTGATGTAAGTCATCATTCAGTTTAGTATTTTTTGAACTCTCAGAATTTGACAGTTTATCAAACTTATCACAAAGGTTTTGGATTTCATTCCTATCGTTAAGTTCTTTTTTAAGAACATTACGGTAATAAGTTCATCTTGGTTTGACAAGTGAATGTTAGTTATAGCTAAAACTACACTTTGTTTGATCCTTGAGACAATCTGGAGCGTTTCTGAGGACGAATGCGAGTCTTGTGGTGGATAAATTCCCTTTTCCCACTTTTCTTTAAAGGATAATGGTACTTCAGCGCAATTTTCACATGTATATTTCCTTGATGTTTTTATGAGAATGTAGAGACGATATCTATGGACACTGATTCACATTTGGACCATGCAGTGAATATTCCTGTGGTAGCTCCACGAGCGACACTATAAAAGTTCTTTCTACGCATTGTTCATATATAAATGGTACTAAATATGTGTAAATTTTTCACTTTTGGTGAGTTAAACCATCACTAGGGTCAGTTTTTGCCATTTTCACCTTTCAATAAAAAAAATGTGCCATGTTGGTTAAAGGGACGCAACTCATGTATTGTTTAATTCCCTTTTATGATTTTTGAATGGCAACCTAATTCCAGGCACCTAAGCAATATTGGAAGCCTCTAGTTTGTAATTTTCTGATGCTGGGTTCTTGTGTCACTGAAATTTATCCAATAATCTGTTTAATTTCTATTGAAACCACCCAGTATTGGTTTGGGAGGTCATTAGATGCACAATTCACTTGAAAACACAACTGAAGATGTGGAATTTTAATTTCATGCTATGTTTAAAATTTACAATAAGATAGGAAATGTTTGAAAATTTTGACTTTGTCACTAGTCAAAGTGAAAGTTAAAAATGTGAAAATACTTGCATTTGGTAAAAAAAAAAGTTAAAAAGTAATGTTTACCTACAAAAAAGTATTTGTTTACCCTGAAAAAAATTATTGATTACAAGGGATGCTGAAACTTACATTACAAAATATTTACTTGATTATTATTTACAGCCTCTCAAACATTATTTATGGCTCCCATTTATATATCTTAAAAAATTCAAAAATAAAAATTATATTGGATTAAAAGTTGAATATAATTGTGTGCATATAATGTATTTGATTTAAGTCAGATATTGATAAAAATACCAAATGTTGTCAATAAAGATAGAATTTCTATTAACTTTCATTTTATATTGATTGACGAATATTTGTGACACTTTACATCTGTAGGATAACACTGTACTATGGGTAAATATTGATACATAAACATACATATATATTTTTTTTATTGTCATTTTCCACATTTTATTACTTTTTTAGCTGTCCCTGCCATTTGGGTGAGTGCTAAGTGAACTATTGCAATCACTTTGTCTTCTGTCAGAGAAAAATCTCCTATAAATATCTTTGCCGCATAATTGGACTTAATTTGATTGAATGGTCCTTGTTCATGTTGTGTGGTTCTACATGTATAGAATTATGTTCATTGGTCCTATCTGGCTGCATTTGATCTTTTTAATTCTAACCCTTTTAAGCCCCTCTGATCAACAGGGTCACAATTGCTTAAAATTGGAAATTTTGCAAAGATTAATTTAGTCTTCTCCTTTGAAAATACTGTGCAGATAAGGACAAAACTGTGATTGAAACATCCTTGTCTGGTTCTCTTTTTAGCTCATCTGGCCTAAAAGGTCATGTGAGCTATTGCCATAACTAATGGCATCCGTCGTTCAGTGTAAACTTTTCCTTTAAAGATCATCATCTTCTCCTCTGAAGCCACTACTAGGTCAATTGGAACTAAACTTGACAGGAAGCATATATGGGAGGTCTTTTATAAAGTTTCGTCATTTCGTGCCGATCAGACTACAAATATGGCCACCATGGGCAGTTCTTGTTTCTGATTGGTTGTTATAAAAAAATCTTCTCCTCTGAAATCGCTTGGTCAAAGGGGGCGAAACTTGACAGGAAGCATCTATTGGAGGTTCTTAACAAAATTTCTTTATTTCATCCCAATCGGAGTACATATATGGTCACCATTGGCAGTTCTTGTTTCTGATTCACTAATATAAAAGAATCTTCTCCTCTGAAATCGCTTGCCCAAATGGAACAAAACGTGACAGGAAGCATATATGGGAGGTCCTTTATAAAGTTTCCTCATTTTGTCCCAATCGGAATATAAATATAGCCACCATGTGCAGTTCTTGATTCTGATTGGCAGATATAAAAAAATCTTCTCAGGAAGTCTCTTGGCCAAATGGAACGAAACTTGACAGAAAGCATCTAATTGGGAGGTTCTGTACAATGTTTCCTCAATTTGTCCCCAAACAAACATGGCCGTCATGGGCAGTTCTTGTCTTTCATTGGTTGGTAATCTTCTTTGAAACCGCTTGGCCAAAGGGTACGAGACTTGACAGGAAGCATATGTTGGAGGTTTTTTTACAAAGTTTCCTCATTTTGTCCAGATCAGGTAACAAACATGACTGCCATGGGCAATTCTTGTTTCTGATTGAGCCAAATAGAGCCAAACTTGACAAAAAGTGTCTATGACATATAACAAATATCTACAGAACCACAGAATTGCTTGTAACCAAACATTGTCTGAATATTCCTCTTAAGGTGCTCACCAAGAGTTGTTATTCTGGTGCCGATCCCTATTTCAAAATGGCCTTCAGCAGAGGACTTAGGTTTACATAAGACCCTATGGAAAATACATGCAAAAATCTTCTGGAGAAAAGCCAAATTTTAGAATATGCTGACCTGTAAGTAGAAGGACCTTGATGCAGAAATATTTGGTTCCTACAAGGCTTTCCACACTTCATAATGATAGGGAAAAGTGACTTCTCTGAGATACATCAATAAAAATGGCTTTCATGACAGATGAGCGATACAGGCACAACCCTCTGAGCCTCTAGTTAAATTCATGGATTGGGCTGTCCACGAAATCCAAGAAAATTGGTGTACCACAAATAATAAGTGTTTCATAATATGGGAGGTCCTTTATAAAGTTTCCTCATTTGGTCCCAATCGAACCACAAATATGGCAGTTTTTTTTCTGATATGAAACAATCTTCTTCTCTGAAGTCGCTTGGTCAAATGGAACGAAAGTTGATAGGAAGCATCTATTGGAGGTTCTCATTTCGTTCTGATCAGGAAACAAACATGGCCATCATGGGCCAAGTCTTTTTTCTCATTCGTTGATTAAATTTTTTTTTCTTCTGTGGAACTGCTTAGCCAAAACTGTCAGCCAAACTTGACAGGAATCATCTATGGAAAGTCTTTTATGAAATTAATTTTTTTCATCCTGATTGGACGACAAGCATGGCTGCCATTGGCAATTCTTGTTTCTGATTGGCTGATATAAAGAAATATTTTTCTCTGAAACCGCTTGGACTGGAATGAAACTTGATGGAAAGCATATGTGGGAGGTTTTTTACATAGTGTCCGCATTTTGTTCAGATCAGGCGACAAACATGGCCACCACGGGCAATTCCTGTTTCTGATTAGGAATAGAATATATGTGAAAAATGCACTTTTTGACTTATATCTCTAAAATTAAGCAGTTACAGCACAACGGACAAAGAACTAAAAATGTTTATGAGGTCAAGATCTACCTGCCATGAAATTTTCAGACAAATCGGTTTTCGGGCTATTGCCCGTGAATTGTTAATCTTAAGGAAATTTTGCTGTTTTATGTTATTAACTTGAATATTGTTACAGATAAAAACACTTTAAACAGCAAAGATGTTAAGCATAACTTGAAATTAATTAAATGGTAGCTATACAAGTAAAATGGAGGGTCAATGTCATTGTAAAAGTCCATAGCAACCATATATATTTGGGTTTAAGACCCTATAATTTACCTGTACAAGTCAAGTGGAAAGGCCAAGAGTCAAGGACATTGAAAAAGTCGCTACTAACTGTATATATATTTAGCACCCTATATTATAGCTGTTCAAGTCAATATGGAGTCTCAAAGTTCAAAGTCATCGAAAAAATCCATAGCAACTGATGGAAAAGTCCCTAGCAACCAGATATATTTTGGTTCAAATTTTATTGCAAGTCAATATTAAGGCGAAAAATATGACAGTATACATTAAATAGCAAAAATAATCATTGATGCAAGATCTACTTAAAAAATAACAGGTGAGCGATTCAGGTTCTTGGGAGCCTCTTGTTTGTCATTTGCTCAGGAACTAATGGGCAGACTGTTACCAAAGTTGGCATGCAAATGATCGACCTTTTTTTAGGTCAAAGGTTAAATATCAAGGTTACTTTTGACATTTTGCATTTCTATAACAGCCTTGTGGAGGATTCAAAGAGCTTACATTTTCAAATATCCTATTAAAGGCAAGGTGAGCAATACAGGCTTCTAGTTTTAGTAAAACCTCTATTTTTTTTTGTGCAAAATTTTCTAGATTGAATTTTTTTTGTTGAAATTCCTATCTACCCTTCTTTGCAGCTTAAATAACAATTAAAAGTAGAAATCTGGACTGTTGGAATCGACAGTGATCCCCACACCCCCTATAGGTAGTTGGGCCACTTACCTATAGTCAAAAATATAATACCTTATTCCCATCCAAAAATAGTATGGAGTCATTCTATAAAGAAATTAAATCAATAAACCTAATGAAAAATGAAAAAACCTTAGTTCACAAGCTTAAACTGACAATTTTTGAAATTTGGCCTGTGTGAGCCCCCTGATCAAATCGATATTCTAAATCCTTATTGTGCAACTAAATATAGTGTAGAACAATACTATATATAAGCAAACTGAATGAGAAGTTAAGGTCACAAGCTAAAATTAAAATTTTCAAATTTGGACCCATGTGGACTCCAATTTTAGAAAATTAAAATTCTAAAACCTAATTGCACACCTGCATATGGTGATTGACAATACTGTATAGAAATAAAATGCATAAATTGAAGAACAAAGACAAGTTTATGTCACAAGCTTAAATTGATAATTTTTCAAAATTTGACCCCTGTGGGCCTCTTGCTTAGAAAATCAAAATTCTAAAACCTTATTGCACATCTTCATATAGAGTATGACAATACCGTATAGAAATAATATGTATAAATTGTAAAATTAAAGAGGAGATTAGGTCACAAGCTTAAATTGACATTTTTTCGAAATTCGACCCCTGTGGGACTTGTACAAGTCAAATAGAAAGGTCAAGTTTAGGTAGCAAGCTTAAATTGACAGTTTTTTTTAAATTTGACCCCTGTGGGCCCCAATTTTAGAAAATCGAAATTCTAAAACCTTATTGTGCATCTGCATATGGTGCATACTTACTGTATGGAAATAAAATGCATAAATTGAAAAAAGAAAGACGAGTTAAGGTCACAAGGTTGAATTCCAAATTTTCGAAGTTGAACCCATGTGGGCCCCTAATGTTTAGAAAATCAAAATTCTAAAACCTTATTGCGCATCTACAGGTGGTATGCAACCATTCTATAAAGAAATTAAATTGAAAACCCAAAAGTGAAGGAGGAGTTGATGTCACAAGAAAGTGTGATGGATGGACGGACAGACGGCACGACGGACAGATGGGGACAATCGCTACATCCCCGAACTTTCTTCGAAAGTGCGGGGATAATTAAATGATTGTCCCTGCCAATTTAAACAGGAATTCTGATAAACTGTAAGGAAATAAAGTGAATTCTGATTAAAAAAATTCAAATGATTTTTGATTTTCCAAAGGATTTTTTAAAGAATTAATTCATTAATTGATTTATTTGTTATTGAATTACAGAAAATCAAATCTTTGAAATATATCCCACAATTTCTTCTTTATCATGTTTATTTGGAATACTACTTTTTGCTTTGAATTTTGATGCATAAAATGCATGTCACTTCAAAATAATTGAAAAAGTTGCAGTAGGGAAATAATCAGTGAAAGTAAGTAAGTAAGTAAGTAAATGCTTTATTTATAGAGGGTAACACAGTTGGTACAACCAATCTTCCCTGAGGCCCTCATTTCAATGATAAATGTACATGTGTTAGATTAAAAATATTTACAAACAAAATGAATACAAAAGGATATAAAAACAATACACATTATGCAATGTTCTAATATAATGTTTAACAATTCATCAGTGCATTTATAAACAATCACACCAATATATTTTTAATCAAGTTCATTTATACATTTAAAATATGATTTTTTATTTTTCCCCTAAAGACTTCAATACTTTGGGAATTACGTATAGTTGTTGGTAGGTTATTCCAAAGTACTGCTGCTGAGTGTGAAAAATTTTTTTGTAGGCTTCCGTTTTAGCCTTAGGGATATATAAATACCCATTTGTAACTGCTCTGAGAGGGTAGGGATTAATGTCAGAAAGATACCTAACGTTATCAGTGAGATATGTGGTAGCTTCATTACATAAACATTTAAAGAGAAGCATGTATTTATGGTACTGAATCCTTTCGATGACCTTCATCCATCCTAGACTTTTAAATAAGGGATCTGATGGGGACAGGGAGTCTGCATCAAGTACTAGCCTGATGACCCTTTTTTGTAGTTTCAGTATACGATCAAGATTATTTTTACTACATGAGCTCCATACAATACAGCAATAATCAATAAGTGGCAGAATATATCCTGTATAAAATAATTTCCGTGATTCAAGGTTAAGATATTGTTTAATTTTCGTAAACAGATATATTCGAGATGAGACTTTTGAACAGACCTGTTCTATTTGGTCCGACCACATAAGATTTGGATCTATTTTAACACCTAATATTTTTTCACACAACGATTTTTGTATTGATACCGAGTTTAATGTTAAACAAAGTTCACTATTTTTGTTATCTATTTTTTGTCTTGTCCCAATTATCATAAATTTAGTTTTTGAACTATTTATGAACATACACATGTATTATTGTCTTCACAGTACACCATTTTTCAATGCAGTGTAAATCTTCCTGAACCATAATTTCCAATTGCTGAATACATTTTCCAGACTTATGAATAGTTGAATCGTCAGCATACATGTCTGTATCACAATTTTTTACATTCAGGGGCAAATCATTGATGAAAAGTATAAACATAATAGGGCCAAGTATAGATCCTTGAGGCACACCATATCTAACATTGAGTTTACTAGATACAGCACTACCAAGTTGAACTTGCTGTGTTCTGTCATTGAGATAAGATTGAAAAAAAAGTGAGAGATTTATTACTGCACCCATAAATTCCCATTTTCTGGACTAGAATTTTATGATCCACTACTTCAAAAGCCTTCCTTAAGTCTAACATTACTGCTAAATTTAGATTTCCATTATCCATGTCTTTCATCCATTTGTCTATGACATTAATAAGAGCAGTTTGACAGGAGTGCTTACGTCTGAAGCCTGATTGTGCAGGATGTAGTAATTCATATTTTGATAAAAAGTCATATAAATGGCTGGTGACATGTTTTTCTATGAGTTTTGATAAAGTAGACAGTACTGAAATAGGTCTGTAATTAGTAGTATAAGATTTTACTCCTGATTTGTATATTGGAGAAACATTTTTTAATATGGGTGGGAAAATTCCACTATCAATCATACGGTTAAAGATGTATGTTAGTGGTGGTGCAATAACAGATGCACATAGTTTTAAGTATTTTTGGGCCTATGTTGTCTGTTTCAGCAGATTTGTTGACGTTTAATTTTAAAATGTCCTTATAAAGTTCATTTACTCTGATATAAGGTATGTTGAATTCTACATTTGCTGGAAGCCTTTCTTTAATAAAATCAGTTTATAGAAATTTGTACTGGTTTGAGAATTTCCAGATATTTGTCTTAGGTTTTCAACACATGATGTAAAAAACTTATTAAAACAATTTTCTAGATCTTCTGGATTATTTAGCTTTGTTCCATCTTTGGGTTTGAGTTCATATGGTCTGACTGGATTCTTAGGATTTAGGCTATTTATACAATTCCATAAAATGCTAGGGTCTTTTGAATCTTTAACCATGTTGCTGTAAATAGTCTCGTTTACTCTTTTCAAGAATTTGTTTTGTCATATTTCGCCAATATCTGTTTTCCCCTCATAGACCTAACTTTTTGTATTTATCCCTTTTTAGTGTTGCATGTACAACTTCATTAGTATACCATTCTGGTTGCTTATCTCGCTTGACTCGTTTTGTAACAATTGGTGCATGTTTATTTAATATGGAATTAAAAATAAAGTAAAACTTGTCCAGACACTCTGAAGGATCACTGTCAAATTCAACAGTGTGGAAAGGTGCATTGGACATATCATGCAAAAATTCATTTTCGCTTAATGGACGAAATCAACAAATTGTCAAAATATGAATGTGTCATCAACTCCTTATTGATTATTGATGCTTCTACTTTGATTATAGAATGATTGTACATATGATGTAGATGCGCAGTAAGGTTTTAAAATTTTTATTTCATTGATGGAGCGAAAATTGGGACAGAAAATGAGCGAATTTTCAAAATATGCTTAAAACATTAATTTCTGAGGAATTTTTGATGCTAAGCTTCTGATTTCTTCATAGGTGGACAGATGCAAAAAAAGATGCTCAACACACAATTTTAGACCCATGGCATATAGGAAGTATTATAATTATCAAAATATGCTGTTGATTTTTTTTTCCATTTAAAGCAAAAATGTAAATAAATTTTCTGACCTCATCAAATCTGCCAGCACCCCACACTCCCTCCCCTCAAATTAAAATGGTCATCCCGTTATTTGGTTATGTGGGATGGACTGAAATGGTTTTTGCTAAAAAAAAATAAATGAAAATGTGTAATGCTGATGTGGCACTTGGTTCTGCAGAATTCCATTTAAAAGTGTTTTAAAACTATTTTTGTGAACTTCTGATCATTTTGTTTTAAAATAACAAGATTGTGATAATAAGTAACAACACTGTCCTGAAATTCGACAACATTGTCATTAAATGTAATCTCCCAACAAAGAAATTGACAAATTTAATGTGAGAAGTCAACTAAAGAATGTTGGGGATTAACATAAAGATCTTTGATCCTATTTTAACTGGTGGTAAGGTTTGTCCTTAACACTAAATTTGCATCAAAATCATAACTTGGATGAAACAAATGTAGGGGTGCCGGTATAACTGTCGTCTCCGACAGTACTCTAGTTTAATTTGTTTCAGTAATTTATTAATATCCTCTTTCATGCTATTTTACTTATCTTTCATTTTTTCTGAGATACAAAGGGTCAAAGTTGCTGTCGTATCATTCTGCACTTAGCAAAGCTTTTTACTGAATTTATCTTCAACTTTTGGATTGTTATTTTGGTTTTCAGCAGTATAGGTCATGAGCACAACTGATTACTGGTAGTCTTAAATCGACGAAATGTGCAAATCATGTGCATCAAAATTGGTATCAAAGAATTTTATTTAAAAATCCTTTTTACAAGTTAACTAAATACATGTAATGCCTGCTACGTATTAGGATGTTAGCATCAGTGCTGTACTTAATCACTTTGTGTTATGTTTATAAAGTCCAGATCAGCTTTTATTTTTTGAAAAAGTCTACATTTAAGGTAGATCACAACTAATACACTGACCATCTTTTTCGGACATCTTGCAAATTTGTATAAAAATATATATTTTCAACGAGCAACTAGTATTCGATATAATGTAAAATTTATTTCTTAAGTTAAATAAGAAACTTGACAAAAATGCATAAATAGCAAAACTAAAAATTTTATTCTAACAAGAACCCTTTTCAGGGGAGATAATTGGTAGAACATTTTTCTAATGAAATGTAAAGGAAATTTTAGTTTTTTGGAAATAGAAAGAAAAAATGAACGGTGACCTCAATGTTTCTTTTTAGAATATGAAAGCATGTCAGATAAGTGTTCTTTTCACAGTTTTTACACAATATTCTATCTGCCAGTTTATTTGTTGTACAAGAAATTTGGATTTTCCCTATATAATCTATATAAAATTTACCAACATTAAGACTCAATTATCTCAAAATCAAGAACGGTGACCTATGTTTTTTAAATTGAAATTTCAAAGTATCCATCCAACATCCTGCCTGGAAAAAATTAGGAAAATCTATCTGCTAAAAATATTAGTTTTGATCTACCTTAAACAATTAAAACAAAGGTTTAATTTCTTATTTTAAGCACTTTTTAAGTGCCACGAAAAAGCACAGAAAAGCGTACATGTACCACTGTAATTTGTCAAGAGATTTTATGTGACCTTATTCTAAAGAATACACACATTGCAGATGATACATATTTATTACTTATAGAATTTTTGTTTGTTTTTGAATCAGAAGTTGAAAAAAGCTGGTTGAGTCTTCAATCAGTTAAAAATCAGAAATATATTGTCTGTTGTATGTCTTCTCATCATCTGCACTACCAAACATTCAGTAGTATGAAGCTCCATCTGAAATGTAGAAATGTTGTAGTAGTTTTTTTAGAGTAGACAATAAAAACCAAAAGGAAAATCAAATAACGCAAACCAGTAACAAAAATACATAAATACCAAATCTCAACACAAAATCAGATAAAAATATTTTATGGATTTATCTTCATTAGTTATAGAATCAAAACACAAATCAGTTGCAATGTACGAAATACCCTTTCATTGTTTCTTTCTTGTTTAATGGCATTTAAAGGTCCAAGTGAGGTCAATTTTCCGAGGTGGTTTTGAAAAATAAGTAATTCTAAAAATTATAAACATAAAAAAATCACGGCTGGTTTCTAATAAAATCGTGTCGGTAATGAATCTTGGAATCTTCTGAGGGGGTGATATCTTTGTGAACTTCAGGCACTCTCCAAATTAAAACTTGAGAAAACCAAAATAAAAAAAATCACTTCAGCATTGTGAGAAATTAAGCTATTCGGACAAACCATGTAATTAATATTATCCAAAATTCGAGTTAGGATAAATGTGCACAATGAGGTTGCAGTGCTACGTTCCCTATTTAAAATCATGTGCAATATATTCAGTATTTAAGTAATATTTGATTAACTCTAACATACAAGTACATATAATCCTCTTTTTCGAATCATTCCCCTACAACATTTGTGCAGGTTTTTTTTTTTTTTTCCCCATTTTACTCAACCCTAGGCACCTGTGATGGATCACGGGGGCTCAACCCATAGAGCTGTCTAGCGCGTCCCCAGGTGGCGGATAGGGGAGACCCTCTCGTTGGGGGGTTGTCAGGTCATAATACGGAAAGCCTGGCCGCGGACCATAGTGGGTAACGTGTTTGGAGAATGCCACACTCCCTGCACGCTAAAGACCCCTTCTGTAGTTTTCGAAAAAGAGTAGGCTGATGGCCGCTACAGAAGGCTAAATTATCCGACCCTACCCAACCATCCTCCTTTTACAGTGGCAGTCAAAATTGGTTCCCCTTTGTGTCCCGACCCACCCCTAATTGAATTGTTTGATAAATTGAACTGGTTCTCGTCCTGAAGATGCATGAAATATTTGCCACTGGACGTTAAGCAACAATCAATCAATCAATCAATCATTTTACTCAACCTGTTAATATGCCCTTCAATACACTAGTAAATAATCTCTCTCATTAAAATGTACCATTAGCTCATTATAAATGAAATTATAATATGAATTATTATACCTCATGATTAGCACATTTTTATACGACCGCAAAATTTTTGCGGTCGTATATTGGTATGACGTTGGCGTCTTCGTCGTCGTCTGCGTCGTCGTCCGTCGTCAGCGTCGTCGTCCGAAGACATTTGGTTTTCGCACTATAACTTTAGTATAAGTTAATAGAAATCTATGAAATTTAAACACAAGGTTTATGACCACAAAAGGAAGGTTGGGATTGATTTTGGGAGTTTTGGTCCCAACAGTTTAAGAATTGGGGGCCAAAAAAGGGCCCAATAAGCATTTTTCTTGGTTTTCGCACAATAACTCTAGTATAAGTAAATAGAAATCTATGAAATTTTAACACAAGGTTTATGACCACAAAAGGAAGGTTGGGATTGTTTTTGGGAGTTTTGGTCCCAACAGTTTAGGAATTAGGGGCTAAAAAAGGGCCCAAATAAGCATTTTTCTTGGTTTTTGCACAATAACTTTAGTATAAGTAAATAGAAATCTATGAAATTTAAACACAAGGTTTATGACCACAAAAGGAAGGTTGGGATTGGCTTTGGGAGTTTTGGTCCCAACAGTTTAGGAATTAGGGGCCAAAAGGGTCCAAAATAAAACTTTGTTTGATTTCATTGAAAATTGACCTATTGGGGTTCTTTGGTATGCCGAATCAAACCGTGCATTTAGATTCTTAATTTTTGGTCCCGTTTTCAAATTGGTCTACATTAAGGTCCAAAGGGTCCAAAATTAAACTTAGTTTGATTTTAACAAAAATTGAATTCTTTGGGTTCTTTTATATGCTGAATCTAAACATGTACTTAGTTTTTTTATTATGGGTCCAGTTTTCAAGTTGGTCCAAATCGGGGTCCAAAATTAAACTTTGTTTGATTTCATCGAAAAATTGAACTATTGGGGTTCTTTGATATGCCGAATCTAACCGTGCATTTAGATTCTTAATTTTTGGTCCCGTTTTCAAATTGGTCTAAATTAAGGTCCAAAGGGTCCAAAATTAAACTTTGTTTGATTTTAACAAAAATTGAATTCTTGGGGTTCTTTGATATGCTGAATCTAAACATGTACTTAGTTTTTTTATTATGGGCCCAGTTTTCAAGTTGGTCCAAATCGGGGTCCAAAATTAAAGCTAAAAAAGGGTTAAATTATTTTATTTTTTTTTGGGGGGGGGGGCAATTCTCCACAGCATATTGTATTGCACAAGAAGCAAAAAATTGAATATAAATTCAAATCATATGACCAATTCTAAGTTCTTTGATTTCAGTTATTCTGTGTCAGAAACCTATTATATGTCAAATATTTGAAGAAATTTTCAATTGCACAGTATTGCGCAATAGCAAGAAATTGATATGTGTGCCCTGTTATCAAAACTTTATTATTAACAAATTCCATTGGAAATTTGCCAATATTAAATGTGCTGATGAAGCTTTTTTGTTTATCTCATCTAAACTGCTTTTAAATTATGTATATTTAAAATTTGCCATCCATGACTATGATGTCATTTTCTGTTTTAATATGTTATGGTGTATTTAAATGGGCTGTTATGGTTGCAAAGTATAAAGAAATGGGGGGGGGGGGGGGGTGAAAACAAAATAAGGGGGGGGGGATAAATGAGAAATTGGGGAGGGGCAATTTTTTTCTCATTTCATATTTCATAAATTAAAAAGAAAATTTCAAATTTTTTATAGCAAAAAAAAGGGGGGGGGGTTACAATAAATTTTATTGTTTTTTTTTTTTTTTTTTGGGAGGGGGGGTCAATGTGCAACTTCATAGTGTATTGCACAAAAGCTAAAAAAAGGGATAAATTATTTTTTTTTTTTTGGGGGGGGTCAATTCTCCAAAGCATATTGTATTGCACAAGAAGCAAAAAATTGAATATAAATTGAAATCATATGACCAATTCTAAGTTCTTTGATTTCAGTTATTCGGTGTCAGAAACGTATTATGTGTCAAATATTTCAAGAAATTTTCAATTGTACAGTATTGCGCAATAGCAAGAAATCTTCAATTGCACAGTATTGTGCAATAGCAAGAAATTGATATGTGTGCCCAATTTTAAATTGGTTATTTCTAATTTATATATAAAAACAAATAATACTGATATGGTTTGAATAGGTAAATTAAAAATTTTTAAGTTCTTAGACAACATTCATTCTGTGTCAGAAACCTATGCTGTGTCAAATATTTATTCACAATCCAAATTCAGTATTGTATCAGACTTGAATGTTGTGTTCATAATTGCCCCAACTATTCAGGGTTTGACATCTGCGGTCGTATCTAGCTGCGCCCAGCGGAGCATTTTATTACTATATGTAAAACTTTATTTAGAAAAGTAATTCAAGTTGGAAGAACTATTGCCTGAACGAATCAGTTAACCCTTTGTCGGGTTATTGCCCCTGAATTGTTAATTATGTCTCCCAAACGAAGTTTGGAGACATGTTGTTTTTGCTCAGTTCTTATTATTCTTATTATTATTATTATTATTTTTCTTCTTTCCGGGCGCGTTTTTTCGAACACTTGTGTGCACCGTTTCTCATAAACCAATAGACGGAATCGCTTGATATCATACGACTTGCTAGGCCCATATTCCTAGATGCGCCTCCCGAAAAAATTTTTTCAATCTGTGGGAGGGAACATATATTTTGGGGGTCTCAAAAGGGGGTGGGGTTTTGCAAAATTTTACTATAGAAGTCTATGGGAAAAGTGATATAACTTGATCATTTGTGATCTTAACTTGGAAATACTACCTGTTACCTTGGATATTTAAGTTTTTATACCCCGCCACATGAAGTGGCGAGGTATTATGTTATACCCTCCATTTCGTTGTCTTAGGGGGGGTCATGCCCCACCCCCTCAAATAACAAAATACTTAATATTTTGAAAACCATTGTGATCCCCACCCTATAACCATATATATTATTACTCCTTATGATAAGACAAATCATTTGGTACCATAGGGGGGTCTGAGGGGGGTCATGCCCCACCCCCTCAAATGATAAAATACTAAATATTCTGAAAACCATTGAGATCCCCAACCAATAACCATATATATTATTACTTCTTATGATAAGACGAATCATTTGGTACCATAGGGGGGTCTGTATATTTTTTATTTATATATGTTGGGTGGAAAGGCATGGCTAAAGGGGAGGTGGAGGCCATTGCACCTTCAGTAATAAAATATTTTGATAAAACATCTGTTAATCATGTTAATACCGATTACAACATATAAAACTGCAGATATTGAATACCATATATCAAACATTTTGCATATACTCAATCTCTTTGTACACTTGCCCAGTATTTCAAACACTAGGAATTCCAAAAATACCCTGAAAGAGAAAGAGCTTCGTTTGGGAGACATTCGAAACTGCATCCAGTTTCAATTATACCTTGTTTTAAGGAAATTTTGCAGTTTTAGGTTATTATCTTGAATATTATTATAGATAAAGACAAACTGTAAACAGCAAAATTGTTCAACAAAGTAAGATCTACAAATAAGTCAACATGACCAAAATCGTTGATTGACCCCTTATAGGAGTTTTTGCCCTTTATAGACGGCATCCGTTTTACTTACATTTTACATACATTTTTCATGACAATTCAATAGCTAAAAGACAAAGTGGATATTTAACGTCTACATTTCTTTTATAAAGAATTGCATATTTGAAACAACATAATTACTTCATTCATCCAAAGTTTAACAATGAAATTTAATGTTTTAAGGTAACATGAGTTTATCATTTTTTTTTGTTGTAATTGCAAATAAATGTAACGTGACATTATCTTACAATCATTAACAAAGTACACAGCAAGCATTTCCCTTGCAGCTTCTGTTTATCCGTGTATATCCTTTAGGGCAATCCTTATCATCAAAACATTCACCACCCTGTCTTTCGCAAGGACTCATTGTGTTTCCTTTATCTGTAATGGTTATTATTACATTATTACGATATAAAAAATTTCAAAATTAAATTAAGGCGTAAAAGGGGCAGATAATTGTAGTCAACATTGTTTAATGGACATATCCTTACATTCTTATAAGAATAAGAAAAAAGAATATTTTATTTTCAATCAAGGCCCTGCTAGTTACAAAATATTACAATGATTAAACAAGATGAACAAACAATAATGGTGTAAATAGATAATTCATACACATTTAGTATATACAACACACCCTGTGACCGGCAACTGAGACTGCCGATGCAATCATAACACAGATGCGCCAGATTTTTTCCGATATGACAGGTAGATGATTCTTTTCACATTTGACTCTATTTATAACATTTATTTAGTTATATGTGGTGGTTTCCCATATTGGATATACAATAGGCAACTTGTCTGTTGAACATAAATCTATGACTTCACCTTAAAACAAAATCGGAAAATAATAAAGTTATGTTTCAGTCGTCATTAATGAAACTTTGGCCCATGGGAGCATTTTCTTTAAAACTGCAACTCCTTGGTCACATTTTACGTTTTATAAGATAAATTTAGACTCTACGACCTAACTACCAACAGTGAATACCTTTTGTTCTTTAATAACTGTACTACAACCATTTGAAATTGGTGGGTCGGCATATGTTTGCTATCTTGTACAACAGACGAGGCAAACAATGACAACATATTTAAAACAAAAATGGCAATCAGGAACATAGAGACATACGTTATAAATTCAAAATATATTTGTTTTGCCTTATGTAATGCAGATATTAATTCCAAAATATATCTATTTTTAGCTCATGTGACCCAAAGGGTGGAGGGTCGAGTGAGCTATTCTCATCACTTGGAGTCCTTTATCGTTCGTTAACTTTTACAAAAATCTTCTCTTCTGAACTGCTTTGCCAAATGGAATCACATTTGGCCACAAGCATCATTAGGGTATCTAGTTTAAAAATATGTCCGATGACCTCGCCTGCCAACCAATATGGCCACCATGGTTAAAAATAGAACATAGTGGTAAACTGCAGTTTTTGTCTTATATCTCAAAAACTAAAGTATTTACAGTAAAAATGTTCATCAGGTCAAGATCTACCTGCCACGAAATTTTCAAAGGAATCAGTCAACCCTTTGACAGAATATTTCCCCTGAATTGTTAATTTTAAGAAAATTTTTCAGTTTTAGGTTATTATCTTGAATATTATTATGGATAAAGACAAACTGTATACAGCAAAATTGTTCAACAAAGTAAGATCTACAAATAAGTCAACATGACCAAAATCGTTGATCGACCCCTTATATGAGTTTTTGCCCTCTATAGATGGCATCTGTTTTACTTACATTTTACATAAATTTTTCATGATAATTCAATAGCTAAAAGACAAAAACGTCTACATTTCTTTTATAAAGAATTGCATATTTGAAACAACATAGTTACTTCATTCATCCAATGTTTAACAGTGAAATTAAATGTTTTAAGGTAACATGAGTTTATCAATTTATTTTTTGTAATTGCAAATAAATGTAACGTGACATTATCTTACAATCATTACCATATACACAGCAAGCATTTCCCTTACAGCTTCTGTTTATCAGTGTATATCCTTTAGGGCAATCCTTATCATCAGAACATTCACCACCCTGTCTTGCACAAGGACTCATTGTGTCTACTTCATCTGTAATGGTTATTATTAAATTATTACGATATTAAAAATTTCAAAATTAAATTAAGGCGTAAAAGGGG
Organism: Mytilisepta virgata; assembly: GCA_028015205.1. Lineage (NCBI taxonomy): Eukaryota > Metazoa > Mollusca > Bivalvia > Mytilida > Mytilidae > Mytilisepta > Mytilisepta virgata. Next base: position 38,211,716 of record CM051520.1, read on the forward strand.
CAGATAATTGTAGTCAACATTGTTTAATGGACATATCCTTACATTCTTATAAGAATAAGAAAAAAGAATATTTTATTTTCAATCAAGGCCCTGCTAGTTACAAAATATTACAATGATTAAACAAGATGAACAAACAATAATGGTGTAAATAGATAATTCATACACATTTAGTATATACAACACACCATATGACCGGCAACTGAGACTGCCGATGCAATCATAACACAGATGCGCCAGATTTTTTCCGATATGACAGGTAGATGATTCTTTTCACATTTGACACTATTTATAACATTTATTTAGTTATATGTGGTGGTTTCCCATATTGGATATACAATAGGCAACTTGTCTGTTGAACATAAATCTATGACTTTACCTTAAAACAAAATCGGAAAATAATAAAGTTCTGTTTCAGCCATCATTAATGAAGCTTTGGCCAATGGGAGCATATTTTTTTAAAACTGCAACTCCTTGGTCTTATTTTACGTTTTATAAGATAAATTTAGACTCTACGACCTAACTACCAACAGTGAACACTTTTTTGTTCTTTAACAACTGTACTACAACCATTTGAATTTGGTGGGTCGGCATATGTTTGCTATCTTGTACAACAGACAAGGCAAACGATGACAACATATTTAAAACAAAAATGGCAATCAGGAACATAGAGACTTACGTTATAAATTCAAAATATATTTGTTTTGCCTTATGTAATGCAGATATTAATTCCAAAATATATCTATTTTTAGCTCATGTGACCCAAAGGGTGGAGGGTCGAGTGAGCTATTCTCATCACTTGGAGTCCTTCATCGTTTGGTAACTTTTACAAAAATCTACTCCTCTGAACTACTTTGCCAAATGGAATCACATTTGGCCACAAGCATCATTAGGGTATCTAGTTTAAAAATATGTCCGATGACCTCGCCTGCCAACCAACATGGCCACCATGGTTAAAAATAGAACATAGTGGTAAACTGCAGTTTTTGTCTTATATCTCAAAAACTAAAGTATTTACAGTAAAAATGTTCATCAGGTCAAGATCTACCTGCCACGAAATTTTCAAAGGAATCCGTCAACCCTTTGACAGAATATTTCCCCTGAATTGTTAATTTTAAGAAAATTTTGCAGTTTTAGGTTATTATCTTGAATATTATTATAGATAAAGACAAACTGTATACAGCAAAATTGTTCAACAAAGTAAGATCTACAAATAAGTCAACATGACCAAAATCGTTGATTGACCCCTTATATGAGTTTTTGCCCTCTATAGATGGCATCTGTTTTACTTACATTTTACATAAATTTTTCATGATAATTCAATAGCTAAAAGACAAAAACGTCTACATTTCTTTTATAAAGAATTGCATATTTGAAACAACATAGTTACTTCTTTCATCCAATGTTTAACAGTGAAATTAAATGTTTTAAGGTAACATGAGTTTATCAATTTATTTTTTGTAATTGGAAATAAATGTAACGTGACATTATCTTACAATCATTGCCATATACACAGCAAGCATTTCCTTTGCAGCTTCTGTTTATCCGTGTATATCCTTTAGGGCAATCCTTATCATCAGAACATTCACCACCCTGTCTTGCACAAGGACTCATTGTGTCTACTTCATCTGTAATGGTTATTATTAAATTATTACGATATTAAAAATTTCAAAATTAAATTAAGGCGAAAAAGGGGCAGATAATTGTAGTCAACATTGTTTAATGGACATATCCTTACATTCTTATAAGAATAAGAAAAAAGAATATTTTATTTTCAATCAAGGCCCTGCTAGTTACAAAATATTACAATGATTAAACAAGATGAACAAACAATAATGGTGTAAATAGATAATTCATACACATTTAGTATATACAACACACCCTATGACCGGCAACTGAGACTGCCGATGCAATCATAACACAGATGCGCCAGATTTTTTCCGATATGACAGGTAGATGATTCTTTTCACATTTGAAAGTATTTATAACATTTATTTAGTTATATGTGGTGGTTTCCCATATTGGATATACAATAGGCAACTTGTCTGTTGAACATAAATCTATGACTTCACCTTAAAACAAAATCGGAAAATAATAAAGTTCTGTTTCAGCCATCATTAATGAAGCTTTGGCCAATGGGAGCATATTTTTTTAAAACTGCAACTCCTTGGTCTTATTTTACGTTTTATAAGATAAATTTTTTGGTGGGTCGGCATATGTTTGCTATCTTGTACAACAGACAAGGCAAACGATGACAACATATTTAAAACAAAAATGGCAATCAGGAACATAGAGACATACGTTATAAATTCAAAATATATTTGTTTTGCCTTATGTAATGCAGATATTAATTCCAAAATATATCTATTTTTAGCTCATGTGACCCAAAGGGTGGAGGGTCGAGTGAGCTATTCTCATCACTTGGAGTCCTTCATCGTTCGGTAACTTTTACAAAAATCTACTCCTCTGAACTACTTTGCCAAATGGAATCACATTTTTTGTTCTTTAACAACTGTACTACAACCATTTGAATTTGGTGGGTCGGCATATGTTTGCTATCTTGTACAACAGACAAGGCAAACGATGACAACATATTTAAAACAAAAATGGCAATCGGGAACAACGGTAGAGACATACATTATAAATTCAAAATACATTTATTTTGCATTCTGTAATGCAGATATTAATTCCAAAATATATCTATTTTTAGCTCACCTGACCCAAAGGGTCAAGGGTCGAGTGAGCTATTCTTATCACTTTGCGTCCGTCATGGTTCTTAACTTTTACAAAAATCTTCTCCTGTGAAACTACTTTGTCAAATGGAACAACATTTGGCCACAAGCATCATTAGGATATCTAGTTTAAAACATTTGTCTGATGTCCCGGCCTGCCAACCAAGATAGCCGCCATGGCTAAAAATAGAATATAGAGGTAAACTGCAGTTTTTGTTTTATATCTCAAAAACTAAAGCATTTACAGCAAAACTGAAATGGGGTAAAAATGGGGTAAAAATGTTCATCAGGTCAAGATCTACCTGCCATGATATTTTCAGACAAATCGGTCAACCCTTTGTTGGGTTATTGCCCCTGAATTATTATCCTTAATATTATTATAGATAAAGACAAACTGTAAACAGCAAAATTGTTCAACAAAGTAAGATCTACAAATAAGTCAACTTGACCAAAATCGTTGATTGGCCCCTTATAGGAGTTTTTGCCCTTTATAGACGCCATCCGGTGTAAACTTTCCTTTAAAGATCTTTTGTTCTGAAACCACTGGGCCAATTGGGACCAAATTTTGGAGGAATGGTCCTTGGGTGGCCCCCTTCCAAAATTATGTCCGTCATCTCCGACTTTAAACTGACATGGCTGCTGTTACTAAAAATAGGAAAAAGGGGGGATGAATTTCAAAAATCTTCTATGAAACTACAAGGCCAATTGAAACCAAACTTGGCAGTAATGGTCCTTCGGAGGTTCTCTTTCAGAAGTATGTCTGATGACCCAGACTGTTAACCAAGATGGCTGCCATAGCTGAACTTCATTTATCAGAAGGCCCTATGGGAAATTCACTCAAAAATCTTCTCGTCTGAAACTACTGAGCCAATTGGAACTTAATTTGGCAGCATTGGTCCTTAGATGGTCCTCTTTCAGAATTTAGTCCGATCAACCTGATTGTCAACCAAGATGAACTTAATTAAATATTGGGGCCTATGGGAAATGTCATTTATAAATCTTCTTGTCTCAAACCACTTACCCAGTTGGAACAAAACTTAGCAGTAATGGTCCTTAGATGGTTCTCTTTTAGAAATGTTTCCATTGACCTGGACTGTCAACTAAGATTACTGCCATAGCTAAACTTAGTTTAATAGAGAACCCTGTAGAAAAAACAGCCAATTTGACTGCAACACTTAAATTAACTGCTCAAGGTGAAAAGTTCAATCCAGGTGAGCGATACAGGCTCTTGAGAGCCTCTTGTTACTTGCTAGGAGGACGCTGGGTTCAAAATAAAGACAATTTTTTAGTCATCTGTTAAATTTGTGAAATTTGTAACTTCTGCATAAAAATTTTGAAAAGTTATTTATCATAATACTTCATTTAATTTACATATGAAATAGGGGAAACAGGAGATTAGGATGACATCATTTACTTCATAATAATCATATCTATCATTGTAATATTCCATGTGTGATAGATACAACAATTCGGCGAAGATAAGATAGATGAGTGAAGTTAAATGCATAGTTGTTAAGGATTGCCAAGACCTTCTGTCAATATTTGCCATGAAAAAATCCATCTGCTGTTTTCAAGATAGCAACAACATGTTGACTGGCGATATTCAATTGATTGTATTGGAATTATTAAACAAAAGACAGGGTCCTCTGGTTGTAGAATGGTAAAAAATGTCCTTAATTTCTTTAATAAAATGTAAAATGTGACCATGGAGTTGCAGTTTTAAAGAAATATGCTCCCATGGGCCAAATTTTCATTAACAACGCCTGATGTATAGCTTTATTCTTCTCTGATTTTGTTTTAAGTCGAATTCATGGATTTATATTCAACAGACAAGTTTCCTGTTGTATGAATAGTACAGGAAACACCACAATACTAAATAAACCTTATAAATAATGTCAAATGCGAAAGGAATCGCCTACCTGTCATATCGGAAAACATCTGGCGTATCTGTGTTATGATTGCATCTGCAGTCCCAGTTGCCGGTAACAGGGTGTGTACAATGTGGTAATAAATTATTCAGTGGCTTAAAAAGCTGAGTTGATATAAAACAATTACAATTTGTTTTTAGTTATAAAGAATTCCATTTTTAAATCATCAAAGATTCTCTCATCCAAACTTTACATAGAACTATCAGATTCAACATTTCAAATTAACAAGTTACTAAAAATTTTTCTTTTTTAAATTGTCAATTAATTTAACTTAGCATTAGGTAACTTGAATGGTCATTTACATACACTAAAAACATTCAACAAATGAGAAATTAAATTAGATATAAGCTTATACATTTTTCCATACTTTAAATAATGTCATGATAAAAACATCACAATCATTTCCATTTTGAAGAATTTTTAAAACACCCCCACAAGAAAAATCTATAGTAATTTGATTTGTATAACTAAAATATTATATTGTACAACTTACATCCCAATGCCATTGCTAAAGCTGTGCAAAGCAATACAAAAGATATTTTCATTTTGATGAGTTTGAAAATGGCAGGCGAACGTCGTATATGGACTGTTGGTAACAGAGGATGAACACTAACCACGTACACTGCTTATTATACTGAAAATGTAATCATTTTTTGTGGTGTCATTTGGTTAACAAAAAATCATTTGAAAGAGGGAAATCAAGTACACAGGTAAGAAAAACAGAAATGAACTTGCTTGCCTCGAATCGATTTAAAGAAGTTTTAAATTAATATAATATGTCGAGAACAGCTAATTTTTTGCATGTAGTTGTGTTGAAAATTTCGCTATAACAAAACGCATGAGCTTTTTGAAAACTGGAACATGTATTTACCTCTATTTGAAATTATTGTTATTTTAACCTCATTTCATTTTTAAAAAATACAATGGAAAACGTCTTTCGCATTTGAATTTAGTTTCCTACTCAATACAAGTAAGTCTATAATGGTGACCGCTAGACGTACTAGTGGCTAGAGAATTGGCACAAGTATTAAAAAAAAACACTATACATTGTTTATTTTTATCATCGATCATTTGTTTTTATTAAGGCACTGTAATTGTAGTTGTTTAGAGAAAGTAAAACTTCTTTCCGTATCTATAATAAATACGTCCCTTAACCAAATTATCTAATCAACGACATTTAAGTATGTTTTAATTTTTAAAGCTTAAACAGTGAGATCTCTGGTGACCATTGGTACTCTTTCAATTATGATTATGAAAAGTCTTAACTCAGATTGTTGACGGTTTTTATATGCCTGTCATAGACAGGACGTATTATGATATACCAATGTCCGTCCGTCAACACTACCATAACTCAAAATTGCTTCAATCAATTCTCATGAAATTTTAACACAACATTAGGATTGACGGAAGAAAGTTCCCTTTTGATATCGACGATTTTCACTTCTGTCATTCCAGAGTTATTGGACTTAGATTTCCCCCCAAAAAACATTTTTTCTCATGTTGCAAACTAACTCCAGTACGCTTTGACTTATTTTCTTCAAACTTTAACACATTATTACAAATGGTGGTCTGAGGGTCTCTATACTTTTTAACGATTTTCACTTTTGTTATGTTTCAGAGTTATGGTACTTAGATTGTCCAAATATAAGCAATTTTTTACTTGACGTGCTCTATCTCAAGTATTTCTTCAGTTTTCTTCAAACTTGAAAAATATTATTACAAATGGTAGTTTGAGGGTCTGTATACTTTTTGACGATTTTCACTTTTGTCTTTCCAGAGTTGTGGGACTTAGACTGTCCAAATATAAGCAATTTTTAGCTCACCTGACCCGAAGGGTCAGGTGAGCTATTGCCATCACTTGGCGTCCGTCGGCGTCCGTCCGTCGTCCAGCATCCGTCGTCCGTCGTCCGGCGTAAACTTTTAAAAAAATCTTCTCCTCTGAAACTGCTGCGCCAATATGAACCAAGCTTGGTCTGAATCATCACCAGGGTACCTAGTTTCAAAATTGTATCCGATGAGTCCAAGGACCAAACAACATGGCCGCTGTTACTATATATAGAACATAGGGGTAAATTGCTGTTTTTGGTTAATAACTCAAAACCAGTACAGATATCGTAAATCTGACATGGGGTAAAAATGATCAACATGGCAAGATCTACCTACCCTGCAATTTTGAAGTTAATTGGAATACCCATGTTGGAGTTATTGCCCTTTTTTTGTGAAATTTTCAAATTTTTTATACATTTTGTCTTATATTTTGAAAAGTATTAGAGATAGAGGTTAAGTGTTATTGCAGAAATGTTCACCATGTCAAGATCAACATACCCTCTAATTGTGTTATAAATCAGAATACCCATCTTGGAGTTATTGCCCTTTCTTTGTCAAATTTTCAACATTTTAATATATTTTGCCTTAAATTTCATTAACTATAAGAGATAGAAGTTAATTTTAAATTGCAAAAGTGTTTGGTTTATCGACTGCATGCTTCATGACACAAAACCGAAAGGATTTCAAATGTTGTAATAAGAGTTATGTCCCCTTAATGAAAAGCAGTTTTCGCTAAAATTTTTTACTTGAAAACTATGACATGTACAGGCATGGAACTTTCACTATTGGTCATAGGACCAAATAAGCTATTGAAAGGGGTCAAGGTCAAATCTCAATTTTGACCTTGACCTTTGACCGCAGACCTTGTTATCGAAATAACTCAGAAACCTTAAGAGATAGCTGATGAAATGTATTGGGAAAAATGTTTATCTTGTCAAGATCTAAATTTGTCTCATTAGAACTGAAGTTCTACGATGACTCCATATAGGAGTTACTGCCCTTGACACATGTTTGATTTATACTATATCTTGAAAACCATTATAGATATGAAGAAAATGTTAATACAAAAAAAGATCAGTTTCAAAAGATCTACATTTTAGTACCAAGGTCAAAAGTCAGGGATCAAGGTCATTGAAAAAGCCCTTAGCAACCGATGGAAAAGTACCTAGCAACCATATATATTTATGCACAGGACCATATTATAGAGCCGTAGAGATCAAAATGAAAGTTCAAGGGTCAAGGTCATCGAAAAAGTTCTTAGCAACCGATGGAAAAGTACCTAGCAACCATATATATTTATGCTCAGGACACTATTATAGATCTGTAGAGGTCAAAATAGGAGGTCAAGGGTCAAGGTCATTGAAAAGGTCCTTAGCAACTGATAGAAAAGTACCTAGCAACCATATATATTTATGTTCAGGAATCTTTTTTAGAGCTGTAGAGATAAAAAGGAAGGTCATTGGTCAAGGTCATTGAAAAAGTCCTTAGTAACCGATGGAAAAGTACCTAGCAACCATATATTTTATGCTCAGGACACTAATATAGAGCCATAGAAGTCAAAATGGAAGTTCAAGGGTGAAGGTCATTGAAAAAGTCCTTAATAACCGATGGAAAAGTACCTAGCAATCATATATATTTATGCTCAGGACCCTATTATAGAGCCATAGAGGTTAAAATGGAAGGTCAGTGGTCAAGGTCATCGAAAAAGCCCTTAGCAACCGATGTAAAAGTACCTAGCAACCATATATATTTATGTTCAGGGACCTATTTTAGAGCTGTAGAGGTCAAAATCGAACGTCAATGGTCAAGGTTATTGTGACAGTCCTATATTTTGACTATACAAGTCAAAATAGAAGGTCAACAGTCATGCTTAATAGCCTTAATTGCAATTTGACACGGGAAAGACCTTGCAATTGTTCTCTGAACAATTGTCTTTTGGTCCCATTTAAAAATGGTATCGGACATGTCCATACCTGGTCCAAGATGGCCACCAGTGGGGAACATAGTTTAACATTGGACACTCACCTGATCCAAGATGGATACTAGCAGGGAACATAGTTTAACATTTGACCCAATGGGGAAATGTATTCAAATATCTTCTCTGAAACCGCTGGGCTAATTTGAACCACACTTGGTCACAATAGTCTGGATGGTCCAATTTAAAAATTGTATCTGACATGTTCAGACCTGATCCAAGACGGCCACCAGCAGGGAACATAGTTTAACATTGGACCCCATGGGGAAATGTATTCAAAGATCAATTAACTTCTCTTCTGAATCTACTGTACCAATTGGAACCACACTTGGTTACAATGATCCTTGGGTGGTCCCCTTTAAAAAAATTGTATCCAACACGTATGCTCCACCGTCCGTGCGAGACCTAAATAGGTAGTCAAGGACGTTAAAAAAACTCCCTCGATTGGCGGCACTGCCAGCAGGGAACATGATTTAACAGTTGACTCTTATGAAACTACTATACCAATTGGAACCAAACTAATTTACAATTGTTCTTGGATAGTCCCCATTAAAAACTATCTGACAGGTCCACATTACATCCTATGCCAGCAGAGTGGTGTATCCAGGTGAGCTATAGAGGCTCCTGGGAGCCTCTAGTTCAGATGTCACACACTAACTCCAGCACGCCTTGACTGATTTTTTTCAAACTTTTGCACATTCTTAAAAAGGCCTGTATCCTTTTTGCAGTTTCCACTTTTGTCGTTCCAGAGTTATTGGACTTAGTGTATTGTTATAAAGTATTATAATTTAGATATGTTAATATTAAGCCGTTTAAAAAGTAGAATGACACTTAATTTGTTTAAAGAAAATCAACTACTCCTTCACAACCTCTAGCTATTGCTAGGGACGGGCGTATCATGCGCACAAGGCGCAGTAGTTTATTATACTTTCAAGTGGATACCTTCAAAAATTCAGATTCTCATTTGGAGTTCTTCTTACAACTAAGTTATAGTTTATAAACTTTACAGTGCAATACATATTAGACACTCTTTATTTTCAGAACCTGGGAGTAATTATTCAAAATTGTGTGTTTTCGTCTAAAACTTTAAAAATGATTACAAATGATTATCAAATTTCCATGGACAAGCCCTCGGTCCGATATGGAAGTCTTGGGATGATACACGGTCTGATATGGATTAGGTCATGTATTAATCTACATCCATAAATATCATCATTATTACAGGACATAAATATGTAAAAAAAGATTTTGTGAAAGGACCCAGGTCTGAGTCTGCATGGGAGTAATCCTGATTCTCCCGCTTTAATTATTCCCTCCCCCCATTAACAAATTGTTACATAAACACAAACTTCAAAGGAATCATTGACCATGCACTAGTATAGTCTGTTCTGTTTAAACAACTGAAATTGTATATAATACCTGTATTTTGGGAGAGTCAGCTTTAGACTATATTACATATTTTGTAAATACCTATATGATGGGAGAGAGATAATAATTTGTGTTGTTCAACAAATTTGGAGTTTTGTGAAGTTTTCTTGTTCACGTTTTCAGCTGAGTTGCTAATGATTTTTTTTTTAATTAAGATTATCACTAATACACTGAGCATGTTTTTCAGGCATCTTGCAAATTTGTATGTAAATATATATTTTCAACGAGCAATTGGTATTTGATATAATGTAAAATTTATATCTTTAGTTTATTTAAATAAAAACATTGACAAAAATGCATAAATAGCAAAGTTACAAAATTTTATTCTAAAAAGCACCCTTTTCAGGGGAGATAAATAGCAGAACATTTTTCTAGTTTTTTGGAAATACATGTAGCAAGAAAAAATGAACGGTGACCCCAACTTTTTTTTTAAAGAAAATGAAAGCATGTCAGATAAGTGTTTTTTTCACAATTTTATAAAAAATTCTGCCAGTTTTTTTTATTGTACAAGAAATTTGGTGTGCATATATATTTCATTTTTAGAAAATTTTTAATTTTTTTTCGTAAAAATTGACATTTTTGAAAAAAAAGGAGGGGGGGCCAAAACTTGTATCCTCAATTACTCCATAACCGCTCAAAGGAATTTGATTAAACTTTCTCTGTGCATTAACCTTAATGCACAGGTGTGCATATATATTTCATTTTTACAAAATTTTAATTTTTTTGGGGGTAAAAATTGACATTTTTGAAAAAAAGGAGGGGGGGTCAAAACTTCTATCCTCAACTTCTCCATCACCGCTCAAAGCAATTTGATGAAACTTTCTCTGTGCATTAACCTTAATGCAAAGGTGTGTATATATGTTTCATTTTTAGAAAATTTTAATATCTTTTGTAAAAATTGACGTCCACAGGCAACACATCTTTTTTTTATTAGCACTAAGAGTCAATTAGAAACATATAAAACAATGAATGAAAGACAATATACACATCAAAGAATTACATCAAGTTGTACACACAAATCAAACACAATAGACAGATAAAAAGTAATCAACCTAAGTGAAGTAGACAAGATGCTGCGTCGGCATAGTTAACTGCATTGATGAGTCCTTGTTGGTACCTCTGTTTCAGGGTTGTAGTCTTGCGTCTATAAATCTAGCAGCGGCATCTGGGTGGGCAGGCTTCTCCCGCTACATAGTGATGACTTTACATTTTGTGGATGAATGTGACTAATCTAGAATTTCGATGTGTAGATGTTTGAATGTGTTCGCTGGACATTCTTCTTGATTTAGTTATGCCATCCTTCTAGGTGGTTGGTGGTACATGGTCCATCAGTCAGGTTGTTTGGTTTGCTGGGTGGTTGTGTGGTAGTAAGATGTCCTTCATGTGGTTAACAGTTGCGGGACATGTGGGTACTGCACACCTCTGGTAGACTCTGTTGTTACGTTGTAGTGATAACCTCCTAAAACCAATCTGTCCCTGCCTAACTAGTTCTATACGAATTCTAGTAGTGGAACTTGCATATTAATATTCAAACGTCCGAGAGGCATTTCCATTTTGTAATAATTGATTCCATGAAAGTTGCATGTATATATGAGCTTCTGCACCATAAATTAGTTCTTAAATTACATCTAGATGCAGAAGTCAAATATAATTTGTTCAAAATGAGATTTTTAAGTAAATAATTTATTTCAACAATTAATTTTTCATCCTTTCATATAAATTTAGAATCTTAGATGCTTATTGTATGGCCTGCGAAACGCATGGTTGACACATAGGGATCACTTTTTGTCGTCTTGCATCTTGCATCTTCACACTTTTCTTCTATCCTCAACTACTCGTAAACCGCTCGAAGGAATTTGATGAAACTTTCTGTGTGCATTAACCTTAATGCACAGGTGTGCATATATATTCCATTTTTAGAAAATTTTAAATTTTTTTGGGTAAAAATTGACATTTTTGCAAAACTAGAGGCTCGCGAGAGCCTGTATCGCTCACCTGGATTTAACTTTTCACCTTGAGCAGACCTAAAAATTGAAGTGTTGCAGTCAATTTGGCTGTTTTTTTATAGGATTCTATGTTAAACTAATTTAAGCTGTGGCAGTCATCTTGGTTGACAGTACAAGTCAACGGATACATTTCTAGAAGAGAACCATCTAAAGACCATTTCTGCTAAGTCTTGTTCCAACTGGCTAAGTTGTTTCAGACAAGAAGATTTTTAAATTAATTTTCCTATAGGGTCCAATATTTAACTAAGTTCGGTGTGGCAGCCATCTTGGTTGACAATCCGGGTGATCAGACACATTTCTGAAAGAGGACCTCCTAAGGACCAATGCTGCCAAGTCTGGCTCCAATATGTCAAGTGGTTTCAGACAAGAAGATTTTTCAACAAATTTTTCCGTAGGGCCCTATGTTAAACAAAGTTTGGGTGTGGTGGCCATCTTGGTTGACAGTCCGGGTCATCGCATAAAATTCTGAAAGAGGACCATCTAAGGACCATTGCTACCAAGTCTAATTCTAATTGGCTTAGTGGTTTCAGACGAGAAGATTTTTGAGTGAATTTTCCATAGGATCCTATTTTAAACTAAGTTCTGCTGTGCCTGCAATCTTGGTTCACAGTCCACGAAATCAGACACATTTCTGAAAAAGGACCTCCTAAGGACCAATGCTGCCAAGTCTGGCTCCAATATATCAAGTGGTTTCAGACAAGAAGATTTTTCAATGAATTTTCCTATAGGGCCCTATGTTAAACCTAGTTCGGTTGTGGCGGCCATCTTGGTTGACAGTCCGGGTCATCAGACACACCTCTGTAAGAGGACCATCTAAGGACCATTGCTGCCAAGTCTGGTTCCAATTGGTCAAGTGGTTTAAGACAAGAAGATTTTTCAATGAATTTTCCCATAGGGCCCTATGTTAAACTAAGTTCGGCTTTGGCAGCCATCTTTGTTAACAGTCTGGGTCATTTGACATATTTCTGAAAGATAACCTCCTGAGAACCATTACTGCCAACTTTGGTTCCAACTGGCCTTGTAGTTTCATATAAGAAGATTTTTTAAATTCAACCCCCACCCCCTTTTTTTTCTATTTTTAGTAACAGCAGCCATGTCGGTTGGAAGTCAGGGACGCTGGACATACTTTTGGAAGGGGGCCACCCAAGAACCATTCCACCAAAGTTTGGTCTCAATTGGCCCAGTGGTTTGAGAGGAAAAGATCTTTAAAGGAAAGTTTAGGCTGGATGCCGTCTTTAAAGGCCAAAAACTCCTATAAGGGGTCAGTCAATGATTTTGGTCATGTTGACTTATTTGTAGATCTTACTTTGTTGAACATTTTTTCTGTTTACAATTTGTCTTTATCTATAATAATATTCATTATAATAACCTAAAACGGCAAAATTTCCTTAAAATTAACAATTCAGGGGCAATAACCCAACAACCGATTCGTCTGAAAATTTCATGACAGGTAGATCTTGACCTGATCAACATTTTTACCCCATGTCAGTTATCTCTAATTGCTTTAGTTTTTGAGATACAAGACAAAAACTGCAGTTTACCTCTATGTTCTATTTTTAGCCATGTCGGCCATGTTGGTTGGCAGGCGGGGTCATCAGACACATGTTTTAAGCTAAATACCTTAATGATGCTTGTGGCCAAGTTTGGTTCCATTTGGCCCAGTAGTTTCAGAGGAGAAGATTACGACAAATTCCAAGACTTTCTACATCTTATCTACCCCAGTGAGCTTAAAATTAAGGATACTACAGATACACCAAAGTCCGCTTCATATTTGGATTTATTTCTTGAAATAGACTATGAGGGACGTTTGAAGACAAAACTTTATGACAAACGTGATGACTTCAACTTTCCTATTGTTAATTTTCCCTTCTTAAGTAGCAATATACCAGCATCGCCTGCATATGGCGTCTACGTTTCTCAGCTTATCCGATTTTCAAGGGCATGCGTGAGTTACCCTGACTTTCGACAAAGAGGATTACTGCTGTCACAAAAGCTTCTTAACCAGGGTTTTATCAGGGATAAGTTGATGTCATCACTTAAGAAATTTTACGGTCGTCATCATGAATTGATTGACCATTACAGTGTTCCAATATCTAAGATGATGTTGGACCTGTTCCCACTGTCGTAACCTTTCATGTGCCTCCTACGATTTGTGACTTCCACCGGATTGACTTTGTTGAACTTCACGACGGGTGCCGTATACGGAGCAGGAACTGCTTACCCTTCCGGAGCACCTGGGTTCACTCCTGGTTTTTATAGGAGTTCGTGTTGTTCATTGTTTTTAGTTTTCTGTGTTTATTTGTTGTGCTTGTGGTTGTTCGTTTGTCTTCCCGGGTTTGTCTGTCCAATGGATTACGTTTTTTTGATTGCTCCTTAGGTATATTTGTCCTTTTTTTTTGGTAAAAGTTAACGGACGACGATGGACTATGGACACCAAGTGATGAGAATAGCTCACGTGACCCTTCGGGTAAGGTGAGCTAAAAAATGGGGGGGGGGGGGGGGGGGGGGGGGGGTGGTTCAAAACTTCTATCCTCAATTTCTCCATAACCGCTCATAGGAATTTGATTAAACTTTCTCTGTGCATTAACCTTAATGCACAGGTGTACATTAACTTTAATGCACATGTGTGCATATATATTTCATTTTTAGAAAATTTAAAATTTATTGTGTGTAAAAATTGACATTTTTGAAAAAAAAAGGGGGAGGGGAGTTCAAAACTTCTATCCTCAACTACATAACCGTTCAAAGAAATCTGATTAAACTTTCTCTGTGGATTAACCTTAATGCACAGGTGTGCATATATATTTCATTTTTAGAAAATTAAAATTTTTTGATGTTGTAAAAATTGACATTTAAAAAAAAAAAGTGGAGGGGGGTTCAAAACTTCTATCCTCAACTACATAACCGCTCAAAGCAATTTGATGAAACTTTTTCTGTGCATTAACTTTAATGCAAAGGTGTGCATATATATTTCATTTTTAGAAAATTTTAATATTTTTTGTAAAAATTTACGTCTGCAGGCGACACATGTCTTCCTTGGAAGACTCGCACATTTTTTTAATTTCAAGTGGTTAAAAATATGACACAAAAAGTCAAAATTTTTAAAATAGCAAAATGATCATTTAATTTAAAGATATTAAACACTTGAAGACTTTGAATTATCCGAAATTACATACAAATTACAAGTATATCGTTATCAGAAATAATCCAGAAGTATTACCACAACATTTCAATTAGTATATTTATATAAGGGATTATAAGTGGGAGCATCAGGATGACACCGCCTGCATGTACATATATCAAAATAAAACATTTTTTACTCATGGTCTTGACCTTCGCTCTGTTTCAACTTTATTTCATGATATTCACACATGTTTTTATTTACGTTTTCCGTTGAAATGACCTATACAAATCACGTTAAATGTTTTAATAAGTAAAAAGATTTTATAGACATCAACGAAAACAGGCTAACAAGTACAAATTTTTTATGATTAATATTCTTGTAGCAGGTTGAGCGATATTAAATACATTAATTTTTCAGTCTGATAACACTTGTATCAATCTGAGTAAATGTCAACAAGTTTATTATCATCCATATCTTTAGCTCAAGTGAGCTTTTCTCATCCCCTTGGGACACATTTAACATGGGATCCTATGGAAAATACATTCAAACATCTTTTTGTCAGAAACCGTTTTGCAGATGGAAGTAATATTGCCTGAATGATCAGATAATGGTCCTTAAAAAATCAATGTTTTTGGTGCCAATCCAAAATTCAAAAACATGGCTGCCAGGGCCATTTATGCACTCTGATTGACTGAAATTTATACAACCTTCTTCTCTGAAACAACAAAAACAATTGAATTGTTATATTGCAGCAATGATCCTTACATGGTCCTCTACAAATTTTATGTTTTTTTGTGCCGATCTGAAATCCAACATGGCCGCCACCATGGGAGACATTGGACATAGGATCCTATGGGAAATACATACAAACATATTCTTGTCAGAAACCGTTTAACAGATGGAAATAATATTATTCCTGAATGATCAGATAATGGTCCTAAACAAAACAGATTTTTCTGGTGCTGATCTAAAAAAAATGTCTGCCAGGTCCATTTATGCACTCTGATTGGCTGAAATTTAAACAGTCTTCTTCTCTGAGACTACAAAAGCAATTGAATTGTTATATTGAATGAATGATCCTTACAAATGTACATGGTCCTCTGTAAAATATATGTTTTTCATGCCAATATGAAATCAATATGTCTGAAACTACAGAGCCAGTTGGAACAAAACTTGGCAGAAATGGTTCTTAAATTGTCCTCTGTCAGAATTGTGTCAGATGACTCAGAATGTCAACCAAGATAGCCACCACACCCAAACTTAGTTAAACATAGGGCCCTATGGGAAAATTCATTAAAAAATCTTCTTGTCTGAAACCAATAAGCCAATTGGAACCAAACTTGGCACCAATGGACCTTAGATGGTCCTCTTCAGAGTTGTGTCCGATGACCTGTACTTTCAACCAAGATGGTCACTACTAATGAACTTATTTTAAGTTAGGACCCTAGGTAAAAATTCATTTAAAAATCTTTTTATCTGTGGCCAATTGGGATCAGACTTGGCAGCAATGGTCATTAGATGGTCCACTTTCATAAATGTGTCCACTGACCTGACCTGTCAATCAAGATGGCTACCAAAGCTGGACTTAGTTTAACATAGGACCATATGGGAAAACCAGCCAAGATAAATTTTCAATCCTGGTGAAGGGGGACAAGTTAAATCCAGGTGAGTGATACAGGCCTTTGAGAGCCTCTAGTTTTTTCCAAGGAGAATCAATCTGTTGGTGATGGTTTTTTGAACTTGACTAAGAGAATTATAATCTAAACCTTTGGCATAAATTAAAATAAAATCTATTAAGAAATGTAGATTTGAGAGTGCTTGCAAATACAATTTTACCATATTTTAACTATTTAAGAGCAATAACTCTATGAAAATTAATCCGTCAATGCTGCTTTTTGCACTATTCTGAGGGAATACTGATATAAACCTTTCATATATAAAATCAATTAAAATCTGTTGAGAAATTTAGATGTGAGAGTGCTTACAAAGTGTGACAGACGGACATCAGCATTTCCATATCCCTGTAGAGGATAAGAATAAAGAACTTTGTATGCCTTTTACAAAAATCTTCTTCTCTGAAACTACTTGGCCAAATTGAACCAAACCTGGCCACAAGCATCATTAGGGTTCTAGTTTCAAAACTGTGTCCAATGTCCCCGCCTGCCAACCAACATGGCCGACATGGCTAAAAATAGAACATAGGGGTAAACTGCAGTTTTTGTCTTAGACATGTATCTCAAAAACTAAAGCAAATATAGCAAAACTGACAGAGTAAAAATGTTCATCAGGGCAAGATCTACCTTTCATGAAATTTTCAGACGAATCGGTCAACCCTTTGTTTGGTTTTTGCCCCTGAATTGTTAATTTTAAGGAAATTTTGCCGTTTTAGGTTATTATCTTGAATATTATTATAGATAAAGACAAATTGTAAAACACCAAAAAAGTTCAACAAAGTAAGATCTGCAAATAAGTTAGCATGACCAAAATCATTGATTGACCCCTTATTGGAGTTTTTGCCCTTTAAAGACAGCATCCAGCAGAAACTTTCCTTTAAAGATCTTTTCCTCTCAAACCATTGGGCCAATTGAGACCAAACTTTGGTGTAATGATCCTTGGGTGGCCCCCTTCCAAAAGTATGTCTGGCATCCCCTCCTAAGAACCATGATGATTGTGGCCAAGTTTGGTTACATTTAGCCCAGTAGTTTCAGAGGAGCAGATTTTTGTAAAAGGCATACAAAGTTCTTTATTCTTATCCTCTACAGGGATATGGAAATGCTGACGACCACGACGACGACGGACGACGGATGCCAAGTGATGAGAAAAGGTCACTTGACCTTTCAGGTCAGGTGAGCTAAAAAAGGAGGGGGTAAATTTAAAAAATCTTCTTATATGAAACTACAAGGCCAGTTGGAACCAAAGTTGGCAGTAATGGTTCTTAGGAGGTTCTTTTTCAGAAATATGTCCAATGACCCAGACTGTTAACCAAGATGGCCATCACAGCCGAACATATGGCCCTATGGGAAAATTCATTGAAAAATCTTCTTGTCTTAAACCACTTGACCAATTGGAACCAGACTTCGCAGAAATGGTCCTCTTACAGAGATGTGTCCGATGACCTGGACTGTCAACCAAGACGGCCGCCACAAAAAAACTTAGTTTAACATAGGGCCCTATAGGAAAATTCATTGGAAAATTTTCTTGTCTGAAACCAGTTGACATATTGGAGCAGGACTTGGCATCATTGGTCCTTAGGAGGTCCTTTATTAGAAATGTGTCTGATTTCCTGGACTGTGAACCAAGATGGCCGCCACAGCAGAACTTAGTTTAACATAGGACCCTATGGGAAAATTCACTCAAAAATCTTCTTGTATGAAACCACTAAGCCAATTAGAATTAGACTTGGTAGCAATGTTCCTTAGATGGTCCTCTTTCAGAATTTTGTGTGATGACCCAGACTGTCAACCAAGATGGCCACCACACACGAACTTAGTTTAACATAGGGCCCTATGGAAAAATTCATTGAAAAATCTTCTTGTCTGAAACCACTTGACATATTGGAGCCAGACTTGGCAGCATTGGTCCTTTGGAGGTCCTCTTTCAGAAATATGTCTCCTCACCTGGATTGTCAACCAAGATGGCTGCAACACCGAACTTAGTTAAATATTGGACCCTATAGGAAAATTCATTTTAAAATCTTCTTGTCTGAAACCGCTTAGCCAGTTGGAACAAGACTTAGCAGAAATGGTCCTTTGATGGTTCTCTTTTAGAAATGTATCCGTTGACCTGGACTGTCAACCAAGATGACTGCCACAGCTGAAATTAGTTTAACATAGAATCCTATAGAAAAACCAGCCAAATTGACTGCAACACTTAAATTTTTAGGTCTGCTCAAGGTGGAAATTAAATCCATGTGAGTGATACAGGCTCTTGAGAGCCTCTAGTTTTAGTTAAGTCCACTTAAGGAAGCCATTCTTCTTTAAATCCTGTGCATCATCACTTCCCACTGAAGAATCATTTTCATCACATATTCAAGTAATGACCAATGATAACAAATTTATAAATCAAATCATCACATGTTCATTTATTAAAAAAGGCACCTCTCACTATCAATGTAGATATTCCTCTAGAAATCTGCATATTAATATCCAAGAATAATAAGCAAAAAAAAAAATATATATATATATAAAAAACACTAAGCTATTTATGAGGGTTAGAGCTTGCAGTCACACTACTGGCCTTCATCAGCCACATTTTATTAGTACTGGAACCATAACGACAAAAACTGAAGAATTAACCTGACATCATAGTAAATAGACATGGATATACAAATGGAGATAAAATAGAACCAGTCACTTCTCATCTTTGGTATTAATTCCATACGGCTTTAATGTCCTTAGTTTATTAATCCATAAATTTTCTTGGGTCTTTCTATAGATTTCATTCCCCGAAAACTTTTCTATCCCCTGAACCATATAATCTTCTACTGTCTGCGAGTCTGTGTAAAAATGTTTCGCAACAGGGTCATCATACTGTGTTCGAATTCATGAAAAATTCAAGATCATTCTTTGATAAAAGTCACCTGTTTCTCCAACATAAATAAAACGATTACATTTTAAACAAAATAATGCGTAAACTACATTTTCACTTTTACAGTTAATGAAATTTCTCACATTATAAGTTTTATCACAATAATCCGTATTAGATTGAATGATGTGCGGATCAAGTACACATTTTCTCGGCTTTTGAAAGAACATTTTATTGTGTTTTTAATGAACCAAAATATCTTGTAAATTATTATCGTACCGTTATGGCAAAATAGGTTGTATAGGAAAAACGTCGTTCATTCGGTTGGACGTGTGTAATAAAGACATGTTTTCATTTAATATTTTATGGACATCAGGTAAAGATTAACCCGGTCAATGTTTTTGTTCCTTTTTCTGTATTTGAGCAATTCATTTCTGTTTAAATTATCAACCTTTCGTAACTCCTTTTCAACTTCCATTTTTTTTTGTAACTTAGCTTCTGTAGATTATTTTTTATCTCCTCCCTGTTTTCTGTGTATTTCGAATCTGATGAGCAAATGCGATTTACCCTTACACCAAGACCATAAGGTATTGCTTTTTTAACGGGTTCTGGATGACATGATTTCGAGTGAAGATATAAATGTTTGTCAGTTTCTTTTGTGAAAAATTCGGTTTCAAATTTTTTACCTTGGATACATACAAGAACATCTAAAAATTCAATTTTTTCGGTTGAGTGTCGAAGATCTACCTTTATGCGTGTATGTATGCTGTTTTCAGTCTCATGAAATTTTATAAGTTCATCTATCCCCTCAGTCCAAAGACCCCAAATGTCATCTAAATATAGAAAATACGATGTAGGTATATACTGCGACTTTTCAAAAAGTTCTTTTACCCATGTTTCCAAAAATGTTGAGGCAAAGATCATGCCTAAGTGAGATCCAATAGCAGTTCCCTCCTTTTGCAAATAATGTCGATCATTAAACGAGAAATTATTATCCAAAACCAAATCCATCATTTTTTATACATCCTCCATTGGTATATCCTGTACTGTTCCTCTTTCAAGCGTCTCATGACCTCAATTCCATAGTTGAGTGACTTTCATCCAAATTTCTTGATTAAGTCCTTTTTTCAGCACTGTAATACCCAGACCCATCCGTGTTTGGTCTATAAATAGTTCTTAGTGGGAACATGCAAGTCTGACACCTGTCTCTGGAGTTTCACGTCAATTGCATGGTTGAGTGACTTTGTCACATTTTCGAGATTAGGTCTATTTCTCAGCAACTTTAATACCTAGACTCACCATATTTGGTCAATAGATACTTCTTAGTGGATACATGTCGGATGATACCTGCCTTTTGACCTTGACCTCAATTTATTTTAACACATTTTCCTTTGACTTGCAAAATATCGGGTA
Organism: Mytilisepta virgata; assembly: GCA_028015205.1. Classification (NCBI taxonomy): domain Eukaryota; kingdom Metazoa; phylum Mollusca; class Bivalvia; order Mytilida; family Mytilidae; genus Mytilisepta; species Mytilisepta virgata. The sequence goes on from CM051520.1 coordinate 38,232,670, forward strand.
TCAGATAATCATTATTCTTTGTCCATGTGCATACTCAGGCGAGACATGTAGTGTGTCCACTCTTGCTGTTGATAACATGGCTGCTGTCTCTGTCAAATTTATCTAAGAGATCCTAAAAAATTATCCTTAATAAAATAACTTGAATGTTTCTAAGTTTTGTCTGAATGCCTCTCTTTTTTTCAGAAATAAGTTTTGTAACTAGATATACATTGTAGTTTGATTAGTTCTTGATTGAAAATCTAGATGAAAAATAATTTAAAAAAATTAGGTACTTTTATTTGCTTAATCTACATTAGTTGCTAGCAGATTGACAGTATTGTTCTCAGTCTCAGCACATTTTGAAAACCTTCCTTAGTCTGATTGTATTATGTAGATATTTTACACTTATATAGCAGTAATATTTGTACAAAATTTAAGATGGCAGCAAGATATGCCATCAGTCTTGTCCATAAAAGGTGGGGAGGAATAATAGCTTTTTGAACATTGATTGGTAAATTTGTTCAGATTAAGTTTGCATTAAGGAACTACAAATCATAGAAGTGTTCGTGCAATGGCCAATGACGACCACAGGCTATTGGAATTGCTTCAGTCTGTCTATCTGACCGTCCATCCAAAACATTTGAAGAATGTCTTGAAGAATGTCTTGCCTCAGTTTTCCTTCTACATTTTCAAACTTTGCACATTGTTTGGATATGTATTTAAGATAGAAAACTACTGTTTTGGAAAGATTTGATAAAAATATTTTTCCTGTCAATGTTTTTCTATTGGAATTATTCATTTATTAAGATGTTTTGTCAATATTTCATAGCAGCAAATTTCAGACAAAAATTCAGTGACATATATACCTAAATTTTATGCATGAATGACTACTTGTGTCATATATGAGCAACCCCAAGTTATAATAGACATCAAATTTGACAGTTCTCGTATTACTGTGTATCTTTTAAAAACTGTTGGTCGTTTTTGATGAATATCTCAAATATTTCACTAAAATGAGTATTATGATACCGTTTGTTTGCAATAGCCGTAATTAATTATTGTTTTCTCCCCTCCATTGAAATGCCTCAAATATTTGATGAGCGGATTTTCCATTTTTTGTGTGCAATTCGTTGACTTTTGCGTGAAGTATGACATCACAAAATACAAATGTGACGTTGCTGAATAATGTGCAAGTTTTGTTTCCAAAAGTATGATCCATGGGGATAATAGTATACCATATTGTTATTTAAAATGTACAGAATTGTCATAATCTCCTGAAATCAGATGCCAAAGCATTTAGGACACACAGTAAAATTATATTTTCTTTCTTTCACTGTACAGTGACTACATTTGGTTGTTCATTTCCTGTATTGAAAATAACAACTCTCATTTGAAATAGTTAGAATAATGATTCTTTTCTTCATGAAGTGTCTCCAAGATTTTATTCATTAATTTGTCAAGTTAATGTAATGAATTCTGATATGAAATCAATACTGACTTTACCATTGATGTTTTGTGTTTGTTGATAATCAACATATATTGAACTCCATTTATCTTGCGATTGTTCATTTGGATTTAGACATTTATAAGATACATAGACTTTGCTCTTTCTTAGGAATTATTTTGTTGTAGATTATCAAAACCCAGGACAGTTTTCTGAATTTTTCCTGCCGAATTTAGATGAGAAAGTCCTGAATTTATGTCTCTTTTCCTAATTGAGAAAATTTTTGCAGAAAAACAACACAAGTAGCAAGCTACCAATTGCTAAATTTATACATGTATTGTCAGATGATCAAACAGATCTCTTATCAATAAATTATGCTTTATTACATCAATAACAAGATGCTGTCTAATTGACAGAAAAGTGGGTGTTCCTTCATCATTGTTTGTAGAGGTCCGCCTACTGTACTTTGATAAACTGATAACTTGATTTTTTCTGTTGGAAAATCTTTTTTAAAACTATAAAAAATTAATTCTGAAGATAAAAATGTTCATACATGTAAAAAATTTTGTTTTTATGGACTATTTATAAGTTTAATGAAGTACAACAGACAGCTGGCAGCTGTAGAAAATATGTCAGTCAGACAACTGTGGCTTAACAAATTATTATTTGGAGTGAAAAAAAAAATATGAAAGTGTTCATTATGAATCATTTAAGTAAAATGGGCATTTTTCAAGCAAACAAAACAATTTAGCCTGAAAGACAGTAGATATGCTCTTAGTTCATGAACTGAGAAAAATTATGTATTGAACACAAAATAGTAAACACAACCTAAACTGACAGTTGATAAATTAATTTATGGCAGACTTAGGACGTTTAACTTATAAAACTATGAAATTTTAACAGTCTCAGGTATTACCATAATATAGATATCACCTTTGTTATTATTATTTTTTTCTGTTTGCAGATACATACACTTTACAGCAGGCTATTGACAACATTGGATTTGGGAAGTTTCAAATCAAGTTATCTATCTTAACAGGATTTGCATGGGTTTGTATATGTCTGAATTGCATATATTTTTGTTCTTATATGTCTTCTGACTGGCAAATTCAAGAATCTCCAAGGTAATTTTGATGGGTAAGTGGGACAACCCATAGAGCTACCTAATGCATGCATCCTTTGGTTTCTGATAGTGATGGTTGTCAGATCTTAATTTGTGTACCATAGTTGGTGTCATATTTAGATATTGACACACTCCCTGCATGTTAAAGACCCTCTTTAGGAGAGAAGTAGATTTATTTTTGCTATAGAAAGCTAAATTAGCCAGCCCTATCCAACTCTTTGTTCCAGTTCAGTCAAAATTTGTTGCCCTTTATGTCCTGTGTTCTCCCATTTCTGAATTACTTTCATGTACTGCTAAACTGGTTCATATCTTGGAAATGAATGTAATATTCACCACTTTTATCATTTACATAAGCCATATGATATTTAGACCGCCTTGGTTGTCTCGTTATTGGGTGCTCGCCCTGACTTCGGAAGCTCGCAGGTTTGATCCCCAGCCAAGTCAAACCAAAGACATTAAAATGGGTATTTGCTGCTTCTCCGCAAGCACACGACATCTAGAAGTAAGAGCAAAGGACTGGTTGGCTGGGAGTCAGTATAATGTGTCCGGGTGGGATGATACCTCATGAGCCAGCTCATTAAAAACCCGGCTTTTAATATAAAAAAATGCAAAGAATATATAACACCTTATGACAAAATGTAATTTTGTCTGTATTGTTTTTTCTGCCAGACATTTTTTTACAGAAAAGAAAATGATATCTATCACATGACTTTTACCTCCTGATTGTGCATCTCTAGAATGTTAGCTCACCTGGCCTTTTTTCTATTTTAATCATAGCAGCCATGTCGGTTGGAAGTCGGGGATGCCAGACATAATTTTGGAAGGGGGCGACCCAAGGACCATTCCACCAAAGTTTGGTCTCCATTGGCTGAGCAGTTTCATAAAAGAATATTTTTTTGTAATTGTGGACGGACGGACAGACAACGGAAGACAGATGTGAAGTGACTTCTTGTCTGAAAGCACTCAGCGAATTGGAAGCAGACTTGGCAGCCATGGTTATTAGATTTTCCTCTTTCAATATTATGACTAATAATACAGATATTTGTTTCTTAGGTGCATTTATGGCTGTTGATTGGCAAATTTAATCCAGGTGAGCAATACAGGCTCCTGGGAGCTTCTAGTTTCATTTTTTGTCTTGCCTGCGATGAATAGTTGCAGAGGCTAGATATAGGTATTACTTTCCAGCAATATTACTTTTGACCTTGACCCCAATTTCATGCATTTTCATGATAAATTCCATTTCTCAAAAACTGTAATACCTAGTCCCATCGTATTTGGTCTGTTGATAGTTCTTGATGGGTACATGCCATTCTGACACTTGTGTCTGGACCTTGACTTCAATTTAATGGTTGAGTGACTGTCATCAAAGTTTCTTGATTAAGTCCATTTTTCAGCAACTGTAATACCTAGACCTGCCATATTGGGTCTATTGATAGTTCTTGGTGTATACATGCCAGTCTGACACTTGTCTCTGGACCTTGACCTCAATTTCATGGTTGAATGACTGTCATCCAAGTTTCTTGATTAAGTCCATTTATCAGCAACTGTAATAATTTGGTCTATTGATAGTTCTTGGTGGGTACATGCCAGTCTAACACTTTTCTCTGGACCTTGGCATCAATTTCATGGTTGAGTGACTGTCAATTAAGTCCATTTTTCAACAACTAATATCTAGACCCACCATATTTGATTTATTGATAGTTCTTGGTCGGTACATGCCAGTCTGACACTTGTCTCTGGGCCTTGACCTCAATTTCATGCTTGAGTGACTTTGTCACATTTTTATACCCCTGCTTTTGAAAAAGCAGAGTATATAGTATTCGTTGTGTCCGTTCATTCATCCGTCGTGCCGTCCGTCCGTCCATTCATCCGACCTTTGTATCCCCAACTCCTCCTAAACTGCTGAATGGAATTTGATGAAACTTTCAGAGAATCTTCATCCCATGATGGCATTGTGCACCTCCTAATTTAGATTTTGATCTGATGAATATTTGAGTTTCCCATACCGAAACATGGACTTTGACATTCATTGTGATAGGGGTACCATGATGCCATCCGCAACTCCTCCTAAACCGCTGCATGGAATTTGATGAAACTTTCAGAGGATCTTTATTACATGATGTTGTAGTGCACCTCCTATTTTAGATTTTGTTCTGACCAGCAGTTGGGGTTTCCCATACCAACACATGGACTTTGCCATTCATTGTGATAGGGGGTTCCAGTATGCCATCCACAACTCCTCCTAAACCACTGAATGGAATTTGATGAAACTTTCAGAGAATCTTTATCACATGATGCCATAGTGCACCTCCTATTTTAAATTTTGACCAACTTTTTGGGTTTTCCATAGCAAAACATTGACTTTGCCATTCCTTGTGATAGGGGGTGCGGGGGTATCAATTTTTGAGCTTTGCTCACAGTATTTCTAGTTTAGATTAGGTCCATTTGTCAGCAACTTTAATACCTAGAATTTAACATCTGACACCTTTCTTTTGACCTCTATTTCATGCTTGACAGACTTCTTTCACGTTTTGGTTAATATCCATTTCTCAGCAACTGCAATACATAGATCAACCACATTTGGTCTATATATAGTGCTTGGTGGGTACATACCAGTCTGAGACCTCACTTGGAGTCCTCAGTCTGGATTGGGACTCTTGAAAGTTGAGAAATACCGTTAACGCTTTTATCAAATATATTACAGATGGCAGATGCTATGGAAATGATGATTTTAGCTATACTGTCTCCTGCATTACATTGTGAATGGCAATTGAAGGGTTGGCAACAAGCTCTTATTACTACTGTAAGTAATCTGGAAACTATGGCATCAATTCAAATTCACTGAGAATTTACATCTATTATGACTCCGGCATAACATTTTTAACGGCTATTGAAACAAAGACAACCTCAGATTACTGCAGAAAATATAATAAATATGTATATGTAATAAAACAATTATCTGTGAATGCATTCCTCCCAGAAAATTATGTGAAAAACCTTGTTGCTGTTATAGCAGTTAAATCTTTTGCAATCTATTGCTTATTTTAAGGTTGTATTTGCTGGTATGATGTGTAGTTCAAGTTTGTGGGGCAGTATATCAGACAAGTATGGTAGGAAATCTGTAAGTTTGTTATGCCTCTTAACAATAAGCGAATGTCCTGGTATAAAAAGATATTTATTAACATAAATACATGTAGGTTTATGAAACACACACAAAAAAACCCAAAGCAATACAAAACAAACAAAAAATACCCTCCCAAAAAAACAAAAATAAAAAATAATTAAAAAAAATTTCAAAACTTAAAACACAAAGTGATAGCAGCAATAGTATTTTAGAAGAACTTTTTTTACCTCCCTTCATTGAGTGAATCTTTACTTTAATTATAGAAATAAGACATCAACTCCCATGTTATACCGCTAGATTATATTTATTTAATGTCCATGTTTCACCACATGAGTGGAATAGATGTGTACAGGGAGGAAACGTCTGCGGTGACAAACTATTTGGAGGGACCGGACTCATGTTTTGGATATTTTTCAAGAAACTGGTGGTATCGCTAATGTATGAGTTTACATTTTTCACTAGTGGCTTTAATATATCATTCACAACTTCTGACATTCTGGCGGTTGGTGCATCAATTGAAGAGACTATGGGTCTGTCTGGGTTTCCTTCTTTGTGGATTTTTGGAAGAAGATGAAATATTGGTGTTCTCCTTTTTTTTAGTATGAGATATTTTTCAAGGTCGCGGTTTAAACGGTTTTTGGTCCTTTCTACAAAATTTGTGAATTGTTTAATTAATTTTGGATTGATATCTTCTTGAATCTTTTTATAAAAGTTGGTGTCGTTCAATTGTCTGTGTACTTCGTGTATGTAATCGGATTTATTCATTACTACAACTGAGCCTCCTTTGTCTGAGGGTTTAATTATTAAATCGTCGTTGTTTCGTAATTCCTGATTGGCTTTATATTGTTGTGGGTTCAGATTGTTACGGCGTTTCCCTGGTGAATTAAATTGGTTATTTTTTTCTTCTGTAATTACATTAATGTATCTATCTAGTTATTTATTAACATTGGGTTTCGGTATCCATCCTGAAGGTGCTTTTTATTTATGAGTTGTGGCTGGAATTTTTTCATCTTGGAAATAGTGTTGTAAGTGTATTTTTCTGTTAAAAAGGTTCGTGTCTCTAAGAATATTGATGGGGTTGTTCGGTGGTGGAGTTGGGCAGAATCCCAGTCCTTTGCTAAGGAGAGATATTTGTGGTATTGTTAGGTGGGAAATGTTTACAACGACATTGGGTAAAATGGTACATACCGTAAAATTAAAAAACATACCATTATACCCAACACCATTGTAAACATTTCCCAACACCACCTGGTAACCACCCATGCGGACGGGGATGCCAAATATGTCCCATGATGAAAATATCAAAATCCATTAAAAGCTATTCAAACGGAAAAGAAATTCGGATTAAAGAACGCATAAATTGCCTTACCTACAGTGTAATATATTTAATAGAATGTAAAAAATGCAATAAGCAGTATGTTGGACAAACCGGCAACACCTTAGTAGAAAGATTCTATGGACATACAACCGACATAAGGAATGGAAACCAATATAAAGCTGTGTCCAAACACTTCACAAACAACGATCACAATATAAAAGACGTAACAATCACTGGTATAAAAACGACCATTGTCAACGTCAATGCTCGGCTTAGAACAGAAGAGGCATACATACAATTTCTGAAAACGCAAGCTCCATGGGGGCTTAACCTAAGAGTCTGACCACATAAAACGAAGATCGAATGAAAGGAATGTAACATACAGTACGCAAGCATGCCAAGTTGACGTAGACACTATAATACAATTCACAGTAACACAATGACTATGCACATCTGCACTTAGTGTGACCGCAAATTCATAAGAAAGGACTCCGCCAAACACCATATAATAAGGGAACACCACCTACAGTTCAAAGAAGTGTTGGTAATGAAAGAAACCACACCCTAAGAAGAAGCCCAGCCAATTACTAAATAGAAACCGCCCGGAAAATTGATTGGACCAAACTGCCAAAATTTAGAATCATTCAAAAACAAACCCCCCCAACCACACATTTGGACCAGAACCAGTAAATCTAGAAGAGTACCTATTCATTAGCTCAGATGAAGAAGAAGAAAGTTCATCTCAACATCTCTGGAGCCGTACACATACACAGTAACAACATGGCAAACAGCATTAAAATTACAGAAATATTTGGGATATGTAGGACTTGAGGAATACCAAAATCTACCCAGAGTAAAACCATACACTGAACATTATGGAATTGACTCTAACTTTATTTGGAAAACTATAAAACATCGAGATCAACACCAATCTATAAATAACTTTTAATTCTAATTCTAATTTTAATCACAACCTTTGATTCTATTTATATATTTTAATTGTTACCACTTCCACTTTTATTAACTCCCAGAAGTCCAAATGCTTTGTACTTCAAGGTAGAATTTTTCTTATTGTAATCGTCCTGATGACGCCACTCATGTGGTGAAACATGTAGACATTAAATAAATAATAATCTAGCAGTATATATTGGGTTTTGATGTCTTTATTTCTTTAGAATACCGCTAGGTATCCACCACCCTAACTTTACCTATACCTTAGGGTGTTGGTTCATTATACTCATTACACTTTACTTTATTTGTTCATTATTATGTCTCCCAAACGAAGTTTGGAGACATGTTGTTTTTGCTCAGTTCTTATTATTCTTATTATTATTATTATTATTATTATTCTTATTATTATTATTATTATTATTTTTCTTCTTTCCGGGCGCGTTTTTTCGAACACTTGTGTGCACCGTTTCTCATAAACCAATGGACGGAATCGCTTGATATCATACGACTTGCTAGGCCCATATTCCTAGATGCGCCTCCCGAAAATTTTTTTTCAATCTGTGGGAGGGAACATATATTTTGGGGGTCTCAAAAGGGGATGGGGTTTTGCAAAATTTTACTATAGAAGTCTATGGGAAAAGTGATATAACTTGATCATTTGTGATCTTTGAAATACTACCTGTTACCTTGGATATTTAAGTTTTTATACCCCGCCACACGAAGTGGCGAGGTATTATGTTATACCCTCCATTTCGTTGTCTTAGGGGGGGTCATACCCCACCCCCTCAAATAACAAAATACTTAATATTTTGAAAACCATTGTGATCCCCACCCTATAACCATATATATTATTACTCCTTATGATAAGACAAATCATTTGGTACCATAGGGGGGTCTGAGGGGGGGTCATGCCCCACCCCCTCAAATGAAAAAATACTTATTATTCTGAAAACCATTGAGATCCCCACCCTATAACCATATATATTATTACTCCTTATGATAAGACGAATCATTTGGTACCATAGAGGGTCTGATGGGGTGGGTCATGCCCCACCCCCTTAAATGACAAAATACTTATTATTCTGAAAACCATTGAGATCCCCACCCTATAACCATATATATTATTACTCCTTATGATAAGACGAATCATTTGGTACCATAGGGGGTCTGAGGGGGGGGGGGGGTCATGCCCCACCCCCTTAAATGATAAAATACTTAATATTTTGAAAACCATTGTGATCCCCACCCTATAACCATATATATTATTACTCCTTATGATAAGACAAATCATTTGGTACCATAGGGGGGTCTGAGGGGGGTCATGCCCCACCCCCTCAAATGATAAAATACTAAATATTCTGAAAAACATTGAGATCCCCACCCTATAACCATATATATTATTACTCCTTATGATAAGACAAATCATTTGGTACCATAGGGGGGTCTGGGGGGGGTCATGCCCCACCCCCTCAAATGATAAAATACTAAATAGACGGAATCGCTTAATATCATATGACTTGATAGGCCCATATTCCTAGATGCGCCTCCCGAAAAAAAATTTTCATTCTGTGGGAGGGAACATATATTTTGGGGGTCTCAAAAGGGGGTGGGGTTTTGCAAAATTTTACTATAGAAGTCTATGGGAAAAGTCATATAACTTGATCATTTGTGATCTTAACTTGGAAATACTACCTGTTACCTTGGATATTTAAGTTTTTATACCCCGCCACATGAAGTGGCGAGGTATTATGTTATACCCTCCATTTCATTGTCTTAGGGGGGGTCATGCCCCACCCCCTCAAATAACAAAATACTTAATATTTTGAAAACCATTGTGATCCCCACCCTATAACCATATATATTATTACTCCTTATGATAAGACGAATCATTTGGTACCATAGGGAGTCTGAGGGGGGGGGGGGGTCATGCCCCACCCCCTTAAATGGCTAAAGGGGAGGTGGAGGCCATTGCACCTTCAATAATAAAATATTTTGATAAAACATCTGTTAATCATGTTAATACCGATTACAACATATAAAACTGCAGATATTGAATACCATATATCAAACATTTTGCATATACTCAATCTCTTTGTACACTTGCCCAGTATTTCAAACACTAGGAATTCCAAAAATACCCTGAAAGAGAAAGAGCTTCGTTTGGGAGACATTCGAAACTGCATCCAGTTTCAATTATACCTTGTTTTTAATTCACTTTGAAATAGCATCTTTTTATAATATAAAATTAGTAAAACATTTTGCAAAAACTAATATAAATATTCTTTTTTTATGGACAGGAATTAATACTCTGTTCAGTGTTTACATGCTATTTTGGAATATTGAGTGCATTTTCTCCCAACTTTGTTTGGCTTTTGATATTAAGAGGATTGGTTGGTTTTGGTATTGGTGGAGCACCTCAGTCGTAAGTATGGAATTTTATATTTAGCAAAAATTTCATTGCACTGAGGGTCATATGGCAGTATATGGACCGGTTGGTCGTCCCGAAAAAAATTATGTGGACCGAAGCCTAACTGGTCCATATACTGCCATTTGACCCTCAGTGCAATGAACTATTAGATGTATTATACTTATTCCAATGCGAAAACTTTCCAAAACTTATAATAATAATTAAGCTCCGCCCACCAGTTCATATAACTTTATATGGACCGGTTTCTTTAATATAGACAGACAAAATCTTATATATCACGATACATTGGTTATTTACTTTGTCACTCAAAATTTACTCCCAAATTGGCAAATTAAACATTGTACGACAGAAAGTTTACTCTAAAAAATTTACAGTTAAAGCTGTTCATAGCTGTAATGAATAAAATGAAAGAAGTGCATCTTAATACGTTGCCATGTTGAAATTTTTAGTTCATGTGAAACTGGTACCTAGGACTAATGATAATGTAACTTAATTTTTCCCGCCAAAAAAATGGAAACCAGTTTGGATATTCTAAAATTTAACCGGAAACTGTGCATGTAATTGGGAAATGTATGATGATTCTGAAGTGATGATACGATATGCATCAGTGAATCGTTACACCCTTAACTACATTCATTGGAAACAAACAGTACTGATGTCTTCATCATTTAGAGATCAAAGAAAATTCTAATTACTGATAAATGATAGATTTGCAGATTCCTAATATGATTAATTCTTATTTATCTATTAAATATATTTTATTTCGTAGGGTTACACTATATGCAGAGTTTTTACCATCAGCTTCAAGGGCTACTTGTGTGGTACTAGTAGAGGTACGGTGTATTTTTTTGTTCATTACCATGAGTACAGGTACAAAAGGAATTTGTTACTTTTCAATGATATTTATAAAACTACAAAAAATGTTAATATAGTATGGTGCTGTGATTGTCCATGTCCGTAAACAGTAAGGTACTGCTTTTGAACTTTTGTATGATTAAATTTCTTTGTTTATATTATAACACAGTAGCTTCTTATATAAGATAGAGGCTGTGTTTGAATTTAAGCCTCATAACTGTGCATTCATTATTAGCTCACCTGGCCAAATGCCATGTGAGTGTTTGTCATCACTTGTCGTCCATCCGTCTGTAAACTTACATTTTCATATTCCTCTGAAACCCATGGACCTATTTAACTGAAACTTGGCCTGGAGCTTCTATGGAAGGTCCTTTTTAATGTTTGCATAAATCATCCTTGTTTGTGAAACAACATGGCCGCTATGAGCATTTACATGTTCTGCTTGGTGGAAAATTAAAACTACTTCTTCTCTAAAACCGTAAAGCCAGATGAACTGATTTTTGGTATGGAGCATCTATGGAAGGACTTTTACAAAGTTTGCATAAGTCATCCCGGTCCGTGAATCAAAATGGCCGCCAGAAACTTTTATATGTTCTGATTGGTCGAAATTTAATACTTCTTCTCTGAAACCGTTTGGCCAATGAACTTATACTTGGTATGAAGTATTTATGGAAGATCATTTACAAAGCTTCCAGAAATCAATCTAGTCTGTCAAATCAAATCAAAAGTTTGTGACTGCTAGGTGAGTTATACAGGCTCAGCCGACTGAGCCTCTTGTTGGTATGGAGCATCTACATGTATGGAAGGTCCTTTACAAAGTTTGCATAAATCATCCCGGTCCGTGAAACAAAATGGCAATCATGAGCATTGGTCGAAATTTAAAACTTCTTCTCCTCTGAAACTGTAAAGCCGAATGAACTGATTTTTGGTATGGAGCATCTATGGAAGGTCCTTTACAAACTTTGCATAAATCTTTCTAATCTGTGAAATAAAATTGCCGCCAGAAACCTTTATATGTTCTGATTGGTCGAAATTTAAAACTTCTCCTCTGAAACCGTTTGGCCAATGAACTTATACTTGGTATGAAGCATTTATAGAAGATCATTTACAAAGTTTCCAGAAATCAATCTAGTCTGTTAAATCAAATCAAAAGTTTGTGACTGCAAGGTGAGCGATACAGGCTCAGCCGACTGAGCCTCTTGTTTTTCATAGGATACCACTTAATACCACTTAATATAAGCAGGATGTAATGTGAAACTCTCATTTATCTAAAATATTTCTCAAAATAGTTTCATGTCACAAATTATGGATGGGAATTCTATGTTCAGGAGGATGGGGCATCCGTGTCTTAAAGACAAAATTTCCAGTTTCATCTGATGTTCACAATGTTTAAAGATGTTTCTATTATTTCTCTATACCATATAATGGGTCTTTTATGCTTAATTTTAATTATATGTTGGATTATTAGGAATGTAGTGTAGGTGGCTTTGTTATGGTACCATCAACTTTGTTACAAAAGTCAACTACATTTATGAAATGTAATATTGTTACAGATATTTTGGGCCATAGGAGCATGTTTTGAAGTTCTTTTAGCATTAGCTGTGATGCCGACACTAGGTTGGAAATATTTACTGGGAATCTCAGCTCTTCCATTGCTTTTATTTACCATCTGTTGTTATGTGAGTATTACGTGTATTGTCAGACTATAGCTCTTTTAAGAAACCGTTTTCTCCTACCAGTAATGCCATTCTATAATTTCAAGGGTTCACTGGTTCATGTCAATGTGGAGTAAAGGATAAGATGTATATAATCCTTTTTGATTTGTGCATACCATTTGGTTTAGATATATTTAAGTTAAGTTTTTCTTCAATATAATGGTAGAATTGTGTGTATATTCATGTAGTAAATAATATTTCAATCATTAGTAAAGGGGAAATAACTCCTTTGAAATCACAGTTTTAAAGATTGATTCATCAAAATTGGATATTGTTTCTGAAATGTTTTCTGAAAATTTCCGAAGATTCAGCACATATCCAAGATTTTATACTAGTAGGTAATGTTAACTGTTCTTGTTCAAAATGGCAAAAAGGGTTATTGAATATTTCATTACTTTGATATTAATTTTTATTTTGCTTTCATGTGTAATAATATAGGTTATCTAGGGATAATGTGTGGTATATGTTTATACAATTTTTTTTATTCTTTGTTTTTAAAATTAATATTAAGACTAACAAAATGTGCATTCCACAAACATTTGTCTGATTTGTGCTAAGTTACTATGTGTATGAAAGCATATTTTGATACCACAAAACATTTGTAAATGTTACTTTGAATATATGATAAATAACTAGTGTTCAATTTAGGAGGCGTATGTATATGAATTTAATAGAAAGTCATATTAAATTTAAAATCAAACTTGTTTGTAGTGGTTACCAGAGAGTGCACGTTATGATATAACCCGAGGCCGCACTGAGAGAGCTTTAGCCACATTAGAAAGAATTGCTAAAGAGAATGGTAAACCAATGCCATTAGGAAAACTTGTAGAACCATGTACTAAGGTAAAAATATTAGATTTAAATGGGGGACAAATGTCAAAATAATTAATAAAAGGCTATTATAAAATCTTGAAAGACTTCTTTTTAACATAACAGTGACATAAAGTACCAGTATGTGAATCAAAATAACAAATATCTTCCCATGTAAAGATATAACATGCATATTTCTAATATTTACCTGTCAGTATGATAATTACATGGAATTATTTTCTAGCACGCAGCATCTAGGAGTAAGAGCAATTATGAATCTGGCTCGACGTGTCTCTAGTACAAAGCAGGGATCATATTCATATTCATATATTCTCATCCTGATATGCATTAAATAATTGCTACTGGACATTAAACAATAATTCATCCATCCATCCTTTATACTTTTGCAGGCTATAAATAGAGGAAGTATAAAAGACTTATTTACATTAGAATACAGAAAAACAACTTTATTTTTATGGGTTATATGGTAAGTAAATATCAAAAGGTAATATTATGATTTATTGTTACAAACGCTTTATATTATTTTCACCAAATTTAGAGATCAACTGAAAACAGGTTTTTGATTTATGTCACATTCAAAAACTGCATACTTGTCAATATGTCATTACATGGAAAATATTTATTCCATAATAAGATTCAAAAGCATTCATGTATTTTTTTGTCTCTCCTGCGACGAAAAGTCGCAATGGCAAGATATAGGTGTTACTTTCCGGCGGCGATGGGGGCATAAACTTTTTTAAAACTTTAATAACTTTGCACATATAATACCTACAATTAAGATTTATGGTCAACAGATAGCTAATCGTATAAGGTTTCCGGCAGTATACTTGTCTTGTGACCCTGACCTCATTTTCATGGTTCACTGACTTCATGAACATAAATGTAAAATCTGCGTCCAATTTTCATAGTTAAATCCATTTCTCAGCAACTGTAATACCTAGGCCCACCGTGTTTGGTCTATAGATAGTTCTTAGTGGGTACATGCAAGTCTGACACCTATCTCTGGACTTTGACCTTAATTGCATGCTTGATTGACTTTTTAGCTCACCTGACCCGAAGGGTCATGTGAGCTATTACCATCACTTGGCGTCCGTCGTCCGTCCGTCCGTCGTCCGTCCGTCCGTCCGTCGTCCGTTAACTTTTTCAAACGTTAACTCCTCCAACACCATAAGTCCAACTGCAACCAAACTTGGTACAGTTATTAATTGGTATGGGTGCTACAAATCTATCGTTTGGATTTTTGATTCGTAAAAAAACATGGCCGTCATGGCTAAAAATAGAACATAGGGGTAAATCGCAGTTTTTTGCAAATAAGTCAGAAACGGTCACAGATATCAAAATTCTGGCAAAGGGTAAAAGTGATCAGCACCTCAAGATCTACCTGCCCTGAAATTTTGAAGAAGATCCAACCACTCATTTCAGAGTTATCACCCTTTTTTTGACATTTTTGGCTTTTTTTTATGTTATTATTTCAAAAATCTTCTCCTCTGAAACTACTGAATGGATTTGGATAAAACTTAGCATGATTGTTCCTTAGGGTATCCTGCACAAAGTTTATGCTTCGATTTTTGATCCATCGAAAAACATGGCCACTGTTACTAAAAATAGAACATAGGGGTCAAACAACAGTTTTTCGCAAATATCTCAAAAATCTTTAGGTTATGGCAAATTCTGGCAGGTTGAAAGTGTTCAGCATGATGAGAGCTACCTGTGTGCTTATTTACGTGAAAATCTGTCAACTGATGTTAGAGTTATTGCCCTTTTTTGACATTTTTGGCTTTTTTTTATGTTATTATTTCAAAAATCTTCTCCTCTGAAACTACTGAATGGATTTGGATAAAACTTAGCATGATTGTTCCTTAGGATATCCTGCACAAAGTTTATGCTTCGATTTTTGATCCGTCGAAAAACATGGCCACTGTTACTAAAAATAGAACATAGGGGTCAAACAACAGTTTTTCGCAAGTATCTGAAAAATCATTAGGTTAAGGCAAACTCTGGCAGGTTGAAAGTGTTCAGCATGATGAGAGCTACCTGAGTGCTGATTTTCTTGAAAATCTGTATACTGATGTTAGAGTTATTGCCCTTTTTTGACATTTTTGGCTTTTTTTTATGTTATTATTTCAAAAATCTTCTTCTCTAAAACTACTATTCAAAATCAAATGAAACTTGGTAAGATTGTTCCTTAGGGTATTCTGCAAAAAGTTAATGCTTGGATTTTTGATTGGTCAAAAAACATGTCTGTCCTTTCTAAAAATAGAACATAGAGGTCAAAATGCTGTTTTTTGCTATTTTTTCCTGAATTATAGAAATAAAATGAAGATGAAAGCTACTTTCAAGGCAAACATGGTATCCCGAGTTGAATGGTGCTGATGAAAGTTTGTTTTCGACGGCCATTTTCCCGCCATTTTTATACGACCGCAAAATTTTTGCGGTCGTATATTGGTATGACGTTGGCGTCGTCGTCGTCGTCGTCGTCGTCGTCCGTCGTCCGTCGGAGTCTGTAGACATTTGGTTTTCGCACTATAAATGTAGTATAAGTTAATAGAAATCTACGAAATTTAAACACAAGGTTTATGACCACAAAAGGAAGGTTGGGATTGTTTTTGGGAGTTTTGGTCCCAAAAGTTTAAGAATTAGGGGCCAAAAAAGGGTCCAATAAGCATTTTTCTTGGTTTTCGCACAATAAGTCTAGTATAAGTAAATAGAAATCTATGAAATTTTAACACAAGGTTTATGATCATTTTTTGGAGTTTTGATCCCAACAGTTTAGGAATTAGGGGCTAAAAAAGGGCCCTAATAAGCATTTTTCTTGGTTTTTGCACAATAACTGTAGTATAAATAAATAGAAATCTATGATATTAGCTTGGTGGGCTAAGGAAGGTAATCCAAACACATTCCAAACACATTTAAAGTAAAATATTGTGTATGATTCAATTATGTATAAAGAAATGTTGATTGTTTTTGGGGTGATTTATAGCTGTCAATTTATTTTTAGAACTTACTATGAATTAATATTAATTTTAGCCATATGTCATTTTTTATTTTAAGACTTCAATGATGTATTTAAATGTTTAATTATGTTTGCAAACTTCATGATAATTTTGAATAGGGATTATGACATTATCTTGAGGGAAAGATTTTTTTTTTTGAAAAAGGGAAAGTGGGGGGGGGGGTGTCAAAATTTATGGGGTAAATATTAAATTGGCGGGGGGTGGGGAAAATTTTTTTCTCATTTCAGATTTGTACTTAGTTTTGTTATTATGGGCCCAGTTTTCAAGTTGGTTCAAATTGGGGTCCAAAATTAAAGATAAAAAAGGGGTAATTTTTTTTTTTTGGGGGGGGGGGGGGGGTGGGGCATTTATCCACAGCATATTGTATTGCACAAGAAGAAAAAAGTTGAATATAAATTCAAATCATATGACCAATTCTAAGTTTTTTGATTTCACTTATTCTGTGTCATAAACCTATTATGTATCAAATATTTCAATAAATTTTCAATTGCACAGTATTGTGTAATAGCAAGAAATTGATATGTGTGACCTGTTATCAAAACTTTATTATTAACAAATTCCATTGGAAATTTGCCAATATCTTTAGTTTAATGAAGTTCGTTGGAAATTTGGAAATATAAAATTTGTTTTGGTCCCAACAGTTTAAGAATCAGGGGCCAAAAAAGGGCCCAATAAGCATTTTTCTAGGTTTTCGCACAATAACTCTAGTATAAGTAAATAGAAATCTATGAAATTTTAACACAAGGTTTATGACCACAAAAGGAAGGTTGGGATTGTTTTTGGAAGTTTTGGTCCCAACAGTTTAGGAATTAAGTGCTAAAAAAGGGCCAAAATAAGCATTTTTCTTGGTTTTTGCACAATAACTTTAGTATAAGTAAATAGAAATGTATGAAATTTAAACACAAGGTTTATGACCACAAAAGGAAGGTTGGGATTGATTTTTGGAGTTTTGGTCCCAACAGTTTAGGAATTAGGGGCCAAAAGGGTCCAAAATTAAACTTTGTTTGATTTCATTGAAAATTTAACTATTGGGGTTCTTTGATATGCCGAATCTAACCGTGCATTTAGGATCTTAATTTTTGGTCCCGTTTTCAAATTGGTCTACATTAAGGTCCAAAGGGTCCAAAATTAAACTTAGTTTGATTTTAACAAAAATTGAATTCTTTGGGTTCTTTGATATGCTGAATCTAAACATGTACTTAGTTTTTTTATTATGGGCCCAGTTTTCAAGTTGGTCCAAATCGGGGTCCAAAATTAAACTTTGTTTGATTTCATCGAAAATTGAACTATTGGGGTTCTTTGATATGCCGAATCTAACCGTGCATTTAGATTCTTAATTTTTGGTCCCATTTTCAAATTGGTCTACATTAAGGTCCAAAGGGTCCAAAATTAAACTTAGTTTGATTTTAACAAAAATTGAATTCTTTGGGTTCTTTGATATGCTGAATCTAAACATGTACTTAGTTTTTTTATTATGGGCCCAGTTTTCAAGTTGGTCCAAATCGGGGTCCAAAATTAAACTTTGTTTGATTTCATCGAAAATTGAACTATTGGGGTTCTTTGATATGCCGAATCTAACCGTGCATTTAGATTCTTAATTTTTGGTCCCGTTTTCAAATTGGTCTACATTAAGGTCCAAAGGGTCCAAAATTAAACTTAGTTCGATTTTAACAAAAATTGAATTCTTGGGGTTCTTTGATATGCTGAATCTAAACATGTACTTAGTTTTTTTATTATGGGCCGAGTTTTCAAGTTGGTCCAAATCGGGGTCCAAAATTAAATCTAAAAAGGGGGTAAATTTTTTTTTTTTTGGGGGGGGGGGGGGGAGGGGGGCAATTCTCCACAGCATATTGTATTACACAAAAGCAAAAAATTGAATATAAATTCAAATCATATGACCAATTCTAAGTTCTTTATTTCAGTTATTCTGTGTCAGAAACCTATTATGTGTCAAATATTTGAAGAAATTTTCAATTGCACAGTATTGCGCAATAGCAAGAAATTGATATGTGTGCCCTGTTATCAAAACTTTATTATTAACAAATTCCATTGGAAATTTGCCAATATAAAATGTGCTGATGAAGCTTTTTTGTTTATCTTATCTAAACTGCTTTTAATATGTATGTTTAAAATTTGCCATCCATGACTATGATGTCATTTTCTATTTTAATATGTTATGGTGTATTTAAATGGGCTGTTATGGTTGCAAAGTATAAAGAAATGGGGGGGGGTTGAAAACAAAATTTGGGGGAGGGGGGGGGGGTAAATGAGAAATTGGGGAGGGGGTAATTTTTTCTCATTTCATATTTCATAAATTAAAAAGAAAATTTCAAATTTTTTTTAGCAAAAAAAAAGGGGGGGGGTTACAATAAATTTTATTGTTTTTTGTTTTTTTTTTGGGAGGGGGGTCAATGTGCAACTTCATAGTGTATTGCACAAAAGCTAAAAAAAGGGGTAAATTATTATTTTTTTTTTTTTTGGGGGGGGGGGGGGCAATTCTCCACAGCATATTGTATTACACAAAAGCAAAAAATTGAATATAAATTCAAATCATATGACCAATTTTAAGTTCTTTGATTTCAGTTATTCTGTGTCAGAAACCTATTATGTGTCAAATATTTGAAGAAATTTTCAATTACACAGTATTGCGCAATAGCAAGAAATTGATATGTGTGCCCAATTTTAAATTTTAAATTGGTTATTTCTGATTTATATATAAAAACAAATAATACTGATATGGTTTGAATAGGTAAATTAAAAATTTTTAAGTTCTTAGACAACATTCATTCTGTGTCAGAAACCTATGCTGTGTCAAATATTTATTCACAATCCAAATTCAGTATTGTATCAAGCTTGAATGTTGTGTTCATAATTGCCCCAACTATTCAGGGTTCGACATCTGCGGTCGTATCTAGCTGCGCCCAGCGGAGCATTTTATTTACACTTGCTCGGATTTCAACAATATTTGGTTTTTAAAGTAAACATGGTATCCTTAGTGAATGGTGATGATGAGAATGTTGTATAACAATGATTAAACTTCATAATATGTGAGCTTTTAATTGCCATCACTTGGTGTCTGTCATAATCGTTGTTAACAAATTTTCAAACATCTCCTCCTCTGAAACTACTTGGGGGAATTTGATGAAACTTAGCATGATTGTTCCTGCAATATTTCCTTTTCAAGTACAATAAAAAGCCTTAACCCACAATTTTTACATAACTTCTTTCAAACATTTTAAAAACGAAGACAACATATAGACCAAAAGATTTATACTTGTATTTGAAGATTAATTAAAGCTTGTATTTTGTATTATGAATCATCAGATTGACCATGACTGTATCTTAATCAAGCGTAGGGAGAACTCATGCCCATTTCTTTCCAGAGGTTCTTAAAGGTTTTTAAAGGTATTTTCAGCATTTTACGTGACCTTTAATACTCAGTTTAGTTTACAACAAACATTAATATATTAATTTAGTTTATAGTCATTGTTTGCCAGGTGAGCGATTCAGGCTCTTGAGAGCCTCTTGTTCGAGAATAGGTCCATTTCTCAGCAACTTTGATGCCTAGACCCACCATAGTTGGTCAATAGATAGTTCTTAGTGGACACATGCCAGTCTGACACCTGTCTCTGGACCCTGACCTCAATTTCATGCTTGAGTGACTTGTGTTACATTTTTGAGATTTAAGACCATTTCTCAGTAACTGTATTACCTAGGCCCATCATATTTGGTCTGTAGGTAGTTCTTAGTGGATACATGCCAGACTAACACCTGTCAGCTGAACTTGACCTGAATTTCATGCTTGGGTGACTTAATATACATTTTCATGATTTAGTCTATTTCTCAGCAACTGTACTACATTTGTAATGAGACCTGCAGTATTTGGTTATATACCACTTTAACATCTGACACCTCACCTTTGACCTCTATTTCATGCTTGACTGACTTGTTTCACGTTATGGGATAATATTCGTTTCTCAGCAACTTCAATACATAGACCAACCATATTTGGTCAATAGATAGTGATTGGTGGATACCTGGCTGTCTGAGACCTTGACTTGAATTTCAGACCTCTCAGCTCGCCTTGGACACAGTTTTAGGCTTTTCTGAGATTTTTCAGACAAATTATCGCCTGACCATTACTATTTCTTTTAACACATTTTCCTTTGACTTGCAATATCGGGTATCAGATAATCATTATTTTGTGTCCATGTGCATACTCAGGCAAGACGTGTAGTTTGTCCACTCTTGTTATAATTTTGTTAACCTTATGAAGTGGACACCTTGCAACATTCATTAGCATGGAGGTTAATATGATATTGTGGCTGTATGAACACAACTAATGCCGACTGGAAATCTTGCAGTTTAAAAAAAAAGAAAAGAAAAAAGTTGAATGAATGATTTTTATCACTTTTCTTCTGTGAAAATAGTCGTCCTGATATGCACCTGGCTGCCACTGGACGTTAAACAAAATTCATCCATCCATGCATCTGTGAAAATAGTGACTATTTCTGTTTTAGGTTAGTTTCTGCTTTTTCATATTATGGAATTGTTTTGATGACAACAGAGCTGTTTGAGATCTCAGATGGTTGCCATGGTAAGATTTTAACTGTCAATTACATAGTTTTACAGTGTATATGGTGTTTATGTTTTCAGACTTGAAGAGAACACTATCAGTTACCTACGTCTATAGCCATGGGCATTGAGGTACCACCAGGATGCACTTCTGTGCAGCCTGAGGTGAAGCCAAAGTCTACAGTGGCGTTTTTCAATCCACAGTGTTCATGGTTATAAACCTAGATAACGTATCTATCACTGGGTTGGCCTTTTCCATGGTAAAAATTAAGGATCACCGGTTGAAAAGCAAAAAAAATGCAACATCAGTTTCATTACGCATTTAAACAGATATAAAATTTATGCAGAAAATGACCTCATTTCTATTTTTATAACGAAATGGGTTGTATGGCATTTTTTTTTCAATTTTTCCTCGAATGGTACGTTTTACGTTAAAATAGCTTTGACGTCACTGGAAAGCAAATTGTATTCTTTGTCTTGGACAAATAATATTCAAATGTATAATAATATTTTTTATAAAGCACAGAGAACAAAAATATTACGGGGATGTTTTTTTAAGCGAAATCACAGTAGCCATTCAACAGCTAACATTTATGCCAAGTCAGGGATAATAATCCATATACTTACTTATCACCCCCTTAAAATTGAAATTGTTTAATTAATTGTCAGTTTTTGGAATAGATTTCTTTAATTTAAATTTACACCTTGATATTTATGATTTTTTGCAATGTTTTTATTACTAGCATTCATATTGTAAAATTTTCACCATATCTAAGATTAAGAAGGAACAATCTTTGGAACTCCAATGGGTGTTTACCACCATGTAATTTACTTTGTACATGTAAGTTTTGTTGCCTGTTTCTTGCAGATAAGGCAAATATGGTAAATTCAGATTTTGTTTTCAAAAAGTCCTAATCTTGTTTTTCATTTAAAAAGTAGTAAGTGTACAGGATTTAATTAAATCTGGAATATTGCCATCGAGCAAATTCATGTCATAATGTAGAATGGATATCAATGAGTTAACATGACTGTAATTGAATCTATGAGAACTTAAACTTTTTGTGTCCTTTTATGTAGCCTCCCTGCAATAAAAACCCCCAAAAAACTCAGAGGTGCATATACAAATAATTGCTATATTCTCTGTAAACCTGTCTACCTTTCTATTGGAAGGAATGTTTTCCAGTATCTATACATCATATAGCAACTCTATTACGTCCAAACATATACCAGGGGTTTATTAGTTTAGGCTTTGGATTTGGGATGGGGGTAGTGGTCATGTTACTTGAGCTTGACTTCAATTACATGTTTCAGTGTTTTTTTTTTTGTACCACAAAGAGGCAAGCAGAATACATTTGTGTGTAAACTCTTGCTTTATTTTATATGATACTGTTGCAGTTTCTTATGATTTCTAGGAATTGTATCCCTATGGAGCATGTATTTCCAAAAAGAAGTATTGGTAATTGGGGATATTCTTAAATTCTGTCTTTTTTTTGTCGAAACAAACCTTTTTAAGCAGAGAAATAAGTGATGTTAATTTACAATGAATTTATTGTTGAATACAGAAAATAAAGTCCTAATTTCCTTATTAGAACTACATTTAGATGTCACTTCAAATATGTGAGATAATGCTTTACACTATAAAAATGGTTGATAGAGGGGGAAGGGGGTATTTTAGTGACAATTGGATGAAATAACTGTAAACTGATTAAAGAATTTTTGGTAAGATCTACCTGTGAAATTTTTTAGGCAGCAAGGGTAAGATTGTTTTTTTATTTGATGAGTTTATTCCCAGACCTTCAGTTCAGATGGAGAAAGGGTCATGTTTTCTAATTGTTATATTATTGGGTTATTGATTTGATATTGAGGAAGATTAATATATTTTAAATAAATTTATTGCACGAGCTTGCCAAATATTCATGCAATAACCCTTTTATTGTATAGCAAAATCTTTAAAATGTCAAATAAGTGTATTTTTGTCCCCCACCGCAACGTGACACAGGAAAGGAGTAATGCTAGGCGTCCATCCCCATTGTAAGCACTCTCAGGCCTTCATTTATTTACGCATTTTTATGAAAATTATTTGGAAGATGTGTTTTGATGGCAGCTCAATCAAGTTCAAATTCAAGTGACGCAACCTCATTTTTGGTGGAGTTATTGCCCTTTGAACTTTTAAAGTTGCTGAAATTGCCTTGTAAGAGCTTTCATGCCTACATTTATTTGCTAATTTTGATGAAATTCATATGGAAGATGTGACTTGATGGCAGCTCGATCAAGTTGAATTCAAGTACTGTAACATACTTTTTGTAGGAGTTACTACCCTTTGAACTTTGAAATTTCGCTAAAATTGCCTTATAAGCGCTCTCACACTTACATTTATATGCAGATTTCATTACATTTATATGCAGATTTTGATGAAATTCATTTGGAAGACTTGTTTTGATGCTATCTAGATCAAGTTCAAATTCAAGTGCAGTAACATGATTTTTGACGGAGTTATTGTCCTTTGAACTTTGAAATTTTGCTAGTATTGCCTTGTAAGCTCTCTCACGCCCACATTTATTTTTTATATCTAGATTAAATTCAAATTCCAGTGTGGTAAACGTGTGGTGGGGGACATTGGAACACTGTACTTTTATCTACATCAGTAACCTCAGTATTTAAAACAATATTGCATGGCGTGGATTATCATAGAATATTAGTTACGTTCTACATAAAATATTACGTTGCTGTTCAATATTATGTGGTTATTGCATGAATATTCGTGAATGTTGTCCCGAGCAGACTTCATATTGAACGAACTTTTGAGTGAAATATGATTTAATGCGAGGGACAATCTTCACCATTATTCATGCAATAACTGTTGTATTATATAGTAATAAATTCTTTTGACTTTTAAACATTTCTATCAAGAACATTAGGCCTCATATCAAAATAAATAACTTATTGATCTAGTGTAAATATGAATGATAAAACTAGTATTTGCACTATTTTAAAATGTGAAGTCACTTCTAAACCCTGGAAATGTCTGGTTCTTGTAAATAAAATCCTCAATATTATATTTATTAGTACATTGTAGTATTAAAATCGGTGTGATAACATGCAAATGCAGAACTATATTGCAAGATCACTTTCCATTGAAATGAAATGGGAAATACCTATTACTATATAATAATATAGGGTTATTGCACGAATACTGGGAAATATTGCCCCGTGTAGAATGTAATATCAGATGAGCTTGTGAGTGCGATATGATATTCTACGAGGGACAATAATTCCCAATTTAGTGCAATAACCCTTTTATTGTATTGCATAACCAATCAAAAGACATCTTCCTTAAAATGCAATCTTGCTTTCCTTGCAAAATCGATGAATATTGCACTCCGGTTTTTGGTTACGTTTTACAGGGAATATTACATTGCTATACAATAAAGCTAAATATTGCATTATTTTATTGAAGTTTTGAGTTCCTTTATGCTTTATTATCCTGGTAAAAATTTTAAAATTTTATAATCTTTTTTTTTATACACTCAGGTTAGACACACATTTTTCAATTAAATATAAATATGGAAACTTACTATTATATAATGTTTTGTAAAAGACCATTTTGTCAGAATGTTTATTTTATTTTTGCAAGATTGAAACATCTTTTCTGTAGTTTTTGATTTTCGATTTAGACTTGTCATGTTTTTTTGCTACATGTATATGAACTTTTTCTGAATACATGTATTTCAGGTGCTGGAAAGGCATGAACACTTTACATCATTGATATTTAATACAGAAGATTTTAATACTAATTATTTAATTGTAGTTAATATTTGTCACTAATTTAGTTAAAATTTTCAAATTATTCCTGAAAGCATTGGAATTATAAGTGATAAGACTGTATTTACAGAATTTATTTATGTGTTAACCTTCCGATTATTTCAGTTTGTGAACATATCAACAAATTCCTTTATACATATATTGAATTTAGGATCAACAAAGGAAGTAACAGAGGCTTGTTATGTCGAATGTAAAGGATTGACCACATCTGATTATGTCGACCTAACATGGACTACATTTGCAGAATTTCCAGGTATCATTTAGGCTAAAATAAAAAAAATATATGTAGTTCCATTTACCCTACCTACTCTGAAGAATTTTTTGAAATTTTTAAATAAGTACTGTTAAGTCAGAATATCTATCTGCTAGATTCGATGTGAAAAAAACCACTACCTACCCTATTTTTTATCTTGATATAACTGGAACCACTTATTTTTAGCTCACCTGGCCTAAAAGGCCATGTGAGCTTTTGCCATCACTTTGCATCCGTTGTCCCTTGTCCGTCTACATGTCACATTTTCATCTTCTTCTGTGAAACCACTAGTCCAAGTGGAACCAAACATTTTGTAAAAAGGTCTTGTCAGAAACTACCAATCCAATTGAAATGATTTGATGTGTGAATGATTATTTGATAGACCACTACAAAAGTTATGTTTTTTGTGCTGATTTGATATTTAACATTGCAACCAGGGGTAGATAATTCATTCTGATTGGATTTATCTTTAAAGCTCTTCTTGTTAGAAACTACTGAGCCAATTGAATTGATTTGTTGCATGAATGATCCTTGGATAAACCTCTACAAAATTATGTTTTTTTTTGCCAATCGAAAATTCAAGATGGCCGCCACAGCCGGACTAAGTTTAACATTGGACCCTATGGGAAAATTTGTATAAAGGTCTTCTTGTCAGAAACTACCAAGCCAATTGAAATGTATTTATGTATGAACAAGCATTGGATGAACCTCCACAAATCTTATGTTTTTTGTGCCGATCGGAAATTCAAGATGGCCACCACACATGGACTTGGTTTCACATTGAACCCTATGGGAAATTTGTACAAAGGTCCGCTTGTCAGAAACTACCAAGCCAACTGAAATATTTTTATGTATGAACAAGCATTGCATGAACCTCTACAAAAGGTATGTTTTTCGTACAGATTGGAAATTCAAGATGGTTGCAACATCCGTACTTTGTTTAACATTGACCTATGGGGAAATTTATACAAAGATCTTCTTGTCAGAAAATACTCAGCCAATTGAAATGTTTTTATTGCATGAAGATCCTTGGATAAATGTCTGCTACAAAAGTTATGTTTTCATGCCGATCAGAATCCAAGCTAGCTGATACAGCTGGACTTAGTTTAACATTTTTAACATTGGACACTGGAAGAATTCTTTATATATCTTATTTAGAAGTGCTGGACAGTGTAGAACAATTCCTTACAGATCTTATATAGAAGCGGTTTGTCAGTTGTTGTCACCTAAAATCCAGGTTAGCGATTCATGCTCCACGGAGCCTCTGGTTTTACTTGGCCTTATCACTTAAATATGGTTAAATGATTTTCTTCTGGTGTTATTTTAGTTCTTTTTTTATGTAAGCAGCATAAACAGACAATAATAATGCAAGATTGATTAATGCAGTTTTACATATAAGAATATGGTTAGCATCCTGTTTGTCTTAATAAAATTCTGAATTACTGGTCTATTATTCAGTTATACATGTTGAAATTATACTTTGTTTTATCAAAAAATGGTTCAAGAAAAGATCATCACATATAAATATGCATTTCCACATATCTAACAGAAAACACAGAAATTGGTAATCACTAATTATCAATACATGTATAAAGTTTTATTGTTATGAATATTCCAATAATGACCCAAAAACAAAAACAAGTCACAAATGTTCAGATAAATATACAATTTTTTTTTATGTCTATATTTTAACTCTGTATAATTTTATTATTGGAAAAAAGTAACATTTTAATTATTTTAAATGTGTTCTATTGATATCTTTTGTTTTCGGACTTTTGGATCGGCAGTTTGAATTTGATTGGTTGATAATGTCACACCCACAAATTCTGTTTCCTTCTCAATATGAAAGGTATAACAAAAAAGCTATAGACTGAGTTCTCATACCACAGCTGTTTTTTTACCCTCAGAAATCAACCAAGTGCTATTCCAATTACCAACCTTGACTTGAAACTTATGATGGAATTATTTGCTTATGTCAGCAAATTTTATTATTATTATGAATATTTTCTAGGTTTGTTTGTAACAGTGGTAATTATAGAGAAGTTTGGTAGAAAGTTTACCATGGCATTTGAATTTTTCGTCTTCACTATATTTGTTTTATTGTCCAATATATGTACATCTAGGTAAGTTTAATTTATCCCTGTATCTCAAATATTTTCATGATGTCTTTTTCAGATCTACAAAAAAAATGGCAACTTGTATAAACTATATACATATAGGGTATCTCAGAATTGTTTATGGATGGCATAATCAGCCTTTTTGAATTATTATAAAATCTAAACATGATTTAATTACATGATGTGTTATTATTACAATGATAATAGTGAAATTCATGATTTCTGATTAAAAAAAATCTGATAATTCACAAGTGAAAAGAAAAGTGTATTTCACTCTTGATTTTCTGCATATCGAAATTTTCAAACAAAATCAAGATAGCAAGACCATATGAAAGCTTGTGACTTTGCATTTAATCAAAACTGGAGATGATCAGTTCAGTAGGATTAAACAAGACAGTAATGGCCATTTATAATGTATTAAGATCAAAAGTAGTTTGATAGTGATAGCAATCACTGATCTGCAAGTGTTGTGCAAACTCACCTCACTAAAATAAAATACAAACATACATACAGACAAATGTAATATATAGGAAAATAAGTCCAAAAGATTTAAGATGTCATTGCCCTCTTGGAGTTTTACATTGTCATTAGAGAATCTCTTGACATGTTCATTATGAAATTTATCCACTCTCGATAATAAAATTTCATAATCAACTGATCATCATTGTAGAATCTATTTTTATATTAGAATAACTGGAGTCATTGACATTTGAAGTCTATTTTCTGCAACCAAAGGATTTCACATTTTGGACAAAATATTAGCGTTTGTATCTTGATTTGGTTTATATGTATGGCATGAATGCTTCAGGTGGCATCCGCAGGATTGATTGTGTATACTTAACTATGTTATGTCAAAAGATAATATGATGTTTTGAGATAATTAAAACAGTTGATGGGAATTCAGAGAAAGGTGAAAATAAAATTTCATTTTTAGCTCAACTGGCCCATATCAGCTAATGCTGTCACTTTGGGTCTGTCTGCCATTATCTGTTATCCTTTATCCGTGGTCTTGGCATCCTCCACATTTCCAGAAAAGCATTCTACTGTGAACCTCTTAGTCAATTGGGACCAAATTTGGATGTTATAGTCCTCGGCGATGCCTCTTTAAGTATGTCCAGCCCAGCCTTGTACAAATTTGGCAATTATTACTGCCAGTTGGGAGGAAAAGTAACAACACTTTGTTGAGTCCTCATAGGGATCGTTTCTTAAAAAACTAGATTATTTTATGCAATTGCTTTAATTAAAACATTTAATTTTACAAATAATTAATTTAAAAGTCTTGACTTTTAAGTGGAATGTCGGCTGTTGATTAAAAGAGAAAATATGTTCAAAAAAAATATGGAAATTTTTTTTGAAATGAAGCATGATTGCCAGATCAGACCAAATTTACTGACAATTTAGGACTGAATGTAATCAAATAATCATTCTTGTCCAAACTTGTCCATGGGACAAAATAGTGGTCATTATTAAAATTGAAAAGTTTTTTGGCCATATGCAACCAACCATTTATATACCGGTAATGGTTTATGGGTAGTCTATGTCAAATTTTGTATGCAACAATTTCTTTATCTTATTCTCTGTAACTATTGTGGTCATATTTTAGTATATTTTCTTATTGGCAAATATGTACCAGTTGAATGATACATGCTTCTGGGAGCCTTTGGTTTTAAGTAATTCCGAAATATATCTGTTGCATGCATCAGGAGTACATAGTTAATCATGATTGGATTAATCAGGAGTACAAAGTTAATCATGACTGGATTTAATCATAATGTAATAGTTTATTATGATAATATTATGTATTGAGAATACTTGTACAAAATAGGGTGAAAATTGGGACTGTACATTAGACGGTATATTTTCTTGGTAGGGTTATTTAATGGTTATTTACAGTTACTCATATTTCTGTTAAGTGTCTCATGACCCAGTTTTTGGGGTTTTTTTTTTTGGATAGCGTATTTCTAGGAAAAATAAATTTGCCAGATTTTTTATCTACAGACTGCAAAAATTTAAGTTAGAAATGTAAAAAAATCTTCTGAAACAAATGAGCCAGTTGGAACCCAACTTGGTAGCCATACCATTGCTAGATTTATTTTTATATAAAATTAAAAATAAATGGGCTGGCCCGAGACCCAGCTTTGGTAGAATTGTCTCAGAAGAATTGGACCTACCGATAGTACCACTGTTACTTAAAATAGAATAATCACTAAACACATTTTTACACATGAATGAGTTCATGTTACAATCAAACACAAATATTGGCAGCAATAATATAATATTTTTTTATGAAATTTTGGGGATAGGTTTGTAAGAAGTGGTGAAAGTAAAATTATTTACAGTAATTTTTTTGTTTTTTTTTTTGAGCTCAAAATAAAAAAGACCTTCCTCTTAAGAATTTTATATCAACTTAATTTAAATTTAAAAGTTTAATATTATACATGATATTTAGATGCAGTTTAGTATTTTTCTGCTTTTGTAACAATCAGTGATTTTATATATTATGTAAAAAAATAATTAAACATAAAGGATTCATTGTACCTTTATTTTTCTTATTTAAAATTCAACTTAAATATGTTAAATGATATCAGACCATTATATGGACAGAATTAATGTGATTTTGTATAATGCTGTAACATAGCACATATTATATACAAAAGCAGGTTTGACTGCACTGTCTTATTTTTATTTTTTACAATCTTCTTTCTTCATTTTCAGACCAGTTTTAACGTTATTCCTATTCATAGCAAGAGCTTTTATTTCTGGAGCATTTCAAGCTGCCTATGTATATACTCCAGAGGTTTGTATACATTTATGGTTTTTGTCGAACCTGCGACTTTTGTTGCAGAAGCGACACTATAATAATCAGTCATGGTCTAAGATGTGAGATGGGACAATTCCACCCGAGGGTTCACATTTCCCAGTCAGAAACGAGGCTTTCCGAGTTTCTGATGATAGAAAATGTGAACCCGAGGGTGGAATTGTCCAGTCTCAAATTTTTTTTACCATGACTAATTATTTTTCTCACATTTCTTGGCCGAATATTTAAAGAAATAAACATGGCTGCCATGACACAAAAATGCGCTCTATTAAACTAGACAACTTAGTGCAAAATAAATTACATATTTGAAAGATCATATGCGTTTTGGTTTTTGTCTCGCCTTGACGGAGTCAAAAGGCGAGACATAGGTATGCTGTTTCCGGCGTCGGCGGCGGCGGCGGCGGCGGCGGCGATGGCGTCAACAATGTATTAGTTTGTGATTAGCTCAGTTTTATGGGGATCCACTAGTGGTAGGTCAATGATAATTGGTATGCAGATGTATTACCATTGCCACATCTCATTGCCATGGAGATTATTTGGCTCCGCCCCCTCAGTCATGGTCTATTGACTTTAAATGGTTTGCTTACTTTACATGTATTAGTTTGTGATTAGGTCAGTTTATGGGGATCCACTAGTGGTAGGTCAATGATAATTGGTATGCAGATGTATTACCATTGCTACATCTCATTGCCATGGAGATTATTTGGCTCCACCCCCTCAGTCATGGTCTATTGACTTTGAATGGTTTGCTTACTTTACATGTATTAGTTTGTGATTAGGTCAGTTTATGGGGATCCACTAGTGGTAGGTCAATGATAATTGGTATGCAGATGTATTACCATTGCTACATCTCATTGCCATGGAGATTATTTGGCTCCGCCCCCTCAGTCATGGTCTATTGACTTTGAATGGTTTGCTTACTTTACATGTATTAGTTTGTGATTAGGTCAGTTTATGGGGATCCACTAGTGGTAGGTCAATGATAATTGGTATGCAGATGTATTACCATTGCTACATCTCATTGCCATGGAGATTATTTGGCTCCACCCCCTCAGTCATGGTCTATTGACTTTGAATGGTTTGCTTACTTTACATATATTATGAGTCTGGTGAAGAGGAACCTTGAGGGATCCTGTACTGGAAATCAACTATAAGTAACTATAAGTAACTATAAGTAAACAGACAAAATTATATTTCATTGGACACAAAGCCAAGCAAAAAGATTTTTGTCTCGCCATGATGAGGTTGGGTTGAAAAGCTACACATAGGTAGGCTAATTCGTGCATATTCATTGACTGAATATTTCCATAACTTATATGTTAAAGTATTGCTATCAGTGGCGGATCCAGAACTTTTTGTAAGGGGGGGCACTGACTGACCTAAGGGGGGCCCACTCCAGTCACGCATCAGTCATTCCCTATATAATCAACCAAATTTTTCCCACAAAATTTTTGTATTTAGGTTTGGGAACGACTTATAATAAGTGATTGGTATTTAGTATCCAGTTGTATTAGCATTCAGACATCTCATTTAAATGGAGATTGTTTAACCATGTAACTCAGTCATGGTTCATTGACTTTGAATATTTGCATAACTTGTGTAAGATGTTAAGGTATTGCTCTTATGATTTCAACATTTGCATTATCAAAATTACAAAAAGGCGAGACATATCTCTGTGATAACAGTTTATGTACCAAAGGTACAAAACTTTAAAGAGATATCTTTTATGTTGCGCTTCAGGGGTTTTCAAATTGAAGTGATGTTCTTTCCGACGTTGTCTTACCATTTGTGCGTTTTCTTACGTTCTAGCATTGTGACGTGACAGTTTTATGCATGGTTAGGTCAAAAGTAGGTCATGTGATTTGAGATGCATAAATCTCACATTGGTGTCTCACACGGAATATAACTGTCGCAAACACATACAAATGTGAGAAATAGTGATCTTATATTCCGTCGTCGGTGGCATCAACATTTACATTCACCCTGTGGTTAAAGTTTTTTAGACTTTAATAACTTTCTTAAACCAACCTGGATTTTTACCAAACTTCAACAGAAGCTTATTTATGATCAAAGGA
This sequence comes from Mytilisepta virgata, assembly GCA_028015205.1. Lineage (NCBI taxonomy): Eukaryota > Metazoa > Mollusca > Bivalvia > Mytilida > Mytilidae > Mytilisepta > Mytilisepta virgata. The sequence goes on from CM051520.1 coordinate 38,265,112, forward strand.
TGGTATCCAGAGGAAAATTTTGTTATAATATGTTTCCATTTTTCCATATTTTACTTATAAATGGACTTGGTTTTTCTCCCAGTTCATTTCATACAATCTGCAATTGAAGTTTTTAAAACATTGATTACTTTTATAACCTATCCTGGATTTTAACCAAACTTGGACAGAAGCATGTTCATGATCAAAAGATAGTATTCAGAGGAAAATTTTGCAATAATTTTTTTCCCATTTTTAGCTCACCTGGCAAAGCCATGTGAGCTATGGCCATCACTTTGCGTCTGTCGTCCGTCCATCTGTTGTCGTCGTCGTCGTTAACATTTCAGATTTGATCATCTCCTCTGAAACTACTGAGAACCAAATTCTGGAGGTATGATGTACTAAAGGTCCTCTATGAAAATTCCTCTTTCACTTTGATTGGACAAATAACATGGCCGCCATTGGCAATTCTTCTTTCTGATTGGCTGAAATTTTAAAAATCATCTCCTCTGAAACTACAAGTGCAAATGATTTGTAAGTTGATACAAATAATGTTTGTGAGGTCTTCTACAAAGATTCCTCATTTCAACTTGATCCGGCAAAAAACATGGCTGCCATGGGCAATTTTGTTTTCTGATTGGCTGAAATTTTAAAATCATCTCCTGAAACTACAAGTGCAAATGATTTGTAACTTGATACAAATGATTTTTTATAGATCTTCTACCAAGATCCCTCTTTTTGACTTGATCCGGCAAAAATCATGGCTGCCATGGGCAATTCTTGTTACTTATTAACTGAAACTTTAAAAATCTTCTGTCCTGAAACTATAAGTGCAAATGATTTGTAACTTGGTACAAATGATTGTTGTGAAGTCCTCCAGAAAGTGTCCTCAAATCTTCTTGATATGGCTAAAACATTGCCATTGGCAATTTTTGTTTCCAAATCACTGGGCCAAATGGAGTGAAACTTGACAAGAAGCATATATGGGAGGTCCTTTATAAAATTTCCTCATTTCGTCCTGACTGGACTACAAATATTGACGCCATGGGCAGTTCTTTTTTTTGATCGGCTGGTATAAAACAATCTTCTCTGAAGTCGCTTGGCCAAATGGAATGAAACTTCACAGGAAACATCTATGGGGGGTTCTTTACAAACTTTCCTCATTTCGTTCCGATCGGGGAACTAACATGGCCGCCATGGGCAATTCTTGATTCTCATTGGTTGATTTAAAAAAAAAATATTTCTGGAACTACTTCACCAAAACTGTCAGCTTTTTATGGAAAGTCTTTTATGAAATAAATTTTTTTCATCCTGATTGGACAACAAGCATGGCTGCCAAGGGCAATTCTTGATAGGCTGATATAAAGAAATCTCCTTCTCTGAAACCGTTTGGCCAAATGAAACAATACTTGACAAGAAGCATCTGTGGGAGGTTTTTTATAAAGTTTTATCATTTTGTCCAGATCATGTGACAAACATGGCCACCATGGGCAATTCTTGTTTCTGCCAGGTGAGCGATACAGGCTGAGCCCTCTGAGCCTCTAGTTACATTTATATGTTGGGCATACATCTAACACATACTTGTGTTCATAATTTTTGTTTAATTTACAGGTTTATCCAACATCTATGAGAGCAATAGGATTAGGTTCCTGTAGTGGTATGGCCAGGGTAGGAGCTATTATAACACCATTTGTAGCACAGGTATGTGTATTTAGATTATTTTATAGTAACACACAGATGACCAGAGATCTGAAAATCAATAATATAGAAATTTCAACACCATACCAGAGGTACCTAGCTAATTAAATTTCTCTTTTTATTCTAGTGCAGAGATTATTTTAACTTGGAGTTAACCTGTGATAATTTTATTCACAGTTACTGGTTCATTAAAATATAACAATCTTTAAATACATTGGAGTTGATAATTTAGTTTTATATTTTTAGCAATGTCTGTGTCAGTAAGCTTTTAAAAATACAAGAGATCATGTGATAATTTCTTTACAGATCAGATCATTTAAAACTTTTAATAGATAATATAGTATAATTATGGACGTATTTGGTGGTCAATAATTGTTTTATTATTATAGTTATTCTTAGTATGCCTCATAACCTCAATTACTGTGCTGTGCTGTGAAAGACAATTAATTGATGTCACTGATGTTAAAATCAAGGTGTCGGTATAACTTTTAGAAATGGAAAAAAGACTTAAAAATCCCTAATGAATTATAATAATAAAAAAATATATCATTTGTTTAATTTATGTTTTTCAGGTGATGTTGAAATCCTCCTCTTATCTTGCAATATCTACATATGGTGTCATATCTCTGGTAGCTACTGTTGTATCAGTAATTTTACCTATAGAAACAAAAGGGAGAGAATTGAAGGTACATAAAACAAATATTTTCTCGATTTTAAATCAGATTTTCAATTGGGCAAATCTACTTATTAAATTTGTGATGTAGGGGTGGTCATTTAGAAGGATCTGATTTTCTGTGCAGTAAGTGTTTATCAGATGCCTTTCAGATTCCATAAACAAAAGTTAACTAGCGTGAGATAACTGTCTTAAATACATGTATCTTTGTATCTTGTAACTTAAAGAATAGGTTTTATACACATGTAAAAATATGCATATATTTTTCATTTCCAATTATCATACATACATGTAATAACAGGTACAAAGATGTAATTAGAAATCAGGGGAGTTAAAAATGTATGATTGGAAAATCTGTTTAAATATATTTTTTTATTCTTATTTTTCAGGATACTCAGCAGGAAATGACAGTGGTACATTAACAAGACATTAAAGTGTTATATACACATATATATTGTGATGGGTGTGAATGTTGTTTTGTATTAGGCTTAAAATATACTGTAATCACTTATATTGTAAAAGATAGGATAGAAAAGTTCATTTAAATAGAAAAAAAAACACAGCTTACTCATCTGAATAAGTTTTTTAACACAACTCAAATATCTGAATCTTATTCTGTTCATGAAAAAACTTGGTCGGTGAACAGAGAAATAAATAATTTATTCATTTAGAACACGTAACATTCCATTGAATTTTTAAATGGAAAGCTTTTTTTTTTTTTATATTTAAACAGAGTTTACTATATCTATATATATATCTGATACTGTAATTTATACAATTAAACCTACTTTAAAGGGACCTCTATATATCAATGCGCTGTTAATGACACTCATTAAAATATCTCTGCTATGAACAAAGTTTGTAAAATTAACTTATATATGAAGGTAATTTTATTTCATCCCTTGGTTGCTCTTTCGTTCAAATTTTGTAGGACTGTTAATCACCATATGTACTTGATCCTATTGCACCGCGATTTTGATTCGACAAATTTTACGGGAGTTATGGGACTTTAATGTTTTTGTACATATGACACTACAGGAACACTTTGTGGACGCATATTTTTATTTGTATTGTACTGCAATTTTTTTCATTATGTGTTGAAATCCATACTGTGCCACCATTTCAATAAGATACATTTTGTATATCTTTGGGGGCTTCGACTTTGCTCTGTGGCTGGGGACATACGTGTAGCAATCTTGTTAATATCAGCAAAAGAATACTGAAGCGACAAAACAGTGGAAAAGTCCACAAATACGAAGACCAAGGTAAATACAAAGTCAGGAGAATGGAACACAACAAACAAATGCCACAAGGATACATGTATAACTAAAAGAATAAAAAAGCATATAATAAACTGAACAAAACTACACCAATACAGCAAAGAAACTAAAGCACTAGCAATGTGAACTCCCATTATAAACTGGAAATTGGAAGGGTATCAAAAACGTATTTGAGGATAAAAAAAAGTGCAGGTAATACACACCAGAAGACGGTAAGCATGTTCTGCTCCGTTAACGGCACCCGTTTTTCGAAAAAAAAAATTGTAAAAGCAAAAAAGAAAGTAAAATAGATGCAGAAAATGTTTAAAAGCCTATTTGAAGATAACTCTCTTTTTTATATATATTACTTGCATTGTTAATGCATTAATTAGATTTTGAGCATACTTGTCAAATTGATGAGCTAAAGTTCCTAATTTTTTTTATGTTTCCAAGAAGTAAGATAGATCCTTGAATTTGCTTAACTTTTTTGTCACCCATTTTCATGTGTTGGACTAAAGTTGTTTATTTTATTGTATACTATGAAGAGTATTGTAAGTTCAGAGTTTATTGTATACACTTAGCAGTATTATTGAAAATCAACAATTTACAATATCGTGAATATTTCTTAATGCATTTCCTAATTGAATATTACAAGAAAAACAAAATGTGGAATTAATTATTCCAATCTTCACCTTAACTCATCATTATTAAAAACATTGCATTAATTTACTAATTTACAATATCTAGTTTTATAAATATGAATCTCATATGTTTATTTAAATTTTGCACATTGATTGGACTTAAATTGAAGATATAAAGCTCCTTACTTGGCAGTCAGATGACACAGGTCCTAATCCTGGACTTGTTTTATTATAATATAATGAATTGAAAATATAATTTCTATGTTGAATTAAAACAAATGGAAAAAAAGATAATCATGATTCTGTTGTATAAAATGTGTGTCATATTGATTTAAAAGGGGAAAAAATTACATCCTTTTTCCTCGTTTGGTCTTTTTCATCTCAATCTTCGAGATGACAATTTTTAAAAGTAAACAGTCTTCACAGTTACTGGTTTATTGGTATGTGATTTGAATAACTTGATGGATTGTGTCACAAAATATTAATAAATTTTGTCACAAAGTGCAATAAATTTGTATAAGATTATTTTGTTGACAACCATACATCTGTACATTGTTAATATACATGTATATAATTATGTATCTCCATGGTGATGTGTACATTTATTGTTTGTTCTGATTTACTGTTTAATAGATATCTTTATTTTTGTGAGAAAAGAAAAATTCACCATGGCAATTGTAAATTGATATGGAAATACAATCTGCAGTTGTGACAATATGATAGTTGATTTTTTTTCACATTCCATACATTTGTTTTTATGTATTGTTATATTCCAAATCTTTTTTGTATATTTTATGGTTTAAAATCACCTTGGAAATGTTAATTGTTCCACTGCATTTTTATAATCTATATGAATACTATCAAAAAAGTGGATTACATATTTTAACTACAAAATTAATTTTCCTGTCTCCATAGATCAGAAAATGGCCCTGAAATTTCTGTGTTTATATGAAATATAGCTTCCCATACGAATTATTAAACATGTATACATACTGGATAATTAAAGGTCATTTTTATTGAAATATAATACTATATATAAAGAATGGGTTAAGACTGTCACACCAGTATATTGAGAATTGATTCATGGTGGCTTCAAAAATATCCTGATTTTAGCATGGGAAGCCCTTTATGCCAAATATTTTGCCACAAGCGATAACGAGTGGAAAAATATCAGCAAAAAGGGCCTACCCTTGGTAAATCATGGTACTTTCAAGCCACTGTCAATTATTTCTATTCTAATAGGACACTTGCTTTGATATTTTGAAACGCCGCAATATAGGTATTCAGACACTAAGATGCCATTACGCAAGGAAACTTTATTATGACGTTGCCAAACAAGCAGTCTGACGTCTGTGACGTTGGAATCAAAGTATCCATATTTTACCACTGATGTAGACTGAAAGTGTTTGAAGCTAATATAAGAATAAACCATACACTCTTCAACAGAAAAAACAGCAATGAGGACAAAATTTAAAATACTGACCATTAACACATTAACCTGTGATTTTTCATTTCAAAAATTTTTCCCTTATCTCTCCTAACCCCTGATATGTATAGACACCATCTTTTATCTCTCGTGTAACAATTGATGATGTTAAAATTTCACATTTTTCTGATTTATTTCAAAATTACAAAAATATGATTCAATGTAATGTTATTTCCTAGTGTATTAATTCAATCCTAATTAATTACATACAAATATAGCTGAATTATTCACTCTGAACTAATTTTCAATCTCTTTCATAACCAAAATATGTTTGGAACATATTTGGCAACAATCATTGTGTGTATCTAATGGGGTGATTCACATCCAATTACATTCCCCAAATTTTTAAAATTACTCAGCATATTGTAAATATTTAACCTTTAACAATTGTTGAGACAAGTGGGCATGTTATATTTAAAGCTTTATGACCCAGCCTCTTTGTTGTTTTTAAGTTCCATTTCAGGGTTGCTGTCAAAATTTATTAAATATCTTCTTTCATTTCTATACTGTATAATAATGATAACTAATGAAAACACTGTATTTGTTTCTATAAAAAGGGTGGAAAATTTATTTGTTGTTTGTTGAATTTGTTTTTCACAAAGTCTTTCTTTATTGTAAATTATTTATATTTTTATTTCTTTTTTACATCATTTGAGCTATTTTTGCATTTTTGTAGATTTTATTTATCAAGTTTACATTCCTAGTATAATAATTGTCTCCACTGTAGATTGTGATATTTGAGGAATCTCATTCGGAAGGAGGGCTAGAGGGAATCCAGAAAGTAGGAATTTAGTAGATATATACTTTCCAAGTTGAAATATATATTTTCCAAGTTGAAATATACTTCTTAGTTTGTATGTAGGACCTATGAAAATAATCTAGGTGTTTCTCATTGAGGTCATGGCTACTTCTTTTATGGAACATCAGGGGTATTCGGAATAATCACATGTGATATTCCACTGTATTATTCACATCTTATATTGAATATTTGTAAATATATAATACCTTTTTTTCAGTTACTATTTAAATGTTATTTATAAGTTTTTTTCAAGTTGAAATCTGCATAATTTTACTCTTTTGATTTTGTTATTTTATTATTACATATTAAGATCTTATAGACTGGCATTTGTTTATTTTATCAAATGGTAACACATGTAATTTATCTTTTATATCAAATGGTAACACATGTAATTTATCATCTCTCAAAACCATTGTATAATCCTGCTGAGCAGTTTAGCTAAATTCATATCAAATAGCACATATACTGAGCTTATTTTGTGAAAATGCAGCCATGGCTTGTCAGCAAATTATCCAAACATTTAACCACTTACATGTATTGATGTTTCAATAATTTTCAGAATTGTGCAATATTGTTATGGTTATCTAAATCGAGGTTTTGCTATTTAATATTAACATTAATATCAATTGCAAAAGATAGTTAATTTTGTTAGCTATGATTTGTGTCATAACTATATGGAAGACACTCCAGGTAGCCTCTGGTTGGTAAATATGACCAACTGAAGAAATAGTACATGAGAAAACAGAATATATTTAGGTCCAAACTTGTTGTATTTGTAACTAATTGTCTTATTTCAAATTATAAATTAACAGGAATTGTTAATTACAGTCTTAACACCAAGAGATAGGTAGGTTATACATATTTTTGTCTGCACCAATTTTTAGCTCACCTGGCCCGTTGATTTTTGGAAATTTGCTTACAAATCTTGTGGCACCACTAATCTACATTTGTAGAATTTGGCAGCAATGGTCCTTTAGTGGTCTTCTGTCAGAATTTTATCACATGATCATGTCTACCAACCAATATGGCCATAACAACTTAGATAATGACCTTATGGGAAAATTTATTTAAAGACCTTGTCTGAAATTGCTGAAAAAAATCTGAACCAAATAAAGCATCAATGGTTCTTATGTGGACATCTTTCAAAAGTGCAACATATGACCCTATATGCATGTTAAGCTTGAACTTGGGTGGGGATTAAACCTGCCAATTTACATACGCGATGTGCGCATGATACGACATAGTGATAGGGTCATAATATATACTTCAGGGATTTAAAGATCCAAAAAGGATAAAATGGTCTTAATTCCATTGGGTAAGCTAAAAATTGGATCATCAAAAATTCTTTTAAGGAATATTTTTATGTTTATAAATATAGAAATATGGGGTTGGTTGTCATCATAAAAACCTAAATCTATTTTGAAAATACTTGTTTTACATTTTGATGAAATTTTGATAAATGGGTAGTGTTTACTATATGCATTCCTGGGTTGTGTCCCTTAATGTTCATTTTAATTCATTTTACAGGTACTTGTAAATTTGTTGGTGGTACATTTGTCATTTTTACCATGAAAGTAATATAACAATAATTAAAGTTATTTCTGTTGTAGCTTTGTAAGAAGTACTAGAAAGACAGACAAATAAATATAATTCTGTTAATTTATTTTTTGTTTTATTTTAACATCAAATGATTCATGAGAAATTATTACCATACTGCATTTTTATGTTGATTTTCATATGGAAAAATTTGGTTATTAGTATGGCAATATACAATGGGTCCTTTTCTGAAACCATTTAGAGCTAAACTTTGAAGCAATGGTCTTGAAATGACAAGGACTGCCAACCAAGATGGCTTAAAGTCAAAATTTTATATAGGACCTTATTGGCAATTTCATTTAAATTGTCTAGACGTAAACCTCTTAGCCATTTGGAGCCAGATTGGCAGTAATGGTCTTAGATGGTCCTCTTTCAGAATTTTATCTGATGACGATAAGAAAGATGGCTGCCATAATTTTAACAAGGGGCCCTATTGGAAAATTCACTTGGGAATCACTGACACATAGCAGCAGTGTTATCACATGAGCAAATGAAATTCTGGTGAGCAATTCAAGCTCCTGGGAGCTCCTTGTTAACCTTTCATGTGATCTCTCTGTCTGAATATATAAATCATTAAAGGATCATGCTCAAGCCATGTGAAAATCAATGAAACCACAAAAAGATTACCAAATATCCTAAATAGATATAATTTAAGGATATGCGGTAAGCATATATGAGACGAAATCTCCAGAAGATTGATTACATCAAGGGGGTCATCATGTGGTCTTCAACAATGATCAAAATCCCACACCACCAAACCAAGAAATAAATGGCTCTTGTTACAATTGTGTGAAACTCAACGGGATAACACAGTGTTCCATATAATAAACACATAACAGAAAGTTTGATGAGAGACAGCCTCGTTATACGACCGCAAAATTTTTGCGGTCGTATATTGGTATGACGTCGTCGTCGTCGTCGTCTGCGTCGTCGTCCGTTGTCAGCGTTCTCGTCCGAAGACATTTGGTTTTCGCACTATAACTTTAGTATAAGTTAATAGAAATCTATGAAATTTAAACACAAGGTTTATGTCCACAAAAGGAAGGTTGGGATTGATTTTGGGAGTTTTGGTCCCAACAGTTTAAGAATTAGGGGCCAAAAAAGGGCCCAATAAGCATTTTTCTTGGTTTTCGCACAATAACTCTAGTATAAGTAAATAGAAATCTATGAAATTTTAACACAAGGTTTATGACCACAAAAGGAAGGTTGGGATTGTTTTTGGGAGTTTTGGTCCCAACAGTTTAGGAATTAGGGGCTAAAAAAGGGCCCAAATAAGCATTTTTCTTGGTTTTTGCACAATAACTCTAGTATAAGTAAATAGAAATCTATGAAATTTTAACACAAGGTTTATGACCACAAAAGGAAGGTTGTGATTGATTTTGGGAGTTTTGGTCCCAACAGTTTAGGAATTAGGGGCCAAAAGGGTCCAAAATTAAACTTTGTTTGATTTCATCAAAAATTGAACTATTGGGGTTCTTTGATATGCCGAATCTAACTGTGCTTTTAGATTCTTAATTTTTGGTCCCGTTTTCAAATTGGTCTACATTAAGGTCCAAAGGGTCCAAAATTAAACTTAGTTTGATTTTAACAAAAATTGAATTCTTTGGGTTCTTTGATATGCTGAATCTAAACATGTACTTATTTTTTTTTTATTTTGGGCCCAGTTTTCAAGTTGGTCCAAATCAGGGTCCAAAATTAAACTTTGTTTGATTTCATCGAAAGTTGAACTATTGGGGTTCTTTGATATGCCGAATCGAACCGTGCATTTAGATACTTAATTTTTGGTCCCGTTTTCAAATTGGTCTACATTAAGGTCCAAAGGGTCCAAAATTAAACTTAGTTTGATTTTAACAAAAATTGAATTCTTGGGGTTCTTTGATATGCTGAATCTAAACATGTACTTAGTTTTTTTTATTATGGGCCCAGTTTTCAAGTTGGTCCAAATCGGGGTCCAAAATTAAAGCTAAAAAAGGGGTAAATTATTTTTTTTTGGGGGTGGGGGCAATTCTCCACAGCATATTGTATTGCACAAGAAGCAAAAAATTGAATATAAATTCAAATCATATGACCAATTCTAAGTTCTTTGATTTCAGTTATTCTGTGTCAGAAACCTATTATGTGTCAAATATTTAAAGAAATTTTCAATTGCACAGTATTGCGCAATAGCAAGAAATTGATATGTGTGCCCTGTTATCAAAACTTTATTATTAACAAATTCCATTGGAAATTTGCCAATAACTCTAGTTTAATGAACTTCATTGGAAATTTGCCGATATAAAATGTGCTGATGAAGCTTTTTTGTTTATCTCATCTAAACTGCTTTTAAATTATGTATATTTAAAATTTGCCATCCATGACTATGATGTCATTTTCTATTTTAATATGTTATGGTATATTTAAATGGGCTGTTATGGTTGCAAAGTATAAAGAAATGGGGGGGGGGGGGGTTGAAAACGAAATTTAGGGGGGGTAAATGAGAAATTGGGGAGGGGGCAATTTTTTTCTCATTTCATATTTCATAAATTAAAAAGAAAATTTCAAATTTTTTTTAGCAAAAAAAGGGGAGTTACAATAAATTTTATTGTTTTTTTTTTTTTTTTTGGGAGGGGGGGGGGTCAATGTGCAACTTCATAGTCTATTGCACAAAAGCTAAAAAAGGGGTAAATTATTATTTTTTTTTGGGGGGGGGCAATTCTCCACAGCATATTATATTGCACAAGAAGCAAAAAATTGAATATAAATTGAAATCATATGACCAATTCTAAGTTCTTTGATTTCAGTTATTCTGTGTCAGAAACCTATTATGTGTCAAATATTTCAAGAAATTTTCAATTGCACAGTATTGCGCAATAGCAAGAAATCTTCAATTGCACAGTATTGTGCAATAGCAAGAAATTGATATGTGTGCCCAATTTTAAATTTTAAATTGGTTATTTCTGATTTATATATAAAAACAAATAATACTGTTATGGTTTGAATAGGTAAATTAAAAATTTTTAAGTTCTAAGACAACATTCATTCTGTGTCAGAAACCTATGCTGTGTCAAATATTTATTCACAATCCAAATTCAGTATTGTATCAAGCTTGAATGTTGTGTTCATAATTGCCCCAACTATTCAGGGTTCGACATCTGCGGTCGTATCTAGCTGCGTCCAGCGGAGCATTTTATTTTGGGACATGTGAATGTGGCAAGGTTGAATATGAGTGTTCCTCCCCTAAATCATGGGTCAGTGCTTAAATACAGTCTAACAGTAAAAACTAGTGTAATGTGGTGGTATTCAACTATCTGATTATGTGATAATGTGGTGGGATTATGTGACAATGAAATGAAAGGATAATGATCAAATAGGAATCAAAAATATTTACAGTAAAATAAGATTAATGGCCTTTTGAATAATATGAAAGAAATGAGTGTTTTAATATTCTTTATTTTCATTCACTATCTTTTTTGTTTTCACTACAAGAATTGTCTGATTTGTCAGAAATGTCATCTCTATCAGTCATATTTGAATCAGTAGTGCTTTCCTCCTGTCTTTTGTCTGTGAATTTCAGAAATTGATCTGCAAGTTTTTGTTGTGGTGCATCCTTGGTAGTTCTATTTTGTACAGTTGTGGATTCTGTGTGTTTTACCTAAAAATCAGAATAATTCAACCACTTGTGTATAATATACAACATGTAGTACATAACATGAACTATAGGACGTGTGTGGCAGTTCTAATTTAACTAAGGCTTATCATATAATTTCTGTTCTGTTAGCCAACTAATTTCAAATGGCAATTAGTAATTATATGCTGGTGAAGGTTATTTTGTTTAAATATTGCAGCTATATACAAAATGATTTAGGTTTGTAGCAACACATCCACAAAAAGGCCCAAAAGGGGAGGTAATAAATGTTAAATAGTAAAGGAGTTAATTCTACCATTGATTTGTTTGTTTATTTGTTTAATTAGGGTTTTACGCCGTTTTCAGCACATTTGCATAGTATAAATTTACTATATCTAATATTAGTATCTTTGGATTGTTATTTTGAAACTCCTGGGATGATGCCTCTGCTGGTGGACCCTAGGTCCCCGAGGGTATTCGCCAACCCAGTCGTCAGACTTGTCTGACATGATTATTCATTGATTTGTTACAGAAATTACCAGTATTTAGCAAAATTCAAAAATAATAGAAATACTAAGGGTTTATTCCTTGTATTGCACATGGTAGATCTCCTTCGCTGAAATTTGGCTTCCTATTTCGGTATTTTTGGTTGAGTACTTCTTGTTTAATATAAGTTTGGTTTTTGGTCTTCCAAATGTTTCGGTTTTAATGCTGCTGATGAGAGGTAACTCCTTGAAATGCGTCGTATACAGCATAGTATAAATTTACTATATCTAATTTTAGTATCTTTGGATTGTTATTTTGGCTATTTCGCGGCGGCCAATTTTTATTGGTGGAGGAAGCCGTAGTACCCGGAGAGAACCACCGACCTTTGGTAGGAAAATTGGCAATCTTCTACCATTGAATTTAATGCCAAAATTTGAAAACTTTCTCAGTACATTCATTTGATGTTTACCCAATATCACACTGGTTGGATTAATGATCCTTTAGAGTAGGAACCTAATCAATTCTGTGGTCAATTGATCGAAGAGAAATGTGGAACTCTGGATAAAAAATACCATTTGCTAAAGAATAAATTACAGTTCAGCTTTTCACAAGTTGGTTTACTTGTAAAATAAACTCTATGGTTATATTTTTACATTTAAATTTGATATGGTTTTTAAATATTGTCAATTTCCACTTCACATTTTTTTGTTATAATCAACAAAGATTTATTTCATTTGTAATGAAGCATGTATTTCATTAATCATTGTTTACAGAAAAAAGTACCATCTTTTGGTGTGTATAAAACACATTTATGTATAACACGCAGCCCCTTTTTGGCCCTTGAAAATGGAGAAAATGGAAAAAAAATTCTTCGTGTTCAAACTTTATTTCTTTTGTTTTCGGAATGTTGGTTGTGGGTTAATTTTTAAAGTCCCTTCCTACACCCCCCTTCCCCACATACATTTTAATGGAATATAGCCCTGATCCAATTTGAATTTGGTCATTTAGACAGAAAATTCAATACTGTTTCTATTGTAAAATAAAACTTAGTGGTAAGTCTTCCAGGGAAGACATGTGTCGCCTGCATACTTATATTCTTTTGAAAAATTACTTCTGAGTTCATCATGGTGAAACACCAACATACCAAAGGGGATAAGCCTAGGTCAAAAGACAAAAGAGTTACAACCCGGACAAGGAAATACTATAATGTTAGTCATAATTTGACCTTGAGGTCACAGGTCAAGGTCGAATGGCAGTCATGATGATACCCGACATACCACTTCATAGTGATACACAAACATACCAAAGGGGATAAGCCTAGATCAAAAGACAAAAATGTGTGAGTCTTCATGTGTCGCCTGCAGATGTAAATTTTTACAAAAGATATTAAAATTTTCTAAAAATGAAATATATATTCACACCTTTGCATTAAGGTTAATGCACAGAGAAAGTTTCATCAAATTGCTTTGAGCGGTTATGGAGTAGTTGAGGATAGAAGTTTTGAACCCCCCCCTTTTTTTTCTCAAAAATGTCAACTTTTACCAAATTTTTAAAAATTTTTCTAAATATGAAATATATATGCACAGCTGTGCATTATGGTTAATGCGCAGAGAAAGTTTCATCAAATTCCTTTGAGCGGTTTACGAGTAGTTGAGGATAGAAGAAAAGTGTGACGACGCAAGACACAAGACGACACATAGTGATCCCTATGTGTCGACCATGCGTTCCGCAGGCGACACAAAAATGTTACAACCTGGACAAGGAGATACTATAATTCTAGTCATAATTTGACCTTGAGGTCAAAAGTCAAGGTCAAATGAAGGTCATAATTGTACACGACACACCCCCTCATGGGAATACACCTACATACCAAAGGGTATAAGCCTAGGTCAAAAGACAAAAAAAGTTATGGCCCAGACAAGCTTCGCTAAGAAGAAGAATAAGAAGAACTAGAATTGCAATTGCGAGCAATAGCAGATGTCGCCCCTGGCGGCCATTTCGAAAAAAAAAGTATTGATTGCACACCTTCACATAGTGATCTTACTTTCTGCCAAGTTTCATTCAATTCTATCCAGGCATCTAAGCCGGACATAAATCATTGGAAGAAAGAATAATAACAAAGAAACGGAAGAATAACAATATGTCGCAGACTTTCGTCAGGGCGACATAACTAGAATTGCCATTGCGAGCAATAGCAGATGTTACCCCTGGCACCTATTTCGATGGTTGCATCTTGTTTGCCATACCAAAATTAGCCTAGATATAAATTTTCATTGAAATCAGACAATGTTGAGTTTTAAAATGAAAGGATTGGATTGCTGTTAGAAACATTTGTGGACCTAATGCAATGGTTTTGGTCAATAAATAGTTCTTAAGTTTATAGTAATTCAAAGTATTGACTTAAATGTAAAATACTGAAATTGTATAGTATTATAAATTATAATACGGAACAAAAATAATTGATTTGCAGTCCCGGGTTTTCCAAAAATTTTCATACTTTTTCCGTTCCCATGGCAACGTCGGCCATTTTGAATGTGGAGAAACTTGTGCACATGTTAAAGATCCTTACTGTAAAGTTTTAAATAATTTTGGTGTAAAATTTTGAATTTGAAAATTTTACCTTTTTTTGTTTCCATGACAACGGCAGCCATTTTGGAAATTTTAAAACCCCAAAGGTTGGGGAGACACTTACACATCCATTTTATGCAGTTTGAAATACCTTTGGAGCAAAAAATCAAATTTTAACAAAAAACCCCCTTTTGTTTTGTTTCCATGGCAACAGTGAAAATAAGCAGAACTAGAATTGTCATTGCGAGCAGTAGCAGATGTCGCTCCTGGCAGCTATTTCGATAGCATCAAGAAGCAGTCCGAGGCTTTCTTATTTATAAGTGCCCTAATGGCCAAAGTAAATGTTTATCTTCCAGGCTGTTACTCCATAGGCATAGTCAGGTTGATGTATTTGGTTCAGGGGTAACAGGAGGGGGTCTCGTGTTACAGAAACCTTATGTTGCAATTTTATTTAATTTACATAGTCAATTTACATAAATTTATGCCAGACATCGTTTTTTGTCCATAATTGACACGATATCAACATCAAAATACTTTATAGCTGTTCTGGTCTATTTGTTAAGGATTTCTCCTACATTTGGAATCGTTTTCTGTTTAAATAAAAAGCATGTGATTGATTTAGATTACAAATTGCTTTCGGTTGTCTCGGATTTGATCGATCTCTTTCAGGTATGTTACAGATATTATGGAATGTAAAAGCTTACAAACTAAAACTTTTTACGGCCCTTTCCCCATCCTATCCTTATACAAAAGTCCCGGTTATTGAGAATGAATCGTGGCGAAAGAACTGAGGTACCAATCACAGGAAAATTTTTCACCTGCCAGGAAAGTAGAAGCAGTGATTTCTTGCCTGACAGGATTTCAACTTTGTCGGACAAGCGGGCCAGCACTTACTTCTAACACTGCTGCCTGGTCCATAAAACATTTGTCATGTAATTAAGTTAACACTTTTCTTGGAAATAGTTCAATAAATTACTGTCTAAAATAAGGCTTCTCAGTTGTTAAATGTAATGACTTGAAAGAAAAAAAATCTCCTTCAGTTTTCTCAGCTATATTTTATATCTAAACCCTCAGTAGTTCAATTTTCAATTTTAACATGCTACTTTGAGTCAAGAATTAATCCATCATATAACTTCATTCATTTTATTTTGCTAAAGCTGAACAGATGAATATCCAATTTTCAATTTTAACATGCTACTTTGTGTCAAGAATTCATCCATCTTTCGTTTTATATTGCTGAATATCCAAAAGTTAATCAAATGATATCATATTGCTAAAGCCCAATGTTGAATATCTAAACTATCTGGAGTGTAGAAATATCATAATGCACTTGCATCAGTAGGATAGTCTATTTATAAACATCTTACCCTCATGTCATTTCGTGAATACAGTGGAGTTTCTTTTTTTGTTATTAATTTTACACCTTCTGATTTCAGATACATTGCTGTTTTTTCAAAGAGTTCTTCATCCTTCACAGTTTTTGACTTCTTCAATTCAAAATACTTATCTATAAATCTGAAAACGATAAATAAAAAAATTAAAAAGAGCAAAATGGACATGCAGAAGTTTACATAATCTTTTAATATACATGTACTAAATTGCCCTTTTTGGGCCCTTTATTGACCCTATAAAGTTCATTTAATCAAATTGTGTTTGGATTTTTCTGATCATTCCAGCCTTTGATATGTGAAATGTGTAGACAGTAGTTAGTGTCAGCTTTTTATGATCAGTCCTATCTGTAAAAAGTGAAGTATATACATGTACACATAAGTTAGTCTCACCTTTGATAAGTGTTGGGTTTTTCTGATTAGTTAAGTCCCAGCTATGACAGGTGAAGTGTATAAACATTAGTTAGCGTCACCTTTGATACAGTGTTAGGATTTTTTTTTATAAAGTGAAGTGTATACACAGTGGTAAATCTAACCTTTGACAAACTGTTGGATTCTTCTGGTCAGTCAGGTCTACTGCATTTTGTAAATTCAAACTTCCATAAACTGCCTGAAATTTTCTAAAAATACATGTAAAAAAGTATTAAATATGTAAAAATCTTCAATCAGACTTTGTTGATTTATCTATACATATTTTTGTGAAACCTGACACTGTTAGTTCTGACATTCATATAATTGTTTTACTAACATCATTATTTATATCATTAATTATGACACTTGTAATTAACAAATACTGCATAGAAGAACCCAGGAAGATTATGTGAAATTTGATAATTGAATATACAAGTGCCAAGCTCAGAAAAAATTTTTTGCTCAGGTAGAAATACTGTTTTAAAGAAAATTATTATGGAATAAATGTTAAAAAATATTGAGAAACTTACTAGATCATGTTATATATTTTATTTTTAATAGGGAAATCATTATACAAATAAATACAGAATTATTAAAAATATACTTTTTACACCTTTATTAATTTCATCTTTTCTAATGATAGAAAACAGAATGAAAATGATATATCTTGAAATGTTTGAAGAACTCAGAAATTATTATGCCACATAATAATTTTTCATTTTATTTTTGTTAGTACATATTATATACATATAAAGAAAACAACCTAGGCATACATTGTAGTTTGTTAATGAATTTAGCAATTCGGTCTTTCTGTAGATTTGTATAAAATGCCATTTTTGTTTTAACATTTAAGGATTGATTATATTTTATTTCAGTCTATGAAGAAATAACCTCAATCATGTGGTGCACACTAATAGTGGGTTATTTGAAAGTGTGCATTGAGGTTAATTCGAAAGAACTGAAAACAAAATTACTGTGAATCCTTATTATTTAATTCCAACTGTTGTTTTGAAATCTAAAACACTGGGATTCCCTTTAATAACATCATAGAAGAAAAGAAAATTTAATCTATGATCTGATAGACGAAAAATTTGACCAATCAAATGATGCGTTACATCCAATATTAAATTATTATATCATAAAGAATACATTCTTATTGGTTAAGTATAATAGTTAAAAAAAATTTTTTTTTTAGATAACACAACATTTTTTTAAGTGTGTTAGGTAGGTAATTTATAAATTTGCATAATACATATAAACGTCTTCAAAAATAAAATATTTTGGTGTAAAGGTTGTTCACTGTTCAATGGTTTATAGTCATGTTTACCATGTAATCTTCAATGAATATTCTGGTTTATCAAAACCTAAATTTTCTTTTCATCTTTAGGTAATCATGTACTAATTACAATAGTTAAATGATTGTTCTAATTTTAATTAAGAATTTTCAAATAATTATTACAACAATAGAAATTTATCAAATAACCTTTGTGAAAAAAGATCTTACAACCAATCTAACATTTTTCTTTGAATTATTATTATTGTTTTATGCTTTACTACTTAATTTCAACATATTTAGGTAATGAAGAAATATATTGCAAAACCAGGTATTTTTTTTTCCTATTTCAAAGTAATTTTCATACCTAAAAACTCATAACCAAGCAGAAAAGTATTTTATTTATTTATTATAAACTTTGTTTCAGTTTACACAAAGTGTAAGTGTTTAAAAGTGATATAGCGCTTATTTTTCATAGTACAATCTATTGTACCTAAAAGAAATTTTACATGTAAATGTGGATTATCTGCCCCTGTTATCTGGATTTTGGAAAAGGGTGAATTGGTTGTAAGGACAGAGCTAGAATTTAGGAACTTATAATTTTTTATCAGGGAGTGGGGGGGGGGATATTTTTTGAAACTTGGAAGAGTGGATAAATTTTTTATTACTATGATGGAAGTGGGGATCAAATTTTTTTTATCTCAATATCAAGTCAAAAAGTGAGGGGGTTCAGATTTTCCCTGATTGTGATTTGTGGTATTAAAAACCTATTTATGAGAGATCAACCAACTGATGTTTATTTTCAATTAAAAAAAGATAACTGCCACATTATGGTGAGTTTGGCAGGCTTTATTTTCATCAAAACATGAAGTATAAAAATAGATTATATTAAAGTAGCATAAATAGGCATAATTGATGAGGGGAGAATTAAAATTTTATCTTTGACAGTCAAGGGAGGATCAAACTTTTTTGGGAGATTTTGAATATTTCTTTTTCAGAATGACCTCCCCTCCTTCTCCCCAATGAAAATGATAAGTCCCTAAGAGTACATTGTATTGTATTTTTCAATACAAAATGTGACAGTATTGGGATAAGATCTGGTTTCCTTTGGATAAATCACTATGGAAACAACTTGGGACCACAATATTATATGAATATATTTAACAGAACTAAAATAAGACTAATAATTTAACCTATTAATGACAACAATGCAGAAAGATGACAACAGTCTCATACCATAATACTAACTGCAAATTTCATGGTTGTTAAAAATTCATAAATCTCTTTTGCCAAGGTGAGGTAGAAATGTTATAGGTTTCTAAAATCTTACACTCTTACTAAATCCTCTGGATACAAAATATTAACAACTGGCTTTTCTTCTTTTGGTCTGTGAAAAGTAGGTGATACTTTAGGAGGGAATGCTTTATATATATTATACCATATTGGACAATCTTCATATTTCAAGGCTCCTGATTTCAACATGCCATCTACCCTGTTAAATATAAATATGCTGTATAAATGACATACACAAACTGGCAAATATAAAATAATACGTAATTATACGGGAATAAGTGCTGTTGTGTACTGATCCTTCTTTACTTTGAACCATAGTGGACACACAAAGATGTCTTGTCCGATAACTGATTTTGACCGAAAACTACGATGAGAGTCTGAGAGATCTTTGTTTAAACCAAAGAGGACAAACAAAGATGTCTCATCTGATAACTGATTTTGACTGAAAACTATGACGAGAGTCAGAGAGATCTTGGTTTAAATACACATACCAAAATATAGGAGACATTACACTCATATGATTAGTAACCCATAGCTTGTCTTACTGCAATTCTTGTCTTGTTTATTCTAACTTTGTTTTGATCATCTGGATCAACATGATCAACATATTTAAAAAAATAAAAACAAGCTAACAAGATTGTGCAGTCTATAAAGATTTGTCAAGACAAGTTAAGATCACTTTAGCATAAGTAAACATTATGTAATTCATTTTTAACTTTTACGAACTAGTCTTAACAAAATCTTGCATGACTGCAAGGCAAAATATCTTGTTTTGTCTGAAATTTTAGAAATTGGGGAAATTAAGACTAAACAAGTCAGATATCACCTTTTAGGATCGAAAGTGTGTTACTAGTGAACTGGTGACTTAAAAAAATAGCACATGTAAATTGTCAAATTTTTAAAAGAAGGATCTTTTTTGTTTTTTTTGTAAAAAGATATCTGCATGCATTTGTATCCACATGATCCATGGATATGAATAGGACCAAAAAGTAAAAAATATAAATTCTAAAAAAAACTGGGTTAAATCTAATATAAGGGTAAAAATTGATCAAAGTGTAATTTTTTTAGCATAAATATTATAAGATTTCTTTCTAATCAACTGCCAAATCAACCAAACAAACATGATGCACTGTTAAAACATTTTTTTCTTTATCAGTCGGTGTTTGAACAATCTGGGATCATCCCAGCAAACAGAGAATTGTCCTTCAAATGACAGTTATTCCTATAAAAAGGTCAGAGCTTCAGAGTGATATAAATTCTCCCTTTGTAGCTTTTAAATTAGAATGACATATATTTATGAAATTCAAAAAACATTTCTAAAAGAAGTTTATACATTTCTTTTGAAATCTGTCAAAGTTAGGAGAAATATATATTTCTTGGGTAAAATTGAGAAAGTACTTTCAAAAAGAATAATTTTTCATTTTAATAAACTCTTTGAATTTAAATTTTTTTTATCAACCAGAAAGTGAAACTCAACAAAATGTACATTGAGCATCGAAACTGGTTTCAAAGAATTCAATACCACTGAGTCTATATCTCTGCTGGTGGACTCCACATCCCTGAGGGTATCCTTAGCTCAGTTGCTAGTAGAAAATGTATTTCAATACTAGCCTGAAATTGATACTGTATATTTACTGTGACAGAAATGTTAAATTTTGTGAACACTATGGAGTATCCCAATTGTGCATAGCTCTGTCCTTATATTTGGCTTTACCCTTTCGTGCTTCAATGTTTTGGATTATTGTTTTAGTTTTCAACGGATATTTTGCCTTTAAATATGGATTTTATGCCCTGCGGGTCTGATATGGGATGTTCACTTCTAGATGTATCATATGTGCAAAACTGCCTGTTTCAGTGCTAAACATATGATAACTGTAATTTTGCCTTTCTGATACAGCTGCAAGTGAACCTGCCATATTATCCAAGCACGATGATATCCATATCATCCCACTTGGAATTCCAAAAGAATCACTTAATGTACAACTGGCATAAAAAAACAATATACATGTATGATAAAGAAAATATGGTTTTTTTATATCATACCCCATATCAATCCCTCAACCCATGTCAGCCCTCGAGCAAGCTCTAGGGTTGATATTGGTGTCTTGGCATTGATATGAAAAATATGATATTCTATATAAATCATGGACAATAAAACACACAGAATATATTTTGATGATCTGTGCTGTTCTGCAGTGTTTTCTGTGATAATTTTGTTGTATTGTATGGTGTTCCGTAGTAAAAAGACTCATTCTTACAAAGGAATTAGTCTCAACAAGTCATAAAACATGCCTCCAAGAAAATGAGCTGATGAAGAGACTACAGTCTTCTCGGTTCCGTAGCTGTAGTCCGAAGGTCTGATAGTCCGTAGGTCCAATAGCCCATGGTTCATTAGTCCGAAGGTGCATTGGATAAATGATTTTTAATTTGCTGCTGCATAATCTAATTCTTCCAACCAGGGGCCACAAATTGAACCAAAACTGGTCATTTGACATCGCTTGGCATGTAGTAAATGCACATCTGTTTTGAGGACGGAAAAGGGGGGAGAGGGGGTAAAATGATTCTTAAATTATTATTGCTTGTTCAGAAGTATTTTCTGTTGATCCGCATAGGTCATAAGTTTGTCCACCCCAGTTACTATATGCATTGTATCGCCTGTTCTATGATCTCATGGGAATAAGTTACTCTAGCTGTTTCTCCACACCTCCAATCCTGTTATTATATTTATGAGGATTATATCATATTTTATTCAATTAAAATTTATGGTTTTTTGGTATGTAAAAATATCTTTTGAAATTTGCGATAAATAAAGACGTGGTATAGCAAACTTTGGGACCTGGGACTCACCATTATGAAAAAGGATGAGTCCCAGGACTCATCATGAAAAATTCTTAGCGAGAACCCTGGCAAAGCACTGGTCAGCTCGGAGTTAGTATAATGGGTCCAGGTGGGGTGATATCTTTCTACGGACATTTACCTCGTGAGCTAGCACATTAAAAATCCAGCTCAGCGTGTTGGTCTAGTCCAAAGCAGGGATCATATCAATATATTCTCGTCCTGATATGCTCCTTATGGTTGCCACTGCACGTTAAACAATAGTTCATCCACCATCTTTTGGTTCGACTGTTGAATCAAGTGATACATGGTGATGGGTAGACAAGTTTACAAAGATTTGAAATGGAAAATCAACATACTACAGCTGGTAGCATGCAATTTTATTACACGTCTGTAAAATATCAAGTACCACAATAACATAGAACACCTTTATACGTACTGACTGACCTCACATGCTTAGTATTATGTATAATAATATATATAGATAGTCTATGATATCATGTTTGATGCATAAGATGTCAAGATTTCATTCATTTTCATTGATTTTTGTATTCAAGTGGCCTCAAATGCTGAAAACCTAAAGAGTAGCCCCAAACTGCTGAGTACCCGATTAAAATGAAACATTTGTAAAACGGTAAATTGGACATGCGTACACCTTTCAAACACCCAAACATGAATTGAGATGGAGGTCCTGGGACTCTTTTGTCACTTCCATATGTCAGAAATGAAATTCAGTTTATTATTCCTGTTAAGGTAGATCAATACTTATATTTTTGGCAGATAGATTTTCCTAATTGTTTCCAGGCAGGAAGTTTGATAGATATACTTTGAAATTTCAATTTAAAAAATATAGGTCATCGTTCTTGATTTAAAATTGAGATAATTGAGTCTTAATAATTGTAAATTTTATATAGATTATATAGGGAAAATCCTAATTTTTCGTAAATAAAAGGCTGGCAGGTAGAATTTTTTATAAAATTGTGAAATGAACACATATCTGACATGCTTTCATATTCTTAAAAGAAAAATTTAAGTTTAATCACTGAAAATATATATTTACATACAAATTTGCAAAATGCCCGAAAAAATGCTCAGTGCATTATGCTCAGTGCATTAGGTATGATCTACCTTAAAACATTATTTTGGAAAGACTGATATTTTCATGGCGAAAAAATTTCCAACAGTTACTAATGTCAATGACATGACAGATGTTTGATGGATGAAGAATAAATTTTCCTCCTTAAGAAGACAGGATTTCTGTTCGCTGAAATTCTATCTGGCAGCACCTTCATGACTGTATTTTGAGTGCAGGTGGGCGATGGATTTAGCGTGTCGCATCACCCCTTTTCACTGCAACACATCACAACCTTCGTTGTCAAGTAATTTATATTTTTCATCATTTTGTGAAAGAAATTTCATTATTTCTAGAGTCAAAAATTCCGCTCAACTAAAACAAGTATTCTGCATTGTTTTTCAGAACATCAAACCTTCGGACCAATGGACCTTCGGACTACTGAACCTCCCGATGGTTTCTTTTTGCGTTATATCAAGCACCGGACAATCGAACCTTTTGATAATTAGACCTTTTGACTATTTAACTTCCCTTGGTATTTTACATGTTTTCATTATGCGTTTTGTCAAGGTTTGGACTATCGAATCTTCGGACCAATGGACCCTCGGACTATTGAACCTTCGGACTATTGGACCTTTGGACTAATGAACCTTCGGACTATCGAACGGACGCGTCTACTCAACACTACTGTCATTACTGTACGTCTGCAGTTTATATAAAGGACAGTTCACTGTTTGAATTGAAACAAGTCATATTTTTAAAGTTTTGAAGAAGCGCCTATGATTAAAAAGGGGAGAAAACCTGGCAAATATGTTTGAGAATTTTTCTATTCTTGATCCTGCCATGCTAAAACAATGAATACTGATTTTTTTCAAAGAATTTCTGTAATCTGAAGTCAATTAAGTGCATCCATCTCACACGCGAAATTTCTCTTTGATAAAACGTTTAAAAGAATCATAAAGATATTTATTTACAAGTGGACTTCCGGTTATTTGACCGCAGCAGGTGGTTGGGGAAAACATGTAAAACTTAGGAATATATCAATTTGTATCTGAATTGTTTGGTGTAACAGTGTAAAAGGAAACTGTAAGTTTAAAGCCCCACTTTTGCATATGAAATAAGGTTAATGTATAAAAAGATTCGGAAAAGCCCATCCTTCATTTTTGACACACTTTCGAAATATTTTGTATAGTGTAAGGAAGAACTTTACTTATTTCCTATAGAAACATGACAACCTTTTATGAAAACGACATTTTTTCACCCTTTGTTAATATTTAAAGGGATTTCTAAATAGTAAGTAATGAAGATTTCATTGAATTTCCACAATATTCTATACCACCTTAATTAACCCAATTAATGTGTATTGGGAATAACTCAAATATTTGAAAAAAAATAAATTCTACTTTTTTGTATCCAATACTCTGTTTTTTTCCACTGTTGAAATACCTTGAATATTTAATTTGAGCTTATTTTTGTCGAGCCTGTACCTTTTGTCACATAAGGTAGACATAGCAATCCTTCATTCCGTTGTGTCGGCGTCAACATTTACATTCACCCTTTTTAAATTTTTTTTTAACATTAATAACTTTCGTAAACCATCCTGGTTTTTAAAACTTGGACAGAAGTTTGTTAATGATCAAAAGATAGTATACAGAGGAAAATTTTGTAATAAATTTTTTCCCATTTTTTCTGTATTTAACTTATTAATAGACTTAGTTTTTCTCCAAGTTAACATAACATACCGTCTGCAGTTAAAGTTTTTATGCCCCACCACGAATGTGGCTGGGGCGTATAGATTCACCCTTGTCCGTCCCGATTCGGTCAAGTTTTGCTTTAGCTCCATTTCTCAGAACCTATAGTAATATATCAATGATATTTCACCACTACAGTCCTCATGTACAAATGTATAGTACAACACAGTTCAGCAATACTTAGGTCGCTATGACCTACATTTCATGCTTCAGCGACTTTGGTTAAGTTATGCGTATAGGTTCATTTCTTGGAAACCTATAGTAATAAATATATCAATGATATTTCACCACTACAGTCCTCTTGTATAGTACAACGCTGTTCAGCAACACCTATATTGTTTTTAGGGCAGGGCATCCATGTCTTATAGACACATTTTCTAGTTTAAACATTGATTACTTTCTTAAACCATCCTGGATTTTTATCAGACTTTGACAGAAGCTTCTTCATAATCAATAAATAACATGTGGAGAGAAATTATGTTCATAAAACTATTACACTGAAAACATAGACAATGGCGAAAACAGGCGAGACACTGGGTTCCGTGGAATCTGTACACATTTTTCTAATTTTTTGTAAGTGCGTGCAATTCATCGATTTTTTGCACAAAATATATCACCACAAACATTTATGAAGGTTTGAACAATTTTTACTTTGGGACATATCTATATGTAATAAGATTTTTTGAATCCTGTCCACCACTAGATAAACTCATGAATTATGTTTGCCTTTATGATGTTATGTATCAGTTAGAGAGACAAGGCTGTATCCTGGGCACCATCTAAATCCATCAAGCATGATATGAAACTGATCGTTTTACGGGTTAGGTACAAACCATCAGACAGGGAATAGTCGTACAGATGGATAGTTATCCCTCAAATGAGTAAAATGTACAGGTTGGAAATACCCCATCAAACAGGGAGTAGTCATACAAATGGATAGTTTTCCCTCGAGTAAAATTTACAGGTTGGGTACAACCCATCAAACGGAATAGTCATATAAATGTATAGTTGTCCCTCAAATGAGTAAAATTTTCACAGTGATAAAAAAATTAAGCTTTAAGTGAAAATAAGTTGACTGAAAATAGCAAACATTCCTCAAGTTGGGACAAGGCTATGCATCAATATGGCCACTGTTACTTAAAAATAAAAGCAGCAATAAGCATTTGCCAAGTGAGCTATTCTGGCCTCTAGTATTATTTTTTAAGCAACTTGTTTTAGTAATTATTGTTGAAAAAATACTGAAGTGAGAAAAGTCCACAGATTTGAAGTCCAAGGAAAAAAAGTCAGGAGAATGGAATATAACTAATAAATGCCACAAGGATACATGCATGTAGAACTAAAAGAATGAAAAATTTTAATAAACCAAACAAAACTAGAACAAGACAGCACAGAAATTAAAGCACTAGTAATCTGAACTCCAATTACAAACTGGGAGTAAGCAATGGCTGTTAAGTTGTTTTCTGAAATAAATTTTTATGATGTTTGCAGCAATGAAAAGCATTCTTAAAAATGAAAACTCAGTTTAAGCTTTTGCCAACCAAATGTAGAATATTCTGATAACAACAACTTGGCTTTTAGTGTAGTTTAATTTTTATGTTTTTGTATAAATTTTTTTCCCGCATAATGGAAAGCACCCCAAGTTTGAACTAATGAAGATCAACTGTATAAATAAAATCTGTAGGTAAATAACATGTTGTGTATTAGTTTCACTAAATTGTATCGGTAAACGCAGAGAAAACTATTTATGGTGAAAAAATAATAAAAAAAACCTGCAAGTAGTCGGGACACTTACCAAAAATATATAATAGTATTGGCCACCTGCAGATAGTACATGCATGTATGCAATCATTCTGTTAGAAATAAATCACTAAACAGTCATTCCATAGGACATTGGGCAATGTCCAGTAAAATAAACTTTGGTCCAGTAAAGGGTTGTTTTTTGCTGAACCAAATGACAGGAGAAAAGTTAGAAAATCTTCAGAATCTGTACACAAATGTCCAGTAAAATATAGTTTGGTCGAGTAGAGGCATCTTCTTTACTGCACCAAATGTCCAGTCAAATTCAAATGACCTTCAGAATCACTTACTAAACCCAATGAATGAAAGAACTAGCTTCATAATTTTAGAGATTTGATCCCTGTATGCCCCAATTTTTAAAAATCAAAATTCTGAAACCTAATTGCACTTCTGCCTTAAGTAAATGACAATACTGTTAAGAAATTAAATGTATAAATTGAAAAATGAAAGAGGAGTGTATGCCACAATTCTCATTTTTTTTTTAATTTGACCCCTGTAGGCCTCATTTTTTCAAAATATAAATTCTAAAATCTTATTGTGCATTTACAAACAGTGTATGACAAAATTATATAAATTTCTAAATGAAAGAACATTTCAGATCTAAAGCTTAAATTGTGAATTTTGAAAATTTGACCCCTGTAAATGCCAAGTTCTGAAAATCAAAATTCGAAAACTTTATTGTATATTTACAAAAAGAAAGTGCATGCGCAGGTTTTATAAAGGTTGATGACATATTTTTGCAATAACATTTGATAAAACCATGCATGAAAAAATGTTGAGAAACTGATCACTCGAAAGCCTACTTAGAACTAAATTCTTGTATTTGTGCTTATATTATACATGTAGGCATTATTTCCTAATTTGGTAATTTGTCAAGAAATTTTCCTAATGAAATATGTGTTGAAGGAAACTTTTATAAAAAGTAAAAAAACACTGGATTCAGTGACCCCACAAAACAATTTCTCTAAATTGAAATAAGGAAATGTCCAATTGTATATATTTCATAAAAAGAGTGAGACAAAATAATGGTCACACAAAACATAATGAATATGACCTGGTAACCTTAGTTCTCTTTAATCTATATCCGTTATAATGTAAGACATAAGTAGTGATCCTTTTAAGACAATTTCCTTCCTATTTTATTGTATTTTTTGTTTCTTTCAACAGGAAGAAAACCCTTATGACTCATGTTTTCTGTGTATTTCCACAAAACTTTATGAATGAAAAACATTTCCTGAATCTGTGAATGACTGAAATCAGAAAGTAGATTATAGCTACACCAAAAAATGCAGATATAAAAAAATAGTATAAATTGACGTGTATCGAAAACTACTTGAATTGTAATATTTCATTCTGTAAGTATAAATTTATCGTTAAGGTAAAATTATATAATAGAATGAAAGTAGAATTGAACAACAAACTTTAATTTTTGTCACACCTATGTTGAGTTTCTGTATATATCATGTACATGTACCTATCATTTTAGTTTTAAAAATTTGGCAAAATTAAATTAAATATTTGTAAATCATGTACTTGTTCTCCCATTTTCAGGGATTTCGGTTGACATAGACATATGCCTACTTTTTATGTACTTTTACATTCTGTAGACAATTTTACGAATACAGGTGGGTGGCCGAGTGGTCTAGGTAGTTCGTCATGACTACTAATGATCACTAGCCTGTCAACACTGAGGTTGTGAGTTTGAATCTCACCTGTGGTGGGGTGTGTTCGACTCTGATCTAAATTGACAAGGATTGCCAATTTTCCTACCGAAGGTTGGTGATTCTCTCCGGGTACTCTGGCTTCCTCCACCAATAAAAACTGGCCGCCGCGAAATAGCCAAATGGGGTGAAAACTGCATAAAACTCCAACTAAACAAACAAACAAACAAATACAGGTCCTCATTTTCCAGTGTGTCAAGTCAAATCACAACTGGTTGCCAAGATAAAGTTAATACCATTGATATATTTTCTTTTCCTTCTTGAGTGTGTGACAATTTTTCTACACTTTTCCCCAAAGTTCATGTGCCGTAATATTACCTCTTTGATCTATACCCTCCACCTATAAAAGTGGTGATGGGAATCCAAAGGGATTTCATAATGGGTCATCAGATGAAAGAAAGAAAATAAGAAATGATTGATAAATAATCTAAATATATATATACATATGGTTGTATGAAGCTTTTTTTTTAGTTTTTTTCAGACTACATATGCACTATACTGCTACATGTAATATGATCACAAGGCATATTTTTTATTCACATTTTCATCAGGACAGACATTTTGAATTGTTCATGCTTTCCCACTTCAAAGCATTTGTTTCAGACATCTAAATTTCCACAGAAACTGTTTCTGAATTTTTTCTGGAAAATTAAAGTGAAATACATGTATATGGATTAATCGGAAATTTCTTTTTTAGCTTAATAATGATTGCTTTTTAAGCCATAATTAATCAGTTTTCGATTCTAGTCAATCATTAGTCAACACTAATGTTACTTTTTAATTTAAACTGTGAACAATCTTTTATTTTTTACATAGTTTTGATATGGATTTACATACATTTGCAAAAATATGAAAATCAGTATATTTAAACAAAACAATTGAACATGGCAAGAGATAATATACACATGGTTTGTTGAATAAAATAAATAATTAATAAAATAAATTCAAAAGAGAATTCTTTTCAAACAATTCATATTTCTTAATTAACTTCCATTGGATATGTTGTTGACCAAAACTTTGGAAAGCTCAAGATAACCAAAATATTGTCAGCAGTAGCATTATGCAAACCTGAACAGAATAGCTTAAATCAAAGTAAGGTATTCAATGTCTGAAGATGTCAAAACCCAACTTTTGACATGATCAAAGAAAGGTCCCTTTTGAAATTAAGGAAATTGAAAAACACTATTTGGGGGAAAACTTAGTTTTTATATAAAAAAAAATCCATATTTTGACAATTACCACTATGTTGTATGAAAAAAGGCAAATTTTGAGAATTTAGCTTCATGCTTTTTTATAGATAAAATGAATGTATGAAATAACAACTAGATTTTGAAGTGTTTTTGATTCCCATGAGTTCAATCAAACAAGCCGACGTGCCCTTTCTGACATTGTCAGTATTCTAGTTTTCTCTAATTTTTCCAGACTTGGGAACTTAGTAATTTTTTCATCAAAATGTGAAAATACAGTACCCATTTTGTATCATCAACTCCTACAGTTTTCAACCCAGATTTATCAAACTTCACAGAATTGTTTGAATAATTTTTTCCCATTTTTCAGACTTGGGAACCTAGTCATTTTTTCATCAAAATGTGCATATACATGTATATTAAAGATGTTCACCGGTGTTTATAATTTCCTCCATGATATTGTTGACCTGTATTTATAATTTCCTCCATAATATTGTCGAATTATTTGAAGAATTTTTGTCCGTAAAAAAAAATTAAAAGTTTGTTGGTAGTTCACAGAGTAAAATTGATACTACATGTAGTCTGATCTTATCTTAAACTCTCCAATCATCGTGTAAGTGTGCATTGACACAGTGCCACGGATCAGAATTTGGTATGATATGGTTGCTGTGCCTATGGACTTTTTCAATGACCTTGACTCTTGACCTTTCTATTTGACTTGAACAGGTAAGTTATAGGGACCTAAACCCAAATATATATGGTTGCTGGGGACTTTTTCATCGGTTGCTATGGACTTTTTCAATGACCTTGACCTTCAATTTCACTTGTACAGCTACCATTTAATTTATTTCAAGTTACATTTATGCTCTAAACATCTGTGACAACATTTCAAACCATTTATTTTACTGATAATTATTGTTTACATGTAAATAATCTTTCAAGGGCAAAAACTCCTATAAGAGGTCAATTGACTATGTTGGTCATGTTGACTTATTTGTAGATCTTACTTTGCTGAACATTTTTGCTGATTATAGTTTATCTTTATCTATAATAATATTCAAGTTAATAACCTAAAACTGCAAAATTTCCTTAAAATTAACAATTCAGGGGCAATAACCCAAAAATGGGTTGACCGTTTTGTCTGAAAATTTCATGGCAGGTAGGTCTTGACCTGATGTACATTTTTACCCCTGTCAGTTTTGCTCTAAGCGCTCAAGTTTTTGAGATATAATCCAAAAACTGCAGTTTACTCCCTATGTTCTATTTTTAGCCATGGCAGCCATGTTTTTTGAAGGATCATTCAGACTAAGTATGGCTGTAATTGGTTCAGTGGTTTCAGAGGAGAAAAAAGTCTATGATGGACGGGCGACGGACGGACACCGGATGACGGACGCCAAGTGATGGCAAAGTGTTATTGACAACATGATTGATGAAGGAATAGATACCCTCTTCGACTTAATACAATTCACTAGCAGGAATAGTATAATATACTCAGAGATGATATTCCTAGCATAAAATATACTCAGCGACGATATTCCTAGCATACTTTGTCCATTTTTGGATTAACCTCTTGCAGGCATGCTGGTTACCAAATCCTGTTATTATAAACTGCAATAACACACCTTCTTATCTTTCTTTTGCATAACAATCGATAATATAAAATATTCTCATTGTCATGTTTTATTTTAAAAATCCAAGAATGTGATTAACTTTAATAATGTTTCATTGCTATGTTTTTTATTCTGATTAATTAAATACGAACATAGCTGGAAATCTGCTCAGAAATTATTTTCAATTTCTTTCATAGCCAATATTAGTTTGGAACAGATGTTTCAAATATAATTGTATGTGTCTAAATGGGGTTATACACACATATCAAACGAAAAATATTTCATCCAACCACATTCCCCAAATTTTGAAATTACATTGCATTTTCTGAAAAATGACAATCAACAATTGTTAGGAATATGAGATATAAGTGGGCGTGAATAAAAGCAATGTTGTCTTACTCAAACTTTTGTCACAAATACATACGGATTTTGTCCGAAGAATTAACCATTCAGATTCTTTCATATTTTTAGGTAAAAATGGTTTGATGTTTGAAGAAGGGATTTGTAATGGCGACTGCAGATGCTCAAAAACATAAGCCAAATGTAAGAAGTAATCGAAGTAACCCTTCGACTCCAGAAGCAGAATTCTTACCTAATAATATGGCTGACACAACAGGCATAGCAACCACAGATGTTCATCAACCACACCATCATCATCACCACCGTCATCACCATCGTACTCACAGCCAGTCAGAGAAAAAAAGTAAATCGAGGCCAACAAAGCAGTTGGATTTTGACCAAGCCATGGCTGACTTTAGGACAATGTTTCCCACAATGGATTGTGAAATAATTGAAGCCGTATTGAGAGCCAATGATGGAGCAGTTGATGCTACCATTGATCAGTTGTTGACCATGAGTATTGATATTGAAGGGAGAGAATCACCTTTTGAAATTCCCCCTGAACTTCTATCACCAGTAAGTACACAGATGTTGACAAAGTTTATTTGGGTAAGATATAAGTTGTTCCGACATATTCATTTAGGGTCTCATCACTTTAAATTTGACCAAAGGAAGTGATCATAGTCAAAGAATTTTTTCATGGCATCCGCAAGCCTTGATTTTGAGGACAGTCAAAATAGTGTTTGGGTAAAATAGTCCTAGGCTGATTGTTTTTAAATCTTACAGACTTCAATAATTAATTTTTCAGAGAAATGCCTCGTTTTGAACTTTGTATTTAGCTGACAAGCACAAAAAGATTCATAATGATTGTATTTTTCTTCATGAAGCAAGTGGTAATTTTATCCATGATTCATTCCAAAATTGAGGCAGTCCAAAGTCTTACTATTTGTGTGTAATTTAGAGCCAAACATGCTTGTTTTTCAAGGCTAGATAGATATTTAGCATACTGGTACTTCAGTTAAGATATACATGTATGAATTTTGTAACTTTCTAGGTTGAAGAAGATTGCCCAACATATAATGAACACAGAAGTGAGGATTCACCTCCATCATATACAGAGGCTGTAAAAGATTCTTCAAAGAACAGTATTTGGACAACACCTATATCTAGTCAAGAGGAAAAAAACTCGGCAAAGAGTCGTTCACATTCAGTCTCATCAAAAAATCATAGAAAATCAGCAGGTCATAAACCCCATCGAAGCAAAAGTCTGTTTGATCCAAATCTTGATGAACTGTCTCTCTCAAATACTGAACCTAAACAACCTCAGTCTTCCAATTTCACAAACAATACACCTGTTAAAACAGGCTTCCGTAACTGGAACCCACCTATGCTGGGTAATTTGCCTGATGACTTCTTGCGTTTGACTTTGCCTTCAGAAAATGTAAGGTCATTTACGGAAGCCAACTTGGACGTTAATGAAAAACCTAGAGTACACCATAGAAGGAGTAGACATTCTAATTCTAGAACAAACAGTGAAAGAAAGAAACTTTCACAGAGTGTTTTTGCAGAAGATGTACATAGTCAGAAACCAAAGCAATTATCTAGGAGTATGAGTGAGAAGTCTCATGTAGAACCATTACTGAGGACCAGGAGCACAAGGTCACCGTTGACAAGCCAGTCTTTGGTTAGTAATAACATGTATTTATTTGGTGTTACACTATATCAGAGTATTGTAAGGAATGCAGGTGTAATGGAAGCAATGAGAGCATGAGGAAGTGTATCTGAATAATATACAAGAAGTGACATTAATTCATATACTTCCATGGTGTGTGAAACATATTCAAAATGCAATAAAAATGGATACCGTACATGTGCAAAACAAAGTAGAATAACTTCTCATATGATACAACAAAAAAATTCAAATCAATGCTTTGTTGTTAAGAAAATTTTATGAAAGTGGAAAAAAAAAATGTTTTGCTTAAACCAGCAAAGAGTAACAATTTTTATATTTATTTGGGAAGATAATATTTCATTAATTACAAAACATGACAAACAGAAATGCCGACATTGTTTAGAAAATGGGCAAAACTTTTAAAACAGTTTACATGTTATTTTTTATGGAGTAGCTGTTTGTAATCATCCCTACCAACAAAAATTTGTTTATGAACTGTATTTCAGTTTCATTTTTTATTTATTTCTTTGTAGATTATATCATCACATGAATTTACTCAGGGTATGCTTGATAAAAAGATGAAAGAAAATGAAAGACGAAGACGAACAGCTGTACTAAATGCAGACGCAGAAATGTCACAGTATTTAGAGGATGAGAGACTGGCCATAATGCTACAGAATAGTGAATTCCTCCAGGAACTTCGAGGAAATGAGGAATTTATGCAGACATTAGAAAGAGGTATAATCAAAAAATTTTACAATGACTGTCTTAACATCTTCATCTCATCTTATTTGAATTGAAGATTTCGGAGTTTGTTATAGGTTATAAAGAGAAGGGTTGTTAGGTTATTTTGTAACTGGATTTTCCAGAGGAAACAGGCTGGTTATCAATTTGGTGAATTACAGCGGTAGATCGGGTGGTCAGACAGATTGGGAAATGGCTTGAAACATTGATGACTGAAAATCTGGTTTGCTGATAATTTTACTTCTCACCTGTCTCAGTTTGTCAACCATTTCGAGGCCCTGCCCCCTGGGTAATGGTTTAGCAACTTTCAAT
This sequence comes from Mytilisepta virgata, assembly GCA_028015205.1. Lineage (NCBI taxonomy): Eukaryota > Metazoa > Mollusca > Bivalvia > Mytilida > Mytilidae > Mytilisepta > Mytilisepta virgata. Next base: position 38,299,303 of record CM051520.1, read on the forward strand.
TAATTAGCAATTTTCAATGTTAAGTTTTCTGCTTAAGTTAGTTTGATAGGAACTACTTGTGATAGATCAATAATATTTTTGTACAAAAGTGCATTACTATCAGTACATCTCAGTTTGACGACCATTTCCAGGCCCTGCACCCTAGGTCATTGTCCAGTGACTTTCAATTAATTAGCAATTTTCAATGTTAAGTTTTCTGCTTAAGTTAGTTTGATAGGAACTACTTGTGATAGATCAATAATATTTTTGTACAAAAGTGCATTACTATCAGTACATCTCAGTTTGACGACCATTTCCAGGCCCTGCACCCTAGGTCATTGTCCAGTGACTTTCAATTAATTAGCAATTTTCAATGTTAAGTTTTCTGCTTAAGTTAGTTTGATAGGAAATACTTGCGATAGATCAATGACATTTTCTATAAAGTTGCATTACTATCAGAACATCTCAGTTTGACGGCCATTTTGAGGCCCAGTCTAGGTCATGCTCCACTGACTTTCAATTTATTCGCAATGTTACTGTCCATCAGATAGTTTTTCGAATTTTATGCCAACAGGTGAGACATATCTCTGTGTAAACAGTTTATTAAATATCCTAATAATATTTCAGAAGGATGTTTAACACTCAATTTTTTTTTTCGACAGATCGAATAAAAAAAGTTAAACCAGAACAACCTAAGAAGCAACCATTTCCTGAACCAGTTGAGGCTTGGAGAAACCCACTTATGTCAGAGAAATCTGATACTCCAAAAAAATTACCTGAAATGCCAGAAGTTCCACGATTAGTTCCAATTTCTCAACAGGAAGACAAACATGACTGGTTGTCTAAGGTACCAGAGATAGGAACATCAGATGTACAGTTGTCATTTAATGACGATGAGAAAGGTAGTCTTATAAGCTATCAGAGAACCGTCTTAAACTTGATTTGATAACTTTGTTTTAATATAAGATTAAATTTTTTTCATTCATAAATGTTGCCTCGGTGGCCAAGTGGTCTAGGTAGTTTGTCATGACTACCAATGATCACTAGCCTGTCAACACTGAGGTTGTGAGTTCGAATCTCACCTGTGGCAGGGTGTGTTCGACTCCAATCTAAATTGACAAGGATTGCCAATTTCTACCGAAGGTCGGTGGTTCTCTCTGGCTTCCTCCACCAATAAAAACTGGCCGCTGCAAAATAGCGAATGTCCTGAAAACTGCGTAAAACCCCAACTAAACAAACAAACAATCATTCATAAACAAATGAAAGAGCTTTAATACAAAGTTTTTGAGTAAACTGGTTAAGTCTATTTAATATCAGTAAATTCCATAAAAATGTTTTTGATCCTAATGATTCATTTGCAGTTTTGATTCTATACCTTTTCGGGGTTTCCAGTTATTTTCTAAATACAGTAGAGAAGTCAACTTCATTGTTACAAGTTAAAAAAGAAAATTACACAAGTGTCTTCTTATTTTGTCTATACATTTTTTGTGTGTATAATGTGAGTTCAAAAAACCATATTGGTTTAGAATGGTTGCAACAGTAGTGCAGTTAACATGGTCTTTTGAAAAATGTCATTGCCTAAATACCAGTCATAGTGATGGATTCTCTAATTATGGATATCATCTAAGAATTATCACTTTTAAAATAAAGTAAGATTTACTTTTGTCACACATATCATTGCCAAGTACCAGTTCTCACCAGCACATCTCTTATGACAACTAAATTGATAAACAGTTTTTGGTTAAAAAAATTTACACACCAGGGTCTACCAAATGACCATCTTAGATGTTCTTTATTTATATACTTTAAAATACATCAGTTTGTATGGTGAGAATTGTTGCTTGGCAAGAACAGTTAGCTTGCCATTATGGTACCATGACATCAGGGCCGAGTGGTCTAGGTAGTTCGTCATGACTGCTAATGATCACTAGCCTGTCAACACTGCGGTTGTGAGTTCGAATCTCACCTGTGGCGGGTTGTGTTTGACTCGCACCTTAATTGACAAGGATTGCCAATTTCCCTACCGAAGGTCAGTGGTTCTCTCAGGGTACTCCTGCTTCCTCAACCAATGAAAACTGGCTGCCTTGAAATATCCAAATGTGCTGAAAACAGCGTTAAACCCCCACTAAAAAAACAAACCATGACATCAAAAATTAATGAATAACAAGACAAATATGATGAACATGTATAATTATACAAACAAATTATTACGTAACTGAAAAGTCTGAAAATTATCTTTAAAATGAAATAAAATAATATATAAATGTAAATAGCATGTGTTATTAATAAAAAACTTAAAATTGCAATATTTATAACAATTTGTTGTACATGTAGTTTCCATCGAGGGGTATGGAGATGACAGACAACAACAGTTAGGTGCTTTCCCATTCAGTCAACCATTACAGAAAGATGACGATGCAGAACTACGCCATAAATTGAAGGATATGGGTGGAGGTAACTTAATTACATTGAATTTTAGTAGTGTTTAGTGTTTAGTAATGTTGAGGGCATAATATTAAGGACAAAATTCACTGTTTTTCAATCTGTTTACATTTAAGTTTAAATTTTACCTGTATTTTAAGCCATTTTTAGAATAGTTTCATGAAAGAAGGTGCAACAGAACTAAAACACACACACACAAACATTGTGCTTGCACAGTAAAACTTTGTGTGTCATACTGACCTAGGGAGGACCCCAATTAGTATACATGCATTAAAGTTTACTTCAGTTATACTGGTTATACTGATGTACGTACATGTATGTATCACCTTAAAATATAATATATGAAATATAACCATTGTTTTTTTTTATAAAAGTTTTGATTACCTGGTTAGTTAAAATTTTATTCATATTTTAAAGTCAGTCATATTGGTTGAGACCCTGACAGGATAGAAATTATCTGTGTTTAAATTTCATATTTTTGGGTCCCCAGTATGCACAGATTGAGATCATTTGCTCTTAAGGATGAAGTCATTTGTTTCAAGAAATCAAAACCCATTACAAGTATGCACACATTGATGTGCATCATACATTATTATAAAATGAAGTAAACATAACCTAACGTTGAATTTATTGAAATAGATCGGCTAGTTAGTGTTGAAAATTTAAGATATTCGTGTAATAATGCTTTTATTCCATGATCAAGGAATTTAATTTTCAGTTAATCTTTATTTTCAGATACATATAAAAAACTTATGATTTGAAGTTTAATTTTATTTCAAAAGTTTAAATGTTTTTAATTTAAACTCATACAATGCTATTTCACCTCTATAATTTATTTTATTTCATTTTCAGCATCAAGAAAACAGTTCATGGCTCTGGCTAGAAAGTTTTTCTCCAGGAGAAAATCAAACAAAAGGACTCTGAAACAAATGTATCCTTAATACAAATATCATTTTTCCTTTCAGCCTTCCGATGGTTGATATAATATTGATGGGGTGGCCATATTTGATAAATGAAATCTAATAAAACGATGTGGATTTTGGAAGATATGCATGATCGAACATTTACATAACAGAGAAATTATCATACTAGTTGTTTTAAAAGTAACTTATAAAGATTTATCTTTAATAATTTAAAAAAAAGGACCCGTGATTCAAATTGCCAATGTAGGCAATAAAGCAGATATATATGTAAAGCTGGCATCTCAGGGGTTTTAATTTTCTAGACACACTCTCTAGACCTGGGCTTTTCAGCACTCTAAATTTTGTTAGATATACATGTATCAGGTTGTATTGTTACTGGTTGAATGGAGATCAGTGTAGATACCTGGAAACCAGACTGGGTATATGCAGTTGATGAATAGCTTTATTATTTTTAGCCATCCAAAAATAGCAACCTATTTTCTGTTAGGTCCTGCATAAGTCTAAGTTGGCCATGGAAGTCATCTTGATGAAAAAACATGGTGAATGGATACAATCTAGGGACTGTTGTTGCCAACATGCTCCATTGTTTCTTTACAAGATCTCAGAAGTGTGAAAGAGGGCCACTTAAAGACTATTGCAGGCAAGTTTGACTATAATTGAATGATCAATGCTTTTGGTTAGTACTACATTTATGAGTAAAATTTATGGTATTATAAAATATTGTTGTGCACCATTAAAGACTTTGGTTTTTGCAAGATGATCAAGTTTGAAATTGTATGTATGATTGAATATGACATTAAATAAAAAAGGCAAAATATTATATCCTTGACCTTGAGCTACAGACAGAAAGAAAAACTTGCTCCTTCAATGATGAATCTACTGGATAGTGATGAGGAAGACTTCAATGTAGATGAGCACATGAACAACTCCCAATATGACCAGGAACCGGAAATAGAACCTCTGGTAAATGTCTTTATATAATTTTTTGCAGTGTGAGGTACAGACTGAGGCAATTGGCAAGGAATATCTATTCTTGTCGCCATTGTAAATTGCAGGCCATACAACAACCTGTAGATTATTAATCTATTTTTATTTGATATAATGTGTTGAAGTTTTTTTTATGCATAACCTCATATCCTCTAATTTTCATATTTATTTGGATATAAACAGCATATTTTCAACTAAAATGCAACACTGATTTGAATTGAAGTCATGAACTTATTATTCCTTACTAAGTGCTCATGACTTTGTTATGTTATTGAACTGTGAGGCTGTTGTTATGTTATTGCATGGCACTTTGAGACTGCTTGATAGTATTGAAAAATGTACTAGTATAATGTAGAAAAAGCTTATAACATGGAAGATTTTTAAGTGGATGTTCCATTCGGAAAAACCTGGTTTGACTTTGTAGTGGTGTAGGTGTCTCGCCCATGTTGGCCGGGCCATTGTCTCCGAACAGTGATAAAGAAAAGTCCAATTTCTATTAGCCACAGAACTACTTGTTTTACATTGATTGATTTTTGTTCGCCGCTGCAACGCGATGGAGGGACTTGGAAATGGTCTGTGTCCGTCTGTCCGTCACAGTTATTTGTGGATGCAACTCCTCTGAGAATGCCGATCGGATTTTGCTAAAATTTTGTAGGACTGTTAGTAACCATATGTACCTGATCCAGTCGCACCACCATTTTGATTTGACAAATTTTACGGGAGTTATGGCACTTTAACTTTTTTCTGCATTTGACACTATAGGAACTGGGGGGGGGGGGGGGGGGGGGATGTGCTAGGCGATAATTTTATTAGATCAGTTCTCTATCATATAACAACCTTCTGGCTCTCCAGCTGGTATTATGAACTTAGACTGACAATAGTTCTCTTAAAAAATTACCTTGTATTACTTGCAAGTAACATTTGTGTTTCATCTTATAGTGATATTTCTAGTACTGAATATTGATTTGCAGAATTATACTAAAAATTAGAAACTATGTTTTTTCTTTCATTTTAGCCCAAATCATTACTGGGTGTGCCTGGTGAAAAATACATGCCAAGATCCCCTCAGCATACAGAAGATAAAATTTACCATGACAACAGAGGATCAGATATTGTGTAATTACAGACAGTCTTCATGTACAACTTTCTCTGAATTATCATAGCAATCACTTCATTGCATGTAATTAATTTTCAGACCTCATTCATTGTAAAATCTGTATAAGTGCTTAAACTAATATGTATAGAAATATCATTGAGTTAAATTTTACCGACAGTCTCAAAATTTTGTATAAGAGTTTACAGGGTAAATTGTTAAGTTTCCTTATTAGTTATATGATTGATTGATGTTTAACGCCATGTCAGCTTATTAATTATAAAAGTCCATTAATAGTAAGGATTTTTTTGCTGACTTTACTTTCATTGAATATATCCATTTGATATTTTACCTCATTTATCCTGTTTGAGATTTAGATCAGTTTGGAATTAATTTTAAGAATCTGACTGCCCTTTTTTTTCTCTGGATCTGAAAGGGTTCTATTTATAAATTTGTTTTATTATGTTCGTTGTTCAAAGTGAAAATATCACATATAATCTATTTTATTTATCTCTTACTATTTTTGGGGTGAAAAAAGGTCCCAGAAGGCCATGTCCCAATTTCAAAACTTTTTTTTATTTTTGATGATCTTGAAGAATTTTATTAGTCTTGTGAAAAAAAAAGAAATTTCTACACGTTTTCAAATGGATAAATTTGGCTTTTAATTTGTCGGTGTATTGGGTGGCACAAAACTGGTGCAATAACTTGAGAAGCATTTAACAGGTCTTTTTGAAGCTTTGAATATGTTGTTTCTGGATAAAAAATGAAGGTCAGGTTTGATTTTGACAATTTCCACTGTTGTCATTATAAAGGAATGCTGTGGTTTTAAAATGCACAGCCCTTCATTAATACTTTGGAGTTTTCATTTTGCAATATTTGTTTTGTTTGTTAATCTTTGACGTAACTATACATAATTATTAATTGTATTTTTCGTACTTCAGCAGTTACATAAATAATGATTAAGAAAAGTTGTTGCTGACATTTGTATTGTTACAATCATGTAATATATTTGCAATACACATGTAATAGAACTTGAGACTATTTTGTGACAATATAGTGAACAACTCATTTGAGTATAACTGTATATTTTTGTTAATAATGTACAAAGTGCCAATAATATGCCAGTAATATTTGTCTATACATTTTTGGAATAAAGTCTTTAGACTTAACACAGTCTGGTAACATTTCATATGCAGACAATACTGTATTTAATAGTCAATGTTGGGACTAAGGTAAAGTGGCCCCATATGACTGTTTAATCAATATTCACATTGAGTGCCAAATCTGGTTTTTCGTTTCCGATCCTGAATGGTCAATAAATAGACAAAAAAAAAAAAAAAAACACATTGCGGTTTGTTTAAGTGACACATTTTTTCTAAAGGACAGGTTTGTATTGAACAAGGGGATTATCTCCATGTTAATGTGTTGTGCTTATTTCATGATCTTTCTTCTCTGGCTTGAAATATGTTGCAGTATTACCATATGTTAGTGAAACATCAAAATATTCAATGAATAGTATTTTAATTTGGTGCAGCTTTTCAATATTGGGCAGTGTACAATTTTTCTGAAAATTGTAGGCTTTCAGTGAAAACTTTTTCAGTTTTTAAAAATAATGGTGTTCTACGTGTAAGGTACACACATATTGATATAAATTAAAGTTTTGATGCAAGAAAACACTTAAGGAACTTTTAAGCAAATTGCATACAAATACGCCTCTGATTTCCTGTGTTTTTCCCCCATCAGAGTTTATATGACTCTTAGTGATTTCAGACATATTGGTTACCTGAAGACAGCATTAATTGTTGCACCCTGTAATAATATCAGAGCGTGACAGTAAAATTGGATAACAGTCTCAATAAGACTTTGTCCCAGAACTGTTTGTAAATATGCAGTAGCTTATTGCAATGAAAATTGTTACCTCTGAGTATTGGTTAATGATAATTTTTTTGGTTATTCATTGTATGTTTAAGAATTGTTGTATATAATACTCAAATATTTTATTTATATTTGTTAGAAACTGTTATACTGTAAGTTTTCAGCTGGTTGGCACAATTTTATCATTCTTCCAAATTTTCATAACATTGACACTGGATTTTTGACAAGGGGTTAATTCTAATGTTCCAGGTTTCCAAACAAGTAATTTCAGTGACCTCTAGCAGTCTTTGGAAACACAGTATACCAATATTATTTTCATAGATGGCACATACGATTTAAGAAGTATGCTCAACTTAAAAACGACACATTTACCAAATTCTTGCCCCAAACCTTTGGTACAATTTATTTCCCATCAAAAGTACACGTGTCAGCCAGTTATGTTGGTAAAGATATATTGTGTCCAACTGGATAAATATGTTATAGAGTTAGAATATTGTTATAGATGTAGAAAGTATTTATATTTTTTCTGCATTGTTTAATTTTCCTACCTTAAGTTGGAAAAAAGTTGATGTATAAATCTAATTGGAGAACATGTTTTTATTGAATATAAATTCTGTACATTACTCATTTCAACTTAATGATTTTGATTGATTGGTTGTTTATGCCTCATTGACAGTATTGCAGCAACATAAAGACGACTATTGGTTTTGATATCTTTTGACAACTTTGTGTATAGACAAGTAAATAATTGTATTAAATATAATCATGTCAATTTTACTTTATTAGGTTTTTTTAAAAAAAAAAAGCATGAATTTTACAAACTCTTCAATATTTTTTAATTTTATTGAAATGCATGCTTTATAACAACTTTCAATTTTGTTTTCTATGTTATGTTTTTGACTTGTTAAGAGTATATATTACAACCTTTATTGGTAATGTTTTATTATTTTGAAAGCCATTAAGTGTGGTTTCAGCCTGTCAGTTATAAGTTCTGAGTTTGTATCCAGCTTTTGGTGACAAGGATTGACAGTTTTCCTGTTAACATGAATATTGGTTAAAATGAATATGCAAAGTTTTGCATTCATTTAAAAAAGATAATAGCTTTGGATAAATTTCTTTTAAGAGATTTACTCTCGAGATTGTGACAGCAATACTAAGCAATAGGTTGTAATATGTGTTACTTATAAAGTAAAGAATTTTTTTTTGTATTTCTTCTGAAAGAAATTATTTTGTATATTGATCCCTTTAGATTAAATGTCTTCTACAATAACTTACTGTATAAAAAATAACTGAACCTGAAAGTTAGTACTTTGACATAGTGTTTTTATTCAGTTTGTCAAATACTGGTTTATACATAATAAGTGAATATTAAATTATAATTGTTGATATGGAGTTCTTTCTGAGCACACTAGCATTTCTACCAAAATACAAAATGGAATTGAAATTATTGTATAATCAAAGAAGTCACAACCAGGAAAAAATTAAGTGTAGTCCCAAATTTTACCTTGGATCTAGTGGCCACAGTTATTTAAACACGTTTCAAATGCAAAAAATAAACATTGAAACTACTGAAATAAACTTTGGCTGAACTGTCATTTGATGTACCCTGCCTTTTCTTGTTTTGTCAGATAGTTCCAAACTTGGACTAACATGTCCACTGTTACTAACAACAGATAATTCAACAGTAATAGCCAATACTGGCAATAGTCAACAAGAGCGATTGTAGCTGTTGATCATTACAAAAATTAGAAAATTAAAACAACAAATTATGCTAAAAATTTTTACTTGCTTTTGTAAATGTTCCTAAATACTGTATTTCAAAGGGTAACTACTACACATAATTCTCACAAATCTTTGCTGTTGTATAAATCATATGCAATGACACAAGTTATAATCCAATAACTTTACATGGTATATCTCATTTACAAATACTAGCACAACATTCATTTTCTGAATTTAAATCTTCCACATTTTCAACCATTTAATTAGCATGTTAGTTGAATAAGAGTTAAATATAATTAATCATGCATACAATTTAGGTCAAGGTGACATGATATGTTCATACACCTCCAATGATACCAAAGATATTTGCTATTAAAATATAATGCCCACCCCTTATTCAATGATTTGTACCGGTAGTTGCTTAGACTTAATATTGGATTTTGTAATTCATAATGAAAAAACTGATCAAAATTATTGGACCACATTATTTCCACCTAAGTACTGCTGAGGAGACAAAATTTTGTTAAAATGGAAATCTGGACTAAAAAAAAATTTTTGCAAATTGTCACAAATACTTGTCTTGGTGACATAAACTGGTGTATTTGTAAAGTAACTTTTCTTAAAAAGAATTTCAATATTCTACTTTTATACAACGTAATTTCTACTTTCTAAAATACATTACCGGGGTAGTCTTTTAAACAAAATGTTATTAATTAACTTGTAAAACTTTGGAATAAGCTGGACCAATTTTATTGATATGATTTATCATATCAATAAAATTGGTCCAGCTTATTCCAAAGTTTTACAAGTATATCATATCATTAATCACACAATCTAAAGTCTGTTGATAATATTTCTGTCTGTTCAGTTCAGTTAAAATTATTCATCAGTTCAATGAAAAAGGTATTCAGAATTTTGCAATCGGCTTGTGCACTTAGAGTGTATGAGTTTACAGACTAGTATTAAATCATGTATGCTTTTTGTTGATCTGTATACATGAAATAAATTTATTTCTTATGTTTAACTGATCTCCACAGCTATTCAGCTGTGCAATCAAGAAATTATGCTACAAATTTCTACTTGTTAGCAAATGTTCCTAAATACTTAAGCCCAACAGGATAATATATCTCAAAGGATAACTTCTACACATACTTCTCACAAATGTTTGCTGTTGTATACCTTATATATTAAAATAAATCATATGTGACAATGGAGTTGAAACATAGAACTTTAAAGCAAATAATCAGAAGAATTCTCTTGTTAAAAATTACGCATTTTCAGTTTGTTGCTCATTCTATGGTTTAAAATACATTACTTGGTGTTAATGAATTATGGATGAGGAAGAATTCACACCATATCTTACAGCCAACCAAACTGACTGTTACATAGGAAATGGCTCAAGACCTGCAATGAACTTTGACCTGGACTTAAAGTCCATAAAAAAATTATAATTGCACCATGATATATGGACCTACTGTAACAAAACCAACAATGATAACTTAATAACTAGTGTTGTTTTAAAAGTGTATTTACCTGAGGCATTTGACATAGAAATATTGAAAGGATTCAATAAATAAAACCAAGAAAATTTTTATTCTACATGGAGAGCATGAAAGAGGTACATTTTACTTTGCGGAAGGAGACCTTTTTTTTACCATGGCTCGTGATTTGTCAAATTACGGAAAAAGTAGACAGACATCACACCCGAAATTTTAACTGGATATGTGCCAGTATATGGCAATGTTTTGAGCCATCTCCCATGTTTCAACGAAACTTACAGACTTAATGGCAGCCTATTATTTCATGACTTCTGTAACAGGAAAACAATTGCTTGCTTGTCCCAAATAATAACAGTTCTGTCTAAAAATAAGTTCACTATTTAGAACACCAAAAAGTTTGACTAGAAAAATGTAAAATTTGTTATTTATCATAAAATTTTAAGATAAATACATCACCAAAATATCTATAATTATACAAAACAATAAAAATTTTAAATAAGGATGTTAAAAAATAAAAGCAATATTACAAAATCATTACAGACAAATTTCTAGTTACTCCAATGAGTACCATGAATTTTTACCTTCATACATGTAAAATTATTTTTTATTATATTACAGTTGAGGTCATTTTACAATCAAGTTAATAATATTTCTCGAGATTTACGAAAACCTGTGTCTAATCTAATATTTATTGAGAAAATTTCTTAGATTTCGTAAACTGATATTTTTCAACATTTAACAGTTGGTATTTTTTCACTAAATATCACAGCTATAAAGTCCTGTCTTCTCATTACAACTTTGATTTACCACCAATCACAGGTTTGTTTACAAACTCCTGCCACCAATCGGGTCTTTCAAAACAGTTTGGCGTGTGGATCATTGCATTGTAAAGGTTCTTATAAATCTGAAATTTAAAAAATATATATAAGAGATGTAATTATATGTGCATTACTGAGGAAGAAAGATCCTTGTAAGGGAGCCAGGACCACCATTCTAACAAAATAAAGACAGGATCACTTTAGGTGTGAAAAAAAATGCAGGAAATAGTTTGGTTTAAATGAAAATAGCGGCTCAAAAAACAAGTCCAGGACCAAAATTTCGACGAAAAAAATAGGCAGGATCAAGCATTCGATCCTAGCTTCACCACAAAAATCAAATGGTTCTCCCTAAGCAGATCAATTGAAAATTTCTGGAAAAAGATGAGATTTCATCACTATTTTATAAACATTCTAGTATAATTTTAAATCTAATCCGCCAGTTTTGTTATCCAACATCAAGTTTTGAAATTCAACCCAAAAATCTTACAATATTACGTAAAATACAGTAGTATCTTCATTATTCAAATGCTTTTTCCAAAGATATTTTTGAAGGTTTGTGATTCGTTTATTGATCAATAAAAATAAACTGCTTTGAGGGTCAATACTTTCCACATTAAGTTAGTGGAAGATGGGGAGAACAGGGTCAATTAAAAACTATGTAAATTATATTATTCATCTAACATTGAGCTTTATGAGAGTGAAAAAAAGGCAAATCCATTTGAAGAAGGACTCCTCTGCAATCTGGTAAGATGACGTATCATGAGACAAATGTGTCTTTCAATTATAAAATAGTTGGAAATGTACATGTATATTATTTTAGTATCATCAAAAATTTAACAACACAGAGTTAAAAGCTGAATAATTTCCATATTTCTTTTTCACTATAAGATACTATTTACACCTTGAATCCTCACCTCTCCATCTGATTTCCCAATTGGGGAATTCAACACAAAGTCTGTTGGAGCAACAGCATCTGCCAATGGCACAGAATCGTCTTTTAATTCATAACACAGACGTAGTATAGCCTCTCTGATTATCTGTGGTGGCTGACTTCCACTGATATAGCCGCCTGCAAAATGTGATAAAACATATTCTTCATTGGATTTTAATTTTTGTGGTGTTTTTTAGAAGGTTGTGGAAACACAAATTTAGGAATCCCACTAACTGTTTTGTCCATTAACTTTAATGATGGATGAATATTATTTAATGTCCAGTGAAAATTATCACATGCATATCAGGAAGAGAACATTTTGATGTCAGATGAATATGAACTCTGCTTTGTATTAGACCAACACACTGAGCTGGATTTTAATGTGTTAGCTCACGAGGTAACAGTCCACAGGAAGATGTCACCCCACATGGAAACATTATTCTGACTCTGAGCCGACCAGCCTTTGCTCCTACTCCTAAATGTAGCATGCTTGGCGGAGAAGCAGCAAATACCAATTTTTTAGTCTTTGGATTGAACCACAAAAAATAATGTCCATGAAAATAAATAAATCATCAATACACGAATCTTAACAAAACAATGTGCCACTGTTTAATTGCAGAAGTGATTTTCACTAATGAAACTTTTTTCTGGTGGTGCACACGATTTTAAACAATCATATTATATTGTTATATGTAAAAAGATACTTTTCTTATACTTGTATGATGCAGCCATATTCACACTCATAAAGTATCTTTAAATTCTGAAATTTTTCCGTAGAATAGAGAATGGAAACGGAGAATGTGTCAAAGAGACAACAACCCGACCAAAGAGCAGAAAACAGCATTTATTTTTGCAATTTCAGACAAATATTACAAGATTAATTCATGTGATGAATCTACTTCTTGCAATAGATCTATACGAGTAACTAACAAAATCAAAATACAAGTTTTAAGGTATCCGGACCATAAATGACCATGCAACTGGTAATCGGCAAACTTTGGAAACAGAATATACCTAAAGCCTTATATAATCCCTGCTTCAGACTTTTGAATAAAGTTATTTTTGGTCAGAAAGAAATATAATTTATGGTTAGGATCTATTAAAGTCCTGATACCTTAGTTATGGAAATCTGTCAAATGTCAAATTTTTGGAAAAAAAACATTGCTTTATTTCCAAAGAACAAATGGCCAAAAATAAAACCCCAACCAAGCTAAGAGATATATTTGTAACATTTAGTACCTACCTTGCCAAAAATAAATAATAGTACCATATTTCTTAGAATAATATGTCAATAAACAATCAACAAAAAGACCCAATTTTTTAAAAATCTGTAATTTTTTATGATTTCGGCCAATTTTCACATAACCTTTGGAATGGAAAATTGCCTGCACATTCAAGAAACTTTATATTTAATATGAATATGTATTCAAATAGTATACATTTCCTATAAAAATATTTTTTGGTTTCTTGAATACTCACAATGTTTTCTCAATCAAAATGTGCATGGAAAATTGCTAAAAGTCAGCTATTTTCAAGATATTTGGTCAGTGAAGCAATATAATGACATCACAATGCTTGAAATTAAAGCTGAATTAAGTTATTTTCTAGCATCTTAATTATTTTACCAACTTTAGTCTATAAATTTAGAATCCATTCTATGAATGTTCATAATCGGGTCTTAACACATCCTACTTCTTTACCATACTCGAAACCCTACCCTGATATAATGTTGTCAGATGTTGTTCTAGTCTCCACAGACCAAACAAAGAACATATTCTGGTAAGTACTGGTTGTAATTCAACAGGCACTTCTTCACCATTTTTACCATTTCTTAACATGGAATAGAACCTCTCTAAAACTGTCAGCTGCAGCAAAAAATGAATGTCTGATGTACTTAAGATGGCCATATTTTTAAGACATTGTAATTATTTCTGATACTGTAAACCAAAATATGTTATCAAAATCTAAGCTCCATTGCTGAAAAATATAACAATCATTTTATACTTCAGATTTCGGAATCCCAACAATCTGTCTATTTACATACAATATATTACATCATAGATTTTTCAGTTATTTTAGTCGTCCATAAAATGTGGTTATAAATTCATAACCACTGTGTTAGCTTAAGTTAGTAATCATTCATGTATACACTTGCCACAAGTCAAAATTTAAAGAACAGTAAGTTCAATGAAAAAACTTAAAAACTCGGTGCATTTAAGGACACTGATTTTAAGGTCCAGTTTCCAATGTAACAAACAATTTTCCAGTTATGTCAGCTACCAGAAAAAAAATTCTACATTTACCAGTCTGTGATTCAGCCTGTATCCCTGCACTATCTCAGTTCATCAAGCATCAAAAGAGATGACTAAACATTTGAACAGCCATCGTAAATTGATGAATATCTAGCTACATGAGCTATGAAGCCTTTTCACAAAAGACGAGTAAAACTTCTATCTCCAAGCTCTACTTTGTCATAATTCCATGCTGTATACAAAACTTAATCTTAACCCCAAGCTCGACATTAAATGGAAGTTGTTATCCTTACAAACACACTTACAACAGAATTACTTTTCAGTGTGGGACATAACTTTTAAGTTTTCTACATGTATTGGTAGTTTTTCTTAAATACAAACATACTTCAATAAAAGCTATAGCCAAACTCCTACAGTAATACACTTGGCTATCATTTCTGGCAGAGAATGAATCTTTCCCTGATTTTAGATTCTGTTTCAACCTGACATCACTGTCAACCAACAGTCTGGAAACTAACCATCTGTGGGCTTTAACTGAAACTGTAAAACACATATACATGTATACATGATAACAGAAAATCTTTAAGTTCTCTGTCTATTTATTTTTGGTGAGAATGAATTTTTGTGAATGAAAAGTGTTTCTCAAGCCCCACCAAATCTGTGAAACTGTTGTGTGTCGGCATTTTTTTCCCCTTTAGTTCGGAACGAAGTTTTTTCTCTTGTTTTGTTAAAAAATCAGTAAAACGTATTACCGTGATCAATTATAGTTATCTCCCCTTATCTGCTTTGAAAAAAGGTCTGAAAAAGTTGTCGTGAGTGTGCAATTACATTGTATACACCATAAATATTTATCAAATGCTAGTTCATGGTAAATAAGTGCCTGGGAGAAACAACAAACATTTTTTTCAAGGTAAATATCACACGTAATAACAATGAATATGGGATTTACAGATCATGCATACAACCAAGGCAAAAAAAAAAAAAACAAAAAAAAAACACCCGTCCGCACCAAATTTAAAAATAATGGCTTGAGAAACATAAAATTTCAGAATAAAAAATCTATTAATGATAAAATGCAAAAGAAATTTACTTGAAAACTGAAAATGATACAAAATCAAAGATTTCAAAATGGTCATATTTTCAATTTTTTTTAGCAAAAACAACAATTTCAATGTTTATATAATCATCAAATGTCCTAATTATGACTCAGTTGAATACAATAAACTCATTAATTACTGTGTAAAAGTCTATAGTCCCAGCAAGCTGATAGCTTAAATAGACTGTTTTTAAATTTTAAACGATAGTTTCATTCGTTTGATAGGTGGAATCCCAGTGCAAAATGAAAATAAAAAAGCAAAACTGTATACATATTTGTGTTGAAAAGTCTTTATACCATGGATATTTCAAATGTCAGCATTAAGGCATTCTTCCATAAATAAAACGTACCTTCAGGTTTGATGCATTCCTCAACAGTTCCAGCTTGAAATGATGATTTAAGAAGACTATCAATATCATTTAGAAAGTTAATACTTTTCAATGGGCTGCTGACTGTTTTACCTATAAAATATTATGAAACTGATGTGAAATGAGAAGGCTACCATTAAAACCAAAATATGTATTAGATAATAAAATTACTCAATGTCACCAATAATATTTCTTTAAAATATAACATATGGGTTTCTGGTCTATACAGGGTTCAGTTTAGACAAGCTTCTTGTCTACACAGGAGTAGTTTAGACAAGTTTCTGGTCTAAAAATGGTTTAGGCTAGACAGGTTTCTGGTCTATACAGAGTTCAGTTTTGACAGGTTTTACTGACTTCCTAGAAACAACAAAGTCTGCTTGTAACTCTGATTTGTGAGAAAACAAATAGGTTATGTATCTCACAGAAAAGTGTCTTTTCTAAAATCTTTAATCTTGGTTATTGAATTAAAACTGGTCTATCAACTGTAATCATAATAATTAATTTCTGTCATTAATTGTAGAAATCATGATATAAAACCTTCTATGCCTGACTGCTAACATAACTAAATATGTAATCGTTTGTCATTTTGGGACAACTTATCTTCTCTCACTTGCTCAAGCTGGGAAAATACTTCATAAATTGTTAAAACTTTTGTCTGACTTGTGGTTTTATAGAGGTAAATCTGTGTCCCCGCATAGTACTTGGTTTAACAGTTGTAGTCTCTTTGGCATTTTAATCTTCAAGATTTTGAGTGTTTGTTTTGGCTTTCAACATTTTTTTACCTTAAATATGCAAATGTTGTCCACCATAATTATTAGAATACTTTATGAATATGTCAAATCAGTAGATACATTTGTAATTTGAACTCTTTCTCTTTAAGGTTACACTCCACTAATTATCTTACTTTCAGAGAAATGCACCCCCAGAATTTTATTAATTATTAGAGTTGGTAAAGTTTGACTACATGATAGATAAATAATAAATGTCTTAACCTCAAAATTGTAATATTGACTGAAAGAGGATAGATTTTAGTTTAAAAAAATACGAAAACATTAACTGATTTTGCTTCTGACAAGTAATGGGAGGTCATAAACTGGGACTTGTGGATTGACATGTGGTGTGTAAAACTTTGACAGTGATAATCGGCACCTGCACTGGTAAGTTAAATTGCAAAAAAAAGAGCCGGAAAAGTAAACCTTTTTTTTCACACATATGTAATGGAATTTTATGCAGAATCTGAAAAATTAAGTCTCAATTGGATTGAAACGCTGCATCAGACCTCAATTTTAAGCCGAAGTGGGGTGAAATTTAACATTTTTAAAGCTTTTTTTATGAAAATTTTTGAAATGTTGCTAAGCCAACTAGGTTTCCATGGATATTTTTTATTTATTTTATCATGATTGAAACAATGCTAACATAATGGCCTTTTAGAATATATATATATATGTATATGGGTATTATTTACTCTGAAGATGGCACAAGACCATGACATTTGTTAGCTCACTTCACATAGAAAATGGTACTATTAATTTGTGGAGTGCAACCTTTAAGGTCCCAGTTTGATTTATCCAATAGTTTGATTCTTTAGAAGTCTGTATATCTTACCCTGTCTGACTTGTTCAAAGTTGGCTAGTAAATAGTTGCTGGTTTGTTGGAGTATAACATTGTTGTCACCCTCATATGTACAATTTGGATCATTGTCATTCCGCAGTACTCCCAATCGATTTACTTAAAAACAAAACCAAAATATATATATAAGATGTAAGTACAATCTGTAATTACAGGACTGATCAAGTTGTACAATTCTGTAAATAAATGACTGTTCAAGTTGTACAATTCTGTAATTATATGTACATGGCTGATCAAGTTGAACAATTCTGGGAATACATGGCTGATCAAGTTGTACAGGTACAATTCTTGAGCTGTGAGAGAACACACCAAATGCTCCTTGACTATGAGAATAGAACACAGACATATGGACAGAATGATTCCTAAAAATCCTAAAACTATGTTGGCAAGGAGTACACAATAATTACTCAATCAGTCTGAAACTCAAACTTGATCTGTAGTTCATCATTATAAGCTGACATACTAAAAATAAGATCAACTGGTTAAACGGCTTGCCAAAAAGTATGGAAAACTAATAATTTGACAATAATTTCTATCTCCAAGGACAATAACTCTCACATTGATTAACTAATCAGTGTGAAACTCAAACTTGATCTGTAACTCATCATTATAAGCTCATATACCAAAAATAAGATCAGTTGGTTAATCATTTTTGAAAAAGTCCTGAAAACTATTATTTTGGCAATAACTCCCATTCCCAAGGGCAATAACTCTCACAATAATTATCCAATCAGCATGAAACTCAAACTCAAACTCGATCTGTTACTCATCATTATAAACTCACATACTAAAAACAAGATCAGTTGGTAAAAGGGTTTGTGAAAGTCCAGAAAACTTTAATGTGACTGACAGACTGACGGACTGATGGACGGACAGAGTGCTTTGCCGGTAGGGTACTAAAAACAAAGGTAAGCTGAACGAAAGTATTTATAGTTATCCCAACAGAATATACTATATATGGATATCTAACAAATTTCAGGTCTTGTCAATTCTACTATAATATAATCAGATCATAATATGTCATTTTCATACTTATAGTCAAATATATTTACCATGTGTCCAATTGAAATTAAATATCTTTTCATAAGGATATTCTAAATTAATACTGGTAAACCAACAAAAGCTTGCTATGCAGTGTGGGCACATACCTCTTGTTGAAGGTGTACAATATCCTCTTTTTTTTTTAAAATAAACTTTTCCAATTCCATTTCAGGGTTGATGTCTAATTGATATTTCCCTATACCTCCTCTCTACTATTTATCCAACACATAAGCAAAGCATCAGAATACAATTTCTAACATTTCTGTCACATAAAATTACCAAATGAATTTCAAGAAGGAATTAATTTAAAAAAAAATGTATCATATTAAATACCCAATTTTTGGTTATTTACCAAAGAAATATCCATGTCCACCACATGCCTCTCTACATTCTTGTATCGCATCCCTTGCTATCCAGCTTGCTATTGGTTTACTGGCACAAGATAAAGCATGGATCTCCTTGCCTAACTCTGCCTGTTCCTCTGAATTCTCACCCAACATTATTCCCACTCTGAGAGCAACAAAGTCCATAAAGAATGAATCTGACCAATGTTCCAGAATGTAAGTTGCGGCAAGATAAGGCATCAGTCTCCATTGCTGAAAAATATAACAATTATTTTATACTTCAGACCTTTTTATATAAAAAAATCATAAACAGGAAACCTTTAAAAGATGTAATGGTTGAACAAACCAGTGTACATTAGAAATTCTGTCTATCAAATACTCAACAAAAATGGTTTGAGTCATAAGGTATTTCAAGTAATTAATGTTTCAAGGAAAAGGATAGATTGATAGTGAGACTTAAAAAGTAATTCGAAATAACAATAGTGTTTGAGTTTCTTGAAAGTTCTACTATATTGTAAACTTAAAATTTCTCAATTTTATACAAAAGTTATACATGTACTTAGCTAAATGAAAGGAAAAAAGATGAGTCATCGCTCACTAATGATACCCCAGCAACATCGAAAAATAAAAGAAGTCATCAAACAGGAAGTTGATGTCACATTGGCCCGAAAATGTATCCCGCGATATGGTGTACCTATAGAAGGCTTGTGACAAAATATCAAGTGGCTGTGATGACTGGTTGCAGAGAAAAGTGTGACGAAAAATTTTGTTATGGACAGACGGACAGACACATGGAACCACAAGGGTAAAACAGTATACATCACTCTCCCTTGTAGCGTGGGGGTTATAAAAACATCAGTCTAAGGCAAAGCTTTTCTACTTGTTGCTACGGGTTATATCTACCAAGATTGATTTAATCGTGATTCTGTGCAGTAAACTTTAATAAATTCTAACATTCCAACAAATGCCCAAGTGATAATCGCAAAGTAAAAGATTTTTTCCTAGTGGTTGGCTTGAAACACCTTGAAACAAATTTATCTGCATTCAGTAATCTTATATTTACAGACAGGAAAATTTTGTTTGGTACTTACACTTACATGTATTTATATTAAATAAACTAAACCACAAAATGTACAATTTGTCAAATGATAACAAAGCTATGACATTATCATATGTCAGAAACATTTGAAAACAATCAAAATTACTACTAATGAAGATCTCAATTAATTCAATACCAATGTTACTTACATGTCACTTCTAATTTCTTTAGGGCACAATAATGCCTTAGCCGTTAAATATACATAACTGATCTGGTAAGAAACTTTTATCTTAATTTGCAGTTCTGATAATGTTTATAAAACTTTACCTGAAGTTGGTATTCTATCACAGGAATTTCTTCTCCATCTTGAGGTCCGAACTGTCGTCTAACTGCTGAATATCGTACAGCAATAGGGGTACATAACTTCAGATTACAGACACACATCCCAGTGATACCAACTCTCCCAGCAGATAATGATCCCAATGATGCACCAAATCTTTTGTTTGGATCCTAAATGGATTACCAGGGTACATAACATACTTTTGTCATATATATATGTAGAGATTTTGTGTTAAACTATAATTTACTATATACCTTCTTTCATAGCATTTCTCAAAACATTGGCATTGTCCAGTGTATGCCAAATTCAACAGACCATTGGTCATTCTGGCATTTCAAATTTGCTCTTCAAATGTTTTGAATACTGTTCAGGTTTTCAATATTTTGAGCTTTTAGCACAAATGATGAGTCGTGCATCAAAATTGGCATCACAGAATTTGTTTTCAAATAAAATCTCCCAAATGTCCAATGTCAAGAAAAGATTCTAGCAACTAAACATTTCCCTTGATTCTGTAATGAGGAAAACTGGCCTTAATATACAATATTTGGCTACATTCATTATACTAAAAAATTTAGGCCAGTAAAATGTTGTTCAGTAAAGTTAGAAACTATTGACTTGACAAATTATTAATGTTTTGAAAGGCACATAACTGTCAAAAATGAAAACATTGAATGAAAGGCTACCATTATGGGTAAATCAACCCTAAATAGAGTTGTACATTAGCAGAGTATAACAGAGACTCATTAGATCTGTTGACAGCCTGTAGCTAAGTCACAACTGAATTAGAAAACAGTATGGTTTTCTTTTTAAAACCTCACTGAACTGATTATAAATGTATGTTTACATGTACGTGAGGCTTAGGATAGATTACATGGGGTTTGAATACCCAAAACACAACAACTTTTTATTGTTTGTTTTGTACTTTTGACTTTTGTGATTCTGTTATATTTGTTTTTGCCATTTTTTATCTATTTTAATACATTGTATGTTGAAACCTAGGTTTCAGAATTTATTTACATTACAGGCCTGGGGTATGAAAGAGGTTACTAATTAACCTTGTATGGTGTAACATAGGTACCATCTTCCATCACATCACCTGTTCTATTCAATAAATATTCTCTTGGTATTCTGTAATTATTGAACTGCATAAACCTATACAAATAAAAAACCAAAATTATATATATGAATGATTTACTTGCGATCAAATTCCAATGATGCCACATGAGGCTGAGATACAGCTGATAAAGCTTTAAAGTTTTTTCTTGCAGATTGTGTAGTTTTTTCTTTCTTCTGTTTCTTGTAACAAAAACTTTTTCTAAAAGACTACATGCTCCTATAAGCACTTGCTGCATTCAACAATATTTAATTTGCAAGTGATCTAGTTTAATTAGACATTCTAATATGACGCCCTGCATTCGCTATATAAATAAAACTATACGTAAACAACAATAAAATATAGTTAGCACTTGCGCAATGATGCCATTCAACATTTCCTACATAACTTTCATTTGAGCAATATTCTTATGAAAATTTAAGCGTTAGCGTCGAATAAAAGCCTAATCTTATAATCTTAAAGCTAAAAACATAAATGTGTAATATTAAAATGTGATATTTTCAATGTCCGTGACCTTTTCCACAACATTGTTGTGGCTGTTCCAGCATACCCCCACGTAAAAGCACATTAGAATTGTCGTCTGCAATGGCCGCTGTAGGGAATACGCCGTTGAAAATTGGACTTAAAGTTGAACATGAGGGCAGTTACTACAAAATTATTAATTACTATAGACCCCAGAACTCTGTTAATCAATACATCATTGAGTCGTTGGATTCTGGGAAGTTGGAACAGCCACTTGATAATCAATACCGTATTTACCAGTATAAAAATTACCATAATGTCCTATTAGAATCGAAATAATTTATTTCTGTCATATTTTATTGTTATTTACATCGCTCGGGGTTAAATATTCATGAATATAATGCCTACCCATATGTAAATAACAATAAAATATGACAGAAATAAATTATTTCTTAAAGACTATGCTATTTATAAAAGATATTTATTTACCCATTGTCCAAACCATTCTGTCCTAATTTTTCACCCTGATCTCCAACCACAACTCCTGGGTAACTTCTGAGAGTCTCTGGATCTCTGATTGGTACAACAAAGGAATGTAAACCGTGACAAGTACCCTCTGGTGTATACAACTGAGCATACGTCATAGCATGAGTAGCTGATTTGCCCATGTTACCAGACCATATTTTTGTTGCTTCAAAGTCTGGTGTATTTAAAACAAATTCCTGAAGGAAACATAAGCATGTAAGAGCAACAATTTCTATATTAAGTCTTGATACTGATGAACTAACAAAGGTGCATCTTTAATCATTTCTTAAGGTTCCTACTACACAAAGTTACCAAGATACATTGTATTAATGCTGGGTTTAAACTTATCCAAACTCAGTGAAGTGTGAAATGTAGGTCAGTCTTCTGCCTGGATGCTGATTTTGTTTTTTGGGATCTGAATCCTATTACATATCTATAGTAAATGAGATATGAACATGGACATACAACTAATCTGAGGTGACTTCTTTTCGCAGGATGCTAACGTGCAGATCTCAGTGTTTTGCTACTCATGTTTAGATGATCATAATACCTTGCGACTTTGATGTAAAACTTAACATTATATCTAAGTTAACAAATAATGAAGTGTCATATTACTCCTACGACTTTTGAAGATGCACCTCTCTACATACATGGTTGTAAGGCAGGCAGTTATTTAATACATCTGGCTACAAATCTGATGGGGATTACACAGATACACATATAGTTCTTTCACAACTTTGCAGGAACTGATTAGAGTTAGGATCAGGGCTAGGAAAAAGTTTCACCAAGTAGCAAGGTGGAAATTTTAGTATATTAGGGCCCTTTCAAACCTATTAGTAGATAAATTGCAGTTTTTAAAAAAAATTTAGAGTCAACTTTAGAGGGGCATGAGCCAGATGCACATGTGTCTGAATCTACACTTGCTTTGCAGACACAAACTACAAATGTGAAGTTCAACACTGAAATATTTTGTTATATTTTTCATTTTTAGTAATTAAAAAAAATGAAAGGCTGGAAAGTTTTGAAGAGAATATAGGAATTTTTTTTCATAGCCTAAAAAATATTTATATGTCATTCAGAAGTAAGTACTTCTTTTAACAAACCAAAAATCATGAGGTCCTTTTAACCTTTCACTGGACTAAAAAATGCCTATTTACAATGTAGTTCTCATGACTATAGTATATACCTGAGTTTTTGGGTCAAATGTAGCTGTTGTTCTCATAGCTTTAGTGTTACTACCGTGGCTCAACTCAGTCAATGAAAAACATCCAAAATACTGCAAATAAAATATTTTAAAAGATGTTTTAGCTTATTTTACTGCTACTTTTTAATATTAAGACAATTTAATGAAATTATTTACTTAAAAATTTATTCATCATGATCATATCCCTTTTAAATCCATCTTTCTGTTGTTAGTAAGTTTTCGCACTTGTTTTTGGTAACAATTAACAGTAGTTCCTAGTAACTACAATGTAATCAACATGGCTGTCCATAGATGACGTCTTATAGGGTTTGTTTCGATTACAAATTAATTAATTAATGCCATGCTCTATGCTTACATGTATTTTAACATCGGTAGGCATTATATTTATTAATATTTAACACCTGGCTATTGCTTGGTGTAAAAATATCATCCCATTCCCTCAGTGAAAAATACATGTATAAATGAACGTAATGTCTTCCCATGTTAAAATAAGCATAGAGCATGGCATTAATGAATTATTTCTTAATTAATCAATTGCCAACAGTCATTTGGTAAAGGCTGTGGCTAACTGCTGAAAGCTATGTGACTTTCGAAAATTATTATTAACCTTTTACAATGTATACAATCTGGTGGAGCATTATTTTATTTTTTATGTAAATTTCATATCATGTCATTTTCATCTTAAGTGAAATTAAAATCAGCTTGTAGGTAATCATCCTCGGTTGCACTGAAATATTTATTTTCATTTAGTTACCATTTCCAGATTTTTAATCTCTGTTTCCTGAAACCAAAATAACAATATATGTACATGTTTATTTTGGTAAACTTCCTGTCTGGTCAGAATCAGTGAAAATCTACATACCTAATTGTCCTTATCATAAATCTTACCTCAAATGTTTTGAACTTTTCTACAATATCTACATGTCTGGTTGTTCCTGACGCTCCAATGCTGCCACCGGTGAATTCTACATTTAACTGAAACTTTGCCATCAGTGACCAATCATACATTCCAAGAGAGTCAGTAAAGATTTTATGTTTTAAAGGATTACTAAATACTTCTGTGTCATTTATCATGTTATATTCAAATAATCTTTTCACTCTTAAGAATGTCTTCCTTCTTTGTTCCTCCAATGATTCTGTAACCATAGACTGAGAAAATATTGGATCTTTTTCCAATGTTGTCCATATTTTGTTCTAAAATAAAAATAAGAGAATTTTTTGTCAAATAATTTGGATAGTATTGACACTATGATGGCAGTCTGTACTTGTATAGTGAGATGCCAATATTTTCTTTATTTTTAGACAAAATCCTTGTAGTGACATTAACAGACATAAACAACACCAATACCTGAGCTGTCAATACAATTATTTTGTAAAGTTCTGTCTGCATAAAAGTATATAAACAATATATTCTTTGATATCCAGTATGATGCGCAAAATGTGCACATTTCGTCAGTTTTGTCGACCCATCAGTTGTGCTCAAGACATAAAATTTTGAAAACCAAAACAAAATTAAAAACAAAATGCATACCTACATGTACCATTATCTGCCAGACATCCGGATTAATATATAATAAGCTGTTCAGTATTGTGAAAGATTGAAACATTTAGTTTAGAGAAAAATATACCTAAAAATAAAAAATCTACAAAGAGGGAAAGAAGAATCTCTAAATATTAATTCTCATTAAAAAAAAAATATATGCAAAGTGTGCAGTTCCTTCTAATTTTTGAAAGGTTCACTATTTTATACGGTATGAAATAAAAGAAAAAATAAGGTTAAGGAGAGAGCACAAGGATTAGTATTAGAACAAATGTATTATTTTTTATTTTATTATTATCATTTAACCCTTTACACAATTTATTAATTGACCCAATTTATTTTGTTGATTCCATCCTGTATCCATCTAATTTGACTCGCAAGAAGTTTATTTGGGTATTTTCAACAAGCATCAATATTGTCAATTATTAGAGCATATAAATTATCTCAATAGTGTTTGGTCCTTATATTGTCAATTATTAGAGCATATAAATTATCTGAACAGTGTTTGATCCTTATATTGACAATCTTGCAGCATGGTAAATTCCTGTGGATCAACCATTTGACTTGAAGGGGTGGTTTTGGATTACAAAGTCTTCTATTTATATTCAAGAACAAGACATATCAATCTTTTATTGAAATTATTAATATTATTTGCTACTGAACGTTTTCGGAATGAATTAGCATGTTTTATATTTAGATTTATAAAATTTCGTTCTCACTTATCCTATACAAAAACAAATATTTTCTTTTGCTGTAATATTTGATAAAACTACATGTATCTTCAATTTTTTTCTATTTAAGAAGTACACATTAAAAAATCAATATGGCATACAAGTTATTTTCCCAAATTGTATTGATTGAAGATATTTCATACTGTCGTATACTTTCCCGCCAGTTTTTGAACGAGAATTTTGTGGTCTTGTCACAGGTACATAATTGACACTTGTCAATTCATGTTACAAATCATCGATATACCACGCCTTCCTTGTTAAAGATATAAACAATCCAGTTCATAATACCTTGACCTGTTACAATATACCGTGGTCAAGATTACTGTCAATCATTGTCTGGTCTACAGGATGACCCATTTTTTCATGCTGAAACGATATTGGACAAATCTGTTATTACGAACGTAAAAAAACTCCGGACTGCAAGGAAATTATATAATTATGAAAAGGATTGGAATTAAATTAATAACTCCGGAATTAAAGAAAACATAACGTTAATTTTTAACCTGTTCTATCATATCAATCTGCTGACTGTCCACCATGTTTTTCCACAGTCAAAACGAACTTTCAACTGATAACGGATGTCCACGTTCACCGTGGTCAATCACCAGCCTACGTGGACTGGATAGTTGGTGGGCAATTGTCAAAAAACGTGGGAATTGGGCAGTCTGTTATACTTGAACGGTACAGGGCGAAAAGGCAATCGAGGCAAAACAACCTGTTACCATTAAAAAAAACATCTGACATTTAAATGAAATGTGTGCTTGTACATGTATGTTTTTTTGTTGCAGTTGGAATTTCACATCATATATTTTACCTTAAACCTTAATATCTCTTCTCCATCCATAAATATTCTCATCTTTCTCCAATCAAACGACGCCTTCTTTCTGTATATATCCAAAGGACCTTGTTTTGGTTGTCTTAGTATCTCCAAGTCATAAATATTTGATTCCATGGCGTCGGATTCCGATCCGGGAACAACGACTGCTGGGTCTAATGATGACTGTTGTAAGTCAATTATTTTTCTGCTCATATTTAGTCAGTTTTATCTGTTTATGTAAAATACAACCCAATAGCAGACCAAAGTCCAATTCTGAAAGCACAATCGATGACACCAGATGGATTCCGAATGTCTGGTTTCCCGTTTCAAAACTTTCTAAAACTGGGTAAACGTTTCTGACCTTCAATGAAATGATATCCCAAATCAAATTTATTTCCCATTATTTGCGTACTCAAATTATTTGCATAATTGAGTATCATAAGATAAAATAGATTGTTATATTTTCTTTTCTGAATTTATACTTCTTTTAATGAATATTTCTTAATGCTTTTTTTCAAAGTTTTAGCTTGAATCGACATTCAAACGCTACGAATGGCGGCTAAAAGTAAAGACGAATTGGAGATGGACGTTAATAGTGACAATGAAGAAACTGATATGGACTTAAAACGAGAAGAAGAAACTGATTCAGAAAGTGATTCAGTCGATGAAGACGAAGAAAAAGAAAGGCAGATAGCTGAGTTGCAGAAAAAGGTCAAACCACTAACATGTTCAGGTCCATGACCATGGCATGAGTGGCATTACCATGCCCATGACCACTGACCTGCTGACACTGTCACTGAGAGACAAGCATGTGTCCTTTTTAGCTCACCTGGCCTAAAGCCAGGTAAGCTAATGCCATTACTTGGCACCCATCATCGTTCATTTAAAGATCTTCTCCTCTGAAACCACTTGGCCAAGAATACCATAATGCTACCAAGTTTTGTTCCAAATTGGAACAAAACTTGGTAGCATTATGGTCCTTACATGTGTAGGTGGTCCTCTTTCAGAATTGTATCCAATGACCTGGCCTGTCAGCTAAGATGGCTGCCAGAGCGGCACATAGTTTACCAAAGGATGCTATGGGGAATTTAATTGGTGTCCGTGCGATAGTCTGAAGGTTCAATAGTCCGAGGGTCCATTGGTCGGAAGGAACGATTGTCCGAATCTGGACAAAACGCATAATGCACACATTTATAACATCAAGGGAAGTTCAATAGTCAAAACGCAATGATCAAAAGGTTCGATGGTCCGATCCTTGACATAATGCAAAAAGAAACCATCAGGAGGTTCAGTAGTCCGAAGGTCCATTGGTCAGAAGGTTTGATGTTTCGAAAAACAATGCAGAATACTTGGTTTAGTTGAGTGGAATTTTTTGACTCTAGAAATAATGACATTCTTTCATAAAATTATGAAAAATTTATATAAATTATTTGACAACGAATGTTATGGTGTGTTGCAGTTAAAGGGGTGATGTGACACACTAAATCCATAGCCCAGTTGTACTCAAAATACAGTGCCAGATAGTTCAGCCAACAGAAATCCTGTGTTTTTAAAAGAGTTACGATAAGGAAAGCCATGTCAGTCACTTTATTTGAATTTAAATGCCTTTCGTGCATAAATAGGTGTGATGAAACTTTAGTGACCGTAAACAATCTGATGTGTAAATATGACCTGTTTTTACCTCATTTTTCGTCACCTGTTAATCATTCATATTTTCATTCTAATAACGAGGCTTTCGGACCTGTGATATAACATAATCCAATAGCTGCCGGCGACAACAGATTTGTACATGTATATTGAATCAAACAAAATCAGTGTGCTTAGAAAAGCTAAAAAAATATCAATATTGAATGAATTTGTAAAATTATGTTAAATTAAAGGAGTTTGGTTAATACTGAGAGTTGTTTCAACCATGGGAACAAGGTAAAAAATAGAAGATATCGGATGGTTCAAATGCCAGGAATTTACCCTTACAAATTCTGTGAAAAGAGCTCCTGTGAATCAGAAATGAAAGAAAAATTGCTACTTACTGTGAATTCTAGTTTTTATACGACCGCAAAATTTTTGCGGTCGTATATTGGTATGATGTTGGCGGCGGCGTCGTCCGAAGACATTTGGTTTTCGCACTACAACTTTAGTATAAGTTAATAGAAATCTATGAAATTTAAACACAAGGTTTATGACCACAAAAGGAAGGTTGGGATTGATTTTGGGAGTTTTGGTCCCAACAGTTTAAGAATTAGGGGCCAAAAAAGGGCCCAATAAGCAATTTTAGTTATTATCTTGGTGTAAGGGAGGTAATCCAAACACATTTAAAGTAAAATGTTGTGTATGATTCGATTACCTCCCTTACAAGTCATAAATTATGCATAAAGAAATGGGAGGGGAGGTGAAAACAAAATTTAAGGGGGGTAAATGAGAAATTGGGGGGGGGGGGGGCAATTTTTTTCTCATTACAGATTTCAGAAATTAAAAAGAAAATTTCAAATTTTTTTTTGCAAAAAAGGGGGGGGGGGGGGGTACAATAATTTTTATTGTTTTTTGTTTCTTTTTTTTGGGGGGGGGGGGTCAATGTGCAACTTCATAGTGTATTGCACAAAAGCAAAAAAAGGGGTAAATTATTTTTTTTGGGGGGGGGGGGCAATTCGCCACAGCATATTGTATTGCACAAAAAGCAAAAAATTTAATATAAATTCAAATCATATGACCAATTCTAAGTTCTTTGATTACAGTTATTCTGTGTCAGAAACCTATTATGTGTCAAATATTTAATTACAATCCAAATTCAGACCTGTATCAAGTGCGAATATTGTGTCCATTTTTGCCCCAATTGTTCAGGGTTGGAGCTCTGTGGTCGTATCCAGAAGCAATTTATTTTCTCTTATCTTTAGAAAACAATTTGTAAATGTTTATACTTCAAAGTATTTTCATGAAATAAATCGACTTAATCCTAATTTGCAAGTATAATACCTGTGATTACAAGTGAGAAAAGTCTTATTGCAGATGAAATCTCTTTGATTTTGGTAAAATGAATCATTAATTAATAGAAAACACAATATCTATAAAACATTAATCAAATTTCCTAATCATTTATTTTATACACATACTAATTTGTATGTATTCTTGTGTGTATGTATTCCCAGTGTTACGCCTAATTTTATTGTACATCATTATTTAATTATTTAAGAGTTAAATAAAATTAATTACAATTTTTGACTTTCACTGTTTTTAAATAAATAAATGATATTCAAAGATGCAATGAACTTACCTGACTTTGTTCAATCATGTCTTCCAGAGAAACAAAAAAATTCCAC
The DNA here is from genome assembly GCA_028015205.1 of Mytilisepta virgata. Classification (NCBI taxonomy): domain Eukaryota; kingdom Metazoa; phylum Mollusca; class Bivalvia; order Mytilida; family Mytilidae; genus Mytilisepta; species Mytilisepta virgata. The sequence continues at coordinate 38,329,388 of CM051520.1, forward strand.
CTATAGAATTTTCAATGTAAAAGGGAGATAATTCTTCCTATGAGATGTTATAAAATTAAGTATTAAAACCCTGTGTTGAATGAAATATGAACAAAGTGCATTAAAATAACAGTTATACAAATTTTAGGATTGGTCTGAGTTGATAAATTGTCTAATGATTCTAACGTTTGGCCTTTCCAAATGTGAAAAATCAATTCCATGAACTGAGGTGTCCAGACAGTAGGACATAATGTATCTCTAGTACAGTAGTAGAAATATTCATGATATTAACAGCAGAATATATCCAATTAATTTTTTTCTCAGCTGAGAAGAAAATATGCAAAAGGTGAGATATAGATATTACTTTCCAGTGGCGGCAACATATATTTTTTAAAACCTTAAAAACTTTTCACACATAATACATTGTAATACCTACACTTAAGAAAAAATTAAGACCATTTCTCAGCAACTGTAGTACATAGAACTACCATATTCGGTCTATAGATATACAGTTCTTCCTGGGTACATGCTTGTCTGAGACCTTGACCTGAATTTCACACTTGTGACTTGAGTCACATTTCTCTCTAACTGTAATACCTATAGCCACCATTAATGGTCTGTAGATACTTCATACCAAGTAGGTTGAGTCAGACACCTGACCTTGACTTCAATTTCATGCTTGAAAGTTGAGTGACTCTCATTACATTTTAACAAGTAAGTCCATTTCTCAACAAGTGTTATATATACTTGTATTTAGACCAACCATTTTTGGTCTGTGGATACTTTTTGGTGGATACATACCAGTCTGAGACCTGTCATCTGACCTTGGACACAACTTCAGGCTTGAATGTCATGCATGAGATTTTTCGGACAAATGTCACTTGACTATTACTATTTCTTTCAGTGATTAATTTTTTCTGATTTTGCTGTTTGCAATCTTGATTTGTCCATTATGGTTTAGCAATATGGCTTCAGGTACAGCATTTCTGGTTTTTATATCACCTGACCCAAAGGGTCAAGTGAGCTATTCTCATCACATGGCGTCAGTCGTTCGTCGTCCGTTGTCGTCCGTTAACTTTTACAGAAATCTTCTCCTTTGAAACTACTGGGCCAAATGGAGCCAATCTTGGCCACAAGCATCATTAGGGTATCTAGTTTAAAATAATGTGTCTGATGACCCCGCCTGCCAACCAACATGGCGGACATGGCTAAAAATAGAACATAGGGGTAAACTGCAGTTTTTGTCTTATATCTGAAAAACTAAAGCATTTAAAGCAAAACTGACGGGGTAAAAATGTTCATCAGATCAAGATCTACCTGCCATAAAATTTTCAAACGAATCGGTCAACCCAATATTGGGTTATTATCCCTGAATTGTTAATTTTAAGGAATTTTTGAAGTTTTCGGTTATTATCTTGAATATTAGTATAGATAAAGAAAAACTGTAAACAGCAAAAAAGTAAGATCTACAAATAAGTCAAAATGACCAAAATCATTGATTGACCCCTTAAAGGAGTTTTTGCCCTTTACAGACGTCATTTGGCGTAAATTTTCCTTTTAAAGATCCGTTTGGGACCAAATTTGGGTAGCCCCTTCCAAAATTATGTCCAGTATCCCCGACTTCCAACCGACATGGCTGCTGTTACTAAAAATAGAAAAAAGGGGGGGATGGATTTCAAAAATCTTCTTTTATGAAACTACAGACTCAGTTGGAACCAAACTTGGCAGTAATGGTCCTTAGAAGATTCTCTTTCAGAATATGTCCGATGACCCGGATTGTTAACCAAGATGGCCGCCACAGCCAAACTTAGTTTAACATAGGACCCTATAGGAAAATTGATTTAAAAATCTTCTTGTCTGAAACAACTAAGCCAATTAGAACTAGACTTGGTAGCAATGGTCCTAAGATGGTCCTCTTTCAGAAATTTGTCTGATGGCCTGGGCTGTCAAACAAGATGGCCGCCACAACTGAACTTAGTTTAACATAGGGCCCTATGGGAAAATTCATCGAAAAATAAGAACCAGACTAGGCAGCAATGGTCCTCAGGAGGTCCTCTTTGAGAAGTTTTCGTGGACTGTCAACCAAGATGGCCTCCACAGCCAAACTTAGTTTAACATAGGACCCTATGTGAAATTCATTGAAAAATCTTCTTGTCAGACGTGAGAAACCACTTGACATATTGGAGCCAGACTTGGCAGCAATGGTCCTTAGGAGGTCCTCTTTCAGAAATGTGTCCAATTTCATGGACTAAGAACCAAGATTGACGCCACAGCCGAACTTAGTTTAACATAGGACCCTATGGGAAATTCACTCAAATATCTTCTTGTCTGAAACTACTGAGGCAATTAGAACTAAACTTGGCAGCATTGGTCCTTGGATCGTCCTTAGATAGTCCTCTTTCAGATTTGTCGGATTACTTGGATTGTCAACGAAGATGGCCGCACAGCACAAACTAAGTTAAATATAAGTATTGAGAGCCTCTAGTTTTTCTTGGCCAGGAAAATCATGTCTATGTTCTTTAATTTTCCTTTGAGTTACAATATCGGTTATCACATGAACTTTATACTATGGCCATTTGCATACTCAGGTGAGAAATTTATTGTGTCTGTACTGCTTGCCTCGAGTACAGAATGTTTTGGGATCGATTTCTGACTGGGTCAAACCAAAGACTTCAAAATTGGTGTTTGCTGCTTCTCTGCTAAGCACGCAGCATTTAGGAGTAAGACCAATGACAGGTCCGATCGGAGTCAGAAAAATTTGTCCCTCTGAGGTGTCTTCCTGCAGACTGCTACCTTGTAAATCTGGCTCATTGTGTCAGTCTAGTACAAAGCAGTTCATAATCATATAATTTTAATATGTTCACATCCTGATTTACATGTAATAGTTCCTACTTGACATTTGCCAGTGATGTCCCTGAGCCCTTTTATCGTCTCGGCACTGTAGCACTATATTTTTGTGCCGTGATGTTATCAAAATGACTGTATTGCTATAAATTTTACCAGGTTGAAATATTTTCCGATACTCTGGTAACAGATATCTCTTACATCAATGAAAATAATTATAAAATCACATGTGGTCAAAAACATGTTAAGATAATTAAATTACGATCAATTGAAAATTAATGTTCACTCATGATGGTGTTAATTAGTTTATTACTTCCCTCACCCACAATGAATGTTTGAACCCATGAACAAAAATAATACGGCGACTGGATCTAAGCACATGTTTATTAAAAGATCAAAAAATTGCTTCGAAGAGGGGAACTGCATGTATATCAAAATAAACTCAAGCAGAGTATTTTGCCAGCAAAAGTTGCAGCAGCAGAACTGTAGATGTGTTGAATATTGATCAACATTGATTTTCAAAATATTTTCTTGAAATGACAAGTTTCATGTTTACAGATGACTTCCAGAGAGAAAAATCATTGTCTATGTTTGGAATTAGTTAACTCTGATTATCATTAGCATGACCAGATATTATTAAGACATGCTGCACAAATCATTATTAGAGCCACAACTTGCCAGAAGACAGATTTTAACCACAAATATATGGAGGTGATAATACTGATGTATCTAGGAAGTTGAAATGAAAATTCTAACACTGTATTTTTGCTTCAGTAGTTCAATAAATATTAAACTGTACATTCAATTATTTGTTTCATACAAACCAAAAATACACATGACCTGCATGGGGCATGTTATATAGCTGAATTTACAGATGTACCATAAATTACCTACGAGTAATGTGCTTTTACTAGGGAGATAAAACAAACAGCCATAACAAAGTAACAAATATAGACAGTCGCGCGAGCGTGGTTTGACAGTACATTTTATCAAGGTTTTGTTCATCTGCCGATTTCGGAACTGTCATATTAGAATTATTTATTAATGAGCACTTCAAGACGTTGTATTGTATTTATTGAACATTACATAAAAATGTTGGACTTCTGGAATAGATATCTTTTTACATCTAGCATGTAACAAATCTCATTAATAAAATATGTTAAATACATGTATAACCAAATGAAGTAAAATTTGTCTAAAATACACATAATGTAAAATTGTCATTAAAATGTTCAGGATCACAAAGTTACGTCCAAAATGCTACATTACAGTTCCAATGTGACTGAATCTTTGAATTTCCCCACTGTAATCTTGAGTGGTGGAAGCTGGTCAGCCAGAATTAATCGATTAAGGAGTTACTAGTACAGACATTAGACTTGGATTGATAAATGACAGGATCTTGGTTGTTCTGAAATTTACAAGTTTAATATATTCAATATTTTTTATTTTGTAGATATCAAAGAATCCCTATCTGTATGAAGCTCATGTTGAATTGGTAAAATTACTGAAAGGTCTTGGCGAATTAGAACAACTTAGAGATGCTCGACAGAGAATGAGTGAATTGTTTCCCCTTACGGAAGGTATGATATCCTTTTGCCCTAATTCAAGCTTTACTTTTATAATATTGTCATCAAGTTATAGTTCACCATTACAAATTTTTATACACTCAGAATTTTTTTTAGACATCTAAGGTTTAATTTACAGCAAAAGCCAGAGTTATTAACAGGAAAATGTGTAAAAACACAATTTTTTTGCTTTCTTTAATAATTTCACAACTTTAAAAGTATTGCTCAATAGCTGAAAAAAATACTGTGTGTGCATATCTTAAGTTTGTGATTTTTTAACAAATGCAAACAATTACATGAATTTGAGACAGTTTTGGTAGAAATAACTATTAGCCATAGCAAGTACTAAATAAGTGTTTGCACAGTTTAAGTATCTTATAAAAGTACGAATAAAAGTAAATGTCTACAAAAGGCCACAAAGTTGGTCTTAGAGCATTGTTTTTGTCTCGCCTGCAACGAAAAGTCGCTGAGGCGAGATATAGGTATTACTTTCCGGCAGCGGCAGCGACGGCAGCATAAACTTTTTTAACACTTTAATAACTTTGCACATGTAATACCTACAATTAAGATTTATGGTCCACAAGGTAGTTTATCGTATAAGGTTTGCCACAGTATACTTGTCTTTTGACCCTGACCTCATTTTCATGGTTCACTGACTTCATAAACATGAATTTAAAATCTGTGTCCAATCCAAGTTTCGTGGTTAAATCCATTTCTCAGCAACTGTAATACCTAGGCCAACCATATATTGGTCTATAGATAGTTCTTAGTGGGTACATGCCAGTCTGACACCTGGCTTGACACCTTGACCTCAATTTCATGCTTGAGTGACTTTGTCACTTTTTCATGGTTAAATCCATTTCTCAGCAACTGTAATACCTAGACCCACTGTATTTGGTCTATTGATAGTTCTTGATGGATACTTGCCAGTCTCACACTTATCTGGACCTTCACCTCAATTTCATGGTTGAGTGACTTTCATCCAAGTATCTTGATTAAGTCCATTTTTAAGCAACTGTAATACCGAGACCCATCCGTGTTTGGTCAATAGATACTTCTTAGTGGGTACATGCAAGTCTGACACCTGTCTCTGGACTTTGACCTCAGTTGCATGCTTGAGTGACTTTGTCACATTTTCGAGATTAGGTCCATTTCTCATCAACTTTAATACCTAGACTCACCATGTTTGGTCAATAGATAGTTCTTAGTGGATACATGTCAGTATGACACCTGCCTTTTGACCTTGACCTCAATTTCTTTTAACACATTTTCCTTTGACTTGCAAAATGTTGGGTATCAGATAATCATTATTCTGTGTCCATGTGCATACTCAGGCAAGACATGTAGTGTGTCCACTCGTGTTTTATGACTGCAACATTTTATAATTTTGTAAATAATTATGTATACAGATTTATGGCTTGAATGGCTGAAAGATGAAATCCCTTTGGCTGCAGATGAAGAGGAAAGGAAGAAAGTAGAAGATTTATTTGAAAGAGCTGTAAAAGATTACTTATGTATGGTCAAACATTTTCAGAATTTTTTTATTTACTTTCATAGTATGTAAATAGATTAGTTTAAAGGTTTACTCCCATTCAAACATGTCAAAATGATTCTGTTGTCATTCGCCTGATTGAATGGCTCTTTTTTTTAAATGCAGTTTTAAAGTCAGATTTTGGAAATAACTTTCCAAAAACTAGTTGTTAGTAATCTGATATCATGGTAAAATAAAAGTATGTCAGAAAATGTGGTAAGAGTCAACAAGACAACAGCCCATAGGATTGAAAATTGAAAATATATAGGGATTATCTTGAACTGTTGTTTGTTGTTGAATGAGACCACAAGCATGTTCACCTTGAGTGCTGAAGCTCGCTGTTCCAATCCCTGGCATGGTCAATTCAAAGACTTTTAAATTGGTATATGCTGGTTTTCTGGCAAGAATGCAGCAGCATTTAGGAGTAAGAGCAAAGACTTCGGCTCTGAGTCAGAAAACCATGTTAAAGTTAGTGTCAACCAAAATAATTGGATTCATAGCACTATTTTTTTCAAAATGTTTTGTAACTGTTTTTTACAGCTGTAAATATCTGGTTGGAATATGTACAATTTTCTATTGGTGGAATGGCATCTCAGGATGGTGTAAAAAAGATCAGAGAAGTCTTTGAGAAAGCCTTGTCATCTGCTGGTTTACATGCTACGCAGGGATCCAGTCTGTGGGAGGCATACAGAGAATTTGAAAATGCCATTTTGTTAGGAATAATGGTAATAATTTTTATTCTTCGGTTATTTTGAAATGTAGCGATAGAGATATATTGTTTATTGCAAACAATTCTAACTCATTCAGATTTTGTTGAGGAATTGAATTCATATTTTTGTATTAACACTACCATAGTGTAAGAAAAAAGATTGTGATAGATTTGTGGTTTTTTACGGGCAAATTTCTAGATTTAAAAAATAAACTATTTTTATAATAAAATTTCATATAAAATCTTTTCATATTTATTTATAAAAGTATTTTTAAAGATATTTACATTTTATTTTATTTTATTTTTTTCATTTTAAGTGTGTTAACAATTTTTTAGCCTGCCCCAGGACAAGTAGCAACTAAACAACAAGAAGATGATTTTGATGTACAACATAAAAGAATCTTATCCATATTTAGACGTCAACTTTCTCTGCCATTGAATGGTCCGTACTTAAAATTAAGTATTATTGGTTGTAACTGTTTGACTTTCCATAGTTCATAATAGAAATTTTTGAATTATAGAAGACAAATAGTATATTCTATGCTCGGAATATAAGTAGTTTTTGTTTTAAATATTAAGACTGTTCATAGTTGAAGTCCTATGAAATTTGAATGACCTATCATCAGTTATTAGTATAATTAGATGTGATTTGTTCTTATGCAAAAATGGTCAGTATGAAGGTTGTTGGATGTTACCTTAATGAATTCTGTTATCCTAGTAGACATTCTTGTCAATATTTTGTATGATCACTGATCTTTACCTTTAAATTTTAGTATTATAATGAGTTTTACAAGAATTTTAAAAGTATAGGATATAGATTTTAAAGTTTGAATGTGTATAAATTTTAAGTAAGCTAAGTATTGACTACATATAACAGGTAAAATACTGATTTGTGAAAATTTGTTTTTAAATTGAAATTTTGCTAAAAAAAGAAACAAAAAAGCAATGTTGCAGGATTATCTACAATTTTAATTTTTCATCTAATTTTGTACGATTATAGTTATGCAGTTGGCTTGCATTACTGCAAGATTCAGCATAATGTAATATTCTGTTTCCAGCAACAAATGCACATACATGTAAATTCATTATAATACAACAGAATATTTGGTATCCGACTTCGACAGTGAATTCTGGGAAAAAGAATGTTATATGTTGCATAATTTTAATCATTACAACAAAAAATCGAGAATTTGTGGGTCATCTGATGGAATTAGTACCAGATTGCCAATCCCGAATTGCCAATTCCCAGATTAGCGAGTCCAATTTGCCAAATCCCATATTGTCGATTTTTTCTGAGATCGGATATTTTATCAGATTCCCAGTTTGCGAAACCCAAATTGCCGATTCCCAAATTGCCGACTCTTACTTAAATTAATAAAAACTTAATCACATCTTTGAAGCAGAAATTATTAATATGCCTCTTGTTGTTAGAAAATTTCACGATAATTTTTAATCACTTTTTGAGAAATTATTTAACAATGAACCCAAGTCGAGGTACCCTTAATTAGAACTATTATTTTTACAAACATCTTACTAATTAACCATTTGATCCTGAAATTATGACACAATCAAAATTAAAAAAAAAAATTTATTATGAATTTGGTATTTAGATGTATAGTTGTAAATTTAGTATTACTTCTGCAAATGTCGGCAAACTAGGAATCGGCAATTTGGGATTTTGCAATATGGGTTGGGCAAACTTGGAATTGGGTTGAATTATCGAAATCAGAAAAAGTCGGCAATCTGGGATTCGGCAAATTGGACTCGGCAAAGTGGGAATCAGCAATTTGGGATGTTAACATATTAGATTATTGATTGTTTTACAGTTGAATGCACAAGTACTAAACATGACAATCACCAATTCAACTGGTTTTATGAGTGATTTACAAGTGCAATCAGTTAAACTTTAGGACTTCAAGATGGCTAGGGTGGATTACCACTTTTAATAAATGTTTTTACTATGATTTAACTAAATATTTGCTCCTTTTGTAACTGTGTTACATGTACTAGTCTCAGATGAATATGCTGTTGAAAAAAAACTGAAAATCGGAAGTTTGATTATAACAGAAAATTCAGTTTAAAGTCAATATTGGATTGTATATCACATGCAATAATTTTACTTACAGATATGCAGGATAGTTATACAGAATTTCAGTCGTGGTTACAAGATGAGGTTGATGGACAAACAAAACAGTTATATCAAAAATCGTTAGAGAAATATAACAAAATTAAACCATTTGAAGATGATCTTGTATGTATTATTACCATTTTAGCACAAATTATTTAGTTTTCTCAGGTTTTCATTACGTCTTCTTATTATTCATTGTCTTTGCCAAATATGTTTTTTTTCATCCTTGAAAGAGTTCAGTGGTGTACAGTTTGCAGCACTGCATGTGTTTGTTGTGTAAAGTGTGTTTTAAATTTTCATTAATAAATAACATGATAAAGAAGAACAATGAAAGTGCTATTGTCATGCCTTTTTTATTATGTTATAATGTATGAGTATAGTATGGTTCATTTTCTCATGTATATTAACCCCACATTTATCATTCATCTAATAATTACTGTGGATTCATTTATTTTCGTGGATACCAATTTTCGTGGATAGAGGAAAAAAGGCATTTCGTGGGATACCTAAATTCGTGGATTGCTGGTTTATAAAAAAATATAAAAAGTTGTTGAAATACTTAAATTCGTGGTTGGCACATCAGATATTATGAAAATACTGCGACAAAACGTGCCGATCAGACTTGATATTGTACAGTAAAGTACTGATTTAAAGCGCTCATTAAACAAAAATCTGACAAACAGATTCTTTAAATTTGTAACGGAACAATTAAAGCTTGTCATGAATTTAACAAGATTAACAAAATCCGTAATTATTTACTCATTAGGTTAAACAGGTGTGAAATATATATTGACAAAATTGCAATCACTTGTCACCAAATACCTCGGGGCATATACATACATATTTTTAATCCGATTACGATCAATAATTTCTGCTTTATTATCTTTTGACAAGATGTTTTTACTGTAATTTAAAAGAAAGTCTGTATTGTTTAGGTCTACTTAGGATTAAAATTTTTCTTGAATGTTTGAATAAGAAAAAAAACGGAAGTGAATTCCGCGACAATTTACACAGTCAAAGTCTTTTTAAAGAAAATAGTTTGAGAGTTTATATGTTACCAAAGACAAAATTACATGAAACACTGTATCCTCTGTGGATAAAACTAACTCATCATATGTCAGAATTCAAGTACATGATGTAAAAACGCAATTGTTCAAAACTCCGTGGTTTCAAACTGCAGTGCATTTAAACAAGAGTAAACATATTATTTTTCGTTGGATATTTAAATTCGTGGTTTACTGGGACCCACGAAAACCACGAAAATTGGTATACAACGAATATTAATGAATCCACAGTATGTATGTATCCGTCTTTTATATAGTTCAGTGTTCCAGCTAGCTAAAAATAGAGGGATGCAGCACTCTGCCCCTTTTCCAATGCACCCTCTGCCCTTTGCAATAAGTATAATATAAAATACAACAAATGACTTTTTAAGACACATAAGCAATACTGAATTAATTGGATTAAAGAGTGCAGAGAAAATAAAAGAACTCTTAAAAGGGCTTAAGATAAGGGAATAATTGATATTTTTTAGAAGTTGATATGATCTTGTCTGGAAATGCATTAAAGTGCCCCTTGGCCTCATTATATGCCCCTCTGTCCTAAATCCTAGCTGGAGTACTATAGTTGATTGAGCTTTTAAAGATTGAGGTTTTGTTTGAATGATGTGACTATGTATCAGGATATTTATTTTTGATTTTAGTTAGTAAGAGAAGATAAGAAAGACGTATACAGATCATATATAGACTACGAGATATCCCACGGAACAGCACCAAGAGTTATATGTCTTTATGAACGGTCAATTAAAGAGAATTGTCTTGATCCTGAAATATGGATAGATTATACAAAATATTTAGTAAGTCACAATTGTAGTATGTCAGTACATTATAGATGGTTATGTCTTTATGTAACAAGTGTCGCTGAAGGCAAGATATAGGGTTATTTTCTGTAAATGGCACCGGTGGTGACGGCATAAACTTTTTTCAAACCTTAATGACTTTACAAAATAATACTTACACTTAACATCTTTTGTCCACAGATACAATATATAAACTTTGCAGGTGTACACTTGTCTTGTGACCTTGACCTCATTTTCATTGTTCATTGATTTCATAAACATTTGTAAAATTTGCTGCACATTTTCGCGATTAAGTCCAATACTCAGCAACTGTAATACCTAGATCCAGAATATTTGGTTTATAGATTAGTTCTTGGTGGGTACATGCCGTCATAGAGGTTGACCTCAATTTCAAACTTGAGTGACTTGTGTAATATTTCTATGATTAAGTCCATTTCTCTGTAGTTGTAATGCCTGTACCTACTATATATGGTCTGGAGATACTTCTTGGCAAGAATATGTCAGCCTGACAACTTTCAGCTGACCTTTGACCTCAGTTACATGGTAGGTCAAATATATTTGTGTGGAGTCAGGTGCAGTCTTAAATAAACACTGTACCGGAAGCTTATGTGACAGACTATTAGAAAAATAAACATAACTTGTACATGGTAGGTCAAAAATATTTTTTGTGTAGAGTCAGGTGTATCTCAGTCTTAAATGAACACTGTACCGGAAGTTAAGTGACGGACTGTTAGAAAAATAAACATAACGTGTACATTGTTTTAATTATTTATATATTTTCATTTAAAATCTAAGTCCATATACCATCCTGTTTGGCAAACAAGAATCTTTTGCCTCTGACAACATAGTCAGGCAAACTCTCTCATCTGTTCGATTGTACCGGTACATCAGACAAGCATAAGTATCTATCATTCTTGCCAACAACCCCCAACATTTCAATTTTTTTGTGTAACAAAAGCGATTGACATATATATTTCGTTGTGTTTTTAAATTCATGGGTTGGGTTGGGCACGAAATAAACAAGAACATTTTATGTCCTTATTATTTGAATTTCAATATTATCTTTAATCATGTATTGAAAATTTGTTAAAACCAACAAAAGGTGATAGATTGTTTTGTCAATTTTCTTTCTTTGTTTCAGAATACAAGATTGAAGGATGATAGTTTGTCGATTCCAGTATTTGAAAGATCTGTACGTAACTGTCCTTGGTGTTCCCAGTTGTGGAGTGATTACATATTAACACTGGAGAGATCTAGAAAATCACATCAGCAAATAAAAGGTGCAGAACTTCTATCTGCAGTGGGAAGTAGCTCAGTTCGGGAAAAATCCGAATTCAACTGCATTGTGAAATTCAACAACTCAGAGGTTGTTGAATTCGACAGCATACCATGTTTCCAATGATAGACATTAAATAAAGCGTATCAGCATGCTATGAACCATTTATTATTCTTTATTAATACTTTCTTGAAAAGTTTCTATGGGGTCCAAAAAATCTATCAGGGGATAAAAAAAATTCCAATTACCTTCTATGTTAATTACAGTTGTTGAATACAACAACTTCAAAGTATTTCCAAAAATACCAACGAACTAAAAGAATCAGCATCATTTCAAGTATTTGACCATGTCAACTGTTACATTTTCCTACCAATTATCTTTTAAGACCAATGCATTTAAGCACAAACAAAAAAGATTCCAATTACCCCAAATTTTTCAAAGGATAAATAGGCATTTCAGCAATATGAGTTGTTGAATTCGAAAATGTTGTCAAATTCAGAGTTTTCCCATACTGAACTTCCTTGAATTAGTATAAGAGTCAAATTCATAAAAGTGAAAAAGGGTTTATAAGATTGCACATAAACCCAGCATTTATTGTGTTCTGTTTTTCAGCTTGAAAGAAAAACTTTTGGATCAGTTATGAATGAGGTTGAAGACAGAAAATTAAAGTGTTCTAGACAATTGAAAATGATGTTGTCAATGTTAGACACAGTATTTGTACATGGGAAAACATGTATTTATAATTTTGTCAGAAGATACAAAATTACATGTGTATTGTGAATTAAAAAAAATTGTATAAATTTTATATGCCACAGATAGAGAATTATCTTTTGAATTTTGACAATTTAATATACATTTCAGGTTAAAGTAGATAAAGAATTATTTTGTTGATTTTAACAAGTTTATATACATTTCAGATTAAAGTAGATACATGTATCTTGTGAATTTGACACTTTTTGTATAAATTTCAGATACAGTAGATAAAGCATTATCTTGTGGATTTTCAGAAGGAACAGACTATCTTCAAATATGGACAACATATTGCGATTATCTCAGGAGAAGGATTAAATGGGATGAAGGTACCAAAAAAGTGTTTCATTGTGTAATGTTCGTTATCAATTATTTTGAGTGTACTAGCCCTATAAAATTGAAAAAATAGTGTAATAATTTATAATTTGCACAACACTCAAAATGTATGTAAAAAAACAAAAGAAATATATAAACATTTACAGTGCCCATGAAGATATAGGTTAGAAAACTGTGCAGTAAAGTTCATATGAAAAAGGCAATAATATGAAAGGTCTGTACAAGGTATTAGATAAACATGAGTTTGAAAAGAGAAAAATAATGAGATATATTCAAATACAAAAAATTGTCTTAAAAATAAATACCCTGTAACTTTAAGCACAGGGAAGATTTCTAATGATATAATTTTTTTTTAGATCATGCAGAAGCTTTGGAATTATTCAGAGCAAATATTGAAAAGGCTGTAGAGCATTTATGTAAGTAAAATAATTTTTCTGTATGCAAAAATTTATTTTTTATTTTTCATTTCATTTGTTTATTTATTCATTTTTTGAGGGGGTTTTATACCAGTTTTTGTGGACTCTAGCAAACCTAGAATTTTGAAAATGTTGATGAAAAAAAAATGCATTTAATGTCTTTCTCACTTCTTTTTAATAAATGATTTTCAGTGTAAATTAAACAGAAATATCATAAGCGTTCTGGATATTTGTGAACAATACTAGTCTTGATACTAAATATTGATTGCCTTTCAAATTGGGATATTTTTCGTAAATGTCACTCCCTATCATGATATATCTGTTTAAAATGCTGTAATTATTCTAATATTGCTTCAAAAATTTCATGGAAAAAGTTGCATAATTCAAAAAAATTTTTTGGCTCTATATTTTAGACAGTATACCAGATGGGGATCCCACTGGAAGCCTTAGACAGTTTTGGGCAAATATTGAGGTATATCAGTTGGATTAATTTTATATGTAAATTTGGAAAATTTGTTACAGAAAAAAAGCAAAGCATACAGTTGTTTTATAGCATATTTATTAAAAGGTCTATTCTATATTCTTTTGTAAGCTATCACCATCATCTTTGTCACAAGTTGTAAGAAATAATATTAAACAATATACATGATTGAAAACTATTGAAAGGGTCATTAAACTCCCACTTTCAGTTTTGAATATGTTTAAATTCTCACAATTACACCTCACAGTTGACTCATCTCCAAAAATTTTGATAAGTCAAAGCAAAACCGGCCCATCTGAAACCGGATTCCTCCGCAAACCGAAAGTTTTATTCTGGTCTGGAATTTTCACCTATATTTTGAAGTAAAATAATCTTCCAAAAAACTGGCCCCACTGAATTCCCAATACCGGAGATCATTTCTGGTCCAAAAGATATATATTCCTATCAAATACACCTCTAAAACCCACCGAACTCTCATTCCCTTCATTGAGAAGTGTATTTTGGTATGTACTGGAAAAATTCCGTTTAGATAAGAGATTTTAACTTTCGTTTCAACCAAAAAGTAACAAGGAAGCTAAAAGACTGTGATTTTGTAACATTTAAAGAAAAAAACATGCAAATGTAGTAATTGTGTAATTTTCATATCTTTCGTTTTCAATTTATTTACTTCCGGTTGGAATATATATATTTTGAGTTCCAACAACTGTAGAAAATCTGGAAAACTGAAGATTCTCACCCCTAAACCATACATATATTCTCTTTAAGATTATCTAAATTTGTTAAATTTATGACATAGGCCAAGGTGTTGTGCCTGAGTTAAGCTTCACCCCCTCAGTTCCTATATTGTTAAGTATTTTGCCTGTGTTTACCTATTCATCTTGATGACAAGGGCTAAAAAACGTTTACAGTACTACAAACAGGCAAGATCCTAGAGCTTTCAAAAGTTAAAGATATGAAATGGTGAAAAATTGTCAGCCACTTATCTGTATATTTTTAGCAAATTTTTCCATATAGGCAGCTTAAAAACAAGAGTAGATGTAAATGTTCCCCCTACTGGCTACTTTCGAATGAACTGATATGAAGAGTTTAAGCAACCCATTATGAATTTTCTCTCATTTTCGTCCTTTTTAAAAAACTGTAAACTTTAAATGGATACATGAGGGACACTGTGAGGTGAGCAATGAAAAGCTGTAGTCTGAAAATATAGTTGGATGTGGTATTTCCTTTTTTTACTTCAGGCAAAATACTGTAAAAATGTAACTAAAGGGAGAGAACTGTTGAATGACATAATGACGGAAGGACATGGTAACGAAGCTATTATGTGGCTTAACTTTTATCACTTTGAGAGGTTTGTATACATGTATATTATAAATCAATATGATTTGATTTGAATTGTAACAGACAATTTGATTGGTTGTTATTGGTTGAGCCAAAATATTACTTTGTAGTCCGTAATTTCAATAATCCTTAAATAAGTTATTCAAATGATTCTACCTCCAATTTTGAATAAGAATATTTTGGAAAAATACATGTATAACGTTATAAATTTTGGAACAGTTTATACTTTTATTACCTACTTTGGTCAGTTTAAACAACCTGATCCAAAAATGAAAACAATCCTTAGATAAATGTACATACAAGTAAGAAATTCCATTTAAGGTGTGCCTGTTTTTAGATTTTGATTGCTAATCAGTGTGTTTTCCTTATGCAGACTTTTCAAAATTTAGTTTATTATTTTTTATATTTAGATGTTATGGTGACAACAAACACTGTAGGAAGGTCTTACAAAGGGCACTTAACTCTGTATCAGATTGGCCTGAAAGTATTGTGGAAGCGTTTATCAACTTTGAACGAGAAGAAGGTGTGTATGATGAAGAGATTCTTTATATATATTTAGGAAATCAGAAATGGTTGCCAATTAATATGGAAGAAAGGAAGCGGTGGATTTATGCGTTACACAAAATCTTTACATATACATGATAAAAGTCCATGCACTTTTGTTGCTGTTCTTCATCTTAAGATCCTGGCAAAGCTTTGCACTCCACTGCAAGTACAAGGCAGCACATGGAAATGATTTGAGTTGAATTCTTTGGTAATTGTTAATTATGTTACATCTATGTTTTGAAGAACACAGTGGCAACATTAATGAAGATATTTCACACAAACTAATTTTACTACTGAAACAAATGGCAGATTGAGTACACCCATACATATATCATCAACAATGAGATAATAAATTGAAAGATTTTAAATAAAATTAAGATATAAGAATATAGAGGACATTTTTCTAGCTCAATTTAAGCTCTTTTAGTTTCTTTCATTTCTTGATTGCTTTCAGTCTTGTTTATTTATATTAAAATTTTTTTTACTGTTGTACTTCTATCATATTTAATCTAGTTGGCTGAGGTGCGGTGCTTTGTTTTTCCTTCCCTGGAACATAAGAGATACCTGAACTAGTTTAGAATACATATGTACACATCTACAAAACAATAAACAAATGTAAAAAATAATTGGTATCTCGTTAACGAAGTAAACTAATCAATAGTGACCCATTCTTGTTACAAATTTTAAACAATGGAAATTATTGTATTCTAAATGGTAAAATTGACCACTGTATTTGTCAGCTGTAAGGATTAAAAAATCAGTATTTTTGTCAAAGCTTGTTTTTCCTTCTTACATGTAAAACTTGGTATCATGGTCTGTAATGTTTATCTTTAGGTGATTTGGAACAATATGAACAGACTTTGACAAAATGTAATGCTCAGATGGAAAGGATAAAAGAAAGACGCAAGTTGGTAAAGTACATGTATTTGTATGATAGATTTATTGATAAAAACCTTTGTATCAGTTTTCTTTCAAGATTGAAGTTAGAACCATACCATGTTTTATATAACCGTGTTAAATTAGCTGTGGAGTAGTACTCTAGCCAGTTGATAGATACATATTACTGAACTGCCTTGTGAAAGTTTCTTAGTTGGAGTCTTCATGGCATTAGAGAATCATACTAGAAATATAGATGTGCGCCAAAAGTTGTTTAAGGCCTTGTTCCTTGATTGTCAGAAGAGTAAATTAATATATTGTACCGTAATAACTCTAATTATTGGATGGCCTAATCATTTGACACTTTTGAAAATTCAAGGAAAATTGAATTTTTTGATAACTCAATTTTTTTGACAATTTCAAAATTGTCAAAGTTACGATTGTTGTTCTCAGGTGTTGACAGTCAGTAATTTTAACTTCTTAGGTAAGTTAATTACTTTCAGTCCTCATCGAGTGTTTATTTCGTCTTTCTAAACCATTTAAACTATCTATCTTAATAAATTTGGTTGAAACAAGATTGATTTTTAAGTAAATTTTATTGAATTTTTCCTACCTGCTAGTTTACTTTCGAAAAGAAATCCGCAACGAGTTCGGAACAAAATTCCATATTCGGGGTTTCTCAGAGAAATAAATTTTAAAATGTTGAAATGAAATGAATAATTTTTTAACAAAACAAATATTCTTATCATTGTTTATTAGCAATTTAAATGTTATAGTTATGATATGTTCTAAAAAGATGACAAGACTACAAACGTAACGTGTTGTAAAAATCATTTGTGAGATGCTCCAAATCCAGGTTGTAAAAATCATTTGTGAGATGGTCAACATATTAGTGAACAACATGGCGCATCGTTTGAAGTTTGCTACTGTTTTCGTCTTCAACATTAAAACAACTATTAATTTAAAGGTACAAAAAGATAAATCATGAAAGCAAAATGAAATAACAATACCGCAAGTATGAACCATTATTTCGATTGCCTATTCAAATACATTGACCAGGTCGATCATGTGGAGGCAAAAAATGACAACGATGAGGATGGAAAATTATACGAAAACTCTATTTTTTCGATGATTTTCCAATTTTCCTGAAAAAGAGGTGTATTTTAGTGTCGAATAAATAGAGTAAGTAATGTATTCATGCATAGAGAATACAAAGGACTTCCTTTGTTTATAAAGTTAAAAACTGTGCTAGTGGAGTACACCTTTAGCTTTAAAATATAGTTAGACTACTGCATAAATGGGATTTAGCCAGGACGGCAGGAACATTATGAAGTAAAATAATTATCTGATGTAACATGCTGTATTACATTTTGAAGTTCTTTGTATCATGTATAAGGAATGTTCTGGAAGCAAGGGAGAGGGTATCATCAGATGCAATGACAACAAAAGTGACAGAATTAAATTTATATCATTGATTTGTTATTAGTTTCATATAAGTAACAACATATCATGAGCAACAATAATTTGTCCAAGCATTTATCAGGAGTTTACATGTCATGTGACACATATCTTTTAACCTTGACCTCATTTCATTTAAAAGTTTTGTGACTAGCTGATTCAAGACAGGCATTTATTTTAGGTCACAACATACACCATCAGATCTTCATTTTAGCTTGACACCTGTCCCTTTGACCATAACCTCATTTATATGATTCACTGCATTAAGTAGTTCAAAGTTTCATAGTTAGTTTAGTGTTTTAGAAGTATTGTCAGTTTGACATATTTCATTGGACTTTGAACTACATTTTATGGTTCACTGACTTCATGAAAATGTCATTATTTTGTGATTAGTTTCATACCTGAGGAAAAAAAGATATGGTAGATCAACAATACTGTAAAAATATTGTGATTAGCTTGTTTTGTATGGAACATATATAAGGAGATTAGTTGTAAACATTCATCAAGGAGTAAAACACATGACCGTGGTCTCCTTTTTATGGTTGACTGACTTTTGTTAAAGTTTACTGATTACCTGTGTTTATCTATAACTTTATAACTAATTATCCTGTATGCTTTGTTGAAATGTAGTACTGAAGAAAATTGTTTGAAGTTATAAAACCATAATAGGTCCATAAAACAGTAATTTTAATAACAAATGTCATTTGCTTTGTCAGGCTGCAGAGAAAGAGGAAGAACAGAAATTCAGTCATTCTAAATTTAAGAAAAAACAACAAAAAACATTTGATAAAGGTGACAGTTTACAAATAGAAAATAAATATGTGAAAAAGACAGAGAAATCTCATAAAGGTCAGCAAAAGTCAAACAAATCATTCGACAGACAAGATGACCGTAAATCATTGCATAAACTAGATGAACAGCAATCGGAGGCAATGTCAGTAGAAGATGATAAGACCAAAAATTCGCTGAAAAGAAAGGTACGAATTTAATCCAAACTAAAACCATTTCGAATGATGGTTGCTATTAGTGATAATGAGGATTGATTTTCAGTTCTTTTAAGCTCATCTTAACAGGATGTACCATTGTTTGAAATGCATAGGTAGGTTGATCTTTAATTTTCTTCCTGAATAAATCCAAGATATACAATCTGAATGTATGCATTTACTGTATTTACATGTAAGTGAAAATTGTATTTAATCTTCAGTATAAAACTATTTTAATACTTTAGTCCATATAAAATTAATTTTCAGATTTTGGATTTCGACCTGGTCATCTCTAATGTCTAGATAATTTATTACAGGTGTTAAAATTTCTGAATTTATAATTTGTATCCTTCCTTACCCGTATTTACATTTTTTTTGGGTCATACATGAACTTTGAGTGAAACTTGAGAACAGCAAAAATGTTACTGTGGATAAAAGTTAGAAAAAATGTAATAGAAGCTTGTTTATTTCATCTGTCAATGAAATTTATACCTCTATACATGCATACATGTATGTTTTTAGCATTTTAAGTCCTATTTATTTTTCTTTAGATGTGGAAAAAAATAATTATGAATTCTTTTCTTACTTTCTGCGGATTGAAAATTCGAATCTTAATATTTAATTTTATGTAACCTTTGTAATATTTTGAATTATTTTAGTTGCTGAAACAGCTCTGAATAAGATGCGTATAAGTGTCATTTGTGCATAAAAAATAGGTGTGGTATGCTTTAAATATAATTTTTGGAAGTTAGACGTGCTCATTCTGCAATGGCTACTCTAAATTTCTGAATTGAAGTAGTTATGTTTCATTGTGCTCTTTTGCATTTTCATTTAAAGCTCTTTCTGTGAATGATTATAAAGGTTCTGGTAATATTTGGGGAGGTTATTATAAATACTCACTTATGAAAAATTGAGGTTATTATCCCCATCATTATAAAAATTATTCCGGTCTCTGTCACATCAACAATATTTAGTCCTCTATGAAATATTCATTTACTCAGTCATATGGAATTGAATAATAATTTTCTTTATTGAAATATTTAAGCAGACAGAAACAGATCAGCCTGATAAAACATTCAAGGTACCACCACCTCCTGGTTTCAAGGGCAAAAAATCAGAACCGCCTCCTGGATTCAAAGGTAAAAGGTCAGAGGTCACGGAACCACCAGCTAAACTACAAAAGACAGGTAATACACATGTGCCATTATAACATGACATAACAACATTATTGTTCTTATGACTGCCTCGATGGTCTCGTGGTAGCGTGCTCATCTCAAGTCTGGAAGGTCGCAGGTTCGATCCCCGGCTGGGTCAAACCAAAGACTTTTAAATTGTTATTTGATGCTTCTGTGGCAAGCACGCAGCATCAAGGAGTAAGAGCAAAGATCGATTGATCAGCTCGGTGGGATGATATGTCTGTGGACAGTTATGTCATGAGCTTGCATGTTTAAATCTTAACTGCAGTAGCCAATCTTTAAATCATGTAAACCAGGTATAAATGTAGATTTATATAGATATAAAACTTTTTGAGTTATTGGCATCTGTGGACATCCATATACGGTTAGGTTTCCGCTCATTTACTTTTGTTCTATTGAACGTATCCCTATAACCTTTTACTTTAATAAATACTTATTTTCATTTTTAAATGTTCCTTACAGACAATTGGTTTAACTTATTTAAGATCCATTTTTGACTATCTCTTACTATTTACTATTTTTGAGATATAAGAGGCTGAAAAAGGAACAGATCTTAATTTTACGAAACTTTTTTATTTCTTATCTGATTTTGATTTTTTTTTTAAACTGTTGGTCATTAGAAATACAGTAAAAATTACTCCAGGCATTTTTGTGTCATTGCAGAGATAATAGGGATTAAAGGAGCCGAAATTAGCGATTCTGCAGGACACCTAGAATTTTTATTTTTCATCCAATTTAAATGGGTGTTTTTTCCTTTCATTCATATTAATGAGTGCTTTCAGATTTATTCTATCTTTTATTGTTTTTGAGATATAAGGGATTAAAATGGCAAAAAAAGCAATTTGGCTTGATATGTAATTTTTTTTTATCTGGTTTTGTGCTAGTTCCAATATTTATTTGTAATATGTATTATATTATCCAACACTTTATTGTGTAAAGCAAAATAATATCCAAATTTATTTTGATTCTTTAACTGTCCACATGTTGCGGTCATACCATGCTGTGCTTAGCGAAGCCTTTTATATTATTATACGCCCGTCATAGATGACACATATTATGGTATACCAATTTCCTTCTGTCCATTCGTCTGCCAATCTGTCCGTCCGTCAACACTTTCTTACCATAACTTTAATTTGCTTCAATCATTTCTCATGAAATTTTAAAAAACATTAGGATTGATGGGAGAAAGCTCCCTTTCGATTTTGACGATTTTCAATTTTTTCGTTCCAGAGTTAAGGGACTTAGATTGTCCAATAAAAAACAATTTTTCACATGTCGAACACTAACTCTAGTACACCTTGACTGATTTTTTTCAAACCTTTACACATTCTTACAAATGGTGGTCTGAGGGTCTGTATACATTTCGAAGATTTTCACTTTTGTTGTTCCAGAGTTATGGGACTTAGATTGATAAAATTTCCTGCTTACACAAAGGTGATTATTAGTCCCCTACTAGTGAAGCTGAAGCAGACTTTAGGTTTGCACTCTGTCCGTGTGTCCATCAGTTTTCCGCACTTTCTTTCGTCATGCTTGAAGATATTGATTTAATATATTTGGTTTAAGTTGGTCAAGTTTGAATTTTGTTCTTGTCTGATGATTTTTTGCAGAGTTATTATCCTTGGACTTAGAAAATTCACGCAAATAATCAGTTTTCCGTACTTTTTAGCTCACCTGGCCCAAGGAAATGGGAAGTTTACTTAAATATCTCCTTGTCCGAAACCACTTGGCCAATTGGAACAAAAGTTGACAGCAATGGGCCTTAGTTGGTTCTCTTTCAGAATTATATCCAATGACCCTGTCCACCATCCAAGATGGCTGACAGAGTGGAACTTTGTTTATCATAGGACCTAATGGGAAAGTCCACTGAATGATCTTGTTTGAAACCAGTGAGCCAATTGGAACTTGGCAGCAATGTTCCAGGCTGCCAGTCAAGATGGACATAGTCTAGGTGAGCGATACAGGCTCCTGGGAGCCTCTAGTTTCCTCATGCTTGAAGATATTGATTTGATATTTGGTTTATAGTTTTACCATAACAAGGTACAGGTCGAGATTGAATTTTGTTCTGGTCTTATAATTTTTTGCAGAGTTATGGACCTTCAACTTAGAAAATTAATTCAAATAATCAGTTTTCTGCATTTTTTTTTATCATGCTTGAAAATATTGATTTGATATTTGGTATATAGTTCTACCATGACAAATTACAGATCAGGTTCAAATTTTGTTCTGTTTGGATGATTTTTTTTTTTGCAGTTTGATTGGATTATTATTGTGAAAGTTATTTCCGTTGGAAATAGGAATTATTGTCAAAATAATAGGTTTCCCGACTTTTTTTGCAAACCCTTTTACCAAGTGATCTTATTTGTAAGTGAGCTTATAATAATGATGTGCTACAGAGCAAGCTGATTGGGTAATTATTGTGTACCCCTTGCAAACATAGTTTCAGGATTTTAGAAGTCACTCTGTCCGTACATCTTCGTCCCATTCACATACTTAAGAAGATTTTGTGTGTTTTCTCATAGCTTAAGCCGGTAGGGGACATTGTATTGCCCAGCAATACTTTCAGAATGCTTGTTTAGTTTATTGTTACTGTGTTATAATTTAGATATGTTTAGTCGTTGAAAAAGTAACATGACACTTAATTTGCTAAAAAAAAAATATTTTCCTACAGGCGTATCATGCGCATAAGGTGCAGCAATTTATATTTGTTTTGCATCTGGTTTTTGTGGTAGATTCCATACTTCTGTGTAATGTTTATTATAATATCCAACACTTTATTGGATCCAGCATAACATATTATAAAAGTAGATATTTATAACATAAAAATGTTATAAAAGTCATTACAGTATGATTACCAACCAACTAGGTGACAGCATACTAGAAATTAACTTGATATATTGAAACTACAAATTTAATACTCAACAAAATGCATTTTTCATGAACAAATTAAAAATTGACAATTACAGATCCACAAAATTCCTTATTCTGTAACTGCCTCAGTGGTCTTGGGTAGCGTGCTTGCCTCAAGTGCAGAAGGTCGTGGGTTCGGTCTCCGGCCGGGTCAAACCAAAGACATTAAAATTGGTATTTGCTGCATCTCTGCCAAGCATGCGGCATCTAGGAGTAAGGGTAAAGATTGACTGGTTGGCTCGGAGTCGGTATAATGTGTCTGAGTGGGGTGATATGTCTTCCTGCTGACAGTTACCTCATGAGCTAGCACATTAAAAATCCGGCTCAGTGTGTCAGTCTAGTACAAAGTAGGGATCATATTCATTTTCATATCAATATGTTCTCGTCTTGATATGCACCTGATTGCCACTGGACATTAAACAGTATTCATCCATCCATCATTCTCTAAACAATAAATTTTCACTTTCACTTCACTTGAGTATTTGACAGAAATATTTTTTTCTCAGATACAGAAGAAAGATTACATGAAGATGACCACACTAAAAGTTCGTGTACAGCTTTCGTTAGTAATCTGGCTTATGATGTAGATGAAGCAATTATTAGAGATGTTTTTTCAAAGGTACATGTGCATTTAATACATATGTGTATCTTTAATTTGACTTTACAATTTTTCAATTGAATATACATGTATCTTATATTTGACAATTTTTAACCAGATATTTCAATGGAAAAAAATAAATCACTAGTTTGGTAATATATGGCTGGTGGGTGGCCAGCAGGTGGGTGGGCAGCAGGTGGTGATAAACGATAATGAAGGAAAAACCAGTCTGCTTTCACTCCTCTTATTGTTTTCATTGTTTAATATTGGCATTAATACTCATTTGTAGTCCAATTTTACTTAAAAGTAATAACATTTATCTGTGATAGAAAATTAGATTACTTTGTTGAAATCAGGAATTTGATTTCAAACAAAATTGGTATATTTTTTTTTTCATTCTTGGAAAAATTAAACTGAGATATTGTAACATTACTTCCTTAACTGTCTTTTACAGATGATATTATACAATACATGCTTTGAACAAATTATGGTAATTACTTTAATTTTTTTACACTTCTGAAAATTCAAGGAAAATTTTATTTTTGATAACCCTTGTTTTTCGACACTTTCAAAATTGTCAAAGTTACGATCCTTTGTCACCAGCTGGTGACAGTCGATAATTTTAACTTCTTAGATAAGTTAATTACTCTCAGTCCTTATCGAGTGTTTATTTCATCTTTCTAAACCATCTTGTCTTAATAAAATTGATTGAAACAAGATCTATTTTAAAGTGAAGTTTAATCAGAAACAAGTTAGGAAAGGAATTGCATATTCTCATTTCTAAGAGGAATAAATTTGAATGAAATGAAAAATATTT
Source organism: Mytilisepta virgata (assembly GCA_028015205.1). NCBI lineage: Eukaryota > Metazoa > Mollusca > Bivalvia > Mytilida > Mytilidae > Mytilisepta > Mytilisepta virgata. The sequence continues at coordinate 38,353,980 of CM051520.1, forward strand.
CAGAAAACAAATCTCCTTATTAGACATTTAAAGTTATAGATATTCTTATAAGACGACGAGACAACAAACGTTGAATATACGTTATAAAAATCATTTTTGAGATCTCTGAATCCAGATCACTTGTTGCATATTTGTCAACAATATGGCGGGTCATTTGAAGTTTGCTACTACATGTATTTTCGTCTTCAACATTAAAACAACTGTTTTAAGGAACAAAAAAGATAATTTCATGAAAGCAAAATGAAACAAGCATTCTGAACGTATTGTTGGGCAATACAATGTCCCCTACAAGCTTCAGCTATGAGAAAACATGCAAAATCTCCAGTATGTGAATCGGACGAAGACTTTTGGACAGAGTGACTTCTAAAAATCCTGAAACTATGTTTGCAAGGGGTACACAATACAGTGGATTCCGGTTATTTGCATAGCCTTCTTGTCAGAAAAAATTATGCAGTTAAGCGGACTATGCTTATAAACGAAATCATGATTTTGGGGTGACGTCATACCGGAAATAAAGGAAAATACGATTGTAAACTGGGATCCACACATATATCACTTACTGTTCATTATCTCATGTATATTTGATGTTATATGATCTTGTGTTTTAATTCTTTCAATAAAGAATGTATACAGGTATTTGTGTTTGTTGTGAAATAACATTTTCCTTACCGATGAAATAAAAATAGAACCATGTGTTGTTGTCAGTTTTTGATCTATAAATAGATAAATTATATTTGTTTTTATTCTGTGACCGTATGTAAAATAAATCATTCCTGTTTGTTCAAGTAACCAACAACCAAGGAAGTTATCAAAAATATATGCACTCAATTTTCTTTTAATGGTGTTCTACCACAGAATTGATTTTTGTGTATCTGGACCAGTGACCTCGTTACGTTTTCCTTATGTAAATTTAGCAAGGGGCTCCTTCAGGGGTAATAATTAATTCAGAAAATGAGAGTGAGAAGCATGATGATTGGCATTTAATTATGGGTCATTGTTGGACATTATGTTTGTTTTACACTTTAATCAGCATGTAATTTACTTCTTTTTGAAATTGCAATCCATAATTAACACCTTTGGTTTTTTAAGTGATCAAGTTTTAACAACGTTTGACATCTTTATGACCTCGAGGCTTAAAATAGAACAAGGGAAACCACATTACCTGTACACATGAATAAATCAACATGGCATCATTTAAATGATAAAATACAACAAAACACTTTTTTTAAATCTTTATTTAACAACATCAAGATGATAAATAAATGAAATATGCACATATAAAACATGCAACTACACATGAAGAACAGTTACAACAGGTTTGAAATATACTGCAAAAATATACCTACCTTGTTTTTATTGTTTCCGGTCATTTTTTTTTCGAGTACAGGTGTCAAAATTTAATATACCATATCTAGATTCGATTTTTTTCCTATGCAATTAACCGAAATGACACATCCTACCCCATGCAAATAACCAGATTTTTTAACATTAGATGTATAGGAAATGGTTCTGTGCAGATGAAAGTTATGCAATTAACCGAATTATGCAATTATCCGGTATGCGATTAAGTGGAGTCGACTGTAATTACCCAATCAGCTTGCTCTGTGGCTCATCATTATAAGCTCACATACCAATAAGATCCCTTGGTAAAAGGGTTTGCAAAAAAAGTCCAGAAAACTAATATTTTGACAATAATTCCTATTGCCAAGGGCAATAACTACTCTCACAATAATAATCCGATCAGTGCTATTTTTATTTAACTTCTTCAAGATTCAATGCCAAAACTGAGGTTCAAACTGCAAAAAAATCATCCAAACCGAACAAATTTGAACTTGATCTGTAACTTGTCATGGTTAAAAAAATATACCAAATATCAAATCAATATCTTCAAGCATGACAAAATATAGTGTGGAAAACTGATTATTTGCATTAATTTTCTAAGTCTGTGAACCATAACTCTGCAAAAATATCATATAAACAGAATGAACCAAATATCAAATCAATATCTTCAAGCATGAAGAAAAAAGTGCGGAAAACTGATTATTGTCATGAATTTTTCAAGTCCAAGGACAATTACCCTGCAAAAAATCATCAGACTGGAACAAAATTCAACCTTGATCTGTAACTGGTCATGATAAAACTATAAACCAAATATCAAGTCATTATCTTCAAGCACAACTGAAAAAAGTGCAGAAAAGTGATTTGCTGGACTGACAGACGGACGGAGTGCAAACCTAAAGTTCCCTTCGGCTTTGCCAGTAGGGGACTAATAACAATAGTGCAAGTATGACCTATTATTTTGTTAGCTCACCTGTCCTAAAAGGAGGTGAGCTTTTGCTATCACTTGCCGTTGTCGTAAACTTTTTCAAAGATCTTGTCCTCTGAAACCACTGAACCAATTACAGCCATACTTACTGAATAATCCTTAGGGTATCTAGAATAAAATTTGGGTTTTATTATATTGTCCGTAGAGAAACATGGCCGCCACGGCTAAAATTAGAACATAGTGGGTAAACTGCAGTTTTTGGCTTATATCTCAAAAACTAAAGCATTTAGAGTAAAACTGACAAATGTTCATCTGGTAAAGATCTACCTGCCATGAAATTTTCAGAAATCGGTCAACTCATTTTTGGGTTATTGCCCCTGAATTGTTAATTTTAAGGAAATTTTGCAGTTTTAAATTTATTAACTTGAATATTATTATAGATACAAACTGTAAACAGCAAAAATGTTCAGCAAAGTAAGATCTACAAATAAATGAACATGATCAAAATCGTCATTTGACCCCTTATAGGAGTTTTTGCCCTTGAAAGATTATTTACATGTAAACATTAATTATCAGTAAAAATAATCGTCTGACATATTGTCACAGATGTTAAGAGCATAACTTGAAATAAATTAAATGGTAGCTGTACAACTAAAATGGAGGGTCAAGGGTCAAGGTCATTGAATAAGTCCATAGCAACCATATATATTTGCGTTATTGACCCTATAATTTACTTGTACAAGTCTAAAAGAAAGGTCAGGAGTCAAGGTCATTGAAAAGGTCCATAGCAAACGATGAAAAAGTCCATAGCAACCAGATATATTTGGTTCAGGACCCTAAAATTTACCTGTTCAAGTCAAAATGGAAGGTCAAGAGTCAATCCCATTGACAAAGCCCATAGCAACCGTTTAGCCGTTCAAGTCAATATTTAGGCGAAAAATGCAACAGTATACATTAAACAGCAAAAATAATCATTGATGCTTGATCTACACAAAAAATAACAGGTGAGGGATTCAGGCTCTTGGGAGCCTCTTGTTTTCCTATTCTTAAAGTGCATTGACCAGGTGATCTTATGGAGCAAAAAAAAATTAGGACAGAAAGACAAAAACTCTAATTTTTCGACTACATGTATTTTCCAATTTTCCTAAAAATGTGTTTTTGAGTTTTCAGTCAACGAAATGGCCATATAGTGCATCAAATTTATTCGGTATTTTGTGATACATTTTATTAGTATAAAAAATCAAGAGTAATTTCGGTACATACGTCATTTTTGTATAATATTTTATACAAAAAAGAAATAAAATCCAGAATGAATTATATTTTCTTGGGCAAACTGGAAGTCGGGTGGCAAATAATTAGGTGGTCAGGGATAAAAATCTAGGTAACATAAAGCTTTTATTAGTTTTAACATCAAAATATTAACTGTGACAGTTATTTTAATTTTCTGATCCTAATTAATGTTAACTACCAATGTGGGTGTAGACCTTTCTTAATAGTTTGTAGATAGAGAAAAGGCATTTTTTTTTCAATATACGCTGTTTTTCCAGTTTAATACCAAATTTACTCATGTCTTTAATTATCTGTATATAGATTGGTGAAATAACTGAAATCCGATTGATAAAGAATTTTAAAGGCAAATCCAAAGGTTATGCTTATGTAGAGTTCAAAGATGAGGTAGGTTTACCGTAGATAACAAATTTTCATAGTTTTAATGGATGTAGCAAAACCACAAATTTAAGTCTTCAGTAATTGAATATAATTATCATAAAGCATTTTTGGGAGAAAGTAACAAACCAAAAATTTGATATTTTCTAAACATTATGAAAAAAAGTTTGAAAATCAGTGCCCACAAAAATAAATATATTGTTTTAAGACTCATGGTAAATAAAAGAGATATAACAATACCGATATGTGTTTTTAATTTTTTTTCTTATGTAGAATTATTTTTCTGTATTTGGAAGGAGAAAGGCAGATATTTGTAACCTTATATATACAGAGAGAACAATGAAATGAAAGGAATTTACTTATTCAAAGAATATTTTCTGAACCACTGTAAATTAGATATTTATATTATTTTGTTTATTATACACAAGAAAAATTTGTCACCTCAGTACCAACTAACTCCCTTGGCTGTACGTCAGGGCAGTACCCTGGGACAAAAAACTTAATATTCCCCTTATACCCAGCCAATAAGTATAAAATGGTGATTAATCTGTTTTAGTTTTGTGTGATGGAAGCACTAAAATTAGATCGTACTCCAGTAGAAGGCAGACCTATGTATGTATCTAAGTGTGAGGATAAAGGTGCCAGAAAACCACAGTTTAAGGTATGTCAAATAAAAACTGGCATAAATTTTGGTTTACATGGACCGAAGTTCTGTAAACTTGTCTCAAACTTATGTTCGAATTGGGACCAAACTTTGATGGCCTAGTCATCAAACCAAAATGGCAACAATTACTAAAAACTGAAAATAAGCCTGAAAATACTGGGCAAATGGAGAAAACACTTTATGAGGTTATTTCCTTTCAAAATTTTATTACGGGTCCAAACCTTGGTCCAAATTTCCAATTATTACTAAAGGTGATGGAAAATCAGCAAAATAATATTTCATTACCTTCTCCCCCAAAACTTGCAACAACTGAGACCAAATTTTAATGAAAAAGTCCTCAAATGATGTCCATTTTGAATTGTGTATGGCATCCAATGTAGGTTCAGTCCTTGGACTATAGTGCATATTGCCCTAATTTAATTACATTTTTTATTATTTCTTGGTGTCAGTTGGGGAATGAGGCAATCTCTGTAGATTACCTATGTTTTATCTTAATATCTCTATTTAGATTGTGTTAAGTATTTCTAATCTGGTTAATTACAGTTTGCCACAGAAATGGAAAAGAATAAATTGTTTGTAAAAGGTTTACCATTTACCTGTACAAAAGAAGCTTTGACTAATATATTTTCAGAGGTATGTTTATGTATTTAATATTTACAGTTATTACATTGAGTTTGGTGAAATACCAGGATTTCCGAGTGAAATCAAATCCGATAATTCACCCAGTGAAATTGAAAGTCATATTTCACTCTAGGAAGTGACGTAACAATAGCCGTCGCCAACGATGTTGCTATACAAACGTAGTCGCATAAAACATAATCCCTTGTATTTTCTCGTTAAATTTTATGAATACACAGAATATGTCAATATAATAAACAGAATAACTAATCTCGAAACTTGAATACAAAAAATCCACAACTCGTGACTGAAAAAAAAACACTAATAATTCACTCTTAGCGCACTTGTGAATTAATGTGTTGTTCAGTAACTCGTAGATTTTTAGGTATTCGCATTTCAGGATTAGTTATACTATGAGTATTTAAGGGGGTACCCAACACTTTGACGAAATTAGATTTGACTCGTTTAATTTTCATAAAATTTTGATGAAATATTTACTTTGACCTGTTGACGAAAATATAAAAATTTCAAGAAATTTGAACAATACAATTTACAGGAATAATTTCATTGGATATATAGTAGTTTGACAAACACTAATTTAGATCATTGAGAAGCTTGATTTCTCTTTACTAATAATATGTGATTAAAACATTCAGCTGATTTTTTAAGAGTTAACTCCTTTAGGTGTTCTGTACCCCCTTAATACATTTTCACAGGTATGTTTATGTAATATTTACAGGTATTTAAGTGACTTTAACTAATATATTTTGGACGTCTATCTGTAACTTTTTTTCAAATAAGTTCTTCAAAATTGGCTTTCTATATTTGTTAATAAAGAAAGGTACAAAATAAATACAGGAAAACCAAGCAAATATGAAAATATTGCATTTTATCTTAGATAATAAAGTTATCTTTCCTTTTTTCATCTATATATGTAATGCTTCTCTGATCTTATTGAGTTATGTATAGAGTCGTCTTGTTAAAAGATAATTAAGACCATATTTTATTTTTAGCATGGAAATTTAAAGGATGTTAGGATTGTGACATACAGAAGTGGGGCTCCAAAAGGGCTGGCCTATGTTGAGTATGAAAATGAGGTCAGTATAGAATTCATTGTATTTTCCTCAATAAATGCTCTTAGAAATTAAAAATTAGCATTTAATCAGTTTTTTTTTCAACCGTGAGAATATCCTTGTCGTTCAACAGTTTTTGATCTTTTGGCTGCTTGCTCTGTTTTCAACAATTAATTGAATGAAGATAATTTTTTTAACATCTTCTTTGAACTCTGTCAAATCCAGATGGAACTTCCAAACTTCAATAATTAAAGTCCCTTTCAGAAATACATCTTGTAGTCCCAACCTGAAACCAGTATGACTTCTGTTACAAAGAAAATTCAGTAAAACAATTTCAAAATTTTCTCATTTGAAACAATTTGGCCAAAACTTGGAGTGGGCCTTGGGCAGATATTTGAGACTGGACCAATATGGTTTAGTGTTGTTACTACAAATTTGGCCTATAGGGATACAAGACAAAATGGATGTTGGTTAAACTCTGGTGAGAAAAACAGGCTAGATTCTTAAGCCTCCAGTTAATTTTTGATATGATATAGTTTCATATTTGTGTTGACAAATTTTCATCTGCTTAAGTGTATTTGAAAATGTAATAATAATATGTTTTATATATAAATTTCTAGCAAGTTGCAACACAAGCTGTTATGAAAACAGATGGATTGATGATTGGTGATCATACAATATCTGTTGCTATTAGTAATCCACCAGAGAGAAAGGCCCAGAAAAAAGATGAACAGTTTATACCAAGCCTAGGTGGAGGTAAAAAGGAGACAGAGATGTAAGCATTGTTATATAGTGGTCATGACCACCAATTTAAATTAAAACCTTTGTAACTGAAGCCACTTTTAGTGCTCCTTTTTTGGCGCACAAACACACTGAACTTTCTTTTCTGGTGATGCAAGTCCTGCCTTTTTTCACCATTTAAAATTCTTTCATTACCCCCTTCCCCATAAAGTTTATCAACAAATTTGCTTCTCAAAGCTGGGTATAAAGGCCACCCAATGCAACAAAAAGTGCCTTTTATTTAATGGCTATTGCTATTGTTGACTTCCTAGAGTGAAAGTGCAGCTTTTATATTGCATGCAAGTTTTCACTCAGAAATAAGTAATTCACTTTTTTCAATGCTATATTTTTTCTTTGCTAAACATGCTGACATTTATAAGTACATGTAGTTAGTTTCAGGCTTAGCAAATACATGGTGTATCATGGGTTTTATTACTTTCAAGTAAAAACAAAATTTGTTGTTAAACTTAGCCTACAAAAAAAATCAGATAAATCAAAGAATTTGATATCTGATTTCACAGTAATTATAAATGGAAGTAAAATTTACTAGCAAATTTTATCTTCACTTATTCATAAATAATTTAATATTGGATATAACGTGTTATTTGATTGGTAAAATTTTTTTGTCAATCATATCATAAACTAAATTTTTGTTTTCACTATGAGGTCATGAAAGGAAATCCCAGCGTTTTGGACGTCAAAACATCCGTTGGAATTAAATTATAAGGATTGACTGTAATTTTGTTTATGTTTTATTTTCAGTCTATTAGAAATAACCTCAATGCACATGGTGAACACTTTCAAATAACCCGCTACGTGGGTTATTTAGTGTGCACAACGTGATTGAGGTTATTTCTTCATAGACTAAAAAAAATTATGGTCAGTCCTTAAATAATTTTTATGTCGTATAATTGGGTGAATATTCATTAAGTTTTTTTTATCTGAATAATGAAATGGAATTGATTTTCTTGTTTTAGGCGAGGAAAAGCAAGAACACAAGTAACCCTTTTACCAAGAACACTGAAAACTCCTGGATCATCTGTTAAAGATACTTCTGGTGAAAAATCACAGTCTGATTCAACCATCACTGGAAAGTCAAATGAAGACTTTAGAAAAATGTTATTAGGGATGAAGTAGATTTGTTTTAATAAAATATTAAAAACATGTCAAGATATATTTCTGTACCAATGATTGAGTTTGTCTCTCATATTACATTATATATATGGAGCTCCAAAAAAAGTTTTCCTGCGATATTTATATTTATCCTGCAAATAGCCTATTTACCATACAATTAAAGGGTTTCAAATATTTTTCTTGTAGCATAATTTCTCCTGGTACCATTGTCTTCACCTGCAATGAAAGTTTGTATTGTGCTCTTTATCACATTATATCATCATGTTGTGTCTACATTATGTGCCATTTTGTCCTGATAACTCATATATGTTGATAAGCCCTGTGATTGACAAAGGCCTCACTTTAAGATGAAGAACAGCAATAAAAGTGCATAGATTTTATGTCAAGAATTAATCCACTATTTCCTTTAATTTATATTAAAATTGAGTTTGTCAAAGGATTGAACGTCCAGGCATAGTCTTACAGAAATTTATCCTGTTTTTTTTTAAAGGAATTCTACTGTTTGCAGGCTGGAGTTCACCATTATGGTTCCTTTATAGACACAGGAAAATGGCTTCTGTTTCAGCATTGCATTTTTTTTAGCTACCCAGACACAAAGGGCCATGTGAGCAAGTATTATCACTTTTCATCCATTGTCTGTCTGTTCCTTAATAAGACATAGGAAAATGGCTTCTGTTACAGCATTGCATGTGTTTAGCTAACCTAGTCAAAAAAAATTATCACTTTGCATCTGTTGTCTCTCTGGCTGTCCTCTGAAAACACTGGGCCGATTCGAGCAGTCTGGAACATTGCTGTCAAGTTCCAATTGGCTCACTGGCTTTGCAAAATTGTTCACTAATTTCAAATAAAAAAATCTTTCAGAAATTTTCTCAAAAGTTCCTATCTTAAAATGTTTCATTCTGGTGGCCATCTTTGATAGCGGGCAGGGCCATCAGATACAATTCTGAAAGAGGACCACCTAAAGACCATTGCTGCCAAGACTTGTTCTAATTGGCCCAGTCGTTAAAGACAAGATCTTTACAGTTAAACTATGTTTGGCTCTGGCGACCATGGGGTATAATTCTAATAAACTGTTAACACAGAGATATGTTTTGCCTGTCGGCAGAAAATTAAAAAAAGACATTCTGATTGACAGCAAAATTACTAAATAATTGAAAGTCGCTGGATCATGAAATAGGGGGCCTTGAAATTTTTATCAAACTGAGGTCAACTGATAGTAATGCAACTTTATATAAAATATCACAAGTAGTTCCTATCACACTAACTTAAGCAGAAAACTTAACATTGAACATTGCTAATTAATTGAAAGTCACTGGACCTTGAGCTAGGGTGCAGGGCCTCGAAATGGTCGTCAAACTGAGATGTACTGATATTAATGCAACTTTATAGAAAATATCATTGATCTATCACAAGTAGTTCATATCAAACTGACTTAAACAAAAAACTTAACAATTGTTGATGCTGCCGTCGCCAGAAAAGCAACACCTATGTCTCACCTTCCACGACTCGTTGATGCTGCCGTCACCGGAAAAGCAACACCTATGTCTCGCCTTCGGCAACTTTTGTCGCAGGTGAGACAAAACAGGACCACCTAAAGACCATTAGTTTTGTTCCAATTGGCACAATGGTTTCAGAAGATATTTTATGGAAAGTTTACAACAGACGACAGATGCCAAGTGATGGCAATAGCTCACATGGCCAATAATGGTGCAATTCTAGATTCTGATTGACCAAATTTTCAAATTTCTTCACTTTTGAACATCTTATAGGTCAAAACGGCCTGTAAAAGTAAACCATATAAAAGAAAATGATTTTTTTATTTTTGATCATATTTTTAGGTCTTACTGTTTATTTACATAAAAGACACCCATTACAATGTACTCAATTTAATAGTATTAAATTAATACTGAAAGAATAATTTTCATAGAAAAAAGTTTCATGTATATGTAAGTAAATTATACTAAAAATTTCAAATATAAATAAAAATATGTTGGATATGTATACCAATAAAACAATAAAAACACAAAGCAATATTGTTACCCATGATAAAATGATTGACAACACTTGGCACATAATCAAAATATAAATTCAGTTACGTCATGTAAAATCAAGATGCAGATATTCATTCCTGCCTGCCTCAAACTTTTCATTTCTGTAAAGTTGCAATGTTTGGAATTTTTTCATACCTGTTTTATAAAACTTAGGTGACAAAACATTTACAATCCCTTCCACTACTGTTGGTTTTTTTTTTTTTGGCAAAGTCTTTCGGACAGACAAAAAAAACAAATTTTTTGTTCATATTAGGTGAAAATATACATACGTATCAAGTTTACCTGGAATAATATCACTGATTTGTATGACAACTTGAAATGGGAACTACACAATCTTGAAAAGAATATTTGAATGCTTGTAAAAATTGTCTAAAAAATGTTTTGTTCATGCATACATTTGTACTTTTGAGTAATTAACTAAAACATTTGCAGTAAAAATTGAATAATTTGTTCTTTTTGTTTTGTAGTGTTCCTACACTTTTGCTGTAGGATCAAACGATTTGATAAAGAAATCTTGCACATTCATGAACATCACAATCATGCCCGTCTCAGTGTAGTCTGCTAAAACATGAGAGATTCCAGAGACATATATGTTTAATGAATGACATTTAGTCTATTAAAATGTGTAATACTTTATGTCATGACCAAGTATAAAATAAAGTTATTTCACTAAATCAAGGTAACCAGGAGACCTAAAGCCCTTAGAACCATTAGAATTATCTAGGTTATGTGTTACTGTTTTCCATATCAGCATTAGTTTGACTGAATCTAGGGTCGATGTGGAAAGTAATGAGACATTTGTACAACAATTTCTAGTTTTGCATTGATGGCCACATACATTCTGACATTATTCAAGAAGAACAAAGTAAAAAAAAAAAACATAATTAAATGCTTTTACTTTCACCTTTCCATATCCTCAGTATAAAGGCAAAAGAAAACTAGAGGCTATCAAGAGCCTGTATTGCTCACCTGGATTTAACTTGTCCACCTTCAGCAGGACTGAAAATTGAAGTGTAGCAGTTATCTTGGCTGATTTTCCCCATAAGTACAATGTTAAAGTGAGAGTGTGGTGGCCATCTTTCTTGACATTCAAACACAATTCTGAAAGAGTACCATTGCTGTAATTAGTCTGGTTTCAAAGGGCCAAGTTTTCAGTATGATGATCTGCAAATTAAATTTTCCCATAGGGTCCTATGTTAAACTGAGTTCAGCTTTGGTGACCATGTTGATTGACAGGCCAGGTCAGCAGCTACAATTCTGAAAGGGGACCATCTAATGACCATTGCTGCCAATTCTGGTCCCGATTGGCCAAATGGTCTCAGATAAGATTTTTAAATGAATTTTCCCATAGGGTCCTATGTTTAACAAAGTTCGACTGTGGCAGCCATTTTGGTTGACATTTCTGGTTATCGGATACATTTTTGAAAGAGAACCATCTAAGGACCATTGGTGCCAAGTTTGGTTATCTATAATAACTATAATATGTTTATTTCCCAATCAAGGGGCCTTTAAGGGCATATAAATCATACAAAAGAATGATAGTACAAACATGAACACGATACAGATTGTAATTGTCATGTGATTAAGATATAACACAGAAGGAGGAGGAGAGCCAACCAGACAAAGAGAGATAACTCCATTTCAATTCTTGTCAAGTATATAGTGTTACATGTACCAAACTTTATATATAATATATTACTGTTTTTAAGTAATACTGACATTTTTTTCTTGTTTCAAAACTAATATTTAGATATTTACATAATTGTATTGTAAAGTTAGTATCTTCGTTCGACATATCCAGATAAATAAATTCTGTAAATTTAATGAGTTCAAGTTTGGAAATTGTAAAAATAGGTTAAGAAAATTATTTCTTGAGTTTGTATGTAGTGGACCATAGCTGCTAAGTTTGGTTCCAATTTGCTCAGTTATTTCAGACGAAGATTTTTTAATGAATTTTCGATAGGGTCCAATGTTAAACTATGTCTGGATTTGGTGGCCATCTTGGTTGACAGTCCAGGTACCGGTAATCCAACACATTTCTGAAATAGGACCATCTAAGGACCATTGCTTCAAAGTCTTATTTCAATTGGCCCAGTTGTCTCAGACGAGAAGATTATTTTATGAATTTTCCCATAGGGTCCCAATTGTTAAACTATGTTCAGCTGTGGTGGCAATCTGATGACAGTCCAGGTCCATAGCTGTCAAGTCTTGTTCCAATTGGTGCAGTTGTTTCAGACAAGATCTTAAAATAAATTTCCCATAGGGTCCTATTTTAAATGAAGTTTGGCGGTGGTGACCATATTGGTTGATCGTCTGGGTCATCAGACACACTTTTAAAGACCATTGCTGCCAAGTCTGGTTTAAATTGGCCATGTAGTTACATAGAAAATTTTTGAAATTCATCCCCCTTTTTTTCTATTTTTTAGTCACAGCAGCCATGTCGGTTGGAAGTCCGGGATGCTGGACACAAATTTGGAAGGGGGTCACCCAAGGACCATTTTACCAAAGTTTGGTCCCAATTGGCACAGTGGTTTCTTCAGGGATGATCTTTAAAGAAAATTTTATGTCGGACGGCATCTTTAAAAGGCAAAAACTCCTGTAAGGGGTCAATTGACAATTTTGGTCATGTTGACTTATTTGTAGATCTTACTTTGCTGAACACTTTTGTTTACAGTTTGTATAATAATATTCAAGTTAATAACCTAAAACTGCAAAATTTCCTTAAAATTCAAAATTCAGGGGCAATAACCCCAAAATGGGTTGACCGATTTGTCTGAAAATTTCATGGCAGGTAGATCTTGACCTCATAAATATTTTTACTACCTATAAGTTTTGCCCTAACTGCTTTAGTTTTCAAGATATCAGTCAAAATGTGCATTTTAACCTATGTTCTATTTTTAGCCAGGGCAGCCATGTTCTCAATGGACAAGAAAATAAAACACAAAATTATACCAGATACCCTAAGGATCTATCAGCCTAAGTTTGGCTGAAATTGATTTTGTAGTTTCAGAGGAGATTTTTAAAAGTTTACAAAGATGACAACAAAAAAATGAAAAATTTGGTTTTTTAGATGTAAACCAAAAACTGCATTTTAGCCATGGCGGCCATATTCCTCAATGGACAACAAAATAAAACATAACATTTAATCTAGATACCCAAAGGATCATTCAGACTAAGTATGGCTGTAATTGGTTCAGTGGTTTCAGAGGAGAAGATCTTTGAAAAAGTTTAAGACAGATGACGGACGCCAAGTCATGGCAAAAGCTCACATGTCTTTTTAGGACAGGTGAGATAAAAATTCATACATTTAACTAGGAAAATTTGTCAGCTCCTAGTTAGTAAAACTTTGTCTATCTCAAATAATTTTTGTGTCTAAGGGACTTCAAGATAACAAGAGTCTACTGTATTTTTATGTCGAGCATTACAGAATTAATGAGAAGTAATTTTTATGCTTTTCAGTGTCAGTGATATAAGTCATGAATATTATTACACTGTCATACAGTACAACAGAAGTCAAATACAGTTTAAAACAACAAATATAGTCTACACAACTATTGCCATATTATTGAATCTACGGCTTTATTTATTCTTTTTTGTTCTTTTTCTAATTTTAGAATTTCATCTTCTTTCTTTTTCCAAAATTCCTCATTTTGATGCATGTGCATTGTGTTGTCCGCCACACGAGGATCAGGCTGGCCATAGTTCGGTGGATTAGCCTCTGGATTATATCCAAGAATTTTTAACATTGGAGCAATATTACCCATGTCCTTCACCACATCTTCTGGTATATGACCCACCCATTTAGACATGGCATCAATGTTAACTGGTCGGATGACTTGATCAGATGACTTTTCTGTCCTAAAAAAATTACAATCGTTTTTTAATTAAATGAAACAATTTTATTCTGTAGAGTAGATCTAAATGATGAGTTAATCAAAGCTCTAGCTTCTCACCTACTTGTCATTTATTGCAATGAAACGGATCAATACAATGTGAAACAATAGTCAATTATTTCTATAACCAACTTACCCTGGGAGAGGTAATAAAATTAACTGCCTCTCTTTAGTTCTTAGGTCCTAAGAAAAATAATTACAATTAACCCCCCCCCCCCCCCCAAAAAAAACAAGAGTGGACACACAAAAATGTCTCGCCTGTCGTGTTATTTCTAATGAAAGTAAATGCTATCAGACATATTGCATACAGTATTCGAAAAACAGGCCAAAACACAAAAACTTAATTATAACCACTGAACCATGAAAATGAGGTCAAGGTCAGATGGAACCTGCCAGTTGGACATGTACACCTTACAATCCTTCCATACACCAAATATACTAGACCTATTGCATACAGTATTCTAAAAACAGGCCAAAACACAAAAACTGATCCATGAAAATGAGGTCAAGGTCAGATGACACCTGCCAGTTGGACATGTACACCTTACAATCTTTCCATACACCAAATATAATAGACCTATTGCATACAGTATTCGAAAAACAGGCCAAAACACAAAAACTTAACTATAACCACTGAACCATGAAAATGAGGTCAAGGTCAGATGACACCTGCCAGTTGGACATGTACACCTTACAATCATTCCATACACCAAATATACTAGACCTATTGCTTATGGTATCTGAGATATGGACTTGACCACCAAAACTTAACCTTGTTCACTGATCCTTGAAATGGGGTCGAGGTCAATTGAAAACTGTCTTACGGGGATGAGGACCTTGTAGGGTACGCACATACCAAATATAGTTATCCTATTACTCATAATGAGAGAGAAATTAACATTACAAAAAATCTTAATTTTTTTTTCAAGTAGTCACTGAACCATGAAAATGAGGTCAAGGACAATGTACATATGAAAGATGGAAACTTCGTAACATAAGGCATCTATATACAAAGTATAAAGCATCCAGGTCTTCCACCCTCTAAAATATAAAGCTTTAATAAGTTAATTAACGCCGCCGCCGCCGGATCACTATCCCTACGTTGAGCTTTCTGCGACTAAAGTTGCAGGCTCGACAAAAAAACAAAAACCAAAAAAACAAAACAAAAACCAAACAAACAAAACAAAACAAAACAAAAACAAAAACATGGTTCCCACTTTCTCTTCTAATAATTGAACTCATGGAAGTCCAAGATGGACTGACAGACGGGTCAAAAACATTAACCCCAAGCAACTGCATTCCATGGGGAAAATAAATCTTTATAAACTCACTTCTTTAAAGTCACTTCTGTTGGGTAATGGCAGCAACAGTGGTTCAGTTTCTAGACCCATGGAAATAATTTCGAAAGAAAATAATTAGATTGATTTTCGGCCCTGAAGTACATTTAAAATAAGATCTTTAATATTATTTCAATGATTTTGTTCGGTACTTTAAGTATAAAGGATAACCTGAGGAATATTCAGTCAAACTTTAGTCCAAAAATAGCTTAGTGGTTTCAAAAGAAATAATATTATTTAGCAGATTTTTCTACTTTAAAAGGTAAGAGATAATAAATAATATTTCTTTTTGACAAAATAATCTGAATCAAGAAATGCATGGATAAACCCTTTCCTAGTTAATTGTTTAAAAGTTGAGTACATGGAAAACAAATTGGGCATAAAGTGTTTCTGAAATTTTCCCAAAATTACCCAGCTGATTGACATAATTTAGCATGAATTATCTGGGATACTTGTTGAATTATGGTCCGGATACCTTGAAGAAAGAATTGCATACTAATCTTGTCAGAGCTGAATAGGGCTAATAATAGTTAGGTACAGGCCAAAGACTGCAAATAATTATAAAGGTCACTTGCAGGAAATCTGAAATAATGTGGCCAGACACATGTGCACAATGTATTTTAAAATAGATGTCCAGATTCCTGAATATAATTCTGATAAGGGACATCCCAATATCTTTGGTCCCAAATTGCTGATGGTTTCAGACTAAAAGTTCTTTTTAAGAATTTTACAAGAACTTCCACAAAAATGAGATTTCATAAAAAAAAGATGTTTGAGATGATGTTCTATTAAATGCAAATGTACATACCATGTATGATAAATAATTGAAAACCAAAATTTTCTGCATATACTTACTTGGACAAAGATATTTCTTTACCGATATAATCCTCATGATGAAGCACTGTTTCATTCCATGGCAATTCTAGGAATTTTAATATTCTTTTCATCCATAATTCAGGGTGTAACGTTAACTGTTCATAATAGACAGGAAAACAATGTTTTACACCTACATGTAAGCATTGAGCATACATTGTTTCCATTGCACGATTCCACTTCTGAAGACAACTTCTATAACTAGATAAGTCAAATCCTGTTATTGTAACTTTCCGTGTAATAATAGAATGAACTGTTGCTCGTCCATCACGTATTAAAAATAAAAATTTAGCATTAGGAAATAATTTCTTCAAATATGCACTGGATTTCAAAGTAAATGGATCTTTGTTACATAATCTTGGTGCTGCCTCTCCATGCTTTGCTATCACTTCCAAAACAAATGCAGAAATAGCCGAGTCTATCACGTAGTCATTGATTCCTGCCTCTTTTAGTCTTTTTTTCTCGGTCTCAGATTTATACCACTGAGCTCTCATACCCAGAATTCTAGGTACAATTCTAGTCTCTTCCCCACATCGTACGTCCGGATGCGCATCTAGCATGGCCCTCATCAGGGTTGTACCACTTCGAGGCATACCTCCAATAAATATAATTGGACTCTTTGTCCCATATTCTATAGCCTTCCCTTGTTGCGTATATATAAATTTATCTTCTTCACTTGGGATCATTATCATTGATGGTTTCTTATCGCATCGGAGGAAATTATAACAGATTAACACTACACTCACAAAACATACAGCAAGATAGCAAATGGATTTCTTCATTTTTACTTTCATCTCAGACCACTGAAGGTGAACTGTTGGCTAGTACTAACATAATGCTGGCAGTTTACTGGAGGTCTGTAAAATATAATGCTTAACTTACAATTCTTCATCATGTGATAAAACAAACTCATAAAAGTTATTATATAATTTTTTCCCAAATACTACAAACATCATTACTTGTTGAAAAAGTAAGCTCTTTCTTTTTAATACTGTTGCATCATTTTGGTATTATACATTAATACCTCTACTTTGGGTGAATATCCAGAATATTAAGATTATTTCCCTTTGGAAAATAAGGTTTGAGAGCTGGACAGAGTAACAAGACACTAGAAGGGTTGGGGAAAAGATTTAAGAGAAGGGACATTGGACAAGAAATAGGAGATAACTTTGAGATAAATATCATTTTTTTGTCAAAATATTAAAAAAAAAGTTTATAAAAAAAAAACTTTGAAATTACCAAAATTTCTACTGTCTATTTGAAATGATGAGTAAATATGAGAAGGGAGAATGGGTAGGGAAAAGGCAGTAGAGGGGAAAAGGGAACAATGGGAAGAAAAAATGGGCAAATGGATAGAGAAGGGAGAAAATAACCACCTTGTTCAAACTTTTTTTTATGGTTATCTGGATATCCATTATAGGACTGCACAGTGAGTTTATATTATATCATTATTTATAATCATATTATTTACAAATGATACAAGAAAATAAATTAGACAATGTGATGCCCCCGCACTGAACTAACCACAGTGCAATTAACTTCAATTAAGGACATCTTTCAAAGTGTTGCAGAATAACATCTGAAAGACACAAATGATGCCCCCGCATATCTATTTTTTAAAAAATACAAGGTGGAAAGTGAATAACAAAATCTGAAATTTAAAATACATGTAATTACCGGTAAGCACTTGTCAGATGACCAGTATTGTATCATAAAACATGCACTTTTAAAATATACTGCCAACCACAAATACTGATTATACTCACAAGTTTTAATATTTGACAATGTTAACTATGAAGTAGGTTGCAAATGTCTTGATGTGAAGTTCCTAGCATTAAATCTGTAGGAGTTATGCAGACAATTCATATACCTTGAATGCTAAATTGCCCCAAAAATTACTATGTTCAACTACCCTACAAAAAGGTAAAAATTGACAAAAATTTAATCCCTGATAATATGCCCCTCTTCAATATGCCTACAAACACCCTGCAAAGTGAGAAGTTCCTAGCATTAAATCTGTAGGAGGAGTTGTGCAGACAAAACACATACATGTACCATGAATGGGACGGTCAGATAGGAGTAAAACAATATGCCCACCAACTTTTAGTTGCGGGGGAATTAAAAGTGATGATGAGGATGAAATCTTATTAATTTTATAATCTGATATATGGCAAGTCATATTACTTATATGGTACAAATTTTTTTTTCAACTTGCTTGTGGGCTGAACACAAAAGGGTTTTGAATAAAATAGAAGGCTCCAAAATTTAGTGAAAAAACAACAGGATAAACAAATTTAGGTGAAAAAGGCAGAATTGAATATTACCTGGATTCATACCCTTTTTTTAAAGTTTTACATACTCAAATTAAAGCACACACCCAACTTGTGAAAGTTAAAGATCAAATATCACTTCTTGGCCTCCCCCATCCCCCAAACAATACAAAAAAATCTAATGAATTCCCCCAAGTTAATTTTCTTCATATGAAAAAAATCATTTATAAAAGTCATAGCTGTCAAAATAATATTACTTTATTTACGTAAAATATGTTGATGTTTGTTATAAAACTGACATTTTTTTCATAAATAATTCATGGACATTATTTTTTAAAAATAAATACATTACAACTGTAGAATAATAAACAATGCAATACCTTGATTATAAAACAGCTCAGATTAATTATACCTTGATTATTAGCTGAGATAAACAAATTAGTATATTTTGGGAAAAAATTATGTGAAAGAATGTAAAAAAAAACACCAAAAGTTATGTCTATAAGACATGGATGCCCCACCTTCCTGAAAATAGAATTACCATCTTTAATTTCTGATGGGAAATCATTTTGAGAAATATTTTAAATATATGAAAGCTGTATATTATATCCTGCTTACATAACTGGTATCCAATGGAAAATAATGAATGTAGTCACTCAAATATGAAGCTGATCTGTGTTGAATTAAAAAAGATGACTGTAGCTGTAAAATTTCATTGACATATCATGCTTAAAGTGGAACTAAAACGCTTATAGAAAGTTATTTTAATTTTATAGTACTAAAAAAACGTATAAAAACGCAAAAAACCCGATGAAATTCGGTAACTTAGTTTTCGAGATATTAGCAAAATACTGGCCGATCGTCATTTGCACACCTGAACGATTTGTTAAAAAACTCGAATATTACTAGTCGCCGGAAGTGACGTACTGTGCGGTTCAGATCTTGTACATAAAGAGGTACAGGTCATTTGCAAAGTGAAAGCAGATTCAGTTGATTGTTTATACGTTATTAGTGACAACTATCGATTGACAGTGCTTCTTATATATTCACCGACACTTGTTTGATGAAACATTGTACTTAATTTAAATCTACAATTCAACAATGGGAAGGAATTGTGCAGTTGCGGGATGCAGCAACTCTGCAAAAACGGGACATACTCAACACACTTTTCCAAAAGATGACCGACAACGTAAATTGTGGTTTCGTTTTGTAAAACTAACCCGTGTGGATTTTACTGTGCCAACTAAACACTCAGCCATATGTTCATAACACTTCTCAGAAGAATGCCATGAGGTTGACAGGTTGAGATTCAAGGAGTTATTTGGTTTATCTTCTCATAACGGCAAGAGACTATTGCCAGGTTCAGTGCCAAGCATTTATCCCAACCAGCATGACCAGTATACATGATATAGTGACGGTCTGCACCAAAATACTTTTGAAAAAATAATTCTAACATGTCTGATCTTATTTGTTTTTATATACCATGCATATGTCTTTATATATACATCAAATTTATGTGTATATATGTACATGTTTGAAAATGAATGCATTATCATAATGTCATTGTGAGAATAAGCCTACATTAAGCCTATGCAGCCTCTCCTGTTGAATCAAAATTTTTTATGTATAACTATATTGTACCTTTACATCATACATAGGGTATATTTAAGGGTATTTTTAGAGTTATTGTGTTTGATTTACACCCCTTCTTTTCAAACCACCACAGTTACCAACATCCTGAACATAGGGCTATTTAAAAATATTATTAATGGAGTAAGTAGAAGGTACATGTAAGGCCGCTTATATCAAATGCAGAGCCTTGACAGGCATGACTTTGAAAAGATGTAGCCAACATGCTAACATAAGTTGTAGTACAATAAGAGGCTATTATAGCGAAATGTGTAGCTCTATAAAAAGTTATTCTGGTCCCATGTCCCTCTGAATTTTTTTCTCTTTCTATGAGCATAAAAGTTATACATCTGTAACCATAATAATTTCAAATATTAAGAGTCTGCTGACTATGGTAAAATAATACAATATAGATCAATACATGTACTTCCATGATATAACTACCTCTCTATTTATATAACATGTTCATGATCATAATCCTGATAATGCAGAAAATAATTTGGGTAAAAATGTAGCTTTTTTTAAAGACATTCTATTTCATTAGCAATGTAAAGCTAAAGCAAAGTTTGAATGTCTAATTATTTATTAAAAGAATATGTATTTATTTATTCATTATTTATAAAAAAAAATATATATATATGACACTTCCAATCGTGCAAGAAATTTTAATTTACCCCTAAATAGTATTAAACACCTGTGAAAATTAAAACTAGTTCATGATATAAAACAAATTAGTAAACATGTGGATGGATATTTATCACCTTTAATCCTGGTAATTAAAACAGTTAAAGTTTTAGCACCTATTAATTAACATCCTGTTATCTAGTAATAAAGATCAAACAAAAGTTTTAATCCCTCCAATCAGGTAAATAACAACTTGGCCATGCACCTACCACCTGTGGAGTAAATCAATATACCGGTAACAAAGTCATTAGAAAGGTGTTATGAAAACCAGTTTTGACTGGTATTATAATTCAAATTACACAAAGAGCATAAAGTCCCATAACCAATATTAACCAAATTATAACTCTACAAATGTGGGAATTATTTTATAAGTTGAATAATTTTTTTTTATTAAAATCCATCAAAATCTTTTATTAAAGTTTTAGGTGTACAGTGCAGTTTCTCCAATGATTCTCTACATATTTTTATTATTACAACAAGGATTGTAAGAAATTACTTATCCCTCTCTACATATATGTCTCTGATTAAACTAAGAAATTTATTATATTTTTATAAGAAAATTCTGAAATTTCATGAATCTGTCAATTCAATAAAAAAAAAAACACATTACAATTCTACATCAAAATCTATATTACTATTCAGTAACTTATATCACTATTTGTAAAACATCTGTTTTAAAACTATCAATTAATATTGTGTCTTATATTTGCTTGTTTAAAAAAATAGTGTTTGTTTTTTATTCCTATAAGATGGTCTTCCATTTGTATTTATGTTATACACACCTTTCAAAATATCTTTCACTTTCATTCTTTTTATATATGTATATGGGGGCATTTATTGAAATTTATTGGCTATACTATTATAAATCACTAGCATTGCTGTCTTCATCCATAATATATTCCTTCTGGTCAATGTAAACAAGTTCAAGAGTAGCCCGCACTGTACGTCATTTCCGGTCAATAGGGGTCACTCAGCGAGGAAACCCTGTTTCCGGAAATAGCGCTGATTGGATTTCCCACAGGTAAAAATAATCCAACTTCACTCGCTATTTTCTCCGTTATTACTTGACCAAATTTCATCGGGTTTTTTGCGTTTTTATACGTTTATTTAGTACTATAAAATGAAAATAACTTGCTATAAGCGTTTTAGTTCCACTTTAACAGGTAATAGGTTTTTAACTAAAAGGACTACAATGGAAAAATTAAACAAAGTCAGTCAAGCATAAAATGTAGGTCATGGTGACTCAAGTTTGCTGATTGTGTTGTATCTATAAGATGACTGTACATGTAGTTGTGAAATATCATTAACATATCACTGCAAGTTCCTCACTAATATACTTAAATGGAAATTTTAACAAAAGAGCATAAAATGTATGCCATAATGACCTAAAATTTGCTAAGTTTTTTTATACTATATAAGTTGCCTGTATCTATTAAATATCATTAATTTATTAACATAAGCTCTCTAAACATCTGAAAGGGTTCCATGGAACCCAGTATCTCGGCTGCTTTCACTGTTGTCTATGTTTTTTTTTTAGTGTATTATAGTGGAATGTACATAATTTTTCTCCAAATGTTATTTATTGATCATAAAGAAGCTTCTGTCCAAGTTTGGTAAAATCCAGGATGGTTTAAGAAAGTAATTAATGTTTAAAAACCTTTAACTGCAGACTATGTAATGTTAACTGAGAAAAAATTAAGAACATTTATAAGTAAAATACAGAAAAATGGGAAAAAAATTATTACAAAATTTTCCTCTGGATACTATTTCTGATCACGAACAAGCTTTTGTCCAAGTTTGGTAAAAATCCAGGATGGTTTAAAAAAGTAATTAACGTTTTAAAAACTTTAACTGCAGACTGTATGTAATGTTAACTGGAAGATGATCATGAACAAGCTTATGTCCGAGTTTGGTTAAAATCCAGGATAGTTTTAAAAAGTTATTAATGTTTTAAAAACTTTAACCACAGAGTGAATGTAAATGTTGACCCTGCGGACAATGATGGAATGTAGGATCGCCATTTTTCACATTTCTATGTGTTTGGAACAGTTATATTCCATGTGAGACACCCGTGTGAGATTCATTCAATGCAATAAAAAAAAACATCATGTCACATTGCTAGTACGTCAGAAAACACACAACTACGAACAAATGGTACAACAACGTCAAAAATAACACCGCTTCAATTTGAAAACCCCTAAAGCACAACCTAAAAGATATCTTTTTAAAGTTTTGTACCTTTGATACAAAACCAAAACGCAAACGATCTTTTCGAATATCGAATCAATTTTGCAATAGGTCGCCTAGTTTAAGAATACACATTTTTGTGTCATGGAAGCCATGTTTGTTACCTATAATTTTCAGCATAGAAATGTGAAAAAAATAATCTGTCATGGTCAAAAATGTGAGATTGAACAATTCAACCCTTGGGTTCACATTTTCTATCATCAGAAACTCAGCAAGCCTTGTTTCTGACTTGAAAATGTGAACCCTCGGGTGGAATTGTCCAATCTCACATCTTAGACCATGACTGGTTATTTAAGTCTCATTTCTGAGACAAAAGTCGCAGGCTCGACAAAAATACCTACATAATATGTAAATGTAAAAATCTAATCAAAGTCACTCAAGCATAAAATATAGGTTGTCATTACTCAAATTGTGCTGATTTTTGTTGTAATAAGTGCCTTAAAGTGGTATAATATCATTGTTACATGTGTATTCATCCATAGATTTCTGAGAAACAGACCTAAACGCAAAAACTTAACTGGGTGACTCAAGTATGAAATATAGGTCATAATGACTCAATTGTTGGAGAAATCCATTGTGATCAAATATCATTTATATAACACCATGGAATCCTAGGATATGAAACGAAATGTAATACTTTATAAGAGTCATTCATGAATTAAATATATGTCAAATGACCCTAAAATTATCAAATTGTGTTCAGCGTTATAAGGGGATTGTAGTGGTACCAGTATATTATATCATTGGTTTATCTCAATGAGTTTCTGAGAAATGGGCATAAATGCAAAAATTTAACCTGTGAGTGAAACTGTTAACTAGTAAAAGATGAACTCTGTATAAACTTATGTAAAATGAACACTTCAATCTGAGAGTGATGTCACTTCCTGTTGAGGAGACTGAACATGTGCACATGCAACAATTAGATCTAGAGTAGTGAGTAAATTAATCAATTAACAGAAACTGGATGGTTGAGGAGAATTGGAAAATTTGACCAATATAAAGAATCAAAGAATTGCATGGTGGCCATATTTTTCATTCGATCCAAAGGAAATGAAATCTATGTGCCACAGTTACAGGCAAATGAGGATTCTTTGTATAGGGTATCCTAATCATCATTCTTATAAAGTTTGAAAAGATTTGGCATTTTAGATTTTTAGAGGAGAACAAATTTCAAAATTTGACCAATCAGCATCAAGAATTGGCTCTGGCAGCCATGTTTTTCATCTGTTTGGAATGAAATGAGGAATTTAAAGACAGGCTTCAATACATTGTTCCTGCAAAGTTTGATACAAATTGGCCCAGTAGTTTCAGAGGAGATGATGAATTGTCTAATGACAGATGAACGGACAAGTTAACGACAATAGCTCACATAATGACCTCTTGATACCCTCATATTGACCGCCTCGGTGATCTTGACTCTTGACCTAATGACTCCAAAATAAATAGGCTTTTCCATCTCCACTTGAAGAATACTTCACTCACCTTTTGTTTCAACAGAACAATACTTCTGAAGTTATCATCTGAAAACCACTTGCTTCAAATGGATGGACAGACAAACAAACAAAATTTTCAGGGAGCATAAAAATTCACCACACTAAACAGATGACAACATACATGTTTGAATGACAAATAAAGGCTAACCAGTATACCAGAAAAGTACATAGAATTAAAAATATATTTGAAACATCTCTGATAATATTTTGTTTTTGGTGCATATTTGCACTCCCAACTTGTTTCAAAACATACTATTACAATGTATTTGATAGCAGGTGATATTCAATCCTGTCCTTTTTATAAATTTTAATCTGCCATTTTTCACCAAATCCAGCCTTTTTCAGTTCCATTTTAGTCCTTCCCCCTCCCCACAAAAAACCCAAAACAAACAAATGATTGTAACCTAATTAAATTTGTTTAAATCAATAATTTCATAATGAGCAGGAAGTTATACAACATACCTATAGGTTCCAATCTCTTGTACCTAATTTTATGCTCTGTAAACATCTGAAATACAGGACATTTAACATATTATGGTTAAGTAATTTGTAACTTTTGGCCACAGGGTGTGACTGTTAAAGATAAATACATGCACCTAATGTCATTAAATATGCCATAAACATGATAAAAAAGTCAACCTTAAATACAAAGTCATCTACTTCCTTAAATAGACCAAAAAAAAATATAAAAAGGCAACTGCATAAAAAACTAGAGGCTTAGAGGGCTGAGCCTGTATCGCTCACCTGGCAGAAACAAGAACTGCCCATGGCAGCCATTTTTGTCGCATGATCTGGACAAATTGAGAAAACTTTGTTAAAAACATCCCACAGATGCTTCTTGTCAAGTATCGTTTCATTTGGCCAAGCGGTTTCAGAGAAGAAGATTTCTTTATATCAGCCTATCAGAAACAAGAAATGCCTATGGCAGCCATGCTCATCCAATTAGGATGAATAAAATTGATTTCATAAAAGACTTTCCATACATTTTTTTTTTTAAATCAACCAATGAGAATCAAGAATTGCCCATGGCGGCCATGTTTTTTGCCCGATCGGGACGAAATGAGAAAACGTTGTAAAGAACCTCCCATAGATTTTTCCTGTCAAGTTTCGTTCCAAGTGACTTCAGGAGAAGATAGTTTTATATCAGCAAATCAAAAAAAAGAACTGCCCATGGTCGCCATATGTGTAGTACTATCGGGACAAAATGAGGAGACTTTGTACAGAACCTCCCATAGATGCTTCCTGTCAGGTTTCATTCCATTTGGCCAAGTAGTAGCAGAATTTTTTTTTTTTTTAATCATCCAATGAGAAACAAGAATTGCCCATGACGGCCATGTTTGTTGCCCAATTGGGACGAAATGAGGAAACTTTATAAAGGACCTCCCATATATGCTTCCTGTCAAATTTGTTCCATTTGGCCTAGCAGTTTCAGAGGGGAAGATTTTTGAAAACTCAGCCAATTAAAATCAACAATTGCCCATAGCGGCCATATTTGTTGTCCGATAGGGACGAAATGAGCAAACTTTATTAAGGACTATATATAGATGCTTCATGCCAAATCTAATTTCATTTGGCCCAGTGGTTTCAGAGGAGAAGATTAAAATGTGAACAGTGAATGGAAGATGGATGCAAAGTGATGACAAAAGCTCACATGGCCTTTTAGGTATATTTGTCCTTTTTTTTTTTTGACCCCTTGTATCTCAAAAACAATAAAAGATAGAAAAAAATTGACGACATACTAATAAAAACATTCAACAAGGTGAATTAAAAGAAAAAAATCCCCATTAAAATTGGATGAAAAATTACGAAATTTACATGTTAAGGCACATCGCTTTTTTGGCCCTTTTAATCCCTTCTATCTCAAAAACTGCAAAAAAAAAATAGAAGACATCTGTGAGCATACCACTGGAAACATTCATCAAGATGAATTAAAACAAAAAAATCCCCATTAAAATTGGATGAAAAATAAAAATTTTAGGCATCTTACAAAATGGCTAATTTTGGTCCCTTTAATCCCTTTTATCTCTGCAACGACAAAAGTAATACAAAAATGCTTGAGTAAGTTTAACTGATCTTGGACAAGCTTTTCCATTTTCATCAAGGAACATTATAAACCAACAAGAGGCTGTATCGCTCACCTGGAGTCATTGGATTGGGTTTTCATTGGACAATTAATCAACTATTTGACCAAGTTTGTTGCAATTGGTTCAATTGTCCAGGGAAAATTTGTTGAAGATTTATTTTTCATAAGGTTTAATGTTAAAATATGTTCCCTGATGGTGGTAGTCCTGGCAGGAAGTTGATAAAATTAACCAGGAATAAGGGTGAACCTTAAATAAATGTAACAGAACCCGACCTCAAATTATACAAACCAATAACTCCTAAATAGAATTTGGGATTCCCTTCAAAATTTCAGGGAAGATAGATCTCAACATGGCAAACATTTTTCAATTTACATTTCATTTCTATCTCAAATAGATTTGGAGAGAAATGCAAAAATGTTAAAATTTTGAAAATTTGACAAAAAAGGGCAATAACTCCTAAATGGGTTTTGGGATTTCCTTTAAAATTTCAGGGTATGTAGATCTCAACATGGTAAACATTTTTCAAATTTACATTTCACTTCTATCTCAAATAGTTTTGGAGATAAAAAACGAAAAATGTTAAATTTTGAAAATTTTACGAAAAAAGGGCAATAACTCCTAAATGGGTTTTAGGATTTCCTTCAAAATTTCAGGTTAGGTAGATCTTGTCATGCTGATCAATTTTACCCAAGTCAGATTTTAATATCTATAACGGTTTTTAAGTTATAAGCCAAACACAACACATGCACCCCTATATTCTATTTTTAGCTACGACAGCCATGTTTTATGTCAAATCAAAATAAATTGAGGATCAATTGTAGAGGACATGTCATAGATCATTCCTATTAAGTTTCAAACCAATCGGCCCAGCGGTTTCAGAGGAGAAGATTTTTGAAAATTAGCCAATCAGAAACAAGAATTGCCTCTGGTGGCCATGTTTCTTGACCAATCAGAACTAAATGAGGAAACTTTGTTGAGGACCTTCTATACACCACTCATGCAAAGTTTGGTTGGAATTGGCCAAATGGTTTCTGAGGAGAAGATGTTTGAATGAAAAGCTAACGACGGACGGACGACAGACGCCAAGTGATGGCAAAAGCTCACCCTGGCAATAGCCAGGTGAGCTAAAAATCATAAAAATCGGATGAAAATTTAAAAAGTTACCGGTACACCAAAATTATCAAACAAGAGTGGACACACTACATGTCTCACCTGAGTATGCACATGGACATAGAATAATGATCATCTGATACCCAACATTGCAAGTCAAAGGAAAATGCGTTAAACGAAATAGTAATGGTCGGGCAATAATTTGTCTGAAAAATTTCATACATGTCATTCAAGCCTAAAATTGTGCCCATGGAGAGCTGATAGGTCTCAGACTGGCATGTACCCACTAAAAACTGTCTATAGACCAAACATGGTTGGTCTATGTATTGCAGTTGCTGAGAAATGAATATTATCCCGAAACGTGAAACATGAAACAGAGGTCAAAGGTAAGATGTCAGATGTTAAAGTGGTATATACTAAGAAATTCAATCAACCAAATACTGTGGGTCTAGTTACAAATGTAGTACAGTTGCTGAGAAATAGACTAAATCATGAAAATGTATATTAAGTCACTCAATCATGAAATTCAGGTCAGGTTCTGATGAGAGGTGTTAGACTGGCATGTATCCACTATTACAGAACAAATATGATGGGCCTAGGTAATACATTTGCTGAGAAATGGACTTAATCTAAAAGATTTAACACAAGTCACTCAAGCATGAAATTGAGGTCAAGGTCCAGAGAAAGGTGTCAGACTTTATGTACCCACTAAGAACTATCTATAGACCAAACACGGTGGATCTAGGTATTCTAGTTGCTGAGAAATGGACTTAACCACAAAAAAGTGACAAAGTCATTCAAGCATGAAATTGAGGTCAAGGTCCCAAGCCAGGTGTCAGACTGGCATGTACTCACTAAGAACTATCTATATACCAAATATGGTGGGTTTAAGTATTACAGTTTCTGAGAAATGGACTTAACCACGAAAAAGTGACAAAGTCACCCAGGCATGAAAATGGGGTCAAGGTCCCAAGCCAGGTTTCAGACTGGCATGTACTCACTAAGAACTATCTATATACCAAATATGGTGGGTCTATGTATTACAGTTTCTGAGAAACGGACTTAACCACGAAAAAGTGACAAAGTCACCCAAGCATGAAATTGGGGTCAAGGTCCCAAGACAGGTATCAGACTGGGATGTACTCACTAAGAACAATCTATATACCAAATATGTATTACAGTTTCAAAAATTTAACACAAGTCACCCAAGCATGAAATTGAGGTCAAGGTCCAGTTTTTGCATGTACCCACTAAGAACTATCTGTTGACCAAATATGGTGGTTCTAGGTATTCTAGTTTCTGAGAAATGGACTTGACCACAAAAATATGATAAAGGTCACTTAACCATGAAATTGAGGTCAAGGTCAAAGGCAGGTGTCAGACTGACATGTACCCACCAAGAACTATCTATTGACCAAATTTGTGGGTTTAGACATATAGTTGCTGAGAAATGGTCTTAACCACGAAAAAGTGACAAAGCGAGTTCACTCAAGCATGAAATTGAGGTCAAGGTCCCAAGCCAGGTGTCAGACTGGCATGTACCCACTAAGAACTATCTTTAGACCAAATATGGTTGGCCTAGGTATTACAGTTGCTGAGAAATGGATTTAACCATGAAACTTTGACATAGATTTTACATTTATGTTTATGAAGTCAGTGAACCATGAAAATTAGGTCAGGGTCACAAGACAAGTATACTGCGGCAAACCTTATACGATAAGCTACCTGTGCTCCGTAAATCTTAATTGTAGGTATTACATGTGCAAAGTTATTAAAGTTTTAAAAAAGTTTATGCCGCCGGCGGAAAGTAATACCAATATCTGGCCTCGTCACAGGCGAGACAAAAACCCTAAATGACCCCCCCCCCCCCCTTCCAAATAATATTTCATATGGGAGACCACTGTGATAAAATATTATAAGGATACGTTCAATAGAACAAATGTAAATGAGCGGAAACCTAACTGTCTACGGACGCCAACGCCACTGATGCCACTGCGACGACAGGTTCATACCATAATACAACAACAAATATTTGTGGTCGTATAAAAAAGTAAAGGATTCAATAAATTTGAGGAAAAAAATCCAGCTAATTTACAATTTTTCACATGAAAAAAAATTCAAAATACCTTTTTAATTCAAAAACATCTAACCAGAGTTTTGTATCAGTATTTTGTTATAATTTTACTTGAATTCCTGCACATTAATGCCTGGAGATAGAAATAAATATGTATCCATATAGGTAAATTTTAACTAGGATCAAGCATCTGATGGATTGAGATAATTTTTTACCCAATAAGTGGACACTGACACAAGACACAATATTCACCCTTAAATCCAATATTTGAAAATTAAAAACTGAAAACTAAGCTGATTTGTTAGTTTCATTAGTATGTTTACTTTTGTTAGCTTTGTTAAAAAGTTTTGTATGTATAACATTTTAAATTTCTACATGTATTGAGCATAAACCTTGGTAGTTCTTTTTATTTTGGAATTTCCTACTTACTAGGAAAATTCTAAACAACTTCCAGGCTGAACATTTTCCTGTATTTTTACTGTTTTAAAAAAATTTTGACTTTTCTGTTTTCTAATTATATAATTATAATCATACAACAGCTAAAAAAACATAATATTATATCATAATACACAGCTTCAGCATGTTTGAAAGCACTTGTTTATCATTTTTCCCTGTATCTTAACCCATGGTGTCCTACAGAGAATTCCATACAACACCTGATCTAATGTCACTAATGTTAATGGAGTCTGACATGACTATTAATCTATTATGGACTTCTCCCGAAGTAACCGATTTCCTATATTGTTGTCTGGTCAGGTATAGTGTCCGAGGCGAGGGAACTATACCCCACCAGACAACACTATAGGAAAACTGTTCCTGAGGGAGAAGTCCATGATATGATTTCCCTTGATTTACCTTTTTTTGTGTACTAGCTATTCTAATATAATATCAATCTAAAACTAGAGGCACTGTGATCAAAACTTGCAAAATGATACCCCCTCCCGCTTGCAACATCCTAATCCATGTTTTTTTGTAAGTCCTTGATTTGGAAAAAGAAAGCCCAAAACTGATTTTGACCAATAAACAAAATAGGAGGTGCACCATGGCATTCTATATCGTAAGCCATATGGCATTTCTCAGGTTAAATTGGAATACTTCCTTCTTTAGGCTGTAGACGAACTTTTTTACAGATGAGTAACTCTCAGGTGATTAAATTCAACCAACCGTGTCCTATAAATAGCTGTGTAACCCTAGTACAATCCTCGTTTTCTTCTAAGGCTGTAGTACGACACGACTACTAGAACGAGCAGAACCGACTTGGTTTAATTGATAAGTTAGTCAAATCTTTGACGATGTCTTCATCAGACTCTAGCTCCGACTCGGAGAAAACAGACCATGATATGATGGACATTTTTGTTTCAGATAGTGAGATTCGAGAATTCTCAGGTTTCTCTACTGTTGAAGATAATCAAAAATCACAAGCGGAATCCGCAAAGTTAAATACAAATAAAAAAGTAAAAAATGTAAACAGTAAATCAGCTGACACGGCTGGTACTTCTACAGGACCGGGTAAGGGCCCCGGGAAAAATAGAAAAGGAAAGGCCCCATTAAAACGTAAAAGTAAACCTGATCAGGGAGAAGTATCTCCTCAAAAAAGTCAAAAGTTGATTTACAGAAAAGACAAGATGATTTTAAAAGTTTTTATAATTTGCTGGAGGGCTTTTTGGAGGATTACAATAACAATTATCAACCAGGCCCAAGTTCGAGCACACCCGAGCAATCGGAAATAGAGAATCTTTCATTTATGAACCAAGTTGACAATACAGTAAACCCAAATGAGTTTGCAATTTTTAATGAAACTTTGGACGTGAATAACAATGATAGTGTAGAAATCGACGAATTTCAGTTTGAAGTTCCTAAGATTTTCGACGAAGATGTCAAATACGGCGAAGAAACGTTGCAAAATATTGCCGATATGGTAAATGCCATTACTCATAAAAAGGCCAATTTGGAAGAAGTGACCAAAGATCTTAAGATCCCTGCAAATTGCAGAAATATTATTCCCCCTAGAGTAAATGTAGAAGTATGGTCGTTTTTAACAGTCGGACCGCCAAGTGCCATTTTGACCGTTACGCTAGTGCATTCTATTTACAGAGAAACAGGTGGAGATAATTTCAGAATTTTTTACACTAGATGGCGCTTTTAGTCCCGCCTCGAATTTTTGATTGACATGACGTCTGTGAAATGTGTAAATATCGTTGTGCTAGTTTTTGACTTTCAAATAACATGGATGGAAATATGTGTAAAAATTATTTCGTTAACACCCTGGCCTATTGGATTCACCTGACACTGAAAATTATGAACGTATGAGACATCAAAAGTGAGTATTTTTGTGCACCTCAAAATGGCCGGCGACACATGTTGCCACTTTTTAGCCAATGAACAGATCTCGCTCGTTTACCGTTTCACTGGGAGGAGCCTATAATGTTTTGTTTTGCAAATTGATATAGTATCAGGTCTTTCATTTGCAAGTTAAAAAGGCTGTCCCGAGACTCCGTTACATAGTTCTTACGCAATATCCAGGGGTATCAAAATATGCAAAGAAATGAAGTGTGTTTTTTCTTGTTTTCACAAAATGACACGTTTGAAGTATTTTTTTACGTTGGATATTCAATTTTCTGCATAAAACTGTAGAGGAGTGTCTATTTTCAAAGATCAGTCACCTGGAAAGTCCCCTTCCCATTTTTTTGGTTGATTATACACGTTTTTTTTTAAATTTTACTCAGGTTCATCTAATAGGTTATATTATGGACAGAAAAAAAAAAACCATGATGAGATGATTTTTAAAAAAAATAAGATTAAAAATTAAAGAAAAAACAGATTCACTGACAATATTTGAATAAATAGTATTAGAACACTTTTAGTCTTTACAATATTGTGAAATTAGGCATAAATACTCAACCTATGAGCCACCAGTTTTATTTATTATCATTGGCAATGTACAGGAAAACTATCAGTAAATAAATTGTATATCAAAATATATATTTTATGTGTATTTGTTTTACTTTGGATGGAAAATATTGTATGATTTTCACATGTCTCTATGTGTATATTTTCTTAATTTTTTGTCAAAAGAGTAATCTTGTAATATCTACAACTTCAAATTTTATAACCACTTGTAAGTAAGGTTCCTTTATGATTTAAATTTTTCTACCCTCTGGTGTCATCTGGACTATTTAGTTAGAATAGTCTATATGATTCAATCAAGTAATAGTTTTATTATATTTTGGTTGTGTTCTCTTATTCAAAGAATATTCATTACATTCACATGAATTTCACCATGCTATGTACATGTATAGAGCATTAATCATGTTAATAGACCTATTAACTTAAATTCTGTTGAAAATTTCTAATTTTTGTGCTTTGCCTTTAATTTCAAAATCCAGTATCTTCCATATTACAGTTTTTCTTATATAAAGGATTTTATTTTTATTATTATTTCATGATTTTTAATTCATGTTCATGTCCAGATTTTTACTTTTTTACATGGAAAGTCAGCACATTTCAATAATAAGCATGAGAAATTGGTCTATAAAATCACATGTATATTTTTGTTTTACCAATTTTGGCACTACAGGAGGTGAAATAGGTCAAATACACAAAAAAGCAATAATAATTATTCTTAATCAATACAATAAATATTAATTCATGAAAAACAAGATTGAGAAGGCATAACTTAATGTACAAATGTAAAATTTCCTTTTGTTGAAAAGAATATGCATGATTCATGTGATTTGCTGGCAAAAATAAATCTGTCCATGTCAGATCCTTAGTTTTTCACAATTGAGTAATGGATAAAGGTAATTTTAATTTTAATAAAATTTTCTTTTTTTTCCAATGCTTTTTTTTTGGTAATTTGTTACTTTTTAACCCAAAACTCACAATTTAGGTCCTGATAAAGACAAAAATCCATTATTTAATAGCTTCCACATTGCAAAATGCACAAACCATTTAAATAAAAATTGGAGCAAGTAATTTTTTTTGAAAATTAAAGTGAGAAAAAATTCTTCAGTACTGTTTTTGAAAAAAAACCAACATTTGTCATTACTCAAATAGACCTATAGCAGTACTTCAGCTTCTCCCCAGGCTTTTAGTTGTTAATTTATATGGAAAATAATTTTAAATTCATTTGTGCACATTCTACCATTCAACAGAAAGATCCTGAATCCCTCCACAAGAAAATGATAGAAGTAAGTGGAAGCACCTGCCTGATCACCCCCCCCCTTTTCCCCTGGTACATTATTTATTCTTAAATATGGTTTGTTTAATGTTTATTGACACATATTTATTATATCATTTGACAACCAAGTGTGAAACTTATTTATATTTCCTTTTTTTATCGATCGTTACCGCCATACCTTCTTTGTTTACATTTTATTGACAACGTCAACGCTGATTATCCCCCTTTATCACGTAATTTTCACAGAAAAAGCTCGCTCGAATTGCGTTTCACTCGGTTTTGCGGAGAAATATTTGAACTGTTCGTCAGAAAAGTAACAGCACACCTTTTCCGATTTAAAAATCCCCGTCCCGAGAACTGACTATGAAGAAATTGTCCTTTTTCTGACCAAAGGTGACGGAATCGTCGGCATCATTGCCAACTTTGATTGTAAACTTTTGTACGAAAAGCACGCTAAAAATATCTATTTTTAAGTAATATGAAAAGAAAATATTCTCAGAAACCGTTTAATACCATCCCCTAGACCCAACTGAAACCATACGTCATGTATGGCCAAGAAAACCGGCAGGTGATTGACGTTACTAAAAATGACCCATTTTCAAATGAAAAGTCACGTGACTCTGTAAATAAAAACGACGCCATTATTGACTTGGCGGTCCGACTGTAAGGAGACATGTAAAATCCCTAGATTTGATCATGCAAAATGAACAAAGACTTTTAGGTCTGGGAATTGTACCAGTTGTTAGAATTGCAGAATTGTTGTCTAAAAAGCAGTTGGATGCAAAGCAGTTACGAGACCATACTCTGAAGGCATTAACAATACTTTCAAGTGTATTTTTTGAGATTTCCTGTAGCAGGAAGATGATTCTTAAACCACATATTGAACCAAAATATCACCTGTTATGTAACAGGATTGAGGAGATAGGCCAAAATTTGTTTGGCGATGATGTGTCAAAGAGAATTAAAGAAATAAATGAGGCACAGAAGTTACAGGGTTTTATGAGTAGGAAAACTGGCAGTTCAAAAAACTTCTATGGGCCCCGGGGGTCCGGGACAAGAGGATCTTTCCGCAGAGGACAGTCAAACTCTCAAAATCAACAGTCTCTGATGGCAGACAGACTGAATCAGGCCTCAGTAAGAGGGTTTTCTATGAGGGGCAGAGGTCAAGGCAATTTAACAGCCGCCGCCCAGGAAGGAGAATTTAGAGGTAAAATTTACTGCAGGTTCTGTAGTCAAATTTTTTGATGTATGGGAAAACATCACTTCAGATAGGTGGATTTTGGATACCATTAAATATGGTTATAAGATTGAGTTTGAAAATAAACCTATACAAAATTGTATTCCACCTGAAATAAAGTTTTCTGGAAATGAGAAAAATTTAATTGATAATGAAATTGAAGAGCTATTAAATAAAGGAGCTATTGTTTCCTCCAATTTGGAAAAAGATCAATTTATTTCAAATATTTTTTTAGTTCAAAAGAAGAATGGGAAATTTAGACCAGTGCTAAATTTAAAGAAATTAAATCTGTTTGTGAAACATTTTCATTTTAAACAGGAAAATTTGCAATCTGTTCTTTCTGCAATTTCAAAGAACTGTTATTTTACAAGTATAGATTTATGTGATGCTTATTTCTCTTTGGGTATTAGAAAAGCAGATAGAAAATACTTAAAGTTTTGGTGGAGAGATACTCTATATGAATTTACTTGTTTAGTTTTCGGGTTGAGCACTGCTCCTCGAGTATTTACAAAGGTGATGAAGGTGATATTTTCCCATATCAGAAAATTTTGGTATCAGTTCATATTTTTACATTGATGATTCATTATTACAGGATCAGTCATATGACAGGTGTTTCCAAAATACAATTACATTGAGAAAATTATTAGAATCACTGGGTTTCAGAATTAACAAGGAAAATTCAGTCTTTGTTCCTACCCAGAGAATTATCTTTATTGGCTACATCATTAATTCAGTTGAATTCAAGGTATACTTACCTGAAGATAAAATAGAAAAAATCATCACATGTTCAGGAAAAATTCTAAATGCTAAACTGGTGTCAATCAAAGAAGTATCAGCATTGATTGGGCTTTATTCATCAGCCAGATGGGCAATTTTAATTGCCCCATTGTACACTAGATATCTTGATATTGATAAAACTCAAGCTTTCAAGAGTTAGTAATTTAGATTACAGTGAAAAAATGAGTCTTTCAGATCTAGCCAAGCAAGAAATAATCTGGTGGTTACAAAATGTAAGAAAGTATAATGGAACAAGAGGCTCACCAGAGCCTGTATCGCTCACCTGGAGTCTGGTTTTCATTGGACAATTAATCAACTATTTGACCTAGTTTTTTGCAATTGGTTCAATTGTTCAGGGAAAATTTGTTGAAGATTTATTTTTCATAAGGTTTAATGTTAAAATACATGTATGTTCCCTGATGGTGGTAGTCCTGGCAGGAAGTTGATAAAATTGACCAGGAATAAGGGTGAACCTTAAATAAATGTAACAGAACCCGACCTCAAATTACACAAACCAATAACTCCAAAATAGAATTTGGGATTCCCTTCAAAATTTCAGGGTAGGTAGATCTCAACATGGCAAACATTTTTCAATTTACATTTCACTTCTATCTCAAATACTTTTGGAGATAAATGCAAAAATGTTAAAATTTTGAAAATTTGACAAAAAAAGGGCAATAACTCCTAAATGGGTTTTGGGATTTCCTTTAAAATTTCAGGGTATGTAGATCTCAACATGGCAAACATTTTTCAAATTTACATATCACTTCTATCTCAAAAGTTTATGGGATAAATGACGAAAAATGTTAAATTTTCAAAATTTGATGAAAAAAGGGCAATAACTCCTAAATGAGTTTTAGCATTTCTTTCAAAATTTCAGGTTAGGTAGATCTTGTCATGCTGATCAATTTTACCCGATGTCAGATTTTTGATATCTGTAACGGTTTTTAAGTTATAAGCCAAAAACAACACATGCACCCCTATATTCTATTTTTAGCTACGACAGCCATGTTTTACGTCAGATCAAAATAAATTGAGGATCGTTTGTAGAGGACATGTCATAGATCATTCCTATTAAGTTTCAAACCAATTGGCCCAGCGGTTTCAGAGGAGAAGATTTTTGAATGAAAAAATTTTGAAAATTTGACAAAAAAAGGGCAACAACTTCTAAATAGGTTTTGGGATTTCCTTAAAAATTTCAGGGTAGGTGGATCTCAACATGGCAAACATTTTTCAAATTTACATTTCACTTCTATCTCAAATAATTTTGGAGATAAATGACAAAAAATGTTAAAATTTTGAAAATTTGACGAAAAAAGGGCAATAACTCCTAAATGGGTTTTGAAATTTCCTTCAAAATTTCAGGGTAGGTAGATCTTGTCATGCTGATCAATTTTACCCCATGTCAGATTTTCGATATCTGTAACGGTTTTTGAGTTATTAGCAAAAAACAGCAATTTACGCCTATGTTCTATTTTTAGCAACAGTGGCCATGTTTTTCATCGGATCAATATAAAATGAGGATCGTTTGTGGAGGACATGTCATATATCATTCCTATGAAGCCTCGATCCAATCTGCCCAGCCGTTTCAGAGGAGAAGATTTTTGAAAATCAGCCAATCAGAAACAAGAATTGCCTCTGGTGGCCATGTTTCTTGACCAATCAGAACTAAATGAGGAATCTTTGTTGGGGACCTTCCATACACCACTCATGCAAAGTTTGGTTGGAATTGGCCAAATGGTTTCTGAGGAGAAGATGTTTGAATGAAAAGTTTACGACGGACGGACGGACGGACGGCGCGACGGACGGGACGGGACGGGCGGACGGACGGACGGACGACGGACGAAAAGTGATGGCAAAAGCTCACATGGCCTTTTAGGCCAGGTGAGCTAAAAATGATCAATTATGAATCGCCCTCATGTTATCTTGAGACTGATGCATCAAATATTGGTTGGGGTGCAGTGTTTGGAAAGTTTAAAACCCAAGGTAGATGGAAGGGAGATGAGCAAAGTCTTCATATTAATGTTCTTGAAATTTTAGCAATTAAATATGCTTTGATGTCTCTTTGCAATTATACAAAGGATTGTCATCTTTGTGTCAAATCTGACAGTGCAACAGCTGTGCATTATATAAATAACATGGGTGGTAGTGTGAGATCATTATTAAAACAAACAAAACAAATTTGGACATGGGCATTAAATAAAAACGTGTATCTTACAGCGGTTCACATACCGGGAACACAAAATACAGAACCAGATAATTTGTCAAGAATTTTTAGCGACTCATCTGAATGGAAATTGAATGAGGAAGTTTTTAATGCAATATGTAAGCATTTTTTCAGCCCTGATATAGATCTTTTTGCATCTAGGATAAATACACAACTTTATAACTTTGTATCATGGTTTCCTGACCCAGAAGCGATTGCCTCTGATGAATTTTCAATTTCATGGAGTTCTTATGTACCTTATATTTTTCCTCCTTTCAGTGTAATAGCAGATGTTTTGAGGAAATTAGAAGAAGAAGAGGTAAGGCAGGCACTGTTGGTGGTACCAATGTGGCACACACAAGCTTGGTATCCAAGGTTGCTGAGTTTATTAATAGATTCACCGGTAAGACTTCCTTTTCGAAACGATCTATTGCGTCTTGTTCACAACAACAAATTACACACAATGAACAAACGAAAGTTGTTTTTAGTCGCATGCAAAGTATCAGGCGATCATATAAAAATCAAGGACTTTCAGGAATCTCTAGAAAAATTTTGCTCAACTCGTGGAGACCCTCCACTTCAAAACAATATGAGTTTCACTGGAGAAAATGGTGTGTGTGGTGTTTTGGACGGAAAATTAATCCGTCTAAACCTTCTGAAATACAGTTAATAAATTTTTTAGGTGAACTGTACAGGGATAAAAAATCTTATAGTTGTATAAACACTTATAAATGTGCAGTTTGTCAGACTCTGATATCCTTAGGTTATTTAAAACTAATAAATAATGTCATGATTACAAGATTCATGAAAGGAGTTTTTAATTTAAGACCTCCTCTTCCAAGGTAAAAATTTACCTGGGATGTGTCTAAAGTTCTTGACTACTTGTCAAAATTATTTCCATTGGATACTTTAAGTCTTAAATACCTTACATTAAAATTGGCTGCATTGTTAGCACTAAGTTCAGCTCAAAGAGCACAAACCTTAGTAAATCTAAGGACTGATAACATGTCTATAAATGATAAGGCAGTTTCTTTTGTGATAACATCATTAATGAAAACTTCACGACTCGGAAAAGAAGTAAATTCAGTTATATTAAATAAATTTAAGAGAAAAGAGTTATGCCCAGTTTACACACTTAAAAAGTGTTTGAACAGAACTAGAACACACAGGAAAAGTAAAAATATTTTAATATCTTATAGAACACATGACAAGATTTGCACAAGCACTCTAGCGAGATGGGTAAAATTAGTACTAGAGTCATCTGGAATTGATTCCAAAGAATTTAAAGCACATTCATTTAAAGGTGCTTCTACTTCAGCAGCATACATGTCAGGGGTAACACTCAATGACATTCTTAAAACTGCAAATTGGCAATCTGCTAAAACCTTTAAAAAATTTTATCTCAGGAATACTGAAGAGAATACAATGTCAAAAAATAATACTGGTGATTTCGCAAATAAGGTACTATCCAATACTAAAAGTTAAACTTTTGTTTTGCAGTATATCTTTGCCAGGACCACATCGTCATCAGATTCTGTAATGGATTTATAGTGACAATATTAATTGAAATGTGATTGACTTGATAGAGGACAGTAGATATGTATGGTGAATTTTTTTATGACAATTTTTGTGTGTTATTGAATTTCATATTGACTGATGAAAGTGTATTACGGATTTTCGAATTGACTGATGAAAGTAGTTGTGCACTTGCAATTTAATCTTATTAAAATATGAATAGATGCACTTTGTTTTAGAATTGAAAAATGACAGGAAATATTACTTTTGGGATTAATTAATATATATCTGAATCATTTATTGGTCCTGAAGCTTTAAAGATTCCAATTTAACCTGAGAAATGCCATATGGCTTACGATATAGAATGGCCCATCATCCAAGCACATATGTGAGGGATGAGGGGCATTCTATGAGGAAGCCAGGAGGCTTCGAGGGTTAAATTTCCCTCCCTTCTGGTTTCAGCATGTCCATTTTAACACTGAGAACAGATTCTTATGATTGGTTAGAACAGGTTTGTTGTGGACCCGCCCTAGGTGTTGACCAATAAATGATGTTGGTTTTTGGTGTGTCTTATTGCTTTCTTGAAAACGAGGATTGTACTAGGGTTACACTGCTATTTATAGGATACGGTTGGTTGAATTTAATCACCTGAGAGTTACTCACCTGTAAAAAAGGTCGTCTACAGCCTAAAGAAGGAAATATTCCAATTTAACCCTCGAAGCCTCCTGGCTTCCTCATAGAATGCCCCTCATCCCTCACATATATGCTTGGATGATGGGCCATTATATGGTTAAGAATCTGAGAAAGTATCATTAAATTATGATAAGTGGTTAAAGAGGTGTTGCAGATACAAAATTGACTCCCCCCCCCCAAATAAAACAGTTCCCAACTAGACTCTCAAGAGCCTGTATTGCTCACCTGGATTTAACTTGTCCATCTTTAGCAGGACTGAAAATTTAAGTGTAGCAGTTGGCTTGCGTGGTTTTACTACAGGTACAATGTTAAAAAAAGTAAGACTGTGGTGGCAATCTTAGTTGACATTAAAGGTTATCAAATGCTTTTTTGAAAGAGGACCATTTCTTCCATTAGTCTGTTTACAAATGGCCATTTGAAGTATGATGATCTGCAAATTAAATTTTCCCATAGGGTCCTATATTAAAATAAGTTAAGTTTTAGTGGCCATGTTGATTTACAATTCAGGTCATCGGCAACCATTCTGAAAGAGGACCATCTAAGGACCACTGCTGTGAAGTCTTGTTGCAATCAGCTCACTTGTTTCAGACAAGAAGACTTTTAAATGAATTTCCCATGTAGGGTCCTATGTCAAACTAAGTTGGGCTGTTTAATTTGCAGCCAACTGGTTGATTGTCCCGGTCATCAGACATATTCTGAAAGAGGACCATCTAAGGACCATTGCTGCTAAGTCTGGTTCAAATTGGCTCAATAGTTTCAGACAAGAAGATTTTTAAATGAATTTTCAATGTTAAACTATGTATGGCTGTGGTAGTCATGTTGGTTGACAGTCCAGGTCATCGGACTCGGTTATGAAAGGGGACAATCTTTGGACCATTGCTGCCAAGTCTTGTTCCAATTGGCCCAGTTGTTTCAGACAGGAAGATTTTTAAATGACTTTCCCATAGGGTCCTATGTTATTCTAAGTTTGACTTTGGCGGCCATCGTGGTTGATCGTCAGGGTCTTCAGACATAATTCTGAAAGAGGACCATCTAAGGACCATTGCTGCTAACTTTGGTTCCAATTGGCTCAGTAATGTCAGACAAGAAGGTCCTATATTAAACTAAGTTTGGCTGTGGGGGCCATCTTGGTTGATCCTCCAGGTCATCGGACATAATTCTGAAAGAGGACCATCTAAAGACCATTACTGCAAAGTCTGGTTCCAACTGGTCATGTAGTTACATAGAAGATTTTTGAAGATTTTCTATTTTTAGTCACAGCAGCCATGTCGGTTTGAAGTCGGGGAGGCCGGACATATGGCTTTTCAGGTGAGCTAAAAATTTTGACGATTTTGGCCACAAACAAAATAGGAGGTGCACAATGGCATTAAAATGATAAAAATCTGAGAAAGTTTCATTAAATTATAGTAAGTGGTTTAGGCGGAGTTGCAGATACAAAATAGGTACCGCTATAACCCCCATATAAAGCACTGGCAAAGTACATGTTTTGGAACAAGAGGCTCCCAGGAGCCTGTATCACTCACCTAGATTCAATTTGCCAATCAACAGCCATAAAAGCACCTAAGAAACAAATGTCTGTATAATTGGACATGTAATTTTGAAAGAGGACAATCTAATAACCATGGCTGTCATTAGTCTGGTTCCAACTGGCTGAGTACTTTCAGACAAAAAGATTTTTAAAATGAAGTTTCCCACAGGGTCCTATGTTAAACTAAATTTGGCTGTGGCAGCCATCCTGGTTGATTGTCGTGGTCATCAGACATATTTCTGAAAGAGTACCATCTAAGGACCATTGCTGCTAAATTTGGTTCCAATTGGCTCTGTAGTTTCAGACAGGAAGATTTTAAAATGAATTTCCCATAGGGTCCTTTGTTAAAATAAGTTTGGCTGTAGGGGCCATCTTGGTTGATAATCAGGGTCATCGAACATAATTTTTAAAGATGTTGGATTGTTTAGTTTGGGTTTTAAACCATTTTCAGCACAGTTTTTATTGGTGGAGGAAGCCAAAGTACTTGTAGAGAACCACCGACCTTTGGTAGGGAAAATTGGTAATCCTTGCAAATTTAGTTCGCAGTCAAACACACCCCGCCACATGTTAGATTCGAACTCACAACCCCAGTTTTGACATGCTAGTGATTTTTAGTAGTCATGACGAACTACCTAGACTACTCGTCCTCCGAGGCCCCCTAATTCTTAAAGAGGACCCTCTAAAGACCATTGCAGCCAAGTTTGGGTCCATAGAATATTTTTGAAATTCATCCCTTCCCTTTTTCTATTTTTAGTAACAGCGGCCATGTCGGTTAAAAGCCAGGGATGCTGGACACACTTTTGGAAGGGGGCCATCCAAGGACCATTCCACCAAAGTTTGGTCCCAATAGGCCAATTTTTTTAATCAACCAATGAGAAACAAGAACTGCCCATGATGGCCATGTTTGTTGCCCGATCAAGACGAAATGAGGAAACTTTGTAAAGAACCTCCCATAGATGCTTCCTGTCAAGTTTCGTTCTATTTGGCGAAGCGAATTCAGAGAAGATTTTTTATATCAGACATTCAGAAACAAGAAATAAACATGGCAGCCACATTTGCAGTCCGATAGGGGCCAAATGAGGAAATTTTATAA
The DNA here is from genome assembly GCA_028015205.1 of Mytilisepta virgata. NCBI lineage: Eukaryota > Metazoa > Mollusca > Bivalvia > Mytilida > Mytilidae > Mytilisepta > Mytilisepta virgata. The sequence goes on from CM051520.1 coordinate 38,397,154, forward strand.
AGGACCTCCCATATATTCTTCCTATTAAGTTTTGTTCCATTTGGAGTAGCGATTTCAGAGGAGAAGATTTTTTTATATCAGTCAATCAGAAACAAGAATTGCCCATCGCTGCCCCATTTCTAGTCCGATCGGGACAAAATTAGGAAGTTTTGTAAAGAACCTCCAATAGATGCTTCCTGTCAAGTTTCATCCATTTGGCCTAGAGATTTCAATGGAGAAGATTTTTTTATATCAGCCAATCAGGAAAAAGAACTGCCCATGGTGGCCATACTTGTAGTCCAATAGGGACAAAATTAAAATGAGAAAATTATTTAAAGGACCTCCTATATATGCTTCCTATCAAGTTTTGTTCCATTTGGTCAAGCTATTTCAGAAGACAAGATTTTTTTATATCAGCCAATCAGAAACAAGAAATGCCCATGTCAGCCACATTTGTAATCCTATCGGGATTGAATGAGCACTGTTTGTAAAGAACCTCCCATTGATGCTTCCTGTCAGGTTTCAGTCCATTTGAGTGATAAAACATCATCTGTGTAGTGGAAGCTGAAATTAAAGGTACGGAATAACTTGACCTAATTTTTGTCAGAGGCTGTGGTACTCCCCAAGATGCACCATGACACCAAGTAATAACACCCAGTAATATGATTGCAGGGTCCTTTGTATTGGAGAACTGAACTTGGACGTAAAACAACCTAAGTCAATGAAGCAAGACAAGTAGGTCAGAGTGACCGAAGTTTGGTGGGAGACTGTATTACTCTCTGAGATTCATCCTACACCAAGTTATATGACTGTAGGTCCCTTGGTAGTGGAGTACTGAACTTGGACGTAAAACTTAACCTTAGTCAATGAAGCACGATGAGTAGGTCAGAGTGACCTAATTTTAGTGGGAGGCTATGTTACTCCTGAGATGCACCCTCACACCAAGTAATATGACTGTAGGTCGATTGGTATTGGAGAACTGAACTCGGATGTTAAACTTAACCTAAGTCAATGAAGCCCGATAAGTAGGTCAAAGTGACCTAATTTTGGTGTGAGGCTGTGTTACTCCCTGAGATACACCCTCACACCAAGTAATATGATTGTAGGTCACTTTGTATATAAAAACTGATTTTTGACATAAAACTTAAAAGCCATTCAACCGTGTAATATCTGTCATGTGACCTTCATCTTATGTCACATGGTCAGTATCTTCATCGTGCACCTGCATACAAAAATATATGACCCTATGTCAACTAGTAACTGAGAACTGGCTGTGGACGCAGACGACAGGGTGACTCCAATAGCCTCCTCAACTTCGTTGAGGTGAACTAAAAACAGAACCCAAAGAAATGGCCTAATGTAATAAACTAAACCTAAAACACATCCTCCCAGAGATGACACATATAGTATTACATTTCACCTGGTCAAGAATATTGACCAATCAGAAAACAGAAGTAATAAGATGGCCATATTAGTTGAAAACCAAATAGAAATATGCTAACTTACTACAGTTCATTCTGAAGACCCTTCCTATTACTGGGTAGGCTCCATTTCATTCAATCCAGAGATAGTGTTATAAAGTAATATAAAATGGACTGATGATAAATACATGTACGTAGTAATGACAAAATATCACTTGACCTTTTGTTAAGGTGACTTAAAAATGACTTTAATAAAAACTTCAAAGTATTTAGTACATACCTACTACAATCCTCCATATCCAGCTCTGTCATCAAACATCATTCAGTTCTTCATTATGTCAAAATCAATAAACAGAACAGATGGCGTAAATTCATCTTCAAAGGAACACAATCCTGTTAATGGAAACATCCATACGTGTGTTTTTATTTTTTCTCAAGCTTAATATCACAACCATTAAATAGAAATATGTTAAAGTTTAGGTGCTTATCTGAGAATATTTACATAAACATATATTTGATCATTAAATCTGCAGGGTCATTTACTCAATTTAGACATAAACATAACTTAATTTAAAACCTTTCCCTAAGAAATGTCCTTTGAATTCCGATAAGTTATGGGAGAGAGAAATATAAATTCTTGACAAAAATCCCTATAAAATATGTGACAAATGAGGAACCAGAGTGAGTTATCTTTTCCTAACCAATGTAGGTAAAGGAGATAATTAAATTCTCTCCCTTTTGTCCTGAGGCTACCTACATTGGTTAGGAACATATAACTCACTCTGGTTTCTCATTCCAAACAAAGGATCTGACCTTTTATTGCTGTTCTTCTGCCTAATGTCACAGTGATGCATTCAACGAAGAAAAAAATCTTGCACATTACTGCAAGTTTAAGACAGCATTGTATTACCCTTAATTTTTCATAAAATTTTGAAATCTCACCAATAAATTTAATCAAACAATTTAGTATTCTTAAAATGTGAAAAAAAAAATTGAAAACCTTTATACAATAATTAAAGCCTCTATTGTCAAGGTCTCAAAACAAAACATTATTTACAGTTAACATAATTTATAAAATAAAAGTTTTGGATTTTAAATGTCAGATCAAGTTGTTGCAATATTACTATTAAAGCTGCAGAGTAAATGCAATTCGCCCAATGTGGGTTTCTCGGGCTGTTTACATCATTTCCAAGGGAGATAACTTTGTATGGCTACAGGTTGTATATAACCATAATATTTAGCATAGAAATACCTCTGGAAATGTTAAAATTGGTTTCTTAAGGTAACAGGTACGTGAATGGCTTGTCCAACAATTTTTTAAAGAAATTGCATACACATACTTCAGAAAATATAAAGGAAAATCGCAAAAAATAAGTGGGTAACCGATCTACTTTCAGAGTTACAGCCATTTAAAAGTTTCAGGAAAGCACTATCATGATAATAGAAATGGAACGAAATTTATCTAAAAAAATCTGAATTTTTCTTTTTAATCTATTCTATAGTAAATACCAATCCTACAATGTTTCTAAAAAAATAAAATGTTGTAATCATGAAAATTTCCTTTCTTTTGATATATTATTTGCATGGGGTTTCCGAACTTATTTTTTATACATCAGCAGTTGAAAAGGAGTTGCCGACTACAAAAACGTCGGAATTGCATAACGTCAATGGAATGGATTTCACAATGTCACGTCTTTCTTTGCAGAGTTATGGTCTTACAAGTTAATGTTATATACATAATTAATCAGTCGAAACAAAACCAACGTTATAGTAGTATCTTTTTATGACGTATACTTGGACACGAATGCACTTTATAGCAATATGAAATTAAAATATTGTCTGAAAAGAAATTACGTTTATTACATTCTACTGAGAAAGCCTGCCGGTGAGGAAGAACTTATTTCCATTTATTTTTAATTCATTCTATTGTAAAAATTATTAATATTTTTTTCTAATTTTACCTACATCACCAAAGGCGAAAGCAGGTCTAGGTATGTAGCCGCTCGACTACGTCCGTCCGTCACGCTATGGGGAACATATGTTTTGTAAACTCGGACTGTATTGAACCAATATTTTTAAAACTCTGCATAGCGTTTAAATACATATTGAAGATGTGCAACTCCTATTTTGGACAAATTTGACAAATTTGTACTATGAATTTTTGCATGTTGAACTAAGCCATTTTTCAGCAACACATGCTATATGAATGGTGCAAACTTTGTGTAATCTGTAACTCCAACTGTATTGTATATTTTTCAAATATTGCATAGTGTTTTTATACATAATAGCATTATGTCCTCAACTTTTCAGAAGTGTTGCATGATTAATGTCTTTCAGTATACTAAAGTGTTGAAGTTCAGGGTTATAAGATAAAGCAGGGATATGGTGTATAAATTCATGACACAAAATCCCTATAAGGTCCATTTCCTGAAAAATATAAATGCAATCATGACCTGAATAATACTAGGTAAATGGAAGCATCTTTTTATCTAAACCACATACATATTATAGAGTAATAATAACTTTGCCCTGACATGTAATCGGTCTTGTTGTTTCAGAAGTTCAGTTATACAATAAATCTTCTATATCAGTCCAAAATGACTAACCATTTTGATTGTTTTAGGCAAGACAGATCGTATAGGAGTTTAGATCTTTTTATTATTTTTTTTTTCAATCAGTGCGAGGTTTGGTTTACGTTGAAGCAGCAATTTAATGACAAAAATAACTAAAAAAATAGGTATGGGTAACATACAGTCTTCAACACTAGACATGAATCTATAAAATATTTTAAGTTTTAAATTGTATTGAATTCAGTAAAATTGTGAATAAATTACATAGAAATTATGAATTGCCACAACAACCTAATAAAATTACGGAAAACCTAAATTGTTCACACTTGTGTCATTTAGGGTTTATTGATAGTTGCCTCATCTCTGTAGTCTCGTGATAAAGTGTATGCCACTTGACTGGGTCAAACTAAAGACTTGTAAATTAGGAATTGCTGCTCCTTCGCTAAACATACGGAGTAAGCATTAGGAGTAAGAGCAAAGACTGGTTGGTTTGGAGTCAGAATAATGTGTCCTTGTAGGATAACAAGTCTTCCTGCGGACTATTAACTTCTGAAATAGAACGTTAAAAATCCAGAGCAACGTGTAGGTCTAGTACAAAGCAATATCTGTTCTTTATACACGTTCACAACCTATATTCTTAAATACGAAAAAGTTTATAAAGTGAATTACATGAATAACGTTAAATGTCTATTTTTTTTAATTGTTGTTTCATAAAAATTTCTCTATTTCAGATATGTACTTCCTTTGATATTCATTCTTCCCTTTTGAAAGTTCTTTGCCTCTTTATTACTTACAAAAATCAACCCAAATATATCACCAAAATTTCACTATCATTATCAAATTGTATTTATACGACTAGCACATGCTTTCCAGTTCTATTTATAGAACATATTGCGGACGTGATAGAAAGCACAATAAACAACAGATTTTTTTTTTGTCTTTACAAACTTTAAATGTTAATACATGTACTTATGTTTGAAAGTGATAATCTAGCTTGAATATTAAGCATAAAATATCTGCAACAAGTATATAAAAGTGATTTCTCACTTTTTTATCGACAGTGTGTCTGTTTGTGTTCTTGGTCGCATTGGGAATTTGGGAAACAAATTTCTTTCTTTCAAATTTAGAAAAATCCATTTCATGAACTGAGGACAGTAACTCAACCACTCTCTGACCATCACGCCATATGACGATGTTGAGTTATTTCATTTTCTTGGATGGGAAGCGCTGTTTCATTTGGACATGAAATCTCATTGACAAGTACTTCACTTTTTGATAAATTTTGAATTTTATTGATTAATCTTTCACCGTACAGCTCATTTTTTCTACGAGGCGGATCCTCTCCCGACATCTTGAAAATATTTTTTCTGGTGTAAGGGAGATAACTCTCATACCAATGAGTGCAAATTTTTCCGTAATCCGATAGAGGCGCTGATTTATGTACCTCTCACCTTAATGAGTTTTTACAACACTGTCCACCTGGACAAGATGATTAGCATACACTCTACTCTGAAAAGGTCAGATTTAAGGCTCCCCTCCCCCATCCAGATCCTCAAGGAGGATGGCATGGCTGACATTATTATCCAACTGAACACATATATTCATAAATCTTGATATTTTTAACAATTTTGAAATCCCCAACATAATTTATTCATTTCAAATATTTATTGTCATATAAATCAACTTGTAACATAAATGATCTTTTTCAAAAATAATTTGTTTATTTCTGGTGAATGTACAAAAGCATGGTATAATATGTCATAATTCCAGGTTTACTCTCAAAAATCTACTGTATTATATACAGAATGGGTGGAGCATAAGTTATGGTATAATATGAACAAGACGCATGTTATACCATAGCAGAAGCTCCACCTCCCACAAAGCCAACAAATGACCTTGAGCCAATGAAAACTTACAGCATTTTGAATTGGCATTGTGTAAAATATAGAGTGGAGTATGAAGTCTTGATTATTTTGAAAATCAGGTACATGTATTACTGATTTATCAAAAAGTAACAATGTATGCATGTCAAACTCTTTGGCTAAATATTTGTCAAATGGGTGGGTATGTATTATATATTATTTTATGTTAATCATGGCATGATTATAATCTTGACACGTAGATTACTACAAAATTTCAGTGTTTTATTTCATTAATGTGTCAAAAGGACATTGCATAATAGTATCAAAATTTTAGTGTGTTTCATTTATCTTGGAAAAATTAAAACTAGAGGCTCTAAAGAACCTGTATCGCTCACCTGCATTGAACTTTTCATCTTGAGCAGGACTAAAGATTTGGCTGGTTTTTCTATAGGGTTCTATGTTCAATTAAGTTCCTCTGTGGCAGCCTCATGGTTGACAGTCTAGGTCAATGGACACATTTCTAAAAGAGAACCATCTAAGGACCATTGCTACCAAGTCTAGTTCTAATTGGCTGAGTGGTTTCAGACCAGAAGATTTTTGGGTGAATTTCCCATAGGGTTCTATGTTAAACTAAGTGTGGCTCTGTCTGCCATCTTGGTACACAGTCCACGAAATCAAACAATTCTGAAATAGGATGTCCTAAATACCATTGCTGCAAAGTCTGGTTCCAATTGGTCAAGTGGTTTCAGATAAGAAGATTTTTCAATGAATTTTCCCATGGGGCCTTATGTTAAACTAAGTTCGGTTGTGGCAGCCAACTCGGTTGACAGTCCAGGTCATGGGACACAATTCTGAAAGAGGACCATAGAAGGACCATTGCTGCAAAGTCTGGTTTCAATTGGTAAAGTGGTTTCAGATAAAAAGATTTTTCAATGAATTTTCCCATAGGGCCCTATGTTTAACTAAGTTTAACAAAGTTCGGCTGTGGCTGCCATCTTGGTTAACAGCCTGGGTCATCGGACATCCTTCTAAAAGAGAACCTCCTAAGGACTACTACTGCCAAGTTTGGTTGCAACTGGCCTTGTAGTTCCATAGAAGATTTTGGAAATTCATCCCCCCTCTTTTTCTATTTTCAGTAACAGCAGCCATGTCGCTTGGAAGTCGGGGATGCCAGACATAAGTTTGGAAAGGGGCCACCCAAGGACCATTCCACCAAAGTTTGGTTCAAATTGGCTCAGGGGAGTTGACGAAAAAGTAAAATTACCATAGGCTCAATGTTAAACTAAGTCCAGCCATGGCGGCCATGTTGGATGCCGTTGGGGGAAACCAAACATATATTTTAAAAGGGGCCACCAAAGGTACATTCCACCAAAGTTTGGTTCAAATTGGCCTAATGGTCTCAGAGAAGATAATGAAAATGTTAAAGTTCCCATAGGGTCCATGGTTAAACTATGTCCGACCATGGCAGCCATATTGGATAGCGCCCAGGAAAACCGAACACAATTTTTAAAGGGGACCATCCAAGGACCATTCCACTTAAGTTTAGTTTAAATTGGTTCAGTGGTTTCAGAGGAGTTGATAAAAATGTGAAAAGTTTACGACAACGACAACGACGCAAAGTGATGAGAATAGCTCACATGGCCTTTTAGGCCAGGTGAGATAAAAAAAGAAGAAAAGCAATTTCCATCAGAAATACTCATGAATTTAAAGAAAAAAGAATAAAGTACTGAAATAAATACATTATACTTTGAACGTACAGTCTTAATACATATCAAAATAGAAAATATGATAAATCAGATGTGACTGTAATATGACAAACCAGTTATAAAATTACACAAATGGTATTCCAGTTTCCTTCAAAAGGTTAATACATTGAATGTTGGGGTGAAAGCTGATTTTTTACTTCACTATGTATCACAACATTCCTCATTTCAAAATAAGAACATATTCGCCTGGCATAGTCTTTGTTGAGATGAAAATATGTATTTTGAAGTTGTAGAGACTTTTTAATCTGTTTTGGTTTTGGACTAGTATATGTGAAATTGTCAAAACGTTTTAAAAACAAATCATGTGGTGGAACCCTTTGTCTTTGTCCAAAATGTTGGCCACATCCGTAACATTTTTTAATAAGCCCATGAAATAAGGTGAGATGATATGGTTGCGTTGTTTCATTACAATATGCCAACTATGAATTCCATATTGTGCAGCTGATATCAAATCTGTCAACACTACAAGTACTGGGTTACTGGTAGGTATCATTTACAGGTGGTAAAAATTCATTCATCAGTATTTTGATTAAAAAGTTATAATTTTTTAATTTCATTTTGAAAGTTTTGTAAATATCAAAATACTGGCCCTATAAATAGCAAGCAATTTTAATGAGGAACCAGAGTGAGTTATCTTTTCCTAACCAATGTTGGTAAGGGAGATAATTAAATTCTCTCCATTTGTCCTGAGGCTAATTTATTATCTCCCTTACGTACATTGGTTAGGAAAAGATAGCTCTCTGGTTTCTCATTAGTATGTCCAAATATTCAATCTTGGTGGGAATTCTAACCACTGTATGTGCATTATCATAATCATTACAACGGGTCAGCAACAGAATATTGTTGATAAATGGTTTTCTTGTAAGTTTAGATGATACAAATTTCTTATTTACCTCCACATTACTTTGTATCATTTGGGAACAGTTTTTTATTGCAACAAACCTTAAATTATTTTTATATTAAGATACATATATGCAACAATTTAAAAAATTTACATGTTTGGACCATTATTTTTCATTACAAATATTAAGATTTCAATAATGTTACAAACTGCACTGCAACTCCAGACTTCAAACTCGCAACTCCAGACTCCACTCTACATTTTACACAATGCCTTTCGATTTTAGCCTTGTAAATACAAAGTAACAAGACACTGAAAATAACTGTCACCTCATTGTCTAGTTGAAAGTTCAAAGGTAAAAAGGAAACATGTCAATCAGTTTAATTCCTGTCACAAGTCATTTATACCATGGTTTACTTGTTAACATATTTAAAGAAACTCCTGCAAGCGCTTGTTTCATTAAATATGTTAACTCTTAAACGCCCTGGTATAAAATGTACTGATATGATTTGTGACAAAAATAAACAAAACATAGTATAACATAATGAGAGGAATATATATAATCATATTAATCAAACTATAAGTATAGTTCAAAATTCAATTATGAGTCCCCTAACCTTAGTACTAACGACTGTTTTATAAAGGAACCTTTGCTTTCTCCCTGTTTTTGTGTTGACGGGCAGAGAATATATCTCATTTTTTCATTATCATTAAGGTTATAAAATTGTCTATATAAGCCTTGACTAATTTTTCAATAAAGGCTGGTCTAATGGTAGAGTTTTTCCTGCAATACAAAAGAAAATGTCTAATGGTAGAGTTTTTCCTGCAATACAAAAGAAAATGTTTTTCACCTTCAATTGTATTGCAGGACTGAACAACCGAGTTTCCCTGGGAATTTTTAGATGTCTCCTTTTATATTAATGATGTCAATCGAAAATGACAACTACCTGGTTTATCACAGATGAATTTTCGTTCCCCCCTTTACATTGTTTACAAAAGTTAGTATCGGAAACGGACCGAATATGATCGGAATTCGCCTGTGTTCGACTTGGAGCTCGACTGATTTTGGCCTGATACCATTCAGTCAACTGGCATCTACTGGATACACGTAAAAATAATGTGTTCAACATCTTCAAGTGCATGAATTTACATTTTTTTATATCCTACAGCTCTTCTAGGGCGCAAATTGCAAATAAAATATTTGTTTGTTTGTTATATAAGAGTGTGTTCGTCTACTTTTTAAGTGTTGTTCAATGTATTAAGAAAAAATATACCTAATTCGTAAATTAAGTCTGTTCAAAATTACATCAAATCGATTGTTTTCATGCTTTGTAAGGAGGAACAAAATGAAGTCATTGGTATCCGGTCGGTGTCTCAATTGCCCAACAAGTTTTGTGCTATAAATTAACTTCAATATAATTTATTTCATAGCAAAAGTAATGTGGTTGCTTTGTTTGATTTTGATAAATATTAATAACAACAAAATCAATTCTTTATTTGTTGTAAAAATTGATAAAACACTTCCTGTTTTTATCCTTTTTCACCGTCCTTTTGGTACGTCTCTTGGTTCATCCTTTTCTTCAGAGAACACAAACGCAAGACCTACGTCCGCCATTTGCTGAGCACGCAAGGTAGCGTTGTCCGTCGAATTTCAATTTTCACCCTCTTTAAATGGATTCAACGAATTGTCATAGATATGACCCTGAAATTAAAAACATTTGAACTTTAATTTAAAAAAGAATATCCAAATATTGCCCAGCTTAATCTGTACTTTACGTACAAGTCAACAGGCTTCGGAACAAACACTGGCCTCAGGTGCTAGGTGAGGTGTAACCCTTCAACTGAGGAACTACCCTTTTTTGAGGGGTGAATTCCAAGTGCAAAGTGTCATATAATTTTGGTGGTATGTCACTGACAAACTGCATCTTGCAAATCATTTAGATGAAGTGTTAAACGTTTCAAAAAACGTCTGACCTATTCAATAAATATTTTCAGTAGTTTTTTTTGTGTGGTCCATACTCAATTTTGACTTTGGTGTACAAGCAAGGGAGGGTATAATATTTACGGCTAACTATCAGCTGTATATTATTACATTGAAATCGTTGATAGACCAGAACTCCTCTTTCTTTTTTAATTGATGCATTTCATTTTTAAACAGTATAATGTGTCATATTCTGTATGTAGATGCACAGTAAGGTTTTAGAATTTTCATTTTCACAAATTTGATATTGTGAGTTTAAGCTTGTGACCTAAACTTATCTTTTATTTAATATGAAACAGGTAACCTGGAAATGTAAGGTTTTTATGTTTGCTTTGTCGGTATTTAGCGAAAACATCGTAAAGGCGGAACAATCTCACTTCAAAGTATTAAGTTCATTATTAACAATGTTGTTACCTCACACGGTCTAAGTTGTCTGATGGAACGGTCCAAATTGTCCAATAACATGATCCAAGTGGTCTGCTGGCCGATTTGCCCTGTTACCGTAGCGGGGAAAATGTGACGCTTGTGTCTGCATCTTTTTTTCTGGTCAAATTTTATTCTTATTTCATGACACTGAATGTTAAAAAAGTTGAGGTAGGTTCATAAATAACTTGTTCTGTTCAAGATAATCTCTATTCACGTAATCACGTCAGAAACCATGTTGTTGAAACTTTTAAGCCGGCATACTAGTAGGAATAATTCTATTGACATATCTACCTTAAAGAGCGAGCTTTGCTCGCTTATAACTATTTGCATTTTATTTCTATGTTGAAATATCAAAGACTGTATCAGTGTATATGGCTTCGCAAGAAGTTTCAACTTTTTTATTTTCAAAATTGGGGTTGTTTGGAAAATTGTGACCTAAAGTCTTCTTTCATATTTCACTTAGTTATGTTTTTTTATTTCCATATACAGTACAGATAGCAAGTTTCAGTTTAGAATCGCGCTACTTTGCAAAAAACGTGTTTGTTTTCGAAGTTTTTTCTGTGTATTTGTGTTCAACCTCGAGAAAAAACTCGGAAGAGCGTGTTTTGTATGAAGTATGGAATTTCATGATAAATACATGAAATGTAATTATATAAATGTCATGATTTCCAGCAGAATCACCTTTTGTAAATATAAAATTTGATGCTTGGATATATTTTGTTATGTTTACTATTTGTTACACATGGCAGATATGATTAAATTGTGACTATTCCTTTAATTTGCAGGTTCAGCAATATGGCTTTTCCATATATGATAGGGCCTGGTGGCCAACCATTTATTATCCAGCAAGTACCAATGGTGTCACAGCCATTGATTCAACAAGTTCCTATCCAACATCAGCAACCTCCAGTGACACAGCCACAAAAACTACCTGACTATATGTCAGAGGAACGCTTACAGGAGAAAGGTTTATACATCTGTCTGCCTGTCTTCATTTTTTGTCTGTATTCATAATTTACATCTACATGAATAGACAGGGATTCCTGGACAAGACTTGCAAATTTTTTTTTATCTAAAAAGGCTTTGAAAAGTAATAAAAAGGCATGGAAAATGAGGTCTCATTGTCATTGAGGTGACATTAACATTAATACTGATTGAAAACTGCTGGGTACGGTCTACCAAACTTGTCAACATATCACAAGTTCATGAAATATTCTGAATTAGTCTAGGAAAAGTCTTTGAATTTTGGGAAAAAGGTTTGGGAACCCAGTATAGAGCTTTGGTCATGTCAGTATCCATTATTAATGTAAAAATATGCAACAAAAAAATCTTATTCCAGTCTTAATATTGTCATACCAGAATTTGATAAGGCCAAAAGAAAATATATGTTAACCATTACTTTTTTGTGTCTACCCTAAAGTTTTTATTAACATTTTTGTACAAGCACATTAAAAACTAGAAATTGCTCTAAGGGACAAGGGAAATATTTTTTAAATTAATTTAAAAAAAAAACCTATTTTTTTGCCCTGCCATGAATATGGTTGGGGCATATAGATTTACCCTTGTCCGTCCGTACATCCTGATTCGGTTAAGTTTTGCATTTAGCTCCATTTCTCAGAAACCTATAGTAATATATCAATTATATTTCACCACTACAGTCCTCTGGTATAGTACAACACAGTTCAGCAATACTTGGACCTACATTTCATGCTTTAGTGACTTTGGTTAAGTTTTGCATTAAGGTTCATTTCTCAGAAACCTATAGTAATATATCAATGATATTTCACCACTACAGTCCTCTTGTATAGTACAATGCAGTTCAGCAACACCTATATTGTTTTAAGGGTGGGGCATCCGTGTCTTATAGACACATTTTCTAGTTTTATAAGGATGTAACTGTAAACACCATTTCTTTATTTGGTCTTTATTGCTCCTTCTGAACACCTTGGGTATAGATGGGTATTTGTCATTGGAAATGAGTCAAAACTTTGACTGTATTTTATCATTTTAGTGAGGAAATGGCAACAGTTACAGTCAAAAAGATATGGTGAAAAGAGAAAGTTTGGTTTTGTTGATGCACAGAAAGATGAAACGCCACCTGAAATTGTCCGAAAAATTATCCGTGATCATGGAGACATGACAAACAGAAAGTTCAGACATGACAAAAGGGTTTATTTAGGGTAAAGATATTTTAGTATCAGCAACAATCTAAATATTTATAAACTTTTTTGTTGTTTTGGGGATTACAGTTTTTTTATTTTACCTTTAAAATAAGTATGTTATATGTTTTTTGTTACTTATAGACCCAAAATTATATTATAAGAAATAAATGTCCTCAAAAGTCAGTCAGTATGGAGCTTTTATTTGCTTTGTGAAGAACTACCAAAATATTTTAAAATTGTTTCATGTTACAGCATTTCTTATGCTGCATGACTTATCATTGACAAGTTTTTGTGGTAGGTTATTTAGGATTTTCAATAGTCTAAACTTGATTTTAATGGAAAAAATATTTAACAGAATAAAATTTGTGCAGTTTCAGAAGCCTTAAAATAGAAATCTCATATATTCTTCAGAGCCTTGAAATACATGCCACATGCAGTTCTGAAGCTGCTTGAAAACATGCCTATGCCTTGGGAACAGATACGTGATGTGAAAGTATTGTACCATATTACTGGAGCGATAACATTCATTAATGAAATTCCATGGGTAGTTGAACCAATTTATGTAGCACAGTGGGGGTAAGTATCCAAGTGCATGGTGGTATGAAACAGATTTTTCATAATTGTTAGACATGTCCAAATTTGGAAAAAAATTAGAATGAAAAAGATATTAAAAAGGGTGTTTTGAATAGCTATGCCCTGCCACAAATTTTTCAGAAACCTATAGTAATTTATCAGTGATATTTCACCACTACAGTCCTTTTATATAGTACAATGCAGTTCAGCAAAACTTGGGTTGCTATGACGTACATTTCATACTTCAGTGACTTTGGAACTAAGTAAGTGTATCAATGAGACTTCATCAGTGGGTGTGCCTTGGGTAGTACTAAGCAGTTATATGATAATAGAGTCATTATAACCTATATTTTATGCTTGAGCGACCCTGGTTAAGTTTTACGTTTAGGTTCATTTCCTTGGAACTAGGCATAGTATATCAATGAAACTTCATCAGTGGATGTGCCTTTGGTAGTACTGAGCAATCATACAATATTTGGGTTATTATGACCTACATTATATGCTTGAGAGACTCTGGTTAAGTTTTGGGTTTAGGTTCATTCTTTTGGAACTAAGCATAGTATATCAACGAAACTTCATCAGTGGATGTGCCTTGGATAGTACTGAGCATTCATACATGATGACCTACATTTTATGGGGCATCCGTGTCTTACAGACATAATTTCTAGTTTTTCAGTTGTTTTTATGTAGTAATCATGAAAATTGGTAATGCCATAATTACATTCATTGATTTATAGTAATAAGACGGTCAACAACTTTAAAGGAAACCTCGCATTTTTTGTGATGTGAAAGTCATACCCTTATAGCTTAGTAAAAAATGTCTGTTTGTCTAAAACATTTAGGATCTGTGGTATGTAGGTAATAAATATAAACCGTAACGTAGTGTGTTTCTGGAAACCAAATAAGTAAACTTCTTGGTGTAATTACTTTTTACATAAGAATGAGTCAAATCCTCCCATCTGCCATACTTTGCATGGTCATGGTGGATAGAATTCTGCAAAGAACAAATAACATTAACAAAGAAAATTGCATTGAATGGTTTGGTATAATACCTGTTACAAAATAAAGTTTGATAAATACGTAAGGGTGTTTTTTTTTCATAAAAAAGAACCATGTGGATCATGATGAGAAGAGAGAAGAGAGATCGACGTCATTTTAAAAGAATGAGATTCCCTCCATTTGATGATGAAGAACCACCTCTGGACTATGCTGACAACATTTTAGATGTTGAACCTTTAGAGCCTATACAGATGGATCTGGATAATGAGGAAGACAAGGCTGTCTTTGGATGGTTATATGATCATAAGCCACTTGTAGATACAAAGTAATTACTTACAGTTAATGAATGAAATAGACAACAGGGGATTGGGAGGCGATCTCAGTTATATTGATAGATTGAAAGATCTATCTTTTTCAAAATTATAATTTATATGTCATGATTTTCAAGAAAAAAGATGATTTGTATATGCTCCCCAAAGGTAACACTGGTAAGCATATAGCTGTTGCTTTGTCCATCAGTTCAAAACAAGTGGTTTCCAGATAATGATAACTTAAGAAGTATTTGTTCTATGGATACCAAATTCGGGTAAGTATGCCCCTAGGGGAGGGGAAGAAGCCTAATGATTTTTGGTAATCAGGTCTTAGGTCAAGGTCACTGATACTGATTATTTTTTTTGTCCAAAATTTTGTCAAATTCAAAAGCAAAATGGAGTAAAGGTTTTGAATAAAATAAGTGCTAAGGAATCTTTGAAGTTCAAAATTTTCTGAATTCATATATATTTATTTAATATTTGATTTGATTCACGATTTATTCTTTCTTTGTATATTTACAAGAATTTGTGTTTCGATTTTTAGGTTTGTGAATGGATCCACATACAGAAGATGGAATCTGTCTCTACCAATCATGTCTGTATTGTACAGAATGGCTAACCAACTGATTACAGATCTGGTTGATGATAATTATTTCTACTTGTTTGATTTAAAGTCATTCTTTACTGCCAAGGCACTCAACATGGCCATTCCAGGTGGTCCTAAGTTTGAACCTTTGGTCAAAGACAAAGAACTACAGTAAGTTGTTGATTAATTGATTATTCCATCATATTGTTCACAAAAAGCTTGGTATTTGTTTGTAGATCTAACTTAAATATTTGTTCATGTAACACTCCTTGAAAGACATACACAAATAACTACAGTAAGTTAGTTCAGTGATCATGATATATATAGACAAAGAACTACAATCCTTGTATATCAGATATTATTTTTCTGTATTTTTGTGGGCATTGTGGTAAATTATATTACCCGAGCCAAAAATATTTAAGTAGTGGTAAAAGCAGGACTTTTTTAGTTGTATAGAGCCATGTGAAAGGTTAGCAGGCCTGAATGAATAAAAATGCAAATTTAGTTTTTTAATGATATGCACTAGTATAAGTAGAAGAAATCTTACATGTTCTAACCATGACTTTATTTTTCAGAGATGAAGATTGGAATGAATTTAATGACATAAACAAAATCATCATCAGACAACCAATCAGAACAGAGTATAGAATAGCATTCCCATATCTGTACAACAGTATGCCATATAAAGTACAGTTGTCATGGTATGAGCCCAGCAGACTAAATAATCACTTTTGTTGTCTTTGTTTCATTTTCAATAAGCCTTATATTTTGAAAACTGGAAAAGGAAATGTAAATTTAATCATGATAGCTAACGTTTCAAGGAAACAAGATACATGTATTACTTTTCTTACAGTTGTAGTTTCATTTTATTTTTATAAAGCTGAAACTAACAAGGATTAGTTTTTGTTGAAATTTTTAAAATTTTTGCTTTATTAGAAAAAAATAA
This sequence comes from Mytilisepta virgata, assembly GCA_028015205.1. NCBI lineage: Eukaryota > Metazoa > Mollusca > Bivalvia > Mytilida > Mytilidae > Mytilisepta > Mytilisepta virgata. Next base: position 38,413,577 of record CM051520.1, read on the forward strand.
CAGGCTGAAAAACATTTGCAATTAATGGGGGACATACATGTATTGTATTTGAATTGTATTGTTTATTCAGTCATTCCTGTGCAGATCAGTCTTAAAACCTATTGTAGGTACCACACACCAAATGTTGTTTACATAAAGACAGAGGATCCAGATTTACCAGCCTTTTACTTTGATCCTCTGATCAATCCTATATCACACAGGCACACAAACAAGGTAGGTAGTTTCTTTAATTCTCTCATACCCTCATCAGTCATATAAAAAACAAGATGAATGTTTTCTTATCACCTTGTCAGTCCTATAGGGGGCGGGGTGGCCGAGTGATCTAGATAATTCATCGTAACTACTAAAGACCTCTAGCCTGTGAACACTGAGGGAATAAGATCGAATTCAGCTCTTGGTCATGTACATCCGATCTTAGTTGACAAGAATTGCCGGTTTTCCTGCATAGTTCTGTGGCTCTCTTCAGGTACCCTAGCTTCCTCCACCAATAAAAACTGGCTGCAATTATATAGCCATTTACTCTGAGAGGGGCATAAATGTACAGTAAAACCTGTCAATAAAGGGTACCCAAGGGACCAGAAATACAGATGTTAATTTTTCATGCTTTCTTCATGAATGGGACTTTTTCACTGTGCCCTTTATAGGCAGTATTTTGCTATACAGAGGTTCCCATTAAAGCGAGTGTCACTGTACAATAAAAAGACCAAAAAATTAGTCATGTATCTCAAAGATACATACAAGGTAAGTGTTGGTGCTAGTCGTTATAAAAGACGCTTCAATAAGGTAAGTAATTGGTTCTCTTCTCATCAGTTGTACAAAAAATGTAGAGTATCACACAGACAAACAAACACGGTGTCAGTCCTACATCATACAGATATTCACTTAAAGTACAAAAGAACTTCCGTTGCACAATTCAAACTAGAATACTGTGGGCATCTTGAAATACTTTTTTTTAGAACTTCAAATTTTGGAAATGTTTTTCTTAGTTACTTTGGTGTTGAGGTGACCAAAGCACTCAGTGGAGAAAAATGTTACAGCTGCACTGTAAAAAATTAAATAAAACAGTGTAGAGTAAATATACAAATACTTTTGTTGTCATATTGTAACATTTGAGAATACAATGTATATATTAATTATTACTATAAAACTGGTGGTTACATTATTTGTACATATTTTAGGGAGGAGAGATACTGCCAGATGATGATGAAGAATTTGAGTTACCAGACTTCGTACAGCCATTCATGAAAGATACTCCACTTTACTCTGACAACACCGCTAATGGTATAGCGTTGTTATGGGCCCCAAGGCCATTCAACATGAGATCTGGTCGTACTCGCAGAGCCATTGATATACCTCTTGTAAAAACTTGGTATGTACAAAGAATCTGTTTTTTTTGTTGTAAATTTTTATCAAATTTACTCCTGAATTTGGAGATTGTAATAATAATTTAGTACATTTTAAGAAGTTCTTTAAGTAATAATCTACAGTTCTGAATCATTATCAGTGACATTATTTTACATTTAGATGTTTTTAAGTTAATTTAGACGGTCTTGAGGCATCTTTTATAATTATCACTTTATTGGCCAAAGGTTATTCATATAAATTTTAAAGACCATATCTGTTTTTCAATAATTTCTTGTCTGTATCAGCAAGAATTGGTTTTCTGTTGATGTTGAAGTGACCATGCCAAGTTTGTTTTAGCCGGTGATATCTCCTTTATGCTTTCCAAACAGAAAACACGAAAAGTTCAAAACTAAAACGGCAAAATTTTCTGATCCAGACCCAACAGTTTGGCCTCTTAACTTTACTATCAATATTTTTATATCAGTTTGTTGAATTCTATTGTGTCACTCAGATGAACATTTGGTTTTGTAGGTACAGAGAACATTGTCCAGCCAACATGCCAGTGAAGGTTAGGGTATCATATCAGAAACTTCTCAAGTATTATGTTCTGAATGCCTTGAAACATAGACCACCAAAGGCTCAAAAGAAAAGGTATGGGAAATTATTTTTATAATGAAGACATGATTTTCTTACTCTTTAAGGGGATACGATACAGTTTAGATCTTGAATTCATTTTTTCTTCATTTTTTGATATTTTGCTTTGTATGCTCTTTCCAAAAATGAAATTAAACACATACCTTGCTGATGTAATTATGGAGATGTAAGGCATTCTTTTACTGTGTTTTTTTTTAAATTGGTATTTTACAGATTTTTTTAGGAATTTTGCATTGCGATAAAAATGAGATTTGTGAAGAAAATTGAACAATTTTTTCCCTGAATGATCAGTAGGTTCTAAAGTTTATATTTTGATATTGATAAATGATATTTATGCAAGGAATAATATACAGGATATTGGAAAAATCGATGTTATAAGGCAAAAAAATTGAAAAAACTACAGTTTTTCGATGTTGGCGGAAATTCTTGATTGATTTTTTCCTAATATTTTTATGTTTTTAACAGCTGCAGTCAAACCTGAAGCAGAAATAAAAAAGGGAGATTGCCATGGGTTTTTCTGAGCTATGGCATGAAATCTCATAATCTCAGACCGTTTTTTTCTTTTTCTCGATTTTACCCGGAAAATTATGATGTTAATTGTGGCGTCAAATTCACGGAATTAAAATTTTCCAGCTGTATTGTGAATGAACCATTATATCTCCAACTTTTAGTTGACAACCATAACTGTATCGTTTCCCCTTAAAGCGGAATTCCTCTTTTTGGAAGTCTGGATTTGTCAATTGCAGTTCCTTTATTATACATAGTAATATGGCTGCCGAAGTATCATTTCCACTCTGTTTTCCCTGTTGTCAACATCAGGTCTATATAGTATTTATGATTTAAAACATTTTTTTTAGATTATACAGAAAATTTGACGATGTGCCCAAAATTAAGAAATTTCAAAAAACATATTGTATTTTGTAGTTTTAATAAATGACATTTTGTTACGATTTGATATTATTATCATTATGAGAATTCTTTTTTCCAGGTACCTCTTTAGATCATTCAAAGCTACCAAGTTTTTCCAGATGACACAGTTAGATTGGGTAGAAGTTGGTCTACAAGTATGTCGTCAGGGTTACAACATGTTGAATTTGTTAATTCATAGAAAAAATCTGAACTATCTTCATCTGGATTATAACTTCAACTTAAAACCAGTCAAGACATTGACCACAAAGGTAAATAAATTACATCATAATTACCGTTAGATTATAGTAATTATACACCATCTGTTTAGAAAAGAGTGTACACTAATGACTTAAATGTTCAAAAGTGTTGTTTTTATCTGCAATGCACTGTCAATATCTTAAAAAAGGATAATCCTTCCTTAGTGGTCTCATGGTTGCGCACTTACCTCAAGTACTAGAGAATGTGGTTTGATCTCCAGCTGGATCAAACAAAAGACTTAAAAATTGGTATTTACTGCTTTTCTGCTACGCAAGCTGCATTTAGCAGTATGGGTAACAATTATGTATTTAATTATTGCTACAAACATAAATCAAACATAGAACAAAATAAGAGATAAATTATTTGAATTCCAAAATTCAAATTAATAATAAAATAATTACTGTATATTGCAAGACTAGTGCTAAAGATTTTAATTTTTACAGGAAAGGAAGAAATCTAGATTTGGAAATGCTTTCCATTTGTGTCGTGAAATACTTAGATTGTCTAAACTTGTAATAGACAGTCATGTACAGTACAGACTTGGAAATGTTGATGCCTTTCAGGTTAGTGAATTTAATTTTTTAGATTACCTGTACACATTCCATGTCAGGACAGTACTTTAATGTATCTATGCAATGAGGTTATTTAAAAACTGAAAAAAAGGGTTTTCCTTACAGACATCAAGCAACATTAAGAAAAAAAATATTTGTGAATAATAAACTAAAAGTTAAAACAGTTAGTTAAATTTGTAATTATATATGTATTAGCTGACAGTGATATTTGACTGTAATCTTATCTTCTATATTCCATAGCAGTGTGAAATACAATATAAATTCATTAAGTAATACAATATTGTTTTTTTTTGGGCAAAAAGATGTCACAAAAAATTTGCATTTTCATTTTTGCTAGTAATATTCTATTACAATTTGAAATGAAAAAGCACTTATTGTACTTGGGTTATTGTCGAATTTCTAAGATTCTCATTTAAAAAGACGCACATTAATTTTTAAAATTACGGTATTTGTTTTATAGAAGTGATTTTTTTGTTTCCAGTTAGCAGATGGAATACAGTATGTATTTGCCCATGTAGGACAGTTGACGGGAATGTACAGATACAAGTACAAGTTGATGAGACAAATCAGAATGTGTAAAGACATCAAACATCTCATCTACTACAGGTTTAACACGGTAACTTTTGTTATAGCCACTTAAACTTATTAAACTTAAAATGGACCTGGATTTTATTTATTTTTTCTAATGCCAGAAACAACTCTATCTCAAACCATACCGAAATAGCAAGAAATTGTAAGATTTGGTTATTGGTATTTTATGCTACTTAGAATAAGAATTATTTTCAAATACAATGAAAAAAATGTGATATCATTAGACATGACCTAGCTTCCAGGTTGAATTTGTTTCATGTTGCACAACTATATTTATATAGCTGAGCTATTAATTGTCAGAATAATCAGTCTATCAGTAATAGATTGAAAGGAGATCTGTTGAAAATGTAAGTGAGATTACAACATAATAACGGAATCCAAAAACATGCGATCTACAACCTACACAGTTCAACAAAACTGCCAAATAAAAAATTTGTAATTACCCCATGGAAAATTTTTGTGAAAAAAAAAATACAACACAATATAACTACTAAAATGATGCCTTGGATTCTTATAATTGCATTTTACATTTGACAAGTGTAAAATGTGACTGTAATTTTTTTAATTTCTCGGTATAGTCTTCAAAAATTACTCCACTGCATTGCAGTGTCTTCACGTCATTGGAACACCCACTAAAACAAGATTTTGACTTTTATTGGGCTATAAAAAATCGCTTTTTAGAAGCCATGATTGATATCGCCCAATAAAGACATAGGATTTCAATGAAATGTATAAATAGTGTAATTGTATATGTAAACATGTATATTTGTCATAATATGTCATAATAATGGCTTAATATTATAGGGAGCTGTTGGTAAGGGTCCAGGATGTGGATTTTGGGCCCCAGGTTGGAGAGTCTGGCTTTTCTTCATGAGAGGCATTACACCATTGTTGGAGAGGTGGCTAGGAAATCTTCTGTCCAGACAATTTGAGGGAAGACATTCCAAGGGTGTTGCCAAGACAGTTACAAAACAGAGAGTGGAAAGTCACTTTGACCTTGAGTTGAGAGCAGCTGTAAGTACTGTGAAAAATGTAAATTTTACATAGAGTTTCTGTAATCTTTAAATTAGAAATAGACAAAGCATTTAGATAGTGATCATTAGTTATATTGATTCACATCTTTTCCGTTAAAAAGTAAGTTGATGATGTAAAAATTAATAGATTGTTTATTTATTTTTAGTAGAATGGGAAACAAATTTCTGCCAAATTTAACTAATCTTTTTCCGCTTTGAGAATGTGAGAGTAGCCTTAGGAGTGGCACTTTCCCCTTTTTGACATTTACAAAAGAATCTTAGTCTGGTTTGCTAACCCATATTTCATACTGAAGGTAATATTAGAATACTTTGTTTTATTTTACAGGTAATGCATGATATACTAGACATGATGCCAGAAGGAATAAAACAGAACAAAGCCAGAACTATACTTCAACATCTAAGTGAAGCTTGGAGATGCTGGAAGGCCAATATTCCTTGGAAGGTAAGATCAGGTTTAATTTATGAATTTTCTTATATACATGTAGCAAGTTGAGATATATTCATGCCTGAAAGTTTTCTAAAATTCACTGGATTTCCAGATTTTGACAAATTTTATCCTGATATATTCCTAAAGAAAATTTTGAATTTTTACCCATTTTTACCTGATTTTGGTAGCTCCTTTACTTTCACTCATGTATATTTGAAATTTTTGCAATATTTGGTTATAGATGATAAATGAATGACATTAAGTTTTTTCATTTAGTATATCATACATCTTGTGTAACATGCATTGTTTGAAAATTCATTTTCAGACATCTCATAGAGCTGTTGGATTGATGATAGTATCGGAGATAAGGATGTCGATTCATTTAAAATTTGATGGGTTGTAGTCAGTTTAATAAATAGGATGTGATCAGCAAACGTAATATAAATGAATTAAAATTTTGCATGGTGAGATAAAATAAAATGTACACTCCAGCACACCAGTACATTTTTTCCTTTGAAACAGCCCTTAAGCAAATTTTTTGTGTCAGTTGGTTAAATAAATTTCTGAAATAGTTGATAAAACGAAATGTTTCTTTTCAGGTACCTGGTTTACCCATACCTATTGAGAACATGATCCTGAGATATGTGAAAGCTAAAGCTGATTGGTGGACCAACACAGCACATTATAATAGAGAGAGAATCAGGAGAGGAGCTACAGTAAGTACACATTTACTAAAAAATAAGTCGAAAACATGCATTTCTGACCTAATATGACATTTAAGATCTGAAAATTAAAAGAATCGTAAACAATATGCACACATTGTCAAAAGTATATAATTTATTTGTTTGAGCTGTAGAAAGAGAAAGAAAAGCATGATATGGTAAGTTTTTGTATTGGAGTAATTTCAGATAGATTATATAAATTATTTTTCTGGCAGTGAACCTCCATAGAAACTAGCATGCAAATACAGAACTATATTGCATGAAAGATTTCCTCTGAATCAATTGGGGAATACATGTAGTAAAGTGGCTGATTTCAAAATAAATGAATATATGTTTAGTTGTCTGAGTTGAAACTGTATGGTTTATGTATAACTACTATATTACACAAAACTGCTATGTAGAACTCTTTATAAACAGTATCCTTTCAGGTAATTTTCTCCAAGAATGGTGGACCTAACTATCCTGATGAAGTCGAGACATATTCTGATGAATCTAGCAAAGTTTATATTTTTTGCACTTTATAGCTTGGTCTACATATATAAATATTTCTCTGCAGTAAGATGACTTCTATGATACATATTTCTGTGCAGTAAGCTGACTTCTATCATAAATATTTCTCTGCAGTAAGATGACTTCTATGATAAATATTTCTCTGCAGTAAGATGACTTCTATGATAAATATTAATGTATTACAGGTAGATAAAACAGTGTGTAAGAAAAATCTTGGTCGTCTGACGCGTCTGTATCTGAAGGCTGAACAGGAAAGACAACACAATTATCTGAAGGACGGACCATACATCACAGCAGAGGAGGCTGTAGCTATCTATACAACAACTGTTCATTGGCTGGAATCTCGTAGATTTTCTCCTATACCATTCCCTCCACTATCATACAAACACGATACTAAACTGCTTATCCTGGCTTTAGAAAGATTAAAGGAAGCTTACAGGTAAGGTAATAGAGTAGATGTAAATACAGAAAGCAGTAATACCCTGAATATTTATGAATGGAAAAGTATAAGATGTGAAACTACATGTATAAGAAATTTGTAACAGAAGTGTTTCAAAAGTTTTTAAAATTTATAGATCTCTCTGATTTTCAAAAACAGCGGAGAAATTTTTACTTAACAAGTTGTAATAACAAATTTTATATGATTTTGAATTATCAGCATCATTTAAATGTCAAAGGACCTTTTAGATATTCTGTGAAACGAGTCTAAATTAGAAAATTTTGAAAACCAAAACCAAAATCTAAGATGCTGAAAAGCAGATTCAAATATGAAAATGACCAAAAGGACAAAGCTAAAACCATTTAAGGGCAGAATTATGCAAATCTGAACTTAATTCATTACAAGACAATGTGATTAATTAAATTTTTGTTTTAGTGTGAAGAGTAGACTTAATCAGTCACAGAGAGAAGAACTTGGACTAATTGAACAAGCATATGACAATCCTCACGAAGCTCTGTCACGTATAAAACGTCATTTACTGACTCAGAGAGCATTTAAGGAAGTGGGTATAGAATTCATGGACTTGTATAGTCATTTGATTCCTGTGTATGATGTTGAACCACTGGAAAAAATCACTGATGCATATCTGGATCAGTACTTGTGGTATGAGGCAGATAAACGACGATTATTTCCGCCATGGATAAAACCAGCAGATTCAGAACCTCCTCCATTATTGGTCTACAAATGGTGTCAAGGTATTAAAGTATAAGATAATGGTCTCTTAAAATTTTTTAGTAAAAATAAGTCAGAGAAAATATCAAAGAATAGTAAACATGGATATCTATAGTAAGATTTTTAACCCAATTTTTAAGCTGAAGTAAACTGGTTGCTAGCTTGGCGATGTACAGATAGGTGGTTGAGTGGGTAGCTCAGAACAGTAATGAAGAAAAATGAGGTTTGCTGTTATTAAGGCAGCTTCTCATTTCTTATTGTCTCAAAAATGATGAATTTTCACCAATAAAAGTAAATGGGATATTTGAATGAAACATAGTTATATCATAACATACAGTATGACAGGAGTACAAGGTTGATTTATTTATTTACATGGTTTGATGAAAATTTATTGTTGCAAGGATACTGAATGTTTCTAATTATATCCTGATATAAAAAATGTAATTTTTTTAATAGAATGAATTCCTGAAAACCACAAAACTTTGTATGCAATGAATTTAATATTAATACAAAATAAAAATACATGTATATGATAGATAGAAGTTTCAACCCTTTAAGATGCAATAAATATGTTGGGAGTTTTTAGTATTCTTCATTCTCATAGTTTTTGCTTTATATGTGAATGTGTAAGGATATGGAGTATGCCTTAATAAGACAGCATATCCCTAGAATTGAAAAACTAAAAAAGATTGATTGAATCTAGGAGTTGATATTTTGTCTTTAAAAGAACTTGTAGCAGATATATTTTGGGAATGTTAGAAAGGGATTTTTTTGTGTGCTTGACAGGTATCAACAATTTACAAGATGTCTGGGATACAATGGAAGGAGAATGTAATGTGATGATGGAGTCGTCATTTGAAAAGATGTACGAGAAGATTGATTTGACCTTGCTGAACAGATTGCTGCGTCTTATTGTAGATCATAATATTGCTGATTATATGACAGCTAAAAATAATGTTGTCATTAATTACAAGGTAAATCAACCATCAACAAGTTTACAGACAGTTTTTTCTCACTAATGAGACAGCCCAGTACCTATTTTTACCCATGTGAGATATCCTTGTCTTTCCCGTGGGTGAGATAAGAATTTCACGCTTGTTTTCCCGCAAAATTTTCGCGGTCCCGACAATCGTGATTATTTACTGTTTGAGCGATATTTAACAAATAGTTTGAGTTTTTATTAGTCTTACCTATTCCATATTGTCCATATTGTTTTATATTTAAAGGTTTCACTCGTCGGTGGCTTGAATTATTCAAAATACATCCAATGCACAAAAGCACATACACACTACTTTCATGGGGAGATAACTCCGTTTGTTTACGTCGTCTGCTAAAAGTACATGCTTACGCTGTATGACACACTTGCTTGAGTAAATATTAGTGAGAAAAAGGATCAAAACACCGGTGTTAAGTGCAAGACGGAAAAATCTCAGAACCCGCGTGAAAGATTTCCATTGGTCTCCAACTCAGTGGAACCTCGTTGGAGACCAGAAATCTTTCCCTTGGGTGTCTGAGATTTTTCCGTCTTGCACTTTCACCGGTGTTAGATCCTTATAATCTCATTTAAAAATATTTTTTTAATGTACCCTAGATATAATGTGAACAAAAATTGATGAGTGGTGATTGTACATGAAAAATTAACCGTATTATACAAGAACATAATACAGAAAACAACGTAACATAAATTTTGTTGCTGTTCTTCATCTAGAAAGTCTTTCTGAGGTCTTCAACTATGTGTTATCTTTGAGGAAAAGAGTTCCGTTGAATTTGAAAAAGCTGCAAATACATTTACGTCTGTTAAAAATTTTATTCTCACATATGGAATAATGTTTTTCTACTGTTTAAATACATTGTAGTTATGTCCAGAAAATGAACTTTTAAGCTATGCCCCTTTAATGTATCGCAGGAATTTTTGAATTTTTGATGAGGCTGAGATTTTTAACAGTGAAAATTAATCAGTTAAAAACAATGGGTCAGATTTGTAATCACATCAGTTGTCAATATTTAATGTGCAGTTGAATTTTCTGATGTTTTAAGAAATACAATTTATGCAAAATTAATAAATGTTACTATGTTTGTTTACACAGGACATGAACCACACTAACTCCTATGGAATAATCAGAGGACTACAGTTTGCCTCCTTCATAGTCCAGTATTATGGGTTGGTCCTTGATTTGTTAGTCCTAGGTCTACACAGGGCCAGTGAAATGGCAGGTCCACCACAGATGCCAAATGATTTCCTTACTTTCCAGGTATGTTCAGTGAAAAAAATTCACTTCTTTCCCAAGTGGAGCACAGCGGAACGAGGGAAAAGACACTGAATTTAATAAACAAGTTGAAGATTTCCAGTTCTTCACTTTTGAACGAGTATAAGTACCTGTTTGTTCCGTAAATACTCGATTTTTGAGTTTTCTGTACCTATGTAAATTCTATGAGCACAGTAGATGAATTTAAATAACGTTAATCTCATTGGTCAAAATGTATGCATTTTTGAACAGCGCAATTTGATTTGTCCATAAGCAGTGGAAGATGACCTCATGCAGTGGGAGATGAGTTCGTGTGATCCGATCTTCAACGTGTCATCTCACTCTGAAAATGGCCATTTACAGAAGAATCAATCTATAATTATTAAAATATTACTTGAAAGTTATTCCTCCAAGTAGGAAGTTTATCAGCACAGTTCTTGTGCAATAAAAAATTTAATAAAAATATTTTTAGATGAATTGAAATTTTAGGTTTTACTAAAAACCATAGATCAGATAAATTATAATTCAATTGATACAAATATTAGTAATATTCACAGTGGTTACAGAATACACCAAATTTCCAGATTTTTGTAATTTTTGCATCAGTATTTTTCTTGGAAATAGATGTTTTCTTAGGGCTATTCCATTTAAATAAAGGAGGAAAGGAAGGGCCTTGCAAATTACCCCCACAACCAACAATATTTTTTGCATAACTTTATATACACCTGATAGACACACACTAAAAATGAACCAGGACCCATGTCCTATAATAAAACTTCCTACCCTACCACATCCATTTTAATGGAATAGTCCTTAGTTTTTAAGCAATTTCTGTACTTTCAATCATGTCATAAATGACATTCTGATGAATATGTAATATTTTTTATAATATTAGGATGTAGGCACAGAGACAAGCCACCCAATAAGACTGTATTCCAGATATATAGACAAGATACACCTTTATTTTAGGTAAGTCAACTTATACTTTAGCTAATTTGATACGTCTTACATGTAAATACACTAAGTAGGCTGCAATATATTGACGGCATTTATTGCTGGTTTCAGTTTAAAATATTTTTTCCTGAATAAAAAGTAAACAAATTTTGTATTTTGAATTGTCATTCTGAACCAGTAATTGAGTCAAAATATCAGCAAAATAAGACGGAAGCAATTGCACATAGGAGAAAGTCCTTAAAGATGAAAATCCAAAGACAAGAATTCTTAAAGACAAAGAAAAAAAGAAAAAGCGAACCAGATAGAATCAGAACAAAACAACACAAAAACCAAAACACTAGGAATGGGTAATACCATTCAAGAAACCATGAATGACATTGAGGGCTGTGAATTGGAAAGCATATGATTTCTAGATTTTAATACTGCACCAGTCAACAACGAATTTCAGTGATCAGTGAATTAATGATGGGATAATTTTTTTTACAGATTTTCAGCTGATGAAGCTAGAGATTTGATACAGAGATACTTAACAGAGCATCCAGATCCAAACAATGAAAATATTGTAGGCTATAATAACAAGAAATGTTGGCCAAGAGATTCCAGAATGCGTCTTATGAAACACGATGTCAATCTGTAAGTTTAAATGTTACATTTCTACATAGGTAGGTTGTAATGAACTATTAATGAATTGTTTATGATTTGGTTAAATTACAGTGTATGTGAAATAATTTCCCCAAATCTTTTGGCCTTGCACATTATAAAATAATTTTTTGTTTCATGACTTTCCGGCATGTTGTATTTTCCGTGATTGGACTGGTTTGATGCGGTGAATATTCAGAAGTAATTTGCCTAATTTATACATATGATTTGGTTTATATACATGTATGTTTGAGATAGTTATTAAAACATTTTATTTCACATTTACCTTTACAGTGTACTTGTAAATAAACTATGAAACTGAAAATGGGTGCATTTTAAAGTATAAAATAGGTTATATGATGACAAAACCCTGAGTGTTTTTCCTTTTAACTGCTTAGATTTTTTTTGTGATGATGTGCTTGTATGGGTGATAATTGATTCGATCCCAGGCTTGGTGAAAGAACAACTGTTTCTCCATTAAGCAGACATCATTTAGCAGTAAGAGCAAAATCTGATAAGCTCTTAACCAGACTAATGTGTGTGGTCGGATGACATGCCTTCCTGCTTTCTATTACCTTGTTAGTAAGCATGTTAAATAGATGCTTCAGCGTGTCTGATCTAGTTAAGGGTTCATATATATATCTCATCAACATGTCATCATTCAGAATATGTATGTCATAATTGCCAATTAAAGGTTAAGCAACAATCAAATAATCATTATTTCTTGTTTAATATTTTGTGATGAACATTGATCTTTTGACAGTGGTCGTGCTGTATTCTGGGATATTAAGAACAGATTACCTAGGTCTGTTACAACAATACAGTGGGAAAGTAGCTTCGTATCTGTGTACAGTAAAGACAATCCTAATCTACTGTTTAACATGTGCGGATTTGAGTGTCGTATCTTACCTAAATGTCGCACAACAGCTGGTGAAAATAAACAAAAAGATGGCATCTGGAACCTACAGAATGAAGTTACAAAAGAAAGAACAGCTCAGTGTTTTCTACGTGTGGATGACGAGTCGATGTCTCGATTCCATAACAGAGTTCGGCAGATCCTTATGGCTTCAGGGTCTACAACATTTACAAAGGTATATATTTGTAAAATCATACACTGAAAAACTTATTTATTAGTGCTGTGAAAGAAATGTTGATAAACAAGGAAAAAATGACTGTGGCTTAAAGATAGGTGTTAAAATATAAATTAAAATTAAGTGAGCCGAATTTAGGAATACTCATTGTTAAAAGCTTTTGAAGTTATTGAGAATAAGACTATTTTACCATAGACAAGGGTATCAGTAAAGGTATGTTGATAAAATATATCATAGTAAGTCTTAAAAATCAGGTAGACAATGGCATCAGTAAAGGTATGTTGATAAAATGTGTCGTAGGAAGTCTTAAAAAATCGGCAATTTTTACAAGATATCAAAATGAAATATTAATTACAAATCATAAGACTGAAAGATAATTATAGGAACAAAGCCTCAGTTTGCATGTATAAAATGGAAATTATGCAGTATTTTGATAGACATTTAATACATTTTAGATTGTAAATAAATGGAATACAGCCCTGATTGGCCTTATGACATATTTCCGTGAAGCTGTTGTCAATACACAAGAATTACTTGACTTGCTTGTGAAGTGTGAAAACAAAATTCAAACACGTATCAAAATTGGATTGAATTCCAAAATGCCAAGCAGATTCCCTCCAGTGGTGTTTTACACACCAAAAGAATTAGGAGGACTTGGAATGTTATCTATGGGACATGTACTCATACCACAATCTGATCTGAGATGGTCTAAACAGACTGATGTTGGAATCACTCACTTCAGATCAGGGATGAGCCACGACGAAGATCAGCTCATTCCTAATTTATACAGGTATATACACATGTAAAGGTTTCAGATTAATTAATATTCCCTCAAACAGTTGAGAGTGGGAGTGGGGATATCACATTGATGTATCTGCCCGAAATTAGCTAAGTAATTACAATTTAGCTACATGTATATACATAGGAGGATTTACAGTCCCTTAACATTTTGCAACTGTTTTTGGTATTCATCTAAAGGACTAGCATTTTTTATTGTCCCCCGCCGCAACGCGATGCGGGGGATATGGTAATGCCGGGCGTCTGTCCGTCTGTCCACCTTGTAAGCGCTCTAGCAAATTTATTTCTTGACCGATTTGGATAATATTTATACAGTAGCTTTAACTCAATGATACCTCAAGGGAGTTCGAAGATGAGTCATGTCGAAATATTTTTGTAGGAGTTATGCCCCTTAATAACTTAGAAAATTGACAAAATTTTCATGTAAGCGCTCTAGCAAATTTATTTCTTGACCGATTTGGATAATATTTATACAGTAGCTTTAACTCAATGATACCTCAAGGGAGTTCGAAGATGAGTCATGTCGAAATATTTTTTAAATTTATAACATGGTTGTGATTTAGTATTATCTCGGTCCAGTTCGAATTTCAGTGTTGTACCATTATTTTTATGTTGGAGTTATTGCCATGTGGCGGGGGACATTGGAACACTGTTCTTTTATTGAGACAGTCTTGGCAAATGGTATATTAAAAGTCTCATGACTGATGATTCAGGTTACACAGGTTGAAGGTTGTATGCTATGTGTATATCAACATAAAACATCACTAACGTGAAAAATGTTGTTAAAATAATATGAAATTCCAAAAAAAGATGCATAGATGTTCATTATATAAGATATTTGAGACTTTGTGATTACATTTATATTTTTTAACTGAAAAATGATTTTGTTATGTGGTAAGTAAGTTTGAAAAGAAGTTCAAAAATGACAAAGTTGGTATGTCAAGCAGACAACATTGATGATACAGCAACTGTCTGTTGGTTTAGATACAAAAAAGGCACATTTTTCAATGTAATGTGCAAACAAAATATTTGGTGTATCATTTAGCTCAAATTCTTATTTGTATTTATAGATACATTATGCCATGGGAGAGTGAGTTTATTGATTCACAGAGAGTCTGGGCAGAATATGCTCTGAAAAGACAAGAAGCAAACGCACAAAACAGGTTAGTATTGATATCCTCTTTTGTGGTAACACCATTCCTCAGAATGTATATACCCGAGTGCGGAAGGTCGCGGGTTCGATCCCCGGCCGGGTCAAACCAAAGACATTAAAATTGGTATTTGCTGCTTCTCCGCCAAGCACGCGACATCTACGAGTAAGAGCAAAGACTGGTCGGCTCGGAGTCAGTATAATGTATCCGAGTGAGGTGATGTCTTCCTGTGGACAGTTACCTCGTGAGCTAGCACATTAAAAATCCGACTTAGCGTGTCAGTCTAGTACAAAGCTTGGATCATATTCATTATCATATCAACATGTTCTCGTCCTGATATGCACCTGGTTGCCACTGGACGTTAAACAATAATTCATCCATCCATCAGAATGTATATAGGGGTGATTCTTTGTCCTGAGATATCAAAGTGGTATGAGTTTATACATTTCCAGTTTAATATTCCCTATACCTGCCTGATATGGTTTTAATTTTCACCTTACTAAATCTTGAGAAACACACTTGACAATTGCTAACGCTGGAAAGACATCACAGTTGTTGATTTCTCATTTTTTCTATATTCAACGAGGAATAATTTGAGTTCAATCATATTTTTAGGGGTTATTTCGACAAAGGTCATAATTAGTATGTATTAGAAAGTGGGTCCTTTCCGCAAACATTCATGAGTGCTTTCAATATCTATGAAAATATACTTCATAAACCACAAGAATATATTCTACCAAAAATGGCAAGTATTACAAATTAAAACAAGGACTGCCAAAAATATACATGTTATTATACAGTTTATGCCATTCAGTGATGAGTGAATTGTAATCTTTAATTTAGACGTTTGACCTTGGAAGACTTAGAAGACAGTTGGGACAGAGGAATCCCAAGAATCAATACACTTTTCCAGAAAGACAGACATACATTGGCATATGACAAAGGCTGGAGAGTTCGTACAGAATTTAAAGCTTTCCAGGTATTTATCTTAAATACATTGTGTACATGAACATGAATAAGGATATTTGTCTCCTTTATGGAATCTGATATGAATTTCACAGACTGAATCATAGTTAAATACTGCTGTCCTTACAAAAATTATAAAATTCAGCCAAAAAAAAAATGTCAGCTGCAGAGGTGTTTACGATTACGAAATTTCCGTAATTTTCCCGGATTTTCGATTCAAAATAACGGATTACGGATTTACCTCCGGAAAGTACGCTTTTGTACCTTTTTTAGCTCACCTGACCCAAAGGGTCAAGTGAGCTTTTCTCATTACTTGTCGTCCGTCGTCCGTCGTCGTCGTCTGTTAACTTTTAGAAAAATCTTCTCCTCTGAAACTGCTGGGCCAAATTGGACCAAACTTGGCCACAAGCATCATTAGGGTATCTAGTTTAAAAAATATGTCCGATGACCCCGCCTGCCAACCAACATGGCCGACATGGCTAAAAATAGAACATAGGGGTAAACTGCAGTTTTTGTCTTGTATCTCAAAAACTAAAGCAACTAGAGCAAAACTGACATGGGGTAAAAATGTTCATCAGGTCAAGATTTACCTGTCATGAAATTTTCAGACGAATCGGTCAACCCTTTGTTGGGTTATTGCCCCTGAATTGTTAATTTTAAGGAAATTTTGCAGTTTTAGGTTATTATCTTGAATATTATTATAGATAAAGACAAATTGTAAACAGCAAAAATGTTCAAAAAAGTAAGATCTACAAATAAGTCAACATGACCAAAATCGTTGATTGACCCCTTATAGGAGTTTTTGCCCTTTAAATACGGCATCCAGCGTAAACTATCCTTTAAAGATCTTTTCCTCTCAAACCACTGGGCCAAATGAGACCAAACTTTGGTGGAATGGTCCTTGGGTGGCCCCCTTCCAAAATTATTTCTGGCATGCCGGACTTCCAACCGAGATGGCTGCTGTTACTAAAAATAGAAAAAAAGGGGGGTTGATTTTCAAAAATCTTCTTATATGAAACTACAAGTCCTGTTGCAACCAAAGTTGGCAGTAATAGTTCTTAGGAGGTTCTCTTTCAGAAATATGTCCAATGACCTGGACTGTTAACCAAGATGGCCGCCACAGCCGAACTTAGTTTGACATAGGGCCCTATGGGAAAATTCATTGAAAAATCTTCTCGTCTTAAACCACTTGACCAATTGGAACCAGATTTGGCAGCAATGGTCCTTAGATGGTCCTCTTACAGAGGTGTGTCCAATGACCCGGACTGTCAACCAAGATGGCCGCCACAACCGAATTTAGTTTAACATAGGGCCCTATAGGAAAATTCATTGAAAATCTTTTTGTCTGAAACCACTTGACATATTGGAGCCAGACTTGGTGGCATTGGTCCTTAGGAGGTCTTTTTTCAGAAATGTGTCTGATTTCGTGGACTATGAACCAAGATGGCCGCCACAGCAGAACTTAGTTTAACATAGGACCCTATGGGAAAATCACTCAAAAATCTTCTCGTTTGAAACAACTAAGCCAATTAGAATTAGACTTGGTAGCAATGGTCCTTAGATGGTCCTCTTTCAGAAATTTGTGCGATGACCCGGACTGTCAACCAAGATGGCCGCACAACCGAACTTAGTTTAACATAGGGCCCTATGGAAAATTCATTGAAAAATCTTCTTGTCTGAAACCACTTGACATATTGGAGCAGGACTTCGTGGCATTGGTCCTAAGGAGGTCACTTTTTTAGAAATGTGTCTGATTTCGTGGACTGTGAACCAAGATTGCCGCCACAGCAGAACTTAGTTTAACATAGGGCCCTATGGAAAATTTCATTGAAAAATCTTTTTGTCTGAAACCACTTGACATATTGGAGCCAGACTTGGCAGCATTGGTCCTTAGGAGGTCCTCTTTCAGAAATATGTCCGTTCACCAAGATTGCTGCCACACCGACCTTTGTTTAATATCTTTTAGTCTGAAACTGCTTAGCCAGTTGGAACAAGACTTAGCAGAAATGGTCCTTAGATGGTTCTCTTTTAGAAACTGGACTGTCAACCAAGATGACTGCCACAGCTGAAATTAGTTTAACATAGAATCCTATAGAAAAATCAGCCAAATTGACTGCAACACTTAAATTTTTAGGTCTGCTCAAGATGAAAAGTTAAATCCAGGTGAGCGATACAGGCTCTTGAGAGCCTCTAGTTTTTATTCCCGGTCGTGTAAATGCTTTGTAACTGGGCTTGATTTTCCAGTTATGAAAAGCGTTTTAACGAAATTGATGACAAAAACTCTGTTTCTAGACTTATCACAATATAAGATGTTTTAATGGTGGGTCTCTCTATGGTAGTTGAAATTTGAGATTACTGACAAAGGGTCCAAATTACTGTCAGACAAAAATCATTAACATTACTGAAAACACCAGAAAGGGGTAAACACCTCTGCAGCTGATTTTTGTTGTCAGTGTTATCAATGTTCGATAAACATTTCCTTTATGTTCTTTACAGTTTATATTTATTTGGTGCCAAACAGTTGATCAAGTTGTTTGTCAAAATAAGCTTGTAGAATATGGATGAGCAATTTATGCTCCAGTGAGCCTCATGTTTACTTTTATCAGCTTAAAAATCTGTAAGATGAATTATGTGAAATGTATAAAGTCCTCCAGGCTTTTTGTAAATCTTACTATGGTCTACTTTTGTTGGTTTTTTAAATTTTTGAAAGAAAACTATTATTTAACATAGTATGTTTTTTGGAGACGATGGAAATACCTCTACCATTTTTCGTTATCAGTTGAAAAGGTAAAGAATTTGAATTTTTATTACAGGTATTGAAGCAGAATCCATTCTGGTGGACTCATCAGCGTCATGATGGCAAATTGTGGAATTTAAACAACTACAGGACTGATATGATTCAGGCATTAGGTGGTGTAGAGGGAATTCTGGAACACACTCTTTTCAAAGGAACATATTTCCCAACATGGGAAGGTTTGTTTTGGTAAGAAATCGGTTCTCAATTTCAAATATTCTAATTGCCCTGGAGCTGGGTATGTGTTTTATATTTGTTATTGCATAAATACTACTGCCATTCATTAAATTAAAACTGGTTACAGAATTATTCAGCAGTCTGATTTTGTTTGAAAAATATCATGGATTCTATAATACAATTAAGAAGTGCTAGGAACTGAGTTAGTGATGTCTTAAGGGACTTGAGTTCACCAGCTGAAGCATCCACAAAGTGGAAACAATAAATATTCCGTGATACCAATTTTGACTCGGTGAGTTTTAACCTTTTGATAAATTTGTCTTATACCAAGAATACAAGATTTACTCTGGTAAAAAATGTATTAAAAGTGCCAAATTCTCGGTAGTATATTAGCAAAAATTAATTAAATTTTCTTGTTATAGGGAAAAAGCCAGCGGTTTTGAGGAGTCCATGAAGTACAAGAAGCTGACAAATGCACAAAGATCTGGTCTGAATCAGATTCCAAATCGACGATTTACATTATGGTGGTCTCCCACAATCAACAGAGCTAATGTAAGAATCAGATTTGAATGTAGCTGTATAAAGGCATACTTTTTATACGACCGCAAAATTTTTGCGGTCGTATATTGGTATGACGTTGGCGTCGGCGTCGTTGTCGTCGTCGTCGTCCGTCGTCTGCGTCGTCGTCCGAAGACATTTGGTTTTCGCACTATAACTTTAGTATAAGTTAATAGAAATCTATGAAATTTAAACACAAGGTTTATGACCACAAAAGGAAGGTTGGGATTGATTTTGGGAGTTTTGGTCCCAACAGTTTAAGAATCAGGGGCCAAAAAAGGGCCCAATAAGCATTTTTCTAGGTTTTCGCACAATAACTCTAGTATAAGTAAATAGAAATCTATGAAATTTTAACACAAGGTTTATGACCACAAAAGGAAGGTTGGGATTGTTTTTGGGAGTTTTGGTCCCAACAGTTTAGGAATTAGGGGCTAAAAAAGGGCCAAAATAAGCATTTTTCTTGGTTTTTGCACAATAACTTTAGTATAAGTAAATAGAAATCTATGAAATTTAAACACAAGGTTTATGACCACAAAAGGAAGGTTGGGATTGATTTTTGGAGTTTTGGTCCGAACAGTTTAGGAATTAGGGGCCAAAAGGGTCCAAAATTAAACTTTGTTTGATTTCATTGAAAATTTAACTATTGGGGTTCTTTGATATGCCGAATCTAACCGTGCATTTAGGATCTTAATTTTTGGTCCCGTTTTCAAATTGGTCTACATTAAGGTCCAAAGGGTCCAAAATTAAACTTAGTTTGATTTTAACAAAAATTGAATTCTTGGGGTTCTTTGATATGCTGAATCTAAACATGTACTTAGTTTTTTTATTATGGGCCCAGTTTTCAAGTTGGTCCAAATCGGGGTCCAAAATTAAACTTTGTTTGATTTCATCGAAAATTGAACTATTGGGGTTCTTTGATATGCCGAATCTAACCGTGCATTTAGATTCTTAATTTTTGGTCCCGTTTTCAAATTGGTCTACATTAAGGTCCAAAGTGTCCAAAATTAAACTTAGTTTGATTTTAACAAAAATTGAATTCTTGGGGTTCTTTGATATGCTGAATCTAAACATGTACTTAGTTTTTTTATTATGGGCCCAGTTTTCAAGTTGGTCCAAATCAAGGTCCAAAATTAAAGCTAAAAAGGGGGTAAATTATTTTTTTTTTGGGGGGGGGGGGGGCAATTCTCCACAGCATATTGTATTACACAAAAGCAAAAAATTGAATATAAATTCAAATCATATGACTGTTATGGTTGCAAAGTATAAAGAAATGGGGGGGGGGGGGGGTAAATGAGAAATTGGGGGGGGGGGGTAATTTTTTCTCATTTCATATTTCATAAATTAAAAAGAAAATTTCAAATTTTTTTTAGCAAAAAAAAGGGGGGGGGGGGGGGTTACAATAAATTTTATTGTTTTTTGGTTTTTTTTTGGGAGGGGGGGTCAATGTGCAACTTCATAGTGTATTGCACAAAAGCTAAAAAAAGCGGTAAATTATTATTTTTTTTTTGGGGGGGGGGGGGCAATTCTCCACAGCATATTGTATTGCACAAGAAGCAAAAAATTGAATATAAATTCAAATCATATGACCAATTTTAAGTTCTTTGATTTCAGTTATTCTGTGTCAGAAACCTATTATGTGTCAAATATTTGAAGAAATTTTCAATTACACAGTATTGCGCAATAGCAAGAAATTGATATGTGTGCCCAATTTTAAATTTCAAATTGGTTATTTCTGATTTATATATAAAAACAAATAATACTGATATGGTTTGAATAGGTAAATTAAAAATTTTTAAGTTCTTAGACAACATTCATTCTGTGTCAGAAACCTATGCTGTGTCAAATATTTATTCACAATCCAAATTCAGTATTGTATCAAGCTTGAATGTTGTGTTCATAATTGCCCCAACTATTCAGGGTTCGACATCTGCGGTCGTATCTAGCTGCGCCCAGCGGAGCATTTTATTGCAAATTGTACAAGATTTTGTTGTGAGGAATATCCCAGAACTAAATGTTTGTGGATATCGGAAGGCACCATGCATTAATTTTCCTTCATTAATACTGTTATTGTTTGAGGTCAGGTATAAAAAAAATTCACCAGCCCCCAAAATGACCCTCCCATACAAGTATTTTTTTAGCAACCCTGAGTTCAAAAAAATATATTTAGTTTGGAAATGACAACATTTTTAAAGTGACTTTTATTCATATTACATTTTAATCTTCTTGTATAAAACCAATGGGTCAAATTAAACTGTACTTTGCCATAATGCTCCATCAGATCTGTTTACCAACCAAGATCCTCATTACTGTGGAACTTCATCTAATGTAGGACTGCTTGAAGTGCATTTTAGAGCTGACCCAGTTGAAAGCTATAGTCCTTATATGGTCATATTCAAAAATATATTTGTTGGCCTGACCTGCTAACCATGGCAACCAAAGATGACCCTCTAGTTTAATTATGTATGTAAAGAACTAAGAGCATTTGACAGTGTTTTTTTCATATTTTCAGGTATATGTTGGTTTCCAAGTACAGTTGGATTTGACTGGAATTTTTATGCATGGAAAAATTCCAACACTGAAGATCTCTCTTATCCAGATATTTAGAGCTCATTTATGGCAGAAGATACATGAAAGTGTAGTCATGGATTTATGTCAGGTATTTTTTTCCACTCTCTAATGAAAATATTTCATTATATTCTTTTCAGATATGTTTCTGTCTGTACACTCTGAAAAATAGATGTATGTGTACATCTATCTAGTTTAATTAGTTTGTTGCCTTTGGTTTAGAGTTTGTGTCAGTTGAAGTTCTGCAATATGAATTTTTTTTAAGTTTACATGAGAGAACTGTACAGAATTTGATATTTCTATCATGAACACAATGTTCCTGTCAAATTTATAATGAAGTTGGGTTATGAACTATTAAGTATATCAACATTTATGTTTCTTCATCCTTGAAAAATCTTTTATTTATTAACAAATATTTATCGAAGACAGAAGAAAAATTGTAAGATTCAGGATAAGTCAGTTTAATTGAAAGGTTCATTATGACAGAAAATTCTTTGTTAATACACTAAACACTAGAAATTATGCAGTTATGAGTGATTTAGTGTTAATGCATGTTAGAGTGAAGAAATTTTTATTCTGTATTGAGTGTTGTTATAATGTATTTTACATGTATATGATAGGTCTTTGACCAAGAGTTAGATGCTTTAGAGATAGAGACTGTTCAAAAAGAAACCATACATCCGAGGAAATCCTATAAAATGAACAGTTCATGTGCGGATATCTTACTGTTTGCTGCATACAAATGGAACGTGTCTAAACCTTCACTGCTGGCTGATTCCAAGTAAGTTCATTTTATTTGTATAGGTCGGTACTTTTTTTTTCCCTCGGAAGCGCTGGGCTTGACCTATGGGCGTTGACCTATCTAAGAATTTTTTTTTAAAATTTTCATAAACCCCAATATGTAGTTACAGTTAATAAAACGATTAAAGAACTGTCCTTTGACCTATACACTGCCCCAACCTATGGTCCAAAAATAATAGTAATTCTGTAAAAAAAAAAAAGAAGGTCATTCGACCTATACACCACACCGACCTATAGTCTGAAAATTACAGTGTTTTGAGATGTATACAGTGATGTCAGAATGTAGTAATTCCTTTTAACTTGTGAGTAAATGACAATTTTTCGATAAGTAGGTCAATATTCAGACAGAAATAGGTCACTCTGACCTCTTTTATGCACTTCATTGACAGCTTATATTTTATTCATTCATTGACTTTGGTTAACAGAAGTTTTACACCATAACTCAACATCTGAATACCTGTTAGTAACATTAATAAATTTGTGGAAAAACAACCTCCCTAATAATCAGTATCCATGTTGCAAATAGGTTGTGCTATGTAATCTTAGATTACACTGTGTTTGAACATTGAAGAAAATGACTTTGGGGGGGGGGGGGGTGTTCTTTTCCCATCCTTGTGTGATAATTTAGTTGTTGTCTTGATAACAATCATGTTTTGTTATATGCTCTATAAATGTGAATGAAGGTTTCTAGATCATTATTTGAGTACTTTAAACATTTCATACTTATTTAGTTACCGAATACGGTGATGGATTACGAAATTAAATTTCTTTCAATTCTCTTTACATTTACATTAAATACCAATATACATGTAATACTGGAAATATTTTTACTTCATAGAGATGTGATGGACAATACTACAACACAGAAATACTGGATAGACATACAGCTGAGATGGGGAGACTATGATTCTCATGATGTAGAACGATATGCTCGTGCAAAGTTTCTGGACTATACAACTGACAACATGAGTATTTACCCATCGCCAACTGGTGTGTTGGTCGCAATTGATCTGGCTTACAATTTACACAGGTATTGTTTGATTTGAAAATAAAACAATACAAGTACACAGATGTTTTTATGTAGAAATATCACAGTATTTGTAGGTAGTAGGATCCTGTAAACTTGTTAGTTCAGCTTAATGTTGTCATCAGTCGTAGACTTTCCTTTAAAAATCTTCTCGTCTGAAACAACTGAGTCAAATTGGTACCGAACTTTTGTAGATAAGTCCTTGGGTCATCCCCTTTCATTATTTAATAGTATTATATGGCTTTGTGATACAAAATTTCATGCAATAAGAGGAAAATGCAGTCAAGTAGCAGTTAGTGTGCACCCAAAAAAAATAATTTGATGAATCCAGTTCATAATAGGAATATAAATGTATAGAATTTTAATATTTTCTATAAGATAGGCATGTTCTTAGAAATTATCATGATTGTTTATATTTTTCAGTGCTTATGGTAATTGGTTCCCTGGAGGTAAGCCTTTGATTCAACAGGCTATGGCCAAAATAATGAAGGCCAATCCAGCCTTGTATGTACTGAGAGAACGTATCCGTAAAGGTTTACAGTTATATTCCTCTGAACCTACAGAACCTTACCTATCATCACAAAACTATGGAGAACTGTTTTCAAACCAGATCATTTGGTTTGTGGATGATACCAATGTATACAGAGTGACTATACACAAGGTATTATTTATATATAGTTGTATGTACAGTCTTGGAAAAGTACAGTTTATTAATGCAAGTCTTAGAAATAGTTAGAAATCTGAGGTTTGCAAACCATTTGTCATGTGTTTTGGAGCTTGCACAAATATTTAAAACTATATAAATTAATTTACATACATACAGGTGTGTGTAGAGTAAAAATATCATAAACATTGTGAATCAGATCACTTTACAAACACTGAAAGTAAAGCTACGGGTACAAAGAGATATTATAATAGTAGATTAATAATAGGTTATATAATACCATTATGTGCTACTTCTTTATGATTATCAAAAATCTTGTTAATATACAGAAATTATGTACACTTGTACATACACATAACTTCCTTATGTTTATATTCAAATGCATATATAATCAAGCATAACAAGATATAATCAAGCATAAAAATTCTGAATGTTCAGTGCTCAGCTGAATTTTGTAAGTAAGAAGTAGTTAAATCATTTTAAATCCAAAAGTTGATTAATGGTATTAAGCATGTATCCATTTATTTGTTATACATAATTTATTACATTTTCTCTTATAACAATGAACCCTCCATGACATTATGTTCACTTTTATCTAATATTTCAGACATTTGAAGGAAATCTGACCACCAAGCCTATTAATGGTGCCATCTTCATATTTAACCCTAGAACAGGACAGTTGTTCTTAAAAATAATCCACACATCTGTTTGGGCAGGCCAGAAACGTCTCGGACAGGTAGGTCCTTGTAATTATCTACAAAAAATTGTTAAACCAGAAACATGGTAAACAAATAAAATATGTATGTTGCAACATATAATGATAAACAGATGGTTTCTTTTAAATACTTCATGAAAGTGGTATTCCACAAATCTATATTTGCAAGCAAGAAACATTCTGGATAAAAACCTCTAGGTTCGTACAAATAATCCTGAAGACTGTATGGGCAAGCCAGAAACATCTGGAACAGAAAAGGTTTTACAAATAGTCCACAAATCTACATTAAACATAGTAGGTGGCAATCATTCAACAAAAATTAGGTCACTGTGATCTAGAGTCCATGCATCACTGACCACATCGTTTGTATATCTTTTTTTTTTAGGGATTAGGCAAACTCTGTATTCAAAAATTACATCTGCTCTTTAAGTTTGTGATATATATATATGAACATTTGTGTGTGCATCAAGTAGAAAAGAAAAGATCCAACTACACATTATAATAGATGACAGAGCTCATTGTGTGGCCATCAGGACAGTTACATGTACCATTGATTTGAATAATTTTATTAAATTTACAGTTAGCAAAATGGAAGACTGCTGAAGAAGTGGCTGCACTGATTAGGTCATTACCAGTAGAAGAACAGCCTAAACAGATTATTGTAACCAGGAAAGGCATGTTAGATCCTTTGGAAGTACATTTGTTAGATTTTCCTAACATTGTTATCAAAGGCAGTGAGCTACAGCTTCCCTTCCAGGCTTGTCTCAAGGTATGTTAAACAATATAAACAGCCCTTGCAAAGAAGAATGCCTGTGTTTCTATTAGTAAAACAGATGCTAGTGGTATGACTATTCCACTGACCTTAGAAAATATACATGTATAATGTGCAAAATTTATTGACCAAATTCCCTCTTTTGGATACAATTTTTAAAAATTTACCCAAGAAACTCAATTGTTGTATTTATTTCTAGCCATTTTGGTTCAGAATTCCATTTGTGAAGGTTCAGCATAGAACTACAGCACAAAAAACCTTGCAATGTGCCAGAAATGTTCATTGAATATTTTTGTTCTATTTATGGTTTTGGGAGAACATTGCAGACTGGATGATGTTTTATATTTTAACAGACAAGGTTAAACTGACGATAGAATGAAAATGTATTGTTTTATGTTATAATTCTGGAAGGAAGTGGCTTCATGTATTTGGGAAATCAGTAAGTCACTGTAATAATATAATTCTATTGTTTCAGGTTGAGAAGTTTGGTGATCTTATATTAGAGGCTAAAGAACCTCAGATGGTATTGTTTAACTTATACGATGATTGGCTCAAAACAATCTCCTCATATACAGTAAGTACTGATCTAAACTTTGCACTTTTCTCATTTTCTGAAATTCACAAAATAGCTTGTCCAGTGAGTGAAATGTGTCCTTATCATTCTTCCTTTTAGCTTCCGGTTATCAATGCAAAATAATTTGAAATATGGAGTTTTCATTGGGATCTTTTTATCTGGCAGACCTTACATTGGTTATTCTTGAAGCACTGTCGTATGAATTCAGAAAATACCTAATTTTAAGCTTCCCCTTATAAATTGATTATGTTTTAAGCAATTATTTGTTAAAGGTGTGTGATATTCCAATCAGAATTTCATCTTTGGTTTTATATTTATAAAGACTTTAATCTCAAGCCTTCCAACCTGAGATTTTTCTGAGGTTTGTTAAATTTTAATTTTTATTGACAAGGATTGTCAATTTTCTTGCTGAAGGTCCATGGTTCTCTTAGTTACAAGACCTATAAGTGGCATAAAATCCCAATAAACAATATTATAAACTTTTATTTTTTAATTAAATTATGTATGAATTAACACTCATATTCAGATTGATACTACTTTAATTTAAAGGCATTCTCCAGATTGATATTGATCCTTAGAGCTTTGCATGTAAACAATGATAGGACAAAGATTATACTGAAACCTGACAAAACAACAGTAACAGAACAACATCATATCTGGCCTTCTCTATCCGACGAGGAGTGGATGAAAATAGAAATGCAGCTTAAAGACTTGATATTGGCTGATTATGGAAAGAAAAACAAGTAAGTTATTGTAAATGCAGAAATTCATACAGAAAATGCAAAAGGATATGCATTACTACAAAACATTACTTCCTTGGAGTGCTAACAACAGTTTTCTTCAGTTTTTCATATGACGTAATGATGCTCTATGTTCAACAAGCTGGTAGCTGACCAGTTTGTTGTATCATACACCCTGTAAAACAGTATATCAAATAAAAGATTTTTTCAAGCTTTTTCCACTATATATATACGTGACAACTTTATCAAATTACAGCTGTAATAACAAGATTCCAAATATTAGCTGATTTTGTACCAATGTGTATAAGGGCTATTCCAGAAAAAATGGTATGGGGGGGTTGGAAGGCATTTTTTTTTTAGCACCCACTACCCATATAATTTAAAATAAAATTTCCTTATGCTTCCTTTAGAATTTTTTTCCAGACCCCCGACCACCCATACAATTTTATATAAAGTGCCTTCCAACCCCCCCATACATTTTTTTCCGGAATAGCCCTAACTGATTTTTAAATCTTCCAGAGATCAAATAAGATATGCCAAAATTTTCCATAAATTTCTTTTCAAGAAGAATAATTTGTTAATATCCGATTACTGTTTACAGTGTAAATGTTGTATCCCTGACACAGTCTGAAATTAGAGATATTATTCTTGGAATGGAGATCTCAGCACCGTCGGCACAACGTGTGCAAATTGCAGAAATAGAAAAACAGACCAAGGAACAGTCTCAGTTGACAGCAACGACGACCAGAACTGTAAATAAACATGGTGACGAAATCATTACATCAACAACTAGTAACTACGAGACGTCAACATTTTCATCCAAGACTGAATGGCGAGTCCGAGCAATTTCTGCTACAAATCTTCATCTGAGAACCAATCACATTTATGTGTCATCTGATGACATCAAAGAGACAGGATATACTTATATATTGCCAAAGAATGTGCTAAAGAAATTCATTATTATCTCAGATTTAAGAGCACAGGTAATTATAAGTCTTAAAAAAAATTCCAAAAATACTGTTAGTTTAAAATTACCAAAACACATGTTATAGAAAGTCAATGTTACATGTATCTGAGATTTAAGAGAAATTTTCTACACCCATTTGTAGGGGATTTATCTATTACTGATTGCTTCTGGTTTTCAAGATCAAATTTGAATAATTTTGAGATTTCTTTATAGTATTCTTCTTCAATAAATGTCCTTCCTTATATAGCACCAAACTTGAGCTTGGTCTGGAAGCTGGTTTTAAATCAAAAGTACACATATCAATTTGTTCCTGCATAAGATCGATTATTTTATAGATATATATGAATAAAAAATATCTAAAAGTAGCAGGATAAATATGCATATGACAGTAACAGACTACTCTGTACTGAACGATAACCATTGGGGTTTCATTTACACTTCGACTTCAAGTACAGTATTACAGTATTTTCATCAGAATATGAAAAACAGTC
Organism: Mytilisepta virgata; assembly: GCA_028015205.1. Lineage (NCBI taxonomy): Eukaryota > Metazoa > Mollusca > Bivalvia > Mytilida > Mytilidae > Mytilisepta > Mytilisepta virgata. The sequence continues at coordinate 38,442,459 of CM051520.1, forward strand.
TCAAGATGTTACATAACTACTATGAGACATTGAAACTACAGTCATGTATAAAGTGACACCTGAGGGAAGAGAAAAATGTGCTATTTATTTGCAGGTGTCAGAGATTGAATACACATGGTTTTTAGCTCACCTGGCTAAAAGCCAGGGTGAGCTTTTGCCATCACTTTGCGTCCGTCGTCCGTCCGTCCGTCGTCCGTCCGTCGTCCGTCCGTTAACTTTTCACATTTCAATCTTCTCCTCTGAAACCACTGGGCCAAATGGAATTAAATTTGGCAGGAAGCATCTATGTAAGGTCCTTTATAAAGTTTGCTCATTTCGTCCCGATCGGACAACAAACATGGCCACCATGGGCAATTGTTGTTTCTGATTGGCTGAGTTTTTAAAAATCTTCTCCTCTGAAACTGCATGGCCAAATGGAACAAAACTTGACAGGAAGCATATATGGGAGGTCCTTTATAAAGTTTCCTCATTTCGTCCCGATCGGACTACAAATATGGCTGCAATGGGCAATTCTTGTTTCTGATTGGCTGATATAAAAAAATCTTGTTTGTCATTTATCTCCAAAACTATTTGGATCACTGGTCAAATAGTTGATTAATTGTCCAATGAAAACCAGACTCCAGGTGAGCGATACAGGCTCTGGTGAGCCTCTTGTTCATGATGAGAATATCATTACATTGTTAGATCAGTAATTTGTGTGTTACAGGGATAACTTTTAAAGCAGGCTTGACTGTTTTTTTCAACATTTATTATTTGGATATTTTCTTTTAGATTGCAGGATTTTTGTATGGAGTCAGTCCACCAGATAATCCACAAGTCAAAGAAATAAGATGTATAGTACTACCGCCACAGTGGGGAACACATCAAACTGTTCATTTACCCAACATCCTACCAGAGCATGAATGTCTCAAAGTATGTACAAATATATAGGGGAACATATCAATAAGTATTCTACTACAAAAAGGGTTCTTTCACTACTATGTATTAAAGATCAGGGAAATCTTTCGCATGTTTGAGAAATGGTGACTTTTCTTGAGCGGAGTGCAGCAGTACCAGGGAAAACAAATTATATTCCTCATACAATTGGAAGTTACTACAGATATGTAGTACCTGTAGAGTAGGAAACAAATTCTTTGGGTGCTTTCAGGATATCCTATCATTTTGAGGAAAATTTTATAATCCAAATATAATTTATTGTTCTCGATTCCTCTTAATTTTCAGGGTAAAATAAATAAGTCTAATGATTATTTACAGTAGGGACAAAAAAGTTAAACTTCTACATTTTTCTATGGGGATAATCAAAGATGTCCAACAACAATGTAATGTATTGGTATGTTGTATGACACAAAATACAATACCAAGGCCTAAAATTTGAAGGTTTAACTATCTGGACTGTAGAAATACAAATACAATAATCAACTTCTCACAAAGTAAGATAATACTTGCCATTCCATAAAGAATTTAAAATATGAAGTAAAAGATGGGGACAAAAAATGGGTGTCCCGTGTTAAGGGAGAGCACGTTAAAAACTCCCCTGTAGATTTCAAAAAAGTGTAGGCTAAAATGCCACTACAAGGTCTGCTCAAGCACCCGCCAAGTGGAGAGGGATTAGTATTAGTTGGTATAACTTGTTTCTCAATTCACTAAAAATAAATAAGGTTAAAATAAAGATTTTGTATATTAAATATTCTGAACAGAGCTGTAAAATAAATTTCAATAACTGATTTGATTATAGGCTGTGTATAACGGTGCTAATGTATTATAAAAGAATTAATAGAATAATTATTGAAATATATTTTTAGGAAATGGAACCTTTGGGCTGGATACATACTCAGCCAAATGAGTTACCACAGTTGTCTCCACAGGATATCACCACTCATGCCAAGGTAATGGCTGATAATTCGTCCTGGGATGGTGAGAAAACAGTAGTCATAACATGCAGGTAAATAATTGTGTTGTAGATATTAGACATTTACATTACATGGTATGATACTGGTGGATAATCCGTTCATATAAAAAAACTATTGTCATAACTTTTATGTACTAAACTGCTACATGTAAGTCTGCCATTTTTGTGAATCATTTGGATATTTGTGCCAATGTTATGCTGGAGTGCATTCCCTTTTATATTTTTTTCAGTCAAACTTATACACTCTGTTTATTTGAATAAAGAATTTTGCTTTACCGCAACAGCCAAATCTTCCAACCAAAGGGAGCACGAGAGCGATCGATGATTTGGTTTGAATGGTTGAAATTCTGTAATTCAGCAGAATTGTTTAAAAATGGCAGCACAAATAATGACGGGGCTATCGAGATAATAAGGGTTAACAACCCAAGAGATAATATATCATGCATATTCTTAAGCCAGCACTGTCTAATAATTCATCCTTTGATGACTTAAAAAACAATGATCAACATATGCTTATGTCAAGAATCCAGTTTACTAATGTCCCAAATAAACTGGAAAAGTTGTGTTGAACATGGTGAGGCATGAACTTTTTTATCATATATGATTTTAATGAAGAATAAATTTCTAAGGGGATGTTGTATAAGTGAGAAAATCGTTAAATTATTTTCAAGTTTCGTGTGAATATCTACAACCATCAAATGCTAAATTTATCACAGAAAATTTAAAATACATTTAGTGTTATCTCCATTGTAATACATATACATAAACTGTATTAATACATTATTTTAAGTATGTTATGTTCTGTATTTCAGTTTCACTCCAGGATCTTGTTCATTGACAGCCTATAAATTAACACCTACTGGTTATGAGTGGGGTAGGCAGAATACAGACACTGGTAATAATCCAAAAGGATATCTACCATCCCACTATGAACGTGTTCAGATGTTGCTGTCAGATCGTTTCCTTGGCTTCTTTATGACCCCAGGACAGGGATCATGGAATTACAACTTCATGGGTCAGTAATAACAGAAAAAAATTGGTTTATACAAATATTAAAATATTTTTAGATTATTTGAGAAGAATCAGGTGGAAATTTTATTGTAGACTTGAGTTATGTTATACCCTAACAAACACAGATACTTACCATAATCTATGTACTGTGTGGTGGTTCTCTCCGGGTACTCCGGCTTCCTCCACCAATAAAAACTGGCCGCCGAGAAATAGCCAAATGTGCTGAAAACGGTGTTAAACCCCAACTAAACAAACAAACAAGCCTATGTACTGTGAACATTGGTGTACAGCTTGCTCCTCTCTGATGCCAAGATGGCTGACAAAAGTTCATATAAAATGTATAATACTATACTTAAATAATTTTTGTTAGAACAAATTAGAGGAACTGACAAGGATGTAAATCTACAAATTAATTTTGATCTAATTAGAAAACATAGTTCTGAGAATTGCTACCATTTATTCTGATTTTAGGGTAAGGCTGTAGAACAAAATGTAATTCTTTTTATAAAACTTTCTATTATTATTTCAGGTGTGCGCCATGATGCCAACATGAAATATGAGCTACAGCTGTCCAATCCTAAAGAATTTTACCATGAGATACATCGACCATCACACTTTCTGAACTTCAGCTCCATGGAGGAATCAGAGTTAATAGGGGCAGATAGGGAGGATATGTATAACTAGACTGTGTATTGTTTTTATGTACATATATAGAAGAAATGTAAATCATACGGAGTATTGTACAGAAACACTTGTACTGCAATTCTATCAGACACTTTTATTATTATTGATAACCAAAAATATAACTTTTTTATAAGGTATCTATAGTTTACTCTATTTTAGGGCGAGAAAAATGGACATATTCAATATTACAAAGTGTTATGACATGGAGAATATCTGATTAATACCCTAAATGAAGATTGAAAGGTTAAATAATTTGAGGAGATATTATTATAATACTGATTTTGTATATATTTCCAAAATAATGTATTATAAACAGTTATTTTTTTCTTTACCATTCATGATACATTGAGTAGTGCTATTTTCATATTTTTACATGTATTTTTCATTGCTTAGATCACATGTAACTTCATGAAAATCATATGTTGTCATCATTTGTTTTCGTCTTTAATTTTGTAATTGAACATATTTTCATACAAATACTTTTCACTAGACATTCATAATTTTTTCATGCTGTTTATAAATTGTGAGATAAATTGATTATTTGTAACACATAACAAACATAAACACAGATTGCTACATCCATGTTTTTTTTGTTTTTTTTTTAAGATTGGGAAAATTAATCATTTTATTGTACACTGATAATATCAATTTGATATACATGTAGCTGTTCACTGATAAATATCAAATATTGTTGAATTTTAGTTGCATGGATTATGACGACAAAAATTTGTGTAAATGTAGATTTCTAAAATCTGATTTTTCCTGTGAAATATTTGAACTGAATTTAATAAAAGTCTTATAAAAGTTTTGTGTATTATATATACAGAAATTGTTGTACAGTCAAATCTGCTTTAAAGGGCACCTCTATATAACAAATCACTGTCTATAAAGGGCAAAGTGAAAAAGTCCCAACATGAACAGAGCATGTAAAATTAACCTCTGTATAGAGCGCACCTGCTCATAAAGGGCATTTTTTTCTGGTCCCTTGGGTGCCCTTTATAGACAGGTTTGACTATAATGTGTACATGGATCACACTGTTTTAAAGGAAGTTATTGCTTTTGTATTGTGATAATTGTAATAAAGCAACAGTTTTGTGGATTTTATCTAAACCTGAAAATCAAAGGTAAAACAAATACCAAATTATTTATCTTGCTGGCCCTGGCTATATAGATTTTACATGTATGTTTGAAAATGAAACAAAACACAAAAAAATATGCTTAAAGTTGTTTTAAAATACATGTACATGTATATTAAACTAGGATAAAATACATTATTCCTTAATGAGTAAGAAAGATATTGTGTATTAACTCTTGTCACACACACACACATCAAAAGTGCCAGCAAATAAACAGCACTTTTGTTGCTGTTCTTCATCTTCAGCTCACAGTGCTGTCCTCAAAAATTTAGTGTCAGTTATTATGCACTAGTTTGGTCTTGAATTTACTCTGACATCAATCTTTGATCTAAAAAAAATCTTAATACATGTATTTTTATATTTTCAGATGTGATTTTCTCGAAAAACCTGGTCTTGTGTATTTTTTTGACCTAGAATTTTTTGTAATAGTGATTTTTCAATTGAAAGTAGCTTTTTTATCACTCTAAAGTTATATTAGAAAATATATTGAAGTCACTTAAAAGTTTCTGCTCAGAAGTTACACCTACCAGGTTGCTAAAACTGTCACTAAAAGATTTCCCTAAAAAAATTTCCTCACACACCTGAAACTATCTTGTGTTGTTAAAAGTTTCCTCAGAAACTAAACTTATTATCATGAAAATGACTTGTGTTCAATGTTCAATTGGATGAATTTATGATATATTGCATATTGAACCTCCACAAAACAGATGTGTACACAATAGCAAAAAAAAAATACCAAAAAAAACAAGGGATTACCTATGCCTGATAGATTTGAAACCTAACTTTCAACAGAATTCTAAAAAAAATTATGCCCCGCCACGAATGTAGCCGGGGCATATAGATTTACACTTGTCCGTCCGTACCTACGTACGTCCCGATTCTGGTTAAGTTTAGCTCCATTTCTCAGAAATGTATAGTAATATATCAATGATATTTTACCACTGGAGTCCTCTTGTATAGTACAACACAGTTCAGCAACACTTGGGTTGCTATGACCTACATTTCATGCTCCAGTGACTTTGGTTAAGTTTTGCGTTTAGGTTTATTTCTATGGAACTAAGCATAGTGTATCAATGAAACTTCATCAGTGGATGTGCCTTTGATAGTAATGAGCAGTCATACAATAATTGGGTCATTATGACCTGCATTTTATGCTTGAGTGACTCTGGTTAAGTTTTGCATTAAGGTTCATTTCTTTGCAACTAAGCATAGTGCATCAACGTAACTTCATCAGTGGATATGCCTTGGATAGTACTGAGCATTCATACATGATTACCTACATTTTAGGTGGGTTTTAGTCAGTTGTATGGTCAAGCTTGGGCGACGGTTACATGTTATAGGCTTAGTATTGAAAAAAAAACTCTTGGGACTTGCCATTCCACAAAAAAATGGACCAGCTGGGACCCGACATTCTGAAAAAAAGGTTAGTCCCGGAAAATAAACCCCAGCGGGAACTCTGATCTACGGCAATTGGAGCCCAACTAATAATAGATGTTTCATAATATTAGAAATTCTCTTTATATTTATTTGTAGGAAATGACGGTCAATAAATTTTGTCCAAAGCTAAAAAAAAAAACAAGATCTTTCGGAAAGCATAGAAACAAGTCAAGATAGTCAGACTTGGTATACACACAGAGTAGTGGTGGGGTTAAACCGCTTTTATGGGTACTCAAACCCCCCTATAAAAGCCAATACAGTATGATTACTGTACAAGGTGACGGCTAGCCAGAAAAGTTCAAATTGGTACAATATGTAGATAGTAAGCCATGTATCAAAATGTGTTCGTTTTAACTAAATCTAGCTAAGGATCTCAGTTCCCTTTTCAATGGCAATCCGACTTGATTATATCAAGGACGTATATTAGATGTTAGTTATACGTCCTTGATTATATAAACGCGCACAAAGGTAAAGAGGGAAGACATTGTGATTACTTACTTTACTTTTTTTACTTTGGCCCTTCGCTCCTTCTGGTGCATAGGCCATCGACGATAGTCCTCCAGCGCTGCCTGTTTTTTGCTGTTTGCTCCAGTTGTCCCCATGTCTTTCCTGTCAGCTTAACATCTGATTCCAGGTGTTTCTCGGTCGTCCTCGTTTTCTCTTTCCTTGGGGTGTCCATGTTAGCGCCTGTCTTGTGATATTGCCACTCGGCTTCCTTAGGGTATGTCCAAGCCATCCCCACCTTCTTCCAGTCATTCTCCATAATTCCTTGTTACTGATGGTTTCAGGCCAGCGGATGAAAAGGATACGGCGAAGACATTGGTTTACAAATGTCTGGATCTTATGGCTGGTGGCCTTGGTAAATCTCCAGGTTTCTGCACCATACAGGAGGACTGATTTCACGTTCGAGTTGAAAAGTCGAAGCTTGGTGTTCTTGCTGATGACTCGTGAATTCCATATGTTTCTGAGTTGGATGAATGCCCCTCTTGCTTTGCCGATTCTGGTCTTGACATCAGCATCTGTACCTCCTTGTTTGTCCACTATACTGCCAAGGTATGTGAATGACTCTACCTCTTCTAGTGGATCTCCATTTAGACTTACTGGCTCATTGTTGGTGGTATTAACTTTCATGATCTTAGTCTTTCCTCTGTGTATGTTGAGTCCTATGGTAGCTGAGGTTCTGAGTAGTTCTGAGGACTTCTCCTGCATCTGTTGGTGATTGTGTGACAGGAGTGCTAAATCATCCGCAAAATCCAAATCATCCAGCTTGTTCCAGAGTGTCCATTGTATTCCGTTTCTCTTTCCCCTGGTTTGTGATTGTGATTAATGTTTGTCTAGTTTTTTCTTCTTCCTTCGGTATTGTCGTGATGACAATAATAACCCCTCTTCGGTTTACTCGAGACCCATACTTCATTAGCATCATTATAAGCTGTGATATATCGCTGGGTCTTCAAAGTCTACCCTAAAAGACATATAAAACGTCTCATTACTTCACTTACAAAAATGGATTTCGTAAATGATGTTATTTACAAAACAAATATTTTATTTGCCAATCACGGCGCCCAAAATGATGAGAATAATTACAATTTTAATTTTCAAACATAGTATAAAAAATAAAACAAAAATAGATTAAACAAAGTATAACATGAATTGATTAAAGTAAAAGAAATAAGTAATTTATTTACGACAGTTAAGGGCGGCGTAAAGAGTTGCTGATATGGCTGAAGACTTGCTGGAATAGTTCTCTTCAACTTATTTTATTTATGTAGCTTTTATTAACTCTACCCTGTAGCTACCCATCCACGTGATAGATTAGAGTCTGCATTCCATGTTTTTATCCACCAATGCGTTTGGTCTAAAGTTAATATATGATCAGACCGAGAGAACGTATAGTTTTACATTATCTTTTTACTACAGACATTGACAGAGTTTCTTTGACTTGATCACGTTGATTTTTAATAATTTTGATTCATGTCAGATCTATTATGATAATAAGAGACGCACAGACGTTTATTAATTATCTGATATCATGATTGTGAACCAACAAGCACAAGCAGGTCAAGTCCGAATTTGATTTTTATTCATTGATCCTTACCCAGTCGCCACAAATATCGTTTAAGGAAAATCTAATTACTGCTACAAATAATAACGGATATAAGATTTGAGTGATTCATAATCTTAGCGTATGTACATTTTTAATATAGTAATGTTTTTGCATGACATGTTCATGAACGGACTGGGGTAATTATATATTAATTATCACATTTGTAAATAATACCAGACAACCCCTTGGTTCAATACTATAATCTAAAACTAAAACTAAGTGCGCGTTACAGAGTTTACATGCATACATCGATTAACATAAAGACACGTGGAGAAAGCTCCACCCACTCGCACTATTGGCCGAAATACATTTTAACTATATAACAGTATTATAAGATTTTTAAAATCTTACAAGATTTCTATAAGTACAGAAGAATGTTCTATCTTTAATATAAATCTTAACTGACCCTTTATTATATTTTTCTATCAAAATGTCCGTTTATCTGCTTCTTTATCAAAAATAAATGAACGTATAGAGTACATGGTTCTTTTAAAAATTTCACACAAATGATGATGTTGAAAAGAAAATGTGTCTTTTGGAAAGAAAAAGAAAATTTACGAAACATTTCTGGCAATATAATTACTGCACGGAGAAGACTTCAAGTTATATAGCAGGGATCCAGGAGGATTTAAAATGACGAACAAAAGACTTTACAAGTGTGATTTTATTTCTAATATTTTTTAATATGTTTGTGTCTATCATTGCGCGCTCTTGAAAACTGACCTGTTATTTGTTTCTTTTGACATTTTTCATTTTAGCACATATTCATATAGAAATACAAATATTATAGTGTTACTAACGTGCTTATTCTGTATTGGCCCTTGTATTGATTCAAGGTCCCGAGGGCCAATACAGTTGACCGAGAATCAATACAAAATCAGCAAGTTCGTAACACTTTTATTAAATAATCCAAACAGTCCATACAGCTGGTCCGTATCCATGGCAAGTCCGTATGACAAGCCAGTCTATTATACAGCTGGTCCATATGAGAAAATAGTCTGTAAAACTGGTCCGTATGGAATTCAATATTGCCCTGTTTGAAAACTATATATTGCCCTAGTGGGTGCAATTATATATATATATAACGGGGCAATATGACTTTCCGTATTGCCCCGGGTCGAAAATAAATTAAATTATTCATCTTGAACGGATAAATTTTCAAATAAATACTGGTATTTATAAAGACCAGGGCAACGTAAAAATATTGGTCGTGCCGGCAAATTTGCCATATTAAGGCTATTTTTATCATATTATTTAATAATTTAATTTATCAACCACGAGCCTGCTAGTGCAGTTTCCAACTGACTTAACCTAAAACAACTACTTAATTCACCAGATTCAACTGGATTGAGTCTTGTTCAGTCGGTTAAAGAGCTCTACAGAGCTCATGTTTCTCTTGTTATATTGTATACACCCATGTCGGTTATAAATAAAGCTTACTTTCATATCGTTTTGTGAAGTACTGGTTTAAGATTTTGTCCTCGATTAATTGTATTGTAAGAATTGTTATTTAGAACAGCTACAATATATGATTGATAACAAAAATAGTTGGGTATATCAGCTGAGAAGTCTCATTTTTCATTGGGTTTAAATGATTTTTGATTTTTTGTACAATCAGGACAACCTCGTTTTGAGTAACAGTTTAGTGTTTGTCAAAGAGAAAATTTACGATCAAGCTCGACAATATCTCAGAGAATCGTTGAACGTTTCTCCAAAATGTTATTTATATACATTTTTGGTTGGCAACCCTAACATTCAATACCATTTTATAACATATGAATTACAGAGTGTATTTGACACGTTTAAGATTGTCTTCCGGGGCGGGTCCGGGTGAGGGCGTAATGGGCGTACGCCCCCCCCCCCCCCTTTTTCAACAAAAAAAACTATCGTACTCTGCTTATATTGTATTGAATATGACAATTTATCATATTCATTAATTAAAAACATACTCTAAAATGTACATGCTCCAAGTCAGGAACTGTTACATTAGTGCATTTCACAATTATTTTATGTTTTTTAGCAAAAAAAAGGTCCAAAAAAATTTTCGCCTCGCTCCGCTCGGCCAAAGTTTTATTATTATCCCCCCCTTTCAAATATCCTGGAAACGCCCCTGGTCTTCTCATAACCCATTTGTAGAAATAGGGCGTTAATCAAACCATATTACTATAATAGACCATCTGCGTATAAATTGATGTAAACTGTCACTTGTGTATTTTTATTCCCGCACTTCGAATGAAGTTCGGGGGGATTTGTAATCGGTCCGTCTGTCCATTTGTCCGTCCGTTAGATAATCTTGTCTCCAGAACTCCTCGTTCATTTTTAACTTCACGCATTTAATTTCTATACGGTATCGTCACAAACTGTATGTAGATGCGCAATAAGGTTTTAGAATTTTTATTTTAAAAAATTGGGACCCACATGGGTCGAATTTCGAAACTTGGAAATTTAAATTTGTGACCTAAACTCCTCATTCATTTCTCATTGTATGCTTTTAATTTCTATACAGTACTGTCACATACTGTATGTAGATGCCCAATAAGGTTTTAGAATTTGATTTTCACAACTTGATGCCCACAGGGGTTGTATTTTGGAAATAATGAATTTAAGCTTGTGACTTAAAGTCCACTTTCATTTTTCATTTAGATTTAGCAAATCTATTTGTATATAATATTGTTCTTTATTATCTGTAGATGTGGAAAAATGTTTTTAATTTTGAAAATCGATTAAGGGTTCCAATTTTGGGACTGAAAATGGTGAAATTGCTAATTTTGCCTTGTCTCTGGAAATACTCATTCATTTTTTGTTTCAGTGGTTTAATTTGTTTATAATATTGTTCTTCACTATGTGTAGATGTGCAATAAGGTTTTCAATTTTGAAATTTGATTCAGGGCTCCTATTTTCGGACTGAAATTGTGAAATTGCTAATTTTTCACTGTTAATTGTTTTTTGACTTGTGCAGTGCGGGGATGGGCACGAATTTCTAGTTCTGTCTTGTTATTTTAATAGTACCGATAAGCAATGGTGCTTAAAGTTAATAAATAATTTGAATTTGAATAACATTTTTTGATATAATCCTGTTTGTATGTTATATTGATTAATGTGTTTAATTTATCTAATTTATCCTAATTGTTATATTTTGTGATGACCCTCGTGGGCGCTTGATTGGCCAATAAAAGTATTCTCTTTTTTCATGTCCTTTCTAAAGTATGATAAATATTTTGTTAGAAACCTGGAAAAGCTCAGATGCCAATCTTGATATACCTGAATTTAAAACATTACAGAACCAGAAATTGGAGCCATCATACACGATGTCTATCCCCGCATTGCACAAGTAAAAAAAAACAATTAACAGTGAAAAATTAGCAATTTCACAATTTCAGTCTGAAAATTGGAACCCTGAATCAAATTTCCAAATTGAAAACCTTATTGCACATCTACACATAGTGAAAAACAATATTATAAACAAACTAGAGGTAGGGGCTGTCGGAACGACATTTATTTGTAAACAAACATCCTTAACATTTTCAGTTTCCATTGCATTACAGTTTGCATCTGTAACAAATAATCTTCGCACAGATATATCACAACCCACTTTTACTGTAATCTAACTTTTTGGTCTCTTTTCCCTTTTTGGCCCTTTAAATCTTCAAAATGCAAAATAAAAGCATGCTTAGCATTAGAGTTTGCATTTGTAACAAATAGCCTTTTAACAAATATATCACAACCCACTTTTACTATAATTTAACTATTTGGACCCTTTTAGGGAACTATAGCCCCTTACACTGAAATTCACAAATTTCTTCAATTTTTTTTCTTTAGATAAAATTTTAGTAATTATGGTCTTTTTCTGTTTTGGCCCTTTTTTGTCCCTCCCACTCCCCTTTTAAAAAATTTGGAATTCCAAAACTTTATTGCGCATCTACAGTGGGTAAGCAACAATATGGCAACAATAAAAATGATATCAATTAAAAAATGAAATGGGAGTTCGCGTCACAAGATTCTTTGTCTATTTTGGCCCTTTTTGGTCCCTCCCAGGCCCACTTTTAGAAAACCCTTTGCGCATCTGCAGTTAGCAAGCAACAGTATGACATAGTTATTTTATTAATTGTGCTTTTTTTTCTTTTTCGGCCCTTTTTGGTCCCTCCCAACCCCCTTTTAAAAAAATTGGAATTCCAAAACCTTGTTGCGCATATACAGTTGGTAACCAACAATATGGCAACAATAAAAATCGTAAATAAATTCAAAAATGAAAGAGGAGTTCACGTCACAAGGCTCTTTGTATAATTTGGCCCTTTTTTGATCCCTCAAGGCCCTCTTTTAAAAATTTGTAATTATAGAACCTTATTGCGCTTCTACAGTTAGTAAGTAACAATATAGCACAAAAATGGATAAAAATTCAAAAGTGAAGGAGGAGTTTGCGTCACAAGAAAGTGTGAGGAACGGACGGACGGACGGACGACCGCAACGACAATATACCCGAACTTTCAGTATAATAAAACCACTGACACAAAAAATGAATGGGTATTTCCAGAGACAAGGCAAAATTAGCAATTTCACCATTTTCAGTCCCAAAATTGGAACCCTTAATCGATTTTCAAAATTAAGAACCTTTTGCACATCTACAGATAATAATGAACAATAATGTATACAAATAAGTTTTCTAAATCTAAATGAAAAATGAAAGAGGAGTTTAAGTTACAAGCTTAAATTCACTATTTCCAAAATACAACCCCTGTGGGCCTCAAGTTGTGAAAATCAAAATTCTAAAACCTTATTGGGCATCTACATACAGTATGTGACAATACTGTATAGAAATTAAAATCATAAAATGAGAAATGAATGAGTTTAGGTCACCAGTTAAATTTCAAATTTTCGAAATTCAATTCCATGGGTCTAAAATTGTATTTTGAGCATCTTTTTGCATCTGTCCATCGTGGACAATCTACGTATGAAGAAAACAGAAGCCCGACTTATAAAATGTCCCAGAAATTAATGTTTTAAGCATATTTTGAAAATTCGCTCATTTTCGGTCCCAATTTTCGCTCCATGAATGAAATCAAAATTTTAAAACCTTATTGCGCATCTATATCATATGTACAATCATTCTATAATGAAAGTAGAAGCCTAGCAATTCTTTTATAAAAATTAACCTGTAACAGTTACATATGAATATATTTTATTGGGAATATAGACAGTAAAGGAAAATTTAAGAGATCTGTGCAGGAATTGTCAAAAAAGGGTTAAACGTATTCTTTACTCTGAAAAATTATATGTCAAATTTTGTTAATGTTCCAGCTGATCTATCTTGTAAATTATCTGATACTTTAATGAGGCCTATTTTGCTTTATAATAGTAGTCTGGTTTATGGAAAATTATTTATCAGTATCCAAATCTGCTGCTACATCTAAGTCACGTGGAAGCTTCTGTGATACACTATCATTGGGTGACAAATTTTGTTTTCAGAAAAGTTTCATCATAAATATTGTAAATCCTTCTTGGGTATTCGAAAAACGCATGTAATTTAGCAGCAAAACCTGAGCTGGGAAGATATTCACTAGATTCTTTTATAAACACAAGTTATGACGTATTATTCTCGTATTCACACTTGTGAAATAAATACTTTGTTAAAAGAGGCTTTTAAACTAAATATATCTTTACATGAGTCTGGTATTTTCACTTGGTACACTTTTGCAAAAGACTGAGGTATTTGCCGAATTTCAGTTAGATGAAAATGATTTTGAATTCTGTATAAGTAGGCCGTTTCATCTTGCTAAAACTGCTTTAAAAAAAGCTGTTTATGAACATTATGAAAAGCAGCTATTGAAAAAACTTTCTTTGACTAATGATTCCTCAAACATTTTTCTATATAGCAAATTAAAGTCGGCTGAAATCAAACTTGAAGAATATTTTAAAAGGGAGAGAAATTCCGGTCATGCCGAATCGTCAATTATTAACAAAATTTGGTATAAGCGATCATAATCTGGAAATAGAACCTGGACGTTACAAAAAAATCCACGGAATCAACATCGAACGATGAATATCACTTTTTCTTTTATTGTAAAACTAATGACAAATTCCGTTCTCCTATTATCGATCTTATGAAAAATAATTTTTCTCGGTTTGAACAATTCAACTCTATTGAAAAAATGAAAATTATTCTTAATCAGACGTTTTGCCCAATGTTTCTTTATAAAGGATTCATAAAGCGACCACTAGAAGCGCGAACATACTCAGACAGAAGTTTTCATTGACCAAAATTCTGTAGTTCTATATTTGTTAGTGTAAGATATGTTGCATTGCGTTTAATTTGTGTTTGTTGTTTATTCTGCAACAGGGTTTTTTCGTGCAATACTGGGACTATTATACTAACTTTTTATATTATTATCTAATCCGTATTCTTAACATGTTGACCGTAATACACTTTTTATTTATAAGCTTTCACCGGAAGTACTTCTTTAAGAACAATTTGATTTTGCCTCTGGCAATGTGAAACGCGTCCAGGCAGCCTGAAGTCAAGAAGGAACGTCATGGAAATGTTGCGTTCAGTTTACGAATCTACCAAGCCTATTCTGATACCACATTATATAACAAATATCATTTTAAGTGTATCTTATGTTACTTTGAAGACGATTCCCCCTATTTGTTCATTATTATTCGACGACTGCAAATTGGATTTGGTAAATAAGCAATTTATATTCTGTTAGTTTACTTTAACATTATTGAATGAATGCATTCAAATAATTCAAAGTTCATAAAACCATTTACAAATTGTATCCAGTCCACATTGTACAATGTATTATTATTGTATCCTGGTAGTTCGTTGTGTCGCGGTACTTAACAATGTCAAAATGGCCTCAATTTTACGTTGATTTTGTATTTCGATATTGATTTGGCCATAGAATTATATACTTGGCTACAAAAAATTATCAATTATGGAAAAAATTGGCCACACAAGTGAAAAAGAGATTTCACTGATGACTAAAGAACTTCAGTCCAAGTAAAAAACAGTTACGGCCCTAAAAAAGTAGGCAGCCCCACAACCCCCAGAATAATTTTCAGAGTTTTTCTTCAAATACCACTTTCGTGTCTCTTTTCAGCAAAATATACACATTTACCATGCTTGACACAGTGTTGCAATATTGTAGGTGAAAGTACAATATAACTATTATGCAGCTCCTTGCATATTGTGTTAATGTGATCTAATATTAAACACTTGATAATTTTAAATTTAGGTTCTTCTGATAAAAAAAAAAGGTCAGGTGCCATTTTATTCTCCTTTCCATGAAGCAGTTGGTAGGTTTATTTTTTTTAAAATTATCAGGGACGGTCAGGTAACTGGGAACAAGGCACTGAGGTCAATTTAAAAATTGACTGATCACCCTCTAGGGAAAAGTTCTCAAAGCAAGTAATATTCATACATGTATTTTAAACAATGGTTTAGTGATTATCTAAACTTCTAGAAAATTTAAAACTATAGCCCTTTTCAGAAACTCATTTCCAGTATCACGACTCTGATTCTAAAATTTTAATTTCAGGCAAGTTATTTCCCTTGCTGGGATGTATTACTGGATTGCTGCAGTGCAGAGCAACCAGTAGGAAGTAAATAGAAATTATTTATTACTTTGATATACAAATATTTCCAGCTTTATAATCAAGTTTGATTACAAGTGTGTTGGAAGCAAACTGATCGTTCATTGCAAGTAGTTCCCAATTTATATAAACCAAACATTAAGTGCAAATTAACAAGTTTTAAAAACAGTTAATCCTTTACTCTTCATTGCAGCAAACCAGTACTAGGTCCCAGCAAGGGAAATAACTTGCTTCAAATTATAATTTTAGAGTCAGAATCATGATTCTGAAATGAGTTTCTGAAAAGGGCTATACATTTTCTCTATTTTTAATAATTAATAAGTATTATGTTTTGTATTGTAGAAAGAATGGGAAATGCTCACATTCCTTGGTTGTATAATAGTAATGAAAAACAGAAAACAAGGTAAAGTTTTCTATTTAAAATGATTTTAAATCATGTTTACCTGGATTTTTGAATACTATGTATTGCATGACCAAGAAAAAATTATTTGTGAGATTCAGTTTTTTAATTGAGATAGCTTTACCCAAATTATCAAAAATATAAGCAAAATAAATGTCTTTTTTTTCACATATTTTGTACATTTTAGATGATTTAAAAAATTCATGAAGTCTTAAATCATTATTTGTCTGAATAATGAATTCACTGAAAAATTAGTGGTTTATTTTAAATAAGTTTTTGTAATTATTAATTGTGAAATCAGATAAATAATCCTGTATACATAATATTAAAGTACCTTTCCTAGGTACTATATGCACTGTATATTAAAATGGAATCACAGTTTTAATAAGTAAAGTTTATTTTGAGATGTAAAAAAGGGTGTTTTTCCTGAGTTATCTGTAAAATTTGTGTTTTAACTCTGGATTAAAAAAATTAATGCAAGCACACTAAAATTTGGTGCTTACTTTCTGGGCCCAGTTGTTCAACTTATTTAACCCAAGGTTAACTTTAACTGAGGGTTATAATTAAATCATATAGAAAATCACTATGTTTAACCTGTGGTTATATGAGTTGAACAACTGGGCCCTGGTGAATTATACCATGCAGGTAAGATTATCATGCTGATGTTTGGCATTAAAAATTATTGAATTCATTGAGGAAAATCCAATCTTTCAAAAGTTTCTGTTTTTTTGATAGTATGTTTTTCTAAATTAATTTGAGATGTAATGAGCAATTTGATTGGTTGATCAAATCAATCTGTACCTTATAACACTTCCAACATTAAACCACAGTTTCAGATTTAAATGAGTTTTAAAGAAGAAAATCAGCATTTATCCAGAAAATGTTTTGAAAGTTAAACTGTTAGGATCGATTCTAATGTACGAAGCTCTACATCTTCTCTTTTATGAACTGTATTGTGGTTCATGAAGTTTGACCTGTTTCAGACCAGGTTGTAACATAAAACTTCTTCAGATATTGAAAAAAATCCTTGAATATACATATAGTTTATGTTTTGAAATTGTTTGATAAATTATATTTTTTTCAGCTGCAGCAATACAATATATAAGTACAGTCTGCCTTTTTTCCAAAGTGTTAGCAGGATATATGTTTTTTAAGTCTAATTCTGCTTATGGTATAATGTTTGGAATTTTGTGTTTAAGTAAGTATATTTTGTATCTTAATTAGATTTTAAATGAAAAACTAGGTAAAAAAGGTACATGTATTTTCTGTATAACATGGAAAAACAACAGCAACAGCTTGACATAGAATTTTAAAATTTTTGTTTTTGTCAATGGCAGAGAAAATCAAATAACAAAAGTTACATAAAACATAATAATAAATAAATCAGAAATTAAATTAATTTGAAATTGAGCTGAAGTTTAATAATATGCAGATCTTTTATTTCATGCATTTTTTAGTTTTGCATGTTTTAAAGCCAAGAACAAAAATCAGAGTGAGTCATAACGAAAGTTCACAATAAAATCTATTTAACCTTATAATTATATTTTAATATTTGATGTATGGTTGTATAATGATAATTGAAGGATTTTTTTTTTTGTTAAATTGTTTTCACTCAACATCAACACATGAACATGACAAAAATTACAGCACAGCCTTTTATTGCTGTTCCCGACGAGGCCTTCATTCTGGAAAAGATCTTGCACCTGATTGACTTTTGTTTAAGAATGTGATTAAACCAGTTTAACGGGAACCAAAAAAGTCGAATATCAATGATATCTGCATGCAGTTGCTTAAGAGTTCGAATATTTCATTTCCATGCAGGTTATTTATTCCAAGGTCCTAAGATATGCTTCATTGATTTAGAAATTTTTGCACTGTTTTAATGTTGGGATTGGTGATAAGATAAACACATGCATTAGTTATGATAATATTGATGTTGGATATATACAGAAGTTGTGGTACAAACAGAGAATTTCTTGTGTGCAATGTGTATAAACTAACTCAAACCAAATCAAATTTTGATTCCAGTTCAGATGATTTTCTGTCCTGAGCCAATTTACAGAGGACCAGAGAAGATAACATATTTTAGAGGACCTCATTTAGATGTAAGAATAAAGAACTACTACATGTAAACCTCAGTTTATGTTATTATGTTAGCTGAAGTTAAATATCAATTTGAATTGTCTTATCAGTAGACTGTGAAATGCGCTTTGCCCCATCATTAATAAATATTGGCAAAAGAATACCAAAACGATAAAACAGTGGGGAAAAGTCTGTATGGCAAGACAAACTCATGAGAATGGAACGTAACAAACAAGTGCCAAGAGGATACATATAGAACTTGTGAGATTTTTAAATTTTGGTCAGATTATGCGGACTTCTCAGGGTTAATCCATTTACAGTATGGTATATTTTTTCACCGGCAACCCCCTATTTTCTTTTTATTGTTTTATTCTACATATCTGAATGAGAAAATTTTATGAAATTCTATATATCAGTTCATTTTTATACAACTTTAAAGATTCATCACATTTTCCATTCAAACCAAAGGAAAAATCTAGAGCGACTCGTTTTTCCCAAAACTTTTTAACACATTATATCTCAGAAACAAGTTCAGCAACATATAGTTTTCTTATCTTATTTTGTTATTGATTTCAATCTCTATCTAAATATAAAAGTATTTGAAAATCTATATATTAAAACTCTCATTTACTTCTCACCATTCACAATCATATAAGGATTTAAAAAAATATTATCTTTTCAAACAGTGATATAATTTTAATGTTTGTTTGTTAACTACAAAATCAATATTTAAAAGAAAAAAAATTATCTAATTACTCCAAAATTTATACTTCAAAATTTGCAACAAGCAATATAATGAAGTGAGGATTTCTGACAAATGTGTAAACATTATTGTATTAGTGTCACATGTTCATGATATCTTATACTCCAGGGATCAGTCTCATTCCCTAAATTATTTAAATTTTTGACATATTTTGAAATTTAAATCTACAAAATTATAAATTTCTGTACAATTCTGTGGTAATTTTAAAAATGACACCCCTAATTGAATTTTAGGCAGAACTAGAAATGAGGTGTATTTTTGTTACTCACGTTTTGCTTAAAGAACTAGAGGTAAGATTTGTTATTAACGTTTGCTGTCATTTTATTTTCAGGAAGAACTAGAAAGAGATAAGAGAATTACTTGGGTTATAACATTTTTCGCTGCTTGGTCACCGCCATGTGTTACATTTTCCTCAGTTTTTGCTGAATTATCAAATGAGTAGGTATATGTAAATATATCTCTGCTGCAATAAATCACTTGGTACACTCCATTTTCATTCACTGTATATTATCATGAAAGAAAATTCTACAAAAAGTCTGTTCTTGTGACAAAGCCAAATTACACTGGCTGAGAGTGACGATTTTCCATTAAAGGTATATAGCGGATACTTTTTACTATCATCAGTTTGAGATACTGTATAACATTTTGCCTCTCGTAGTAAAATACTTCATATATGAGGAGGAATCCATGCCGAGTGACACTAATGTTTTTAACCCCATTTTTTTTAAGTCAATTACACTGTACTGCTTTTAACATTTGACATCACTTGTGTACAGGTTTGCAGGTACATGTATTTCATTCACACATACACATTAGATCTGTAGTGTAGATCTGTTTACAGAAAGATCAAGAAAAAATGATAAAGTTTGTGTAATTTTATCATTTATCAGTGTGAAATGGACTTTTAAAGCAAATAAAAGCCATCAAATCATACACGAAAAGCAAATTTTTAGCCAACAGTATTGGGGCGAAATCAATCATAGTATCTACGTCGTTCAATCACTTTATCGATCGTAAATTTTGAATGATTTGAAATAATTTAACAGTGCCTTTTTTGATGCATACTAAAAATACACATCACTTTTTTCCAATATTTTTTAAAAGTGATGTCCAAGTCAATATACAGAACAAACATACATTGTTGAGGAAAAACAGGACCCAGGATACATAAAGTATACTCTCAAAGCATATGCCCATATTGGTCGATCAATTTTCCCAAATTATGTTAAGAGGGGGGGTGGGGGGGGTCAGTGAAAAAACTATGTGAATTAAGTTTTTTGTTCTACATTGAACTTTTGAAGGACTATAGAGGAAAAAACAAACAGATTCTTTAATAAAAGGTAACTCAAAAAAAATAATTACAAAACTTTTACTTTCAGATATTCATTAGAAAATCTTCGTTTTGGCAAAATAGATGTATCCAAATTTCCAGATGTGGGTAAAAGGTAATGTTGATGATAGAATAGAGATTTGAATGAAGCTGCTTTAATTTATTATTTTTTTATGGATGCTTTAAGAGGAGATATTTGTACAGTTGAACTTCGGTAACTCGGACTTGGATCGCTCGAACTGTTTTGAAAGTCCGGTCAATTTTTCCTTTATGTTCATATTAAAAAAAAACCTTGGTTTCTCTAACACCGATTTCTCGAAAAGTCGAACAAAAATTTTGGTCCGTACAATAATAAAAAGTTTTTTTTTGACCTGGGAAAACTAGAACTCATTAATGGACAAGTATTACCTGATGCTAACAGTTATGCATCAATAAATCAATATCCGATAACAATAGATTAGCGTGACAGGTAGATGTTTACAGATCGATGTAATAAAGATGTCATGATAAGTGTTAATTAGTTATTAACCTTTTTTATTAGAAAGAATTTAATTGTTATAACCAGCTATACCAAGCCGTAATTATTAAAATAACATCAAACATTATTATACGACCGCAAAATTTTTGTGGTCGTATATTGGTATGACGTTGGCATCGTCATCGTCCGAAGACATTTGGTTTTCGCACTATAACTTTAGTATAAGTTAATAGAAATCTATGAAATTTAAACACAAGGTTTATGGGATTGATTTTGGGAGATTTGGTCCCAACAGTTTAAGAATTAGGGGCCAAAAAAGGGCCCAATAAGCATTTTTCTTGGTTTTCGCACAATAACTCTAGTATGAGTAAATAGAAATCTATGAAATTTTAACACAAGGTTTATGACCACAAAAGGAAGGTTGGGATTGTTTTTTGGGAGTTTTGGTCCCAACAGTTTAGGAAAGGGGCTAAAAAAGGGCCCAAATAAGCATTTTTCTTGGTTTTTGCACAATAACTTTAGTATAAGTAAATAGAAATCTATGAAATTTAAACACAAGGTTTATGACCACAAAAGGAAGGTTGGGATTGATTTTGGGAGTTTTTGGTCCCAACAGTTTAGGAATTAGGGGCCAAAAGGCTCCAAAATTAAACTTTGTTTGATTTCATTGAAAATTGAACTAATGGGGTTCTTTGATATGTCGAATCTAACCGTGTATTTAGATTCTTAATTTTTGGTCCCGTTTTCAAATTGGTCTACATTAAGGTCCAAAGGGTCCAAAATTAAACTTACTTTGATTTTAACAAAAATTGAATTCTTGGGGTTCTTTGATATGCTGAATCTAAACATGTACTTAGTTTTTTGATTATGGGCCCAGTTTTCAAGTTGTCCAAATCGGGGTCCAAAATTAAACTTTGTTTGATTTCAACAAAAATTGAATATATGGGGTTCTTCGATATGCTGAATCTAAACATGTATTTAGATTTTTGATATTTGGGCCCGGTTATCAAATTGGTCCACATTGAGGTTTAGAGGGTCCAAAATTGAAATTTATTTGATTTCATCAAAAATTGAATTCTTGGGGTTCTTTGATATGCTGAATCTAACCATGTATTTAGATTTTGGATATTGGAATACCACAAAGGGATGGTAAGAATTGTCTTTGGGAGTTATAGCTCAAACCGTTAAGGAATAAGGTGCAAAAAAGGGGGAAAAGGGTTTCCAGGTTAATGGACAATTACTTAAGTACAAAACATAATTTAAAAGGCAGTGTAAGGTTGGTAATTGAAACCCATTTGAATATCTCACCTAAACTGCTTTTAAATTATTTATATTGGAAATTTGCCAAAAACTTTATTATTAATAAATTCCATTGGAAATTTGCCAATAACTTTAGTTTAATGAACTTCATTTGAAGTTTGCCAATATAAAATGTTGCTGATGAAGCTTTTTTGTTTATCTCACCTAAACTGCTTTTAAATTATGTATATTGGAAATTTGCCAAAAACTTTATTATTAAATTTCTGATTTATATATAAAAGAGAATAATAATGATAAGGCAAGAGATACACACCAAACAGGATGTGTAAATTATTATAATTGCACAGTATTGCACAAAAGCAAGAAATCTTTAATTGCACATTATTGTGCAATAGCAAGAAATCTTCAATTGCACATTATTGTGCAATAGCAAGAAATCTTCAATTGCACAGTATTGCACAATAGCAAGAAATTGATATTTGGGCCCGGTTATCAAATTGGTCCACATTGAGGTTTAAAGGGTCCAAAATTGAACTTTATTTGATTTCATCAAAAATTGAACTATTGGGGTTCTTTGATATGCCGAATCTAACCATGTATTTAGATTCTTAATTTTTGGTCCCGTTTTCAAATTGGTCTACATTAAGGTCCAAAGGGTCCAAAATTAAACTTAGTTTGATTTTAACAAAAATTGAATTCTTGGGGTTCTTTGATATGCTGAATCTAAACATGTACTTAGTTTTTTTATTATGGGCCCAGTTTTCAAGTTGGTCCAAATCGGGGTCCAAACTTGGGGTTCTTTGATATGCTGAATCTAACTGTGTATTTAGATTTTTCGATTTTGGGCCTTGTGTTTAAATTTATCCACATTGAGGTCCTTAACGTCCAAAATGAAACTTTGTTTGATTTCATTAAAAATTGCGGTCATATCAATCTGCGCCCAGCAGAGCATTTTATTTGTTTTGCTATGCTAATTTATGTTCATTGTGTTTCTTCATCACTTGTGACCTTGTATGATGTAGCATTTTGATCTAATGGTGTGTATCCAATAAAAGTTAATAGATATTTTACTTTGAGTTTTATTTACACTTCCATGATTATTTTAAAGAAGTAATTCTGTGAACAAAACATTCTCGAATCACAATATCTGTACATGGTAATTACCAGACGATCGAGGGCCTCGGTGGCCAAGTGGTCTAGGTAGTTCGTCACGACTACTAATGATCACTTGCCTGTCAACACTGAGGTTGTGAGTTTGAATCTCACTGGTGGCAGGGTATGTTCGACTCCGATCTAAATTGACAAGGATTGCCAATTTTCCTACCGAAGGTCGTGGTTCTCTCCGGGTACTCCAGCTTCCTCCACCAATAAAAACTGGCCACCGCGAAATAGCCAGATGTGCTGAAAACGGAGTAAAACCCCAACTAAACAAACAAACCAGACGATCGATATTGTAATAGAAAGGTAACCAGCAAAATTTAAGGTGGAAGTTTTAATTATTATATTAATTCGCCTCCAAACTGTGTTTGGAAAGGCGAAGTATTGTAATCGTACCATGTTTTCCAACACAAATTTTGTCGCGGTCCTTTGGCAAAACTGCTGCATATTTAGTCATGAAAATTTACATGTGAATAGATTTTAATGTGGAATAGTGCACCTCGGTATATGTTTTTTGATGTATGAAGGGGAAATGTGCTCAATTAGCCTGTTAATTTTCTCTGTAAAATGCACTACATGCTATTTATAGATTTTAAATTGAGATCGAGGCTGCTTATCTTTTACTTAATTGTGTTATAAATAGTCTATGAATTAATAAATTTCTATGAAATGTCATGCTATTTATTTTCTTATTTTATCAAATAACAATCAAAAAGGTTTTATTAACTTTAAAATTTACCCAAATTGAATCACGCGCTGATTTTGAGAATGTAGTTATTTTGATTGCAAATACCAGTGCGAGCTATTGCCAACGCTTGTGCCTGAACCTATTCTAATTTATAATTGGCTGATCTTAGATAATTTCTTCTCAAGAAGGATGTATTTAATTGAACCCAAACTTTACAAATATGTTTTTCTAGTGGTCCTTAACAAGTGTTTTTAATTTGGTGCTGATCAGAAATCCCAAGATGACCATTGAATCAGTTAACATTTGACCATATGGGAAAATGTATTAAAAATTTCTGTTCTAAAGAGCAATTCAAGATTGATACCACGCTTGGTGGATTTGATACCAATGAGGACATGATTAATTCTTACTTTGGTGCAACTTTTGCCAACAAACATTGCTGTCAGGTCCCAAAAAGGGCTTAAATTTTGAAGATCTTCTCTGAAACATCTTTATGTTTTGAAACTTTTCATGAATGATTATTTCAAGGTCCTACCCAAGTGGTGATACTTTGGTGCCGATCAAAAATCCAAGATTGCCACCATTGTTGGACTTTGTAAACATTGGACCTTATGTAAAATGTATTTTAAATTCTTTTCTGACAAACAATCTAATAGAATGGTATGAAACTTGTTGTAAGTGATACTTAAGAGGAGCCAAGATGATTTTTGTTAGTTTTACACCATTCTGCTATCAAACATGGCTAAAGGCCCCAAAAAGGGCTCTTCTGATGGGCTAAATTTTCAAGATCTTTTCTGAAATTGTTTGACCCATGGAATTGAAAGTTGTCATGTATGATCATTGCAATGTACTTCCCAAGATGACTTCAACTGGACTTACTTGAAATTGACCACAGATGTTACTCTTTCACAATTTTATGTTATCCATGTAAGTGATACAGGCTCTTGGGGTATCTGATTTAAGTGTATACTATATTAAATGATTATATTCTATTTCATATATGACATTATGTCAGAATACATCTAGGTAACATGGAATGGCCATTTAATGTAGTTACGGTAATCTATTTTATTATAACTTGATAATTGGAAGTTCGTAAATTAAATTTAAGTATCATTTTATACAAACCTATCAGTGTTTTGTTTTTTTATATTAGATATAATGTAAACTGTGGATCATTTTCAAAGCAGTTGCCAACAGTTATACTTTTTAAAGAAGGTAAAGAAGATATGAGAAAACCATTTATATCTCCTAAAGGAACAGTTGTCAGATATAGTTTTGTAAAAGTAAGTACATGTAATGTAGTTGTGTTTACACATTTAATAAAGTTTTCTAATTTAATTACTTGGGGAAACGATCATTCCTTTCGTTCAAATTTCATCATTCAAATACATCCCAGGAAAGGGGGCATCAAATTTTATTTTTTCCTGTTGTTCCTAAGGCTCAGGATGATTTTGTTACCATTGTTGTTGGGTCTATTAGAAGATGAAATTTCAGTGAGGATCTGGAAATAAGTGGGTAAAATTTGAAATTCCATTAATGGTGGGTATAACATTTTATACAGTTCTTCTGGTGGTAGGGGGTTAAATAATTGTTTTTTAATAGATTAAGGCCAAAAATTAATGGCATTCCCCTTATATTGTAGATGTAAATAACATAATCTTTATCAAAGAAAATTTACAATAACATTAGAATAACAATCCAAAGATACTAATATTAGAAGTATTGCTAAATTAACTCACAGATTGATCATGTGTATTGATCTTTCCTATTACAAGAATTCCCATGAGAAAACTTGATTTGGAGCACCAACTTGTTTGAACAGTGAATTTTCACTTGGTAATTTGCAAAAGTCCATGAGAGGAAGGAATTCCAGCTTTAGCATAAATGATGGAGATTTCTTTAGCAGTGTTTCTTTTTCAGGTCTCTTACTTTTCTTGTCATGAATCCATAAATGTACAGTAAAATAAATTCTTGCCTTTTACACATGTTTTGATGGTTTATGTACCATGTATGTACAATATAATTTTTCTTTATTTCCAGGATAGCATCATCAGAGATTTTGAACTAAATACAGTTTATCAAAAGTGTAAAGAAAATCCACTAAAATCAAAGAAGGCCAAAGAAAAGAAAGAAGACTAAGATCTAACTATAGACTTGTTACAAAATGTTTAGTATGATATTGTGATGAAATTTTATTGTAACTATTCATTGGATATTCACAGTTATACTCGGTCTTTCATTAGAGAGGATCTGATGATTTTATGATTTAATCCATGTGTATCAAAACATTTTTGAAGAAAGAAATTTATAAGATTGCCAACTAATTATATTTGGTTGAATCTCTTTTTGTTGTTGTTTGTATATATATAGTGAATCTCTTACTTTTTAAGGGGGGCCTCGGTGGCCAAGTGGTGTAGGTAGTTCGTCATGATCACTAACCCTTCTACACTGAGATTGTGAGTTCGAATCTCACCTTTGGCGGGTTGTGTTTGACTCTGATCTTAATTGACAAGGATTGTCAATTTTCCTACCGAAAGTCATGGTTCTCACCGGGTACTCTGACTTCCTCTACCAATAAAAACTGGCTGCTGCCAATAAGCCAAATGTACTGAAAACAGCGTAAAACCCGAACTAAACAAAGAAAACTTTTTAAGGTGATAAACTTCCAGTTTAATCAACCATGGGGTACCATAGAAAAATGGAAATGTGAAGAAAAAAATTTGCCGAGTTGTAATGCAATACTATCATTAATGAGGGGGTGGAAAGGGTATTGGGAGAAAGGGGGCAGGAGAGAGGGGGCGGGAGAAAGGAGAGAAAGGAGGGAGAACTATCAAAGGGAGACAAACTTTAATGTTGAAAAAAAAATAGAGGTAAAAAAACTGGATACTAAATGTTCTAATAAATGGACAAATCTTTGAAAAAAGGCAACATTTATATTTTCCAAACCATATTT
This sequence comes from Mytilisepta virgata, assembly GCA_028015205.1. Lineage (NCBI taxonomy): Eukaryota > Metazoa > Mollusca > Bivalvia > Mytilida > Mytilidae > Mytilisepta > Mytilisepta virgata. Next base: position 38,469,445 of record CM051520.1, read on the forward strand.
GCCATTTCCGATCATTTCTAGAAATCATCCTTTCAAAACGGAATTATCTCTCCGTTACGTTTTCCTTTTTAAAATGCCCCCATCATTTCCGGTTTGTCTTCACATGTGGGTATCTGTTTCCTCTAAGTATTTGGCGATCTACAACAAATTTAAAAAGAAGGGATGCTGACAATGTCAGAGAGATACACTCCCTCCTCTAAACAATATTACATGTACATAATGCGTTTTCCAGGTCACCTTAAAATATTTACGTTATCCACTTGACCATACAAAGTAAGGTGTTCTCGAGGACAGGGAAAAATAGAGATGACACAATAAAAAAACATGTCTAATTTCATGATCCTCATACATGACCATACATATCAAAAATGAGTTTCTTGACATTGGGGCATGCACAATGGACCATTGACAACATTCCAACATTGTGTATTAATTTGTGTACGAGTTGGAGGCAGGCCTTGTTCGTAAAATCAGTATATGCTTTAATAAAGACCTATGCCACCTATATATGGTCATATATTAATTAAAATTTGTATTAAAATCGATTGATCTGAAAAAAGACGGTTGTTAAGGTGGGTGATGGAAGCAGAGGGGCGGGAGAAAGGAGAGAGGTGGCAGGAGAAAGGAGAAAGGTACCCCCCTTTCCACCCCCTCATTAATGGTGAAAAGTTACATTTAAGGGTTTACTGAAAGATGACAATTTGTTATTTTAGAAATAAATGTTATGTTAAATCAATGAGTATGAATTAAGTAATAGTGGGACACGTATTCTGCATTTCTTCTACCTTGTCTCTAAAGGTTTTATAAAGCCATGGTGATCTGAGGATATTTCTGCCTCATTTTTCTTGATTAAAGACTGCAGTAATTGTTTCAATTTTCCTCTAGATCTAAAAGTGGATGTACTTTATGTTTCACATTGATGTTTGTTTTATTTACTCTATATATATTCTAGCTCATGTTTTGATATTGGTCAAAATTTAAAATTCGCATAGTAATGCTATATGACATCACAATTACCTTTAATCAGGCCTAGTTGTCTTCAAAGAAGATAACTCAGTATAGCTTTAATGAGGGTGACGTTTTTTCAATAAATATCTGTAAATTATTGGTACGGGATACAAAATAATTCTTCATATTCTTTCGTATAAATGAGTCGTGTCTAGATGCCCAGAATAACAGGTACAGACAACTTATGCAAAAGTAAATCACAAAATGTAAGTGGATCTATTATGTATCTAAAATACTGCAACAAGTTTGTGAAAGCAGCATAGTAAAATATACATATAATATATACTACAACACAAATCTGGATTTTATACCCCCTCTCGATGAGGGGGTATACTGGTTTACCTGTCTGTCCATCCTTCTGTCATGAAATGGTTCGGTGCAAAATCATCTAGTCTTAAACTTCTGAGCCATTTGGGACCAAGTTTGACACTTAGATGGTCCTTTTTGAGAATGGCATCTGATAGACCCAGACTGTAAACCAAGATGACCACTGCAGCCGAACTTGGTATAACATATATGACCTTACGGGAAAGTTCATTTAAAAATCTTGTCAGAATCCATACTTGGCAGTAATGGTCCTTACTTGTTCCTCCTTCAGAATTGTGTTGGATAATCCGAACTGTTGATCAATAGGGCTGCAACTGCCAAACTTAGTTTAACATACCTTAAGGAAAATCCATTAAAAAATCTAGTCTGAAACCACTGAGCCAATTAGAACCACAATTGGCAGCAATGGTCTTTATATGGTCCTCTTTCAGGATCATGTCTGGTGACCCTGACTGTCAACACAGATGTCTACCAGAGCTTAACTTAATTTAAAACTTGGTTTGCTACCTAGGTATATTTGTCCTCTAACATCTTGTCCAATTGGACCATTGAAACTTGGCAACAGGACTGAAAATTTAAGTGTAACAGTTAACTTTGCTGCTTTTCCTATAGGGTCCTATGTTAAACGAAGTTTGGGTGTGGCTGTCATCTGAGTTGACAGTGAGGTTTATCAAACAATTCTGAAAGAGGACCGTTGGTGCTAAGTGTGGTTTCAAATGGCCAAGTAAGTTGTTTAAGATATGAAAATCTGCAAATTTAATTTTCCAATAGGTCCTATTTTAAACTAAGTTCAGCTGTGGCGGATATCTTGGAAGTCAGTGTAGGTCAAAGGACATAATTTTGAAAGGATCATCTGATGACCATTGCTATCAAGTCTGTTCAAATTGGCCAAGTGGTTTCAGGTAAGAAGATATTTTAATGAATTTTCCTATAGGGTCTATGTTAAGCTAAGTTTGGCTGTGGTGGCCATCGGACCCATTTTTGAAAGAGGATCATCGAATGACTGTTGCTGCCAAGTCTTGTTCCAATTGGCTCTGTGGTTTCAGACGAGAAAACTTTTAAATGAATTTTCCCGACGAATGATCGTATGTTAAATTTAGCTCGTCTGTGGCAGCTGTCTTGGTTGATAGCCCTCATCGTTGAACACATTTCTTGTTCCAATTGGCCAAGTATTTTGAGACAAGAATGTAAAATTAATTTTCCCATAGGGTCCTATGTCAAAGTATGTTCGGCACCCAAGACCATATCCACCAAAGTTTGGTCCCAATTGGTCAGTGGTTTCAGAGGTCTTTAAAGAAAAGTTTACGACGGACGGAGGATGTCAATAGCTCACGTATCCCTAGGCCTTTAGGCCAGGTGAGCTAATGTATGATAATAGGTTGTCGACCAAGATGGCCACAACAGTCAGACTTTTGTTTCATATAGGACCCTATGGGAAAGTTCATTGTAAAATCGTCTAGTCTGAAATCATTGAGCCTATTGGAACCAATTGTGTCAAATGAGCTGGACATTTCTGTCACAACCAAATGTAGTTCAACATAGATCTTTATGGGAAAGTTCATTTAAAAATTTTGTTAAAAACTACGGGGCTAATTGAAACCAAACTTGGCAGCAGTGGTCCTGGTTAAAATATTGTCTGATAATACAGATTGTCTACCAGGACGGTCACAGCAGTCGAAGTTAATTTAACATAGGAACCAACGAGAACATTCATTGGCAAATATTCTATTCTGAAACCACTGACCATATTGAAAGTCTGGGTCATCCACAATTCTGAAAGAAGACCAACTAATGACCATGCATTGCTGCCAACTCTGGTTCCAATTGGCCAAGGGGTTTCAGTGTATTACATGTATTATCTTATCCACTAAGCCAATGACGGGTGCTAGGAGCCGTGTCTTTACTTGTCTGAAATTAATACTATATGTGCTTCTCTATTGTCCATCAAGAAATAGGTTATCCGGGTAGTTATTGTCAGTGCATCTCTGTGCCTTTGAATATTTCTATGAGTTTATTAAATAAAAAGTGGATATAAGTGTATTTCATGATTATTAATGCTGAACTAAGTGACTTGAACCCGTTTCTGTTCATTACACTCGTTTGCAATCTATACGGAAATTCAGGGAATCAGAAAACTTACTGAACAGATCTGCCTCCAATTATTCCGATATTTCACGAAATGGCAATCTAATGAATTAACACAATTCTGTACGATTACTTCTTGTTTAACAATGTCGTCTTAAATATTGAACCTGTCAGACATATGCCATTGAGAGGCAGTTATTTATAAGCCTTAAGATTACAGCTGTTTCATTTTATGGTGGTAAGTAATTTCATCAACATGTAAAGTTATACTGTGAACTCAGTTATTAATTTTCACTTTCTGCTACATTATTTGTTAGATAATATTCAGTACCCTCTGTGATTTGACGAAATGCATACATAGAAATGAACGGAGATATTACACACTTTTTTCACCTGATCGAGCGATGCTTACATTTGTTGAATAAATAGATGACAGTCAAATATTTCATTAGGCGTGTCAGGTAAGGGACGAGAACAAAAGTTCAATGTAGGATAAAAAACTTAATTCAAATAGTTTGGGGGTGGTGGAGGGGGGGTTTAAAAATCGCTGCAAGTTTTGTTATCCAACATCGATTTTCGGATTGAAAAATACGGATTCAAGTGATGTCCAAGTCAATATACAGAACAAACATACACTGTTGAGGAAAACAGGACCCATGATACAAAAGTATACTCTCAAAGCATATGCCCATACTGGTCAATCAATTTCTCCCAAATTAAGTTAAGATGGTGGGGGAAGGGGGGAGGGGTCAGTGAAAAAACTATGTGAATTAAGTTTTTTATCCTACATTGAACTTTCGATATAGTCCCTAATCTAAACAATTTCGTTGACCGTTTAATGTAGTCAATTATCAGTTCGTACGCGTCTAGCACATGTAATAGTTTGGATGTTAAACCTTTTTAACAACTGTTTTTCATATATATGGTACAGAATATTCAAAACGGAAACTATCAGATTGAAATTGAATTTTTTTATTGTATATGCTAGTAATAGACCGTACTTTTTTCTTTAGTACACGTACTATCTAACAAGACTGTCACTATTAATCAAAGTTCAATGATGTTTAGAATAGATATGCTGAACATACATAAAATGAAGCTGGCCTTATGCAAATTAAAATGTTAACTCCGCCCGATCAGTTTTATAGAATAGTGGTATGAGGTAAATATCAAAGAGACAAGAACACTGAAAAAGAATAAATAGAAGCTCTAGGGCGCCCGTATCACTCACTCGTTCTTCATCTGCACACCAAAAAATAAAATAAAATAACTGTAGCAGTCATTTTCAGATGTAAACTGATTATTTCTGATAATGGCCATCTGGAAATATACTTCAGAAAGATTACCACCTAAGGACCATTGCTACAACGTTTGGTTCAAATTTACTTCAGAAAAGAGGATCTGTAGGGGAATTTCCTATTTTGTCATTTGTTTAACTAAGTTTGGCTGTGGCAGCCGTCTGAGTAATGGTATGCAATTCTGAAAGAAGACCGCATAATGAACATTGCTGCCAATTTTGGTTTCAATCGGAGAGTAATAGCATCTTTCGGGGAATTTTCCCCCAGTGCTTTATTAAACTTTATTTGGCTATGGTAGCTAAACAAGTCGTACAGCAGAATTTCGTAACAGATCATGTACGAACCATCGCTGCCAATGTTGTTTCCAACTTTAAGTGAATTTTCCAATATGTTCCTACATTAAAGTATGTTTGGCTGGTTAATGCGGTCCAGGTCATTGAATCACACAAGAACCATTGTCTCCAAATTCTTTTCGAACTAGTTTCAGACAAGACGATCTTTCAGTGAAATTTTCCATAAGTTCCTATGTTAACCAAGTTTGGTTGTGATGGCCATCATGGTCATTGGATACAATTCTGAAAGACCACATGAAGATAAATTTTGTTCCATCTGGTGAAGAGGTTTCACACAAGATCTTTGGTGAATTTTCTCCAGGATAATATGTTCAGCTGCGGTGGCCATATTGGTTGGTGGCGTGGTTCATCGAATATTATTCTGAAAGAGAACTACCGAATGATGATTCCTGTCATGTTTGAATCCATCCTTGCTGCTTGCATGGTTTCAGGCAAGAAGATCTTTATGTGTATTTTCCCATAGGGTCCAATGTTAATATAAGTTTGGCCCTGGGGCCATCTTTTTGGTTAAGGTCATCGGATATACTTCTGACAGAGGACCCCTTATTAAGGACCATTGGTTCAAAGGTTAGTTCAAAGCTCTTTTTAAGTAAAACTTGCCCGTCTTATGTTGAAATAAGGTATGTTGTGGATGCAATCTTAGATGGCCGTCCGGGTCATCGCATACAATTCTGAAAGAGGACAACCCAAGGACCTTCGGTGTTATGTTCGATTCGAACTGGCTGTGTGGTTTCAGACAAAACAAATTGAGTACTTTCCCTTAATGGTCCTAAGTTAAGCAACTTCGGCTGTGGCAACCATCTTCATATTGATGAAATTGGCTATGTCCAAGGGCCGTAACTGGGTCAAAAATAGATCAAATGGATCAAAACTCACAGAACCCGTATAACAAATTATTTTATTAGAAAGTAAAAGATCAGCTAAATATTTACAGATTATATATATCAGTAAAAAATCCTATTTTGTCTGTTTTACCCCTACTTTCTATTCATAGCAACGGTGGCCACATTGGTAAGTCAGTGGAATTATCGGCAATAAATTTGAAATTAAACACCCCGAGGATGATTGTGGAATACTTTGATTCCAATTGGTTTATAGCGGTTTCAAAAGAAAGATTAAAGATTTTTTTTTAAAGTTTGGATACAGACGACAGACGCCAAGTAATGGTAATAATTCACACAAGCCTTTTTGTGCAGGTGAACCAAAAGGTAAAAAAAAAGAAGTCAAAATACACTGCATTGAAATCACGAAATTTTTTTATTTTTTGCTTCACCTGAGACCAGTATGATGAGAATGAATCGATATTTTGGATTTATCAAATCCACGTGATGTTCATTCCATTCAAATGCACAGATCTAAAAACTATAGTATCCAATATAAATGCCTTATGGTAAATATTTTGTGTAAAATTGTCTGTAGTCTGTTAAAAGTTAATATGACCTAATATCCATCCGGATATCCATGTTTCCTAAAATCAGAATTAGCGGTAATGTCACCCTCCTGTCTCTGAAGTATACCCTGTACAACACAACCTGCACTTGATTTCATGGATATATTGTGTCCCAAGGAAGTAAGTCCATCAATTATATACTGAAACGAAAAAATGAAATCATGGACATTATATTGCATATAAAAATATTGACATCATATTAACATGGAATAAAATTCTGATATCGTCTAGTATCTAAAATTCACACATAGTTTTGTTAAATAAAGGAAAAATTTGATGCAATCTAATTAAAAACCGATCTCTCATCGCTCCCTTTTTCTGATATGTCGCGTGGGAGATCTAACGAAACCCGCTTTGAGGTGTGTCCTGTTCGACCAATGAAATTGCGGCTTACGCGATCTTGTAAGTTGATTACGAAGAAATCGTCAGTCCCCAGAATTCATAAACTTTTTTGATTGGCTTACTGATAGGAAGTCAACTCATTTGTATGTCGTTATAAATTCATAAGTTCCAGTTCACTCACATGTGACCTCAAAGGGGATTTCGTTAGATCTCCCACGCGACATATCAGAAAACGGGAGCGATGAGAGATCGGTTTTTAATTAGATTGAATTTGATGGTAAATGTAAATTTCCAAACCTGAGGAAATCCTTGTTCTACAGCTATTTCTTGTGGAAGTAATTGATGATGAACTCTCCTGTGATCTATGGCTTCTTTCACGCCCAGTCCTAACCATAAGGTTTCTAATGTAACCTTTAATTAATTAAAATATGCATTTAGTAGTTAGACACCTGCATTCACGTCATAGTTCTATATGTGGGTTTCTCAGGAATTAATATGTTTCTCTTTATTATTTTAATTGCATCTACAACATTTTGGAATAGTTTTGATTTTTTTCCACTCTTTGGTGGTGAGAAGTTCTGATTGAACAATGACGAAATCTTTGGTGGTGAGAAGTTCTGATTGAACAATGACGAAATCTTTGGTGGTTAGAAGTTCTGATTGAACAATGACGAAATCTTTGGTGGTGAGAAGTTCTGATTGAACAATGACGAAATCTTTGGTGGTGAGAAGTTCTGATTGAACAATGACGAAATCTTTGGTGGTTAGAAGTTCTGATTGAACAATGACGAAATCTTTGGTGGTGAGAAGTTCTGATTGAACAATGACGAAATCTTTGGTGGTTAGTAGTTCTGATTGAACAATGACGAAATCTTTGGTGGTTAGAAGTTCTGATTGAACAATGACGAAATACAGTCCATACATTTTATATTACCATATATACATTTATCTCATGTCGATAAATTGTATGGATCTTGCATTATAAATATTTATCCGTATAAATGTAAAAAAGATTTAAAGTTGAATTTAAAGGTTAGCATATAAGGAACAATAAATATGGCAGTAAATCGTTCCCCATTTAAACAAAAGAATAATTATATCTCCATTTTTAAGGACCGGTAAGTTTATTAATTTAGGGGTCAGTATATTAATTTTCAAAAACCGTCAATAATTATCCCGCAAAAATTAAATTGTCGATCGTATTTTTTAAAAATCACGGATTAAACTCACCAAAGCAGACGAAGTTGTAATTTTCGTACCGCCAGAAGCTCCAACAACAAGATTGACTACTCCTTCTGAGTTCACTACAATACTAGGACACATCGATGATAATGGTCGTTTTCCAGGTTTAATGAAATTGGCGGGAGATGCAGGTACGCCAAAATAATTTACTGTGTTTGGTGTAGAAAAATCATCCATTTCATTGTTAAAAATAATGCCCGTACGACTGCCAACAACTTTGGAACCAAAACTAAAAAATCCCAAAAAATAATGGTTCAACTGATACACGTGAAGGAAAGCAACCAATTGATGGTCGTAATGAAAATTATTTCCACGTATAAAGTATATTAGAAAGTATACAATTATTGTAAATAACGTCTGCGCCTATGAAACAAAACCCAAAGAACAAACTTGTGTGATAATTTTAATTAGTCTAATTTACTTAGCTTGTTATTGATTACAGACTATAAGAGCTATTATTGCGTTTAGCCTGATCAATATATTGTCAGGTGCTGATCCTTAGAAATCATGAGTAGAAAATTGAAAAAATATATATATTATGACAAGCTTGATTTAACTTGACACCTTATATGTTGTGTCTACATTCAAATCTATGATAGGTTGGGAAACATTTTCAGCGAAGAAAAACTACTGTCACAAGAAAAAGTAAGAATACCGAAGAGTCAAAAGAGGGGAAGCCGTGGACAATAAACACAACCGGGAACACCAAATATTTATGATCACAAAAGTCCTAACTGTAACTCGTGAATCAGACAAAAATCATGAGGTTTTGTTTAATTATGGGTTTACGTGGTAAAATTTCTGTGCCGATGAAAACAATCCACTTGTATCTCCAGTGAATGAAAGCAATCTCATTCGTTCCGACCAGTTTCTAAATAGACAGTACTCACGCCATCGACAATTAAGTAAGCTGGGATGGTAATTGCACTGTCGCTTCAAAATAGGGAGGCTAACAATAAGAAAGTTTAGGTTTGCACGGAATTACTGAAACTGAGAATTTAATAATCCGTAACGATTAGACTACAGTTTATAATGAGGTGACGATTTAAAATCTATCTTTCTTAACGGATTTTAGAGAGAAAAAAGTAATTTATATCCTTAATCCTTAATCCGATTCAAACATTGAGGTCCCTTTTCTGACAGTATACGAAATTGAGGACAGGGGACTCTTGAGATATTCACTTGAATTCAAATAAATAAATATTTATACCATGACAATAAAGATGTGTTTGTTGTCTGTATCTTTATTTCTCTCTTAATGTCTTATTGTTTTCTCCAGACCAATAAGACACAAAAATTGTAATGCCTTTCTGCCAAAGTACATGGTCTAACGGCGCCTAATCTTCAAAATGATTTAATGTTTTAGAAGAAGGATCATACTTAAGTCGAAATGCAAAATTTTTGAAAATCGTGCGAAAAAAATGATCTCACTGTATTCACGTATGCCAAGTGGTGGCAATAGCTCACATGGCCCCTTTGGGCAAGGTAAGATACAAAATGCCAAAACGACCAAAAAGGCAAAGCAAGGACAGAGCTATGCAAGAGGGAGATACTCGGAGTCGCAATATTTAAAATTTTTGTAACAGTAAATTTAAAGCCTATATTTCGGGCTACTATCGAAATACTAGCAACCGAATTGGCGATACCCTCGGGAGTCCAACAGCAGACTGAGTAATAGCAATAAATTTTATTTCACCAATACAATTATATCAGCCTAAAACTAGAAAATGTGTCTATAAGACAACGGATGTCCCGCCATTAAAACAACACAAGTGTTGTTGAACTGCATTGTACTATACAAGAGAACTGTATTGGTGAAATATCATTGATATATTACTATAGCTCCATTTCTGAGAAATGGAGCTAAACGCAAAACTTAACCGAATCGGGACGTACGGACGGACGTTCAAGGGTAAATCTATATGCCCCAGCCACATTCGTGGCAGGGCATAAAAACGACAATTGATTTTAAAGGTATCTGATGTAAGTTAACCAGTTGATCGTAAAGTATCTTTCACTTTTAGTTTTACACTGACCTTTTAATAGTAGTTAAGGTAAGAGGTACCTAATTGGGCTATATTTCCGATTTTTATAAAATTTAGCATGACACTAGAGTACGTTGAACTGCATCTGAATAACCCAAAAATAATGTATGTCCCTTTAATACTTCCCGAAATATGGTGTTTCAAGTTTTAGCAAACAGATGTGTAAATACAGTCGTTTCTGGTAATTCTGCGCATCGTCCAATTCGGCGCATTACCATGAAAATGATTTGAATGCGCCGAATTACCCGACAACATAGTACATAGAATGCACGTAGATATCGCTGCGAAAAGTCAAATATTTAGACTTTAAATTATGATTTTTCAAAATTTAGTCCCTAGGATTTAAAAAAAAATAATGATATATTATTGCCATTGAAATTATCTTTTTACTGATATAAAATTTATTGGTGGTCACCCAGATTCGTTCTTTTAGTATATTAGGTTTTTTACTATATGAAGAGCGAAAAAAAAAACGTCAAAAAGTCAAAATATGCCTAACGTCGTTACGACGTCGCGATAAAAAAATGTATATTTTTAGTGTTTTTACAGACAAGACTATGCATGGTATAGTTAAATGATTTCCAAAACGAAAACGAAGCTGTTGACCCTATGTTTATTTAGTATCATTAAAACGAAAAAAGTTCACAGCAATAACATATCGTTTTTATAGAAAATTATAGGGATTAGTTTTTGCGAAATGACGATTTAGACCGAAATTATTAACTATTTTCGGCAGTTTTTGTATGAAATCTACAGTAAAAGATCATTATTTTAAGGATTTTAAATCAACCTCATTGAAGAAATATAAAAGCTAAATATGAAATTTTTTCGATATTTAGATGCAGTTACGAACATTCTCCTTGTACGTAAAATTCAAGAAAATTTATAATTTAGCGGATTTATGTACCTCCTACCATAAGAAGTTAGTTTTATTGAACTGTCACCTAGTGCCAAATCATGGTTTATAAATGGTGACATTGAATAGTTTTTATCCATAAAGATATTGGGTTTTTAAATGAATGTCCGGGACAAAGAATGCACTTAACTATTGAATGTTTAACTTTACGATTTTCTTATCTTGTTACATAATATTTTAGACGAATTAAAAGATAATTCAAACTTTAATATGGACATATGGCATACTTTGATTCACAGTAAGGATCTCCATGAACTTTTGAATAGATTAATGTTTTTTAAATAGGTATCAAGTGCAGTATGAAAGAAAGGATGAATCGAATTAATTGCAGATATAAAATGCCTTCAAATACGTATAATAAGTTTTAAAAAGAGCGCTTTTGTCGCTGTTAGTCATTTTAAAATAAATATTTGATAGAGACCTTCAACGCCGCCACAGCAGAGACCTTATGTTCAGGGCTGCCCCAACACCCTATATTTTATTGACATATTAAAAAAATTATTTGAATTAAAGTTTAAAGTTGCTTCTTCCATAGATAATAAGATGAGAGGAGTTTCTAAAGGAAACGTTTCTAAAGGAGATACTAGTATAATATTTTAAAATTCCAAAAATAGATCGATTTCATAGAAATTTTATAGATTACCAATTACACCTACATCTCATTTCGCCACGATCAAATAAAATAAAATAATTTTAACTAGAAATACTGTGAGCGAAGCTCACTACTTGATACCCTTACATAAGATATATGAAAGGAAATGTCAGTATTTTGGATAGGAAAACTCCAAGAGCAGTGAGATGAGTTTCATCAAATTCCATTCAGTGGTTTAGGAAGAGTTGTGGATGGCATACTGGAACCCCCTATCACAATGAATGGCAAAGTCCATGTGTTGGTATGGGAAACCCCAAATGTTGGTCAGATAAAAATCTAAAATAGGAGGTGCACTACAGCATCATGTAATAGAAATCCTCTAAAAGTTTCATCAAATTCCATTCAGTGGTTTAGGAGGAGTTGCGGATGGCATCATTGTACCCTATCACAATGAATGTCAAAGTCCGTGTTTTGGTATGGGTAACCCCAAATATTCATCAGATCAAAATCTAAAATAGGAGGTGCACTATGGTATCATGTAATAAAGATCCTCTGAAAGTTTCATCAAATTCCATACAGAGGTTTAGGAGGAGTTGCGGATGGCATCATGGTACCCCCTATCACATTGAAAGTCAAAGTCCATGTTTTTCTACGGGAAACCCCAAAAATTGGTCAGATCAAATTCTAAAATAGGAGGTGCACAATGCCATCATGGGATGAAGATTCTCTGAAAGTTTCATCAAATTCCATTCAGTAGTTTAGGAAGAGTTGCGGATAAAAAGGTCGGACGAACCGACGGACGGACGGACGGACACAACGAATACTTTTCAAAAGCGGGGGTATAAATATCTCGGCAATAGATACTGAAATCTTTGTCACGAAATATTTCTTTTAGGGGATGCCTATTCTTTTCATACAAATTATCTACTTCGATTGCAAAAGTATCGGAAGAAGGCTGTAAAATTAGCCGTTAATGAGTACTCCATTTTGGATAGTTTGATACCGCTGAATGTTATTATTGAAAGACGAGGAGTAAATATTATTTTTGAAATCTATGTAAACAAAGGTAAACGCTTCTTTTGAATATTGTTTTTTTATAATATTTTAAGTCCACGAACACTTTTACATTTTGACAGCATGTTCATTCCAGAGAAAATGGTTAAATTCAATTTGCTTTTCCCTATATTTCTATAATTTCTCTTTTTATTGCTGATCCTTCCATAAAATTGGAATCAATTTCACAATATCAAAAGCGCAATATTAGTGAACGCAAAAATCATCTTAATATGACCATTATGAATGTCCTAATATTTACACCAATCCTAAGTTTATGTTAGATCATATATGGCATGTTGTACGATCTGAAATCTGTCAAAATCCTGAAAAAGTCACTTATCCATGTACTTTTCCAAGGTTGGAGAAATATTTGCCTCACCTCTAGAAAGATGTAGGATATGCCATACCGTCTTTTTATTTCATTGTGGAAAACTGAATGAATTGTGTTTTAATAAGAAATAGGTCTGAGGAGCATTAAAATTCAGGTTGTAGAGAATTCCATCGGTATTAGTAAGTAGATCAACAAAGGTAGATTTTGTATTCGCAAGTAAATTCCTTTTATGCGAACTTCCATTAACGTTGACATCCGTTATTGTGTATTAACATCATACCTTCTCAATTCTTTTCCATTAAGTTTTAATAGATTTTTATTTTAATGCACTTACTATAAATTTATTGTGCTTGTAACGGATATTGCATCGCCGTTAGGAGCCAGTAAAGAAAGGTGGGCAGTTCCGGTTTTGACGTCATCGTAAAACGTTGGACCATAGTAGTAAGTACCGTGTGTCTGATTATCCCAAATCTGTGAACGTATTTCTTCTGCATATTCCTCTGACGTCATATTGCTAATTAACTGTAGCAATATAAAAAAAATATTGAAAAATTTAATATTGGCTTTTGTTAGAATAATTAAAATAAGTATGTCTATTAATTCAATTAAGATAAACGATATGTAGGACAACGTTAGAATGATTCCAAGGGCTATGGAGTATCAAACAATCATATATCCAGAAACAAACACAAAATCGAGATAGGGAAGGATGAGAACAAAAATAATAACAGAATCGCAACCGAATTTTGTTTAATTATGAGAAACATGGACCTTACTAAAAATGTGGGGGTAGGCAATTCGTGCCTCTTATAAGACACCCGTCATATTGCTCATGTCAAGTCCAGTAAAATGCCATGTTCAGTGATAAAGAAACAACGGAACTACAAAAATGAAAGAGATAAAATTTCATATAAGTAGAAGTAGATCTGCTAAATTGATATTCCATAAGCATGTAAAAGTGACATCTGACGACCTTATAATTTTTGAAGTGACGACTTCAGCCTTAGAACAACACATCGCTGTTTGATCATGAGTAGCCTTTGCATCAGTAGCGGGGTCCTTTCCATGAATTCACCAAAGGCTGGAATAACGAATTAGTTGGGAAGGGTGGCCTGGTAGTTGCTATCGTTATGATATGACATGAGCTTGTAGAGATGAAGGAAGACATATGAAGTCTTTATGTAATGATCGAATTCTGTTTCAGGATTGTTGTCTCATCAAATTTCTCATATCTCCTGTTATTTCTATGCAGAGACCACATTACGAAGCACGGAATTAAATAAAAACTATTATATTTAAGGATGTTATAAAATATTTATGGGTCTCCACAATTCGATCTCAGGAGGTACAGAAATATTTTACCTCCACAATTCGATTTAAGAATTGTCTGAAATATTCAATATGGACTCCCAGAAATCAAATTTCGGAGGTTCTGAAATCGATTTATGGAGCTCCTGAAATATTGAAGGCCGTCTATCCTTTCGTTTTTTTTTAAATTTTGCACTCTAACTACTAACTTTCTCGTTTCTTTTTGTGTTACGACTACCAGCTGTAGATGATAAACTTCTTTTGTTATTTTTTTCATTGCTGACAAAAACCTTTGACATATTTCATTCATATTCTTTTGGTCTGTACTAGCGCCATCTGTTAAAAAGTATGTCGTTACGATGTAATCCCTGTTGACATTGCCCAATCACAACCGCTGAATCTTCGCAAGAGAAAAACAACATATCACCCAACGACTTTCATCAGCTTTACATGAAACGTTTTAGAAAAAACATATACATCATTTTTTTTCGATAGCGGTTAACAGTTGTCATTTTTATCCATCTACATTATAAGAAATATTTATAGATCGCCAGCCGTTTTTCATTTGATCATCTCTGGGAAAGAAGCAGCTTCGTTTCCAGTCCACTGAAAATGAATGTAATCTGTCAAGGGTTTGTTGGGATACTAAACCCCTGACTTGGTAAGATGTGCTAACTTCTGTGTTTCATTTTAGATTGTCACTTCTAACCTCTGTGCTTCACCATGTCACTGGTGCCAAGTTTCATGTGGTATACATATTATACGTTACCTGACTCAATTCCTTTCTGAAATCCTCGTTTTCTCCATCCCCATCTCCAAGATGCGTTCGTTTGGCATAAGAAAATTTAAAGGCTTCTATAATTCTGTGCCAGGTTTCTATCTCTTTCGTTTCTGTTGCCAAACTTTCATTTGTCATTTTATAACCTGAAAGGATATTCTTCATTAGAAATTAATTTTACTGTAGCGATTAAAAGATAAATTTTAAAGTTGGAATTATCCTTATACATTTTTAAAGAAAACTCTAAATCTCGGGGATAACTGAAACCGATATTAGGTACAATCTGAAACTCATTTGTAACTATTTGAAGTTTTTTATAATGTGCAGTTTTCGATTATCGGTAGTAACAGGGATTTAACAAGCAGGGGTCAAATCCGAAAATATGGAAAAAAACTTGATTGCCTCAATGCCAAAAAAATTAAATTTGGACCAGTGGAAAACTAATATTATCAATGGCGACCATCAAGACAAAGAATACAAAAGATATAGAAATACCATGTCTGAAGACGCTTCACATCTAGTTTGAATCAATAGACCAAGATTTTTCCAAAAGCGATTTTTTTTATCTATACCAGAAATATGATTTCGGGACAAAGTATATTCAATTTGTAGAGAGATGTTCCACAGATGTCTTACAATATGTAAATATACCATATCGACAAGCTGTTTCATTTTAGATTTTAAATAAATTGACAAATCCAAAATTTTATTTTCAACGGCGGTCCGACCGCAACAAATAATACTACATGTAATAGTATTTCACACTTAGTTCAAGTCTGGGTTTTATAAAAAAAATATTGAGGGTTTTCTATAAAAGGAGAGCAAAGCGTTGCTTCTAATGAGGACATATAAGGATTTTAAACAAGAATAAAAACAAAGCAAAACAAATTATTACCAGTATCCTTTTTTCCAAACGAAGATAATATTTAATACTTCTGAAAAGGACTATTGAAAATATTAATAATACAGAATAGAATAATTGGATTAATGCCTTTAATTTATTTTTAAAACGTGTAATAATATATACCATCCAATATGTTCAGAATGAATTGATAGACGACGCCACTTGATGGCGGGACTGGAGAGTACACAGTTTGGTTTTTATTTAGTTTAATCACTAATGGCTCCTTCTTCACGGCGTAATAATCTGCCAGATCACTGTTTGTTATTATTCCACCTGCAAAAAGGAAATCAATTCAGACACATTTAAAAAATGTAATTAAACAACTTAATGTCCAAGGCAAACATCTGACATCAAAATATATGAAATGTACTGCAAGAATAGCATTGAATATCAAAATGTGAGGAAAAACTGACATGGAGTGAAGTTACAAAGAAAGCACAAAATCACTAGTATATAACTAAACAAACATCCAGTGGGAACAATATGGTTCCCAATAGTGGAAAATCAAACCATGCCGTAAGCCCTGAATGGCCCAAGAATAATTCATCAGTAGTCATGTCAGAGTATGAATAAATGAACTAAAAAGCAAACCGAGACAAAGACATTCATGAACATGATTTCCGACTTGGGACAGGTGCATAACATGTGGAGGGGTTAAACCAGTCCCGTGGAACTCCAACCATCCTCATATATTGATACGGTCATTGAAAACTAAAAACAATTATCAAAACACACCACAAAAGTCCTTCCGACATGCTTCCAACTCGTATGGCGACACAAAACATAAAAACAAAACAATGTTAAAACCATGTAAGTGCTCACAGTTAACTGAAAACAAGCTCAGGTAACATAACATAAAGATTGAATCTTCATGCCTCCTAAACTCAGGAACCATTAATCTGCTACCCCCTCAGCAAGTCGATTATTTAGTATAGAAACATAATAATCTAAGATGACATAGCTCAAAGTTGTACAAGGCCATAAACTGGACAAGTAAAGCAATAATTCAAATTTACTTTAAAAGTAGTTTTTCATAAATATCTGATTTAAATATTTCAACAAAATGAAAGTTAAAAGTATTCCTGTACCGTTTGAATCCAATAGTTATTAATTATTGTGTTTTCCACTGCTGAAATACTTCAAATATTGTGCATAAGCATATTTTCAATAATTTATGCGCTATTCGTTGATTTTTGTGTAAAATATGACGTCACAACAAACAAATGCGATGTTGCTGAATAAATGCAAGTTTTGTTTCCAAAATTTAGAACCATGTTGTCATTTGAAATATGTAGAATTGTAATAATTCCTGGAGTTTTATCAAGAAAGTAGTTCATGGGACACACGGTAGCTGGATTTTGGTCAATCTGTCCAGGTTGGTTTGGTTTTATTGCTCATAGTATTTTAATGAATTTATGACTTTTTGTCATGTGCATACTTGATAAAGGACAACCTAGAAAGTTTAGATTGTTTTCTTTAATATTTACCTGCTTCCTGTATATCAGCTGATATATCATTTGTTAGACTGCCATTATAAAAGGCATCTGCTCCTTCGTCGGCAATAATCTGTAATGTCTGTGCTAATTTAGGCATCTTTATAATTTCTCCAGCCTTGTAAAAAAGTCCAGTTTCTTTGTTCACAATTAGATCTCTAGTAAAACAGTTCAGATTTAATATCTTAAGGAATTTTTTATTTATTACACCGGAGTATTTAAGGATAAATCGAAGACGTTTTACTTGAAGTAGGTAAAACAAAACGGCTAGATTAATATTTTAACAAATAGTTGGTAGTCTGAATTAAACAACCGAAGCCTATGGCAAGCCGTTTTACTATTTATTCTAACTTCAAGATATCTAATAAACTTTATAAGATATCTCATATAGTTTATAAGATATCTTATATAGTTTATAAGATATCTCATATAATTTATGATAACTCTTATAATTTTCTTTATAAGATATCTTATAAATTATATGAGATATCTTATATATTATATGAGATATCTTATATATTATATGAGATATCTTCAAGTTAGAATAAATAGTAAAACGGCTTGCCATAGAAGCCTTTTTTTACTCAGGATATGCTTCCTTTGTTTGTTTTGCTGTGAACTTGGTGAATGCTAACCTTAATCCCTGGTGACGTTTGATTGTCTCAGTTTGTTGTGACATAGCTATAGCTAATGGTACTCCCACTGGGAATCCGTCTGAACACATTTTGATTGTTGGTTGAATTAAATCTTTCCATTTCAGTTTCCCACCTAGCTGATGTGCCAGCCACAAACCACGTATTTCACCCGGTATTCCCACAGCAAGGCCACCTGTAAATCAAGGTTTGTCTTATTCAGTAGTATAGCTGTGAAACCGTTCTTCATTAAGTGCGATTCCCATAAAAGAAAAAAAAGCAAAGGACTATCAGAATAGCTTCCTTTGCTTTTAATGCTATTTTGTTTATCGTGTTTAATTACAACAAAAATTTTAAAAAAAATTGCTATCTGACATTAAATCCACAAATCGTTTTATGCAAAACCAAAAAATGACCAAATGCGTGCTGGTACAATTATTTAACTGTCATTGAAAATAAATTCAAAGAAATATCTAAACTGACAACATTATCTATGGCGTGTCAAACGTTGTAATATTTACAAAAACAAAATATATATGTTCATAAAATTAAATAATTGTTCTTAAAAAAAATATATGTTCATAAAAACCAAATATATATTCAATAAATCAAAATATGTGTTCATAAAATAAAAATAAATGCATAGAACATAAATATATATTCATAAATGAATATTTGTTTTAAAAAAATCATTTATGTTCATAAAAACAAATAATTGTTCATAACAATTAAATATTTATTCATGAAAACAAAATATGTATTCATAAAATCAAAATATGGGTTCATAAAATCAAAAATATTGATTCATAAAATGAAAATATTGATTCATAAATTCAGTAATTGTTCATAAAAAAATATATATGTTCATACAAATAAATAATTGTTCACAAAAGTTAAATAAATCTTCTTGAAAATTTTAAATATGTTCAATAATTTGCATCATGGGAACAGTGTATTTGATTGGACAACTTGATCAATCAAAGCACTGCAAGCGCTGTGGGGCAGTTTTTAAATATTGGCCATATCAATATGTGATTCCTTCATCAACTATATATACATTATCATGGCTCTACCAATATTCGTTGGAAATACTTGTGACCTTGCAAGTATGATTTTTGTAATATGCATGTTTAGATTTTGTGTCAGGGTTACGTTCATCATATTCTTTCTTACACATTTTTTCTTCGATCAGTGGTATCAGTGCCTAGTATAGGAGCATTCAATGCATCACAAATTTTTTCATAATTCTCAGATCGTCAATAATAAGAAAGCCGGTTTCATATGAAAACTGCTTACATGAAAGAATGTGTTTATACATAACATCACCACAATGAAGAATACAACTGAGATGTTGTTTCTGTAGTAACCGAATAGGAACAAGTTTTTGCAGAGCTAAAAAAAAAACTACACAATTACACAAACACTGTCTACCTCTTGTCAGTAAAAAAAAAATATAATGTCCCTTGTTGATAGTCACCATATAAACATGAAGCCATTTTCAGTGATTTTTTTTAACAAGGAAATATATAGGGTAAAATATGTATAATATCACAACACCAAACCCTTTCAGAGGAACTCTGTTAAATTTATTGGATGTATTTTTTGAATTAACATTGCCTTCAAACAAAATTTCTTTGAATTCTTACATTTTCCTGTGTATATTTTATGATTGATATCTATTTCATAACAGCATCTAAACCTATTATGTGGTTTGGAATTTCATTATAATATGAAGTTATGAATATGTTCTTAACCAATGAAAAACCAGACTGATCGATAGCAGTCCGTTATATTGGTTTACCACTGATGTTGTTCCATTACGTTTTCACTATTCTCAGGAACAGGATTTAAAATTACTCATTGGGACTTTTAACAACAGTGTTATTATATAATGAATTAAAACCCCCCACTGACTTTGATTATAACTATTCTTACCAGTGGAAATAATATTACAGTATGGAAGTTATGTCACCAGGTAAGGTAGAAATTTCACGCTCTGGAATGTATTTCATCAGGTTAGTCACGGAAAGAATATCACAGTGTGGAAATTATTTCACCAAGTGAATTATGGAACAAATTTTATAGCGATAGAATATTTTTCATACATTTATACTGTGAAAAAAGTTCACACAGAAACTATTTTATAGTAAATTTATTCCAGCTGGAAACTTTTTCACAGGAACAAATCAGGTAAGGAAGAAATTTCACACTAAGGATATTATTTTACCAGGTGAATTATGGAACAATTTTTATAGCGATGGAATATTTTTCATACATTTATACTGTGAAAAAAGTTCACATGGAAACTATTTTATAGTAAATTTCCAGCTGGAAACCTTTTTCACATGAAGAAATCAGGTAAGGAAGAAATTTCACACTAAGGAAATTATTTCAGCAGGTGAATTATGGAACAATTTTTTATAGCGATGGAATATTTTTCATACATTTATACTGTGAAAAAAGTTCACATGGAAACTATTTTATAGTAAAATTCTAGCTGGAAACTTTTTCAAAGGAAGACATTTTGGCTCACATAATGAGCTGACAATCAACAAACGAATTTAGATTTATTTACATACAATACGCATGCGCATGGATATTAAATTTGTTTATATCCTGTGCTATCGCTACGTTTTTTTTTCTGGCTGTACAAGGTTGAATGTTTTTTATTTTAAGGTAAAAAATGGAAAACAAACCGGGTTTGTTTGTATGAACCATCACAATGTACACATACTACGACTGAAGTAAAGGAAACGGACATGGGTCAACCTTATAAAATGCTACGCATGCGCACAAAATTTGTTTACAAGTGACAAAATGAATGTAAACAAAATACTAAAGTCACACGATAATGCCGGTATGGCAATCCTAATAAATAATTCTCCCCGAATATAATTCTACGCATTACAGCTGGGAACTAGTTTTCTTCTCGGCGGTATACTTTCTGTATGCGTACGACGGTCGTTATTTACAAATCCCGCAAATACAAAATCTCACGATTTAACCACCTTAGTTTGCATAAAAGAGAGCATTAAATTATGAAAAATGATACTATAACAATCATAGATGACTGTTTCAAGCATTGCAGCAAGGTATGTTGTTGATTATGAGCTCCAAAGACCATGGCCAAATTGAGTGGTAGCATAAGGGCAGAAAAAAACTGCCCCAAAAACAAAACTAGGATGACTGGCTTGTCGCATGGCGACGGGGAAAATTGACTGTAAGTTTCATTGAACAAAATGGCTAAATTAAACTGATAGGTGCAAACCAACTGATCATTTCATGAGGTTGCGGTACCGCAGGGATACACAAAGTCAATTTTCCCGACCACCATGCGACAAGCCAGTCATCCTAATTTCGTTTTTGCGGCAGTTTTTTCTGCCCTTATGCTACCACTCAATTTGGCCGTGGTTTGTCTTTGGAGCTCATAAACAACAACATACCTTGCTGAAATGCTTTGTTTTTTATTGTCCAATCAAATACACTGTGACAAAAGAAACGAGGTATGCCATGCTGCAAATTATTGAACGTATTTATAAATTTTTAAGAACATATATTTAACTTTTATGATCAATTATTTATTTGTATTAACATATATATTTTTTTATGAAGAATAACTGAATTTTATGAATATTTTGATTTTATGAATACATATTTTGTTTTCATGAATACATATTTAATTTTTTTGAACACATATTCATTTATGAACACATATTTATGTTTTATGCATATATATTTTATTTTATGAACACATATTTTGATTTATTGAATATATATTTTGTTTTTATGAAGAGATATTCGTTTTTACGAACAATTATTTAATTTTATGAACATATATTCGTCTTTACGGATAATTATTTAATTTTATGAACATGTATTTTGTTTTTTGTGAATATTGAAACGTTTGACACGACATCATTATCCAGGGCGTTATTATTATATATCTTTTAATAAGAAAATACTGTTAAAACTAGCTGATATAGGTCAGCTATATATATTTCACAATTCCGATTGTCTAAATTACGGAAACCCTCGGTATCACTCTGCAATAGGAATGCCCGATTTTTATTGGCTAAATTATTTTAAAAGGTGAAAAGGTAAGTTTTATTTAACGTCGGTGTGTACAAGTCAACAATCAACATAAGCTCTGTAGAGCTTTTTCTACCGACGGCGAGATTTACGACCGTTTGGTAGATATGGTGTTCTCGCATGGTCGCCAGGTTTGTTCGCTGACATTATCTAGCGCTACATAGATTTTTTTATCAACTCATATATTTGAATCTTGCTATCAAAACAATTTCATGAACATATTTATTATAACATGTTTTTATCTTTCAACATGTTTTGTACAGAGAATAATATATATTAATAAATGCGGATGGATTCCTGAATTGGTGATGCATATCAGCTTCAGCAGTCAAAGGTTAGATGAAGAGGAAATGAGAGGTGATCAGTAACTATTTCATCACAAGAAATGTAAATATATCATACTTGATAAAATTTAATCGTTTAAGCATTTATCATAGTTTAATATAATATATATTAACGAGACATTCATATGGTCGACGGAGAGCAGTATTTATTGAATCGGCTACAATTTTTTCTTTCGGAGTCCCCCGTCGTCATATCTTAGATATCACTGATAAGTAGGTCATTTGGATTAAAGTTAACAACCGTCTCCACCCTTTAATGATTTCGAAACCATGTTAATTGAAAATGATTTTCATGAGCGAATGTAAAGCAGTTTTAATCAGAAAAGAGCTGTAACATTATCACACTGTTATTTGAGATTAATACATATGTAATTATGATGTACCATACCTGGTCATTTACCCATTTCTTAAAATATCTTCAGTTATCTAATCGGCCCATAATGCACAAATAATATTTTTGTGTGCAGATGCAGCATATATATGGTAACATTGGTTATAATCAGTGATCGGTTTCCTACATATGAAACAATCCAGAAATATTTTTATATACATGCAAGTTAAATTTATCGTACTTGAATATTAATATTCTGGAATACATGTAAATATATATATTTTGGGAGAGAACCTGAATCCAGCACAGGTGTAGTTGATCAGTGCTATATAAGATCTAACTCATAATTAATTTTTATAATTTAGGGCAATAATGATGTATTACTTGAGCATGCCAAGCCTAAATAAATTGAGCATATATGTTTGAAATATATGAAATAAATGGGAGAATACTGTACATATCTATACCTATCATGCCTATGTTAAAACTTGTGGTCTTGCTATATTTTATCTAAATAGTTAATATATTTATGCACAAAATATCACCATTTTACTATATTAAGGACATAAACAGTAAACACAACAGGAAGTGTTCTAGTTGCAGTCTAAAGTGCTATATCACTACAGTTTTTGCCTTGCCTCACAAAGGTCATAAAGATGTGCCGTTTCGTATGACATCATCAATTTGTTAATAGTTAGTGATTATGTCAGTTAATGGGGAACCACATATAGACAGTCAATCAATTTGGTACGCAGTTGTATTAGCATTCGCATGGCAATTATTTGGCTTGGCCCCCCTCAGTTACATTCTAGTGACTATGAATCTTCACTATACTGTACATGTGCTGAAAGTTTATGGGGAAAAGTCAACATTTGACAGTTTTGTATTATTCATATGTTTAAGAGATGCCTTATTCATTTCAACTCTTGAATTATCAAAATTGGATACAGGTATAACATATCTCCCTGTCAACAATTTGTACTATCTATACTGTTAAGTTTATATCACTATCATTAATTCATCAGCCATCAGATAATGAGGCCATCCGAGTAAACAGTACTTCAGTACTTTGATTTAAATATGATACCTTCAGTTGAAGATCTTCCAGTATACATTGTCTCATTTGCCGCACTAGGAGCCATTTCTCGAGCTATGATTGTATAAGCAGATTGGTTAGCCCTGAAATTTTTAAATCATTTCATAATAAAAAGAAAAAATAACTAGTTTAATAAAATATTCCAAGGCCGATTATTAGGGCTAGAAAAATCCTTTAGAAAACTTGGAAAGATATTTTAAAATATTCATCACAATACATTTATCACAACTGAATGCTTTTATTAGTTGCAAAAGAAAATCTAAACCTTGAGGTTTAAAAAATATAAACACAAAAGAATTTAAATAAACTAGGTACGTTTTGGTAAGGATTTTTCAATGATCAAATACTACCATTTAATAAATACCTGTCGTACACTCTTACTAAATAAATACCTGACCAATAATGCCTGCTAAACTTTGTCATAAAATAAATACCTGTCATATACAGTCATGAAAAATCCACCACCGATGCCACAGCTATGGAAATTATGTATACACTGACAAAGAAGTGCCGCAATGGCAGCATCCACAACTGAGCCACCATGTCTACCCATGATATTTCTGAAATAATAAACATTGTCAAGGTTACTTGTAAAAAGGTTAAAAAGCCAAATTTCAGGGATTTAAAGTAGAGAGTTTACAGTGGCTATTTTTTATTTGTATTATGAGGCCAAATTACATCAGTTCATCATGATATGAGTTCTTTTCTACAACTATTTCTATTCCATGTTTACACCTAATCATAATTGAAACATTTCATTCCATTTGATTCTTACGGATGGCATTATCAAAATAAAGAAGTATATAATTTTCGTATAGTGTACTAAATACTACAAAATGTGCACACGGTCAACGGCAACGAACATTTGCGTAAATTTGTTTTAAAAAGTTTGTGATTTTAATACTATATATTCAATAAGAAATACCTATTTCTATTTCAACCATTTTTTGATTTCAGAATTTTATATTATATTTCACTCAGTCAAATTAATTTGGCGCTAATGGGCATTTTTAAAACTGGCGCTTTTCCAACAATTAAATTTGATTTGAATACTCCATTTTTTGGTTGGCTGAACAGCATAGAGCAACATTGGTTATACTGTATAATCTGGTTTGGTCTTGTGACATCACTAACAGATTAATCCGTCACTTGTAAATTCAAATAGTACTATGCCATTATTGATCCTTGAATCGAGGAATGACTGTACTTCTGTTTGGAAATTAGATTATAAGGAATGTTTCCAATTTTTGAACAGGTTATACTTCAATAATCTGGTTTGGGTAAGTTAACGGCATTCAGAAACTGCTTTTCGGTTTTTTATGTGTAAAGTGACCCAAACCAGGTTACATCATATAATCTGTTCTAAAAATTGGAAATATCCCTTAAGTGGCGCAAATGTCCTGTCACATCTTTAAGAAAATGTCTATCGCCCTACTAAAAGAAGCTTTCAGTTCAATTACATCTGACAACATTAAATTAAAATTTTTATGTAATAAAATTATTTTGTAGGGGTTTTTCGTTTAAATTTCTACGTTATAAGTGTTACCATAATGTTGAAGCTGATATCATTCATGGATTAATGAAAGGTTGTTTATTCATGTTATTTATACATAATGATTTTTTTTAGCCAGTCGTATTTCTGGAGTTCAATAAGTGAAACTCCAATTTAATTATTGGATGACGTTAAAAAGTGTCACTTCACGGTTGCAATTTGATGTCGATAACAGTATTTTATTTTAAAATTCTTAGTCAGCAAAAGTTGCAAATATCCACAAATACGTCGCAAATAAATTCAATTGTAACCTTCAAATTCACAATTGATGGTTGCAAATTTTGAATTATTATAATATAGTTATTTTCCAAAAATCAGACAAGAGAAAACTTACGTTCCAACTGTAGAACACGGACCTGCGTCGGATGCCACTGCGGCGTATCGGTAATGTCCCTCTACAGAGTTGGAAATAAATGCTGGTATAATAGTAGGTATGGTAGATGTTGGTTCTGTAGTAGTAGATGGTGTCGGTGATGGTTTTATTGTTACGGTTGCAGATTGTCCTTCTGACCCAGCCTCTCCACAATTTACGTTATTATCTTCGTCTTTGTATATTTTGAGACCAAGGACGACACCGAGTGCTATTATAAGTAAGCATATTAAAAATGTTGAAATGACGAGCATGCGACTATGAGAGATGTGCCGGCTGAAATGAAAAATAAAACTAATTGTAGTGACAATTGTATATTGTTTGTTGGAAAATGGTGACAAATTATTATTTCACTTTCGTAGAGATTTTCATCTTAGCAATACATCTATAGGAATATAAGTAATGGTGAAAATCTTTTATTCTTTTACTGACGAAATTGAATAGAGACCAAAGGGGAATGATATAATCATTGATAAAGCGGAAATATCTCAAAGACGATTTGTATATCCTATTCAAACATTTTTAGTGAGAAATTGAGTTTTGTGCAACATACTTATACTTAGACAAACACCTTCTAGCTAAGTAATTAATCAACTAGAAATATTAAACAAAATGCTATTTGAAAATGTTTATGCTTATGTGATTTATATTCCAACAAGGTCTGTTTGGAGATGCAGCAACTCCACTAGTTTTTTGTTAAGGAGTGAGAAAAATAAACAATATGTTTCCATTTCTATGTCATTTATTCAATGACGAAATAAATAACAAAACTACAACATATGTATACAGAGAGGAAGTGTGATAAAATTGTAAACCAAAGATATTATAATATTTATCATAAGAGATGAACACCTCCTTTCCAATATAATAAAAAAACCTCCCTACATCAAAAAGGGGAAGGCAGTAAAAAACGGCCATATGATGACAAAACAGTGATTTAATTGGCCAGTTTTGCTTATTGATAATGAGCTAATGAATATTTATAAGCGTTCAATTTATCAATACCGAAGATAGATTAAAAATTATATTTAACCACCCATGTACTGAAAATAAAAGAACACAAACTTGTGTCACATAAATCATTTTATTTTCAATAAAATGTAATTGTTCATTATTCCCAAGAGGTTGTAGTCTTTATCAAGACCTTTTTAGTTATGTCGCACACGTTCTCCGTCATCTGAATACTTTCCTGTTCGTAAATTTTAAGAAGTTTTTAAACAGTTGAAAACATTTGGGTGTGAATGTGGAACTTTGTGACAACTCTCAAGATGGTTTGTTTCTCGGATCTTTAGTGTCATGGTGGTTTCATTGAGGGAGATGTTTGATGTCCAGTAATCTATCTATATTCTGAAATCTTCAAGGTTTTGATATTGCTGTAAGCTTGGTCGATGTCTTCCATATATTCCATAAGTGGCATAAGTGTTTGTATGTCGAATTAAGTTCTTTACAAGATTATAGCTATGGAAGCCGATTTGAAGTCCATTTTGTTGGAAATAATTGACGAAAGTCTCCACCTATAATTTCTGGATGTCTGGAGTATATTACTTCATATCTTTCCAGGTCAGCAATGCATAAACCATTGAGAAAATTGCACCTTCAGCGAAAGCATAGAATGTATACAGTTGTGTACAGATGCCAGGGGGCGCAAGTCGTGGAATCACCATACTAACAAGTCTACCAGGTTAGAACAGTACAATCTAGAATGCGATCAACTAAATCATCGTTCACTACCAGGAACAGCCGAGAGTAATTTCTACTTCTAGTTGGATTTCTACAAGCTTCTAGGTAGTTAGATTTTTCATTGTTTCAGCCGACTGCATGCAATGTGTGTAGTTTCTCAAATAAAATTAACCCAAAATTTATTATCAGAATATATTCAGTCATTTTTAATGATGAAGAGTCATATTAGTTGACGATAAGACGTTTCTTCTTAAGGAAGAACATTTATTTTTTATAGGGGGATCCAGAAAGGAATTACCTAAAAGGAGTCAAATTTTTGATGAAAAAAAGTGCAAAATTAAAAGTAAATT
This sequence comes from Mytilisepta virgata, assembly GCA_028015205.1. Lineage (NCBI taxonomy): Eukaryota > Metazoa > Mollusca > Bivalvia > Mytilida > Mytilidae > Mytilisepta > Mytilisepta virgata. The sequence continues at coordinate 38,497,417 of CM051520.1, forward strand.
GGAGGTTGGTTGGAATATTTACCAAGATTCGAAGTCTTCTTCAGAAAAAAATCTGCCCTCAGACGCACCAAAAATATCAGTTTCCATATTAATTCTGAATCATGGCTAATTATTAAAATCTCTGAATGAAACATTACTACATATTATGTTTTTATCTGGACCAGTGTGTTAAAATTTCTATTACCTACAGAAAAATTCTTCTATTTAGAATGTAAAGGCTTTCTGTTCCTGGGTATACAATATTTTTATCCAGGATATAAATTCTTTAGAATAACCTAAGAACCCAAGAAGCATGAGAAGGGTAAATCTTACTTGAAAATTACAAATGATCTCAATTCAGGTTTACAGATCATGAAGTTATGTTTAATTTTTTTTTTGTTCCTTTTAACATTTTATATAACAGTTTTGAAATTCCACATACAGAGCTAATGTGAAATGCCTGTAATTACGAAAGGTAACTATTTGGAACAACCAATGAAAATAAATGCTTACCCTTCCGGGGCACCTGGGGTCACTCCTGGTTTTTTATGGGAGTTCGTGTTGTTCATTGTTTTTAGTTTTCTGTGTTTATTTGTTGTGCTTGTGGTTGTTCGTTTGTCTTCCCGGGTTTGTCTGTCCAATGGATTACGTTTTATTGATTGCTCCTTATATTTGTCCTTTTTCAAACTTAGTTTAAAACTTACAAAATAACCTTGATACGGACAATATTTAAATGTACGTTGAGTAAAAGCACTATATGATTGAGGTTATTGCGAACTTAGAGTGGTTCTGAATAGGAAGATATCATGATCATAATGTGGTTATAAAATAGACAGAATTGTAGTCCATTGGCAATTATTACACATGCATATCGGGAAGAGAACATGTTGATGTGATATGACTATGAACCCTGCTACAGGTTGACTCCAGTCGACCAGTTTGCTCATACTCAGGCAGCAAATACCGATCTCAAAGTCTTGGTTTAAATCGTCAATATTTACGCAGTTTGTCAAACAATCACGCTTCAAACATATGCTGAAGTCATAATGTTATTTTTACTGAGTTCTTTTAAGAATATATCGATGAATATGTTGATGCACACCCCATATACACATCTTTAACTTACGACTCATCAAAGCCGAAACATTAAGCCAAAACTTTGAAGAGTATATTCAAATATCAGAATGACAAAAGAGGTCGAACATTGAAAATTGTGAATTTAAGCTTTAGACGTACTAATAAACCCTCCTTCATTTCTCAATTTATGCACTTTATTTCTTTACAGTATTATCATACAGCATACGTAGATGCGCCATAAGGTTTTATAATTTAGATTTTCAAAACTTGGAAACCACATCTAGGGTCAAATTTCCGAAATTGTCAATTTTAGCCTTGACTTTAATTTCTATTTAGAACGGTTGCTTGCCACTTGTGTATTCCCACTGAGGTTTTCGAATTTTAACGTAAACTCCTCTTTCATATTTCAATGGATGCATTGTATTTCTTAACAGGATTATCATACATCATTTGTACATGCGCAATAAGTCGCAGTTTTGGAATTTTGATTATCAAAACTCGGGGGCTATGAGCTCGAGGGAGAGTTTTGAAAATTGCCAAGTTAAGCTTGTGACCAAAACTTATCTTCCATTTTTTCAACTTACATCTTTTATTTATTTACCGTATTGTCATGTTTTGTATGTAGATGCGTAGTAAGGTTTTAGAATTTAGATTTTCAAAACTTTAGGCCCACTGGGTCTAAATTTGAAAAATTGTGAATTTAATCTTGTTTCGTCTTTCATTTTTTTTCAATTCTTTACTGTATTGTCATACATCATATGTAGATGTGCAATAAAGTTTTAAAATATTTTTTTTTACTTGCGAGCTTAACTTGTTTTCATTTTTCATTGGGTTTAGTGATTTAATTTCTTCATAAAATAATTGAATAAGTGGGCAGTGATAAGGTTTTACATTTTTGACTTTAGGTAAGTGTCACAACTACTTGCAGGGCTGCGGAGATCACTGTCGACTCCGACAGTAGCTCTCTGGTTTATTACAAAATCAGAATTAAGTTTTATACAGGTAGTTCACATTTCAAAACTGTTATACCTTTATTAGCATAAGGATATTTGGGAATATTGTTATCGCCCGTATATGTCTCCTCTTCTATGTGTCACTCATGTTGATACGCAATACACTTTTCCCAAAATTTTGAAATTGTGAATTTATTAATATGTTTATGATCGAAAGTCCTCTTTCACTTTTCAATTTATACATTAATTCTTATACAGTATTGTCACAAACTGTATTTTTATAAGGTTTTTTGAATTTTGATTTTTGGAGCTCACATGGACATTAATCTGTATTCTTTAAACCCATCCATAGCGAAGAATAATAAATGATATTATCTCATTCTTTGTCTGCAAGTAGTAGAACAAAATATGAACAGAAAACGTCAAACTTTAGTATAGCCTTATTGAATTTTTGATCCACAACATATTTGTTCAATTTGGTAGACGTGTTTTCCAACAGTCTTGGCACTAATTGTGCGCCACTCCTCGCCGACTTGTTCCTTTACTCATATGAGGCAGACTTCCTTGACGGGCTTCTTAAGGAAACAGATGAAGTTAGCCAGTACCTTTAATTTCCTCTTCCGCTACATGGATGATGTTTTATCACTCAACAATTCACGTTTTGAGAATTTCTTGCATCTCATATATCCCAAATGAGCTTGAAATTAACGATACCACAGACACTGCCAAGTCTGCATCTTAAATGGACCTTCACCTCGAAATTGACAACAGAGGAAGGTTAAATACAGAACTTTACGACACAGGCGGTGACTTTGACTTTCCAATCGTCAACTTTCCATTTTTGAGCGGCAAAATTCCAGAAGCGCCAGCGTATGGAGTGTATATTTCACAACTCATACGTTATTCCAGAACTTGTGACATATACATTGACTTCTTGGACAGAGCTCGGCTCCTGACAGAAAAGTTGTCCAGACAGGGGTATGTTCCTCCTACGTTGACTTGGTTGACAGGTATGAAAAAACGGTTTCCCAAATGAAAATGGATCTGTTCCATTGATGTTGTCCCTTGCTCATACCAATTTGACATGGGCAGCATGGCGGGTGTCCTGCAGAAGCAAAGACTGCTTACTCTTCTGGAGCAGCTGAGTCTACCCCATGTTTTTTGGTTGATTCCATGTTGTTTATATGTTTTTAGTTTTTAATTGTAATGCTTGTATTGTTTTGGTCTTGTCTTCGTTGTTTCTATTTCCCCCCTTCGAATATCCCTTTGATATTTCTTGACTTTACTTAAATTTACAAATGTAACAAATTTTGTTTTTGTTGGGTATTTCAGGTTTATATAATGGTATGTTATTTTCAATCTTGTATATCAAGTATCATGTCACATTTCTTAATCCTCTAATGTGTTAAATGAAGTATAATCGGAGCTTCGAGGGATGTCGTAATGAAATAAATCTTATTAAATGGCATGAGTGGACAATATATATAGATTTTCATGTTAACTAAGAGGCATTTTTAACATTTATGAATGAATAAATGAGTAGGATTGGTGTCAGGGAGAGGGACAGATAATAAGAAACATGTTTCTGTAAATAAATTTGACATGAACTGATTATATAATACTATTAATGAATTTCCTACGTTGAACTACGAACGAAACAAAATGTAACACAACATGAAACGAAAATGTTGCAATGTTGTGATTAGCATATCATACTAAAAAGCCAAAGGTCCCTGGTTCGAATCCTGTTAGGGAGGAAAATTTTAGAGATCACAATTGCAACTCCCTATTAACACCATATGAGAGGATGAGCTCGATAAAAGATGCAAGTCTGTCGGGTGGAGTCAAAAAATTGATGTCCCCTGTAGGGAGTAAGCTGAAATGTTGCTATATGGGCCGCACTCGCATCCGTTAAGTGAAAATTAATTAGCATAAGTTGGTATAACTGTTTCCCAATCCAGTATAAATGAAAAAGTTTAAACTAAACTAGCGAAAATAGATATGAACTGCGAAATTGAACGGCTCGAAATCAGAATTATCATATTGTATATTTTTACATCTGTTCGTCAAACTTTTAAAATCTGTGAGCCTGAACTATAAATATAAATATCTGATTCCTGGAGATATTCAATCCTCCCACTTTGGATCGAAATACTTCCGTGTCAACGCCCCCCCTCACCCCCCCTTTCCCCACCAAAATAAAATCATATGGTTGTTCCACGATTTTAATTAATTTAGTTTATACTGCATTTCTATGGAATTAAACGAGAGATTAAATTTTAAAAACTGCATGATTTTAAAATACACTGGGAAGCTATTTTCACAGTGACAGTGAGCAAATCACAATGTTTACATTATATTTCATCAATTAAATACTGTGCCCTTTATTTGTATACCTTTATATCATTAAAACTGGGATATTAAGAAACGCAAATAGAAATAGGGGATAAAAATTTAATTGGGGAACAAGATAAAATTGAAAATATGGGACAACGAGTTTACGGATATTAATGTTGAAGACCATATCCAAATACTATGACTTAGAGAGATACTTATTTACGGAAATACCATGACTCAGTGAGATACTTATTTAGGGAAATACCATGACTCAGTGAGATACTTATTTAGGGAAATACCATGAATCAGGGAGATACTTATTTAGGAAATACCATGACTTAGGGAGATATTTATTAGGAAATAGGAATGTGAGCTGAAATAATTTTTTTTGTGTGTTCTTGGGGTGAAAGGAAAACAAAATCTCTCTAAAGGGGAAAAAACATAACGAAATAAAACGGATAAAAAATATATGAGCAGGTTATTCTCCACATGTCCACATGCAGGGTAATCAAAAGGTGTTTATGGGTCGAGAATGCATGGAATTGTGCATAACCAATGTGTTCAACAACTCCTAGTTTTTTGGAAACGTTATAGTATTTAAAATAACACTTCTATCTTGTTTCTTGGTTTTAGCTCAGTTCCATTAGTTTTAAGTCCATGAAAATTCGTATTAGATAAATGTTTATTTTGTAGAGACCAACAAAATGTTATGACGTAAAGAACTCGTGGCTAAACCTTAGATCTTAATTACATCCCAAACCTTTCACAGCCGGAACAAATCAGCGTTGAGAGATTCGAATTCGTTAACCCCCCACCACCCATACCGGTTGGTAAATAAAGGTGTCTAAAAGTACAGAGTTAATGTATTGTCAATGTAAAACCTTTATTGCAGTCATTTGATTTGAAGAAAATAAACTACTTATATCTATTAAATCAACAAACGATGTTAACAAACCGGATACATTATTTTGTAAAAAAAGATTAGTGAACAAAAATTGTATATGCTTATAAATTATATGTAAAAATTATTTTATGCTACCAATTTTAAGCACAACGTATGCATATAACAACACGAGTTAGCTCAACGACGATAGTATGTTGATAGCAATAGCCCAAAATGTTGAAGAACAGATCCAAATAACAAATCTAGGGAACAAGCCAAAATCATCTAAAAACAAAGCAATTTTATGGGATGCTATTTGAGAAAATGGGAATAGAACACAAATGTATAACCCTTTTCCTATACATTCTTAAATATCATTTTGTTGTGTTTTAGATTGGATGACCAGCATTACCAAATCCTATTGATATTTTTTTTTACATATTTGTTTTTTTTTACGCAAGATGAAAAATATTACAGGACATTTCCAAACCTTTTGTTAACGTGACTTAATAAACACACACTTACCCCATTTTGATGGTTTCACCGTCAGTGTTTGCTTTATACTTCATTCAAATGTATGATCACACGTTTATTTAAACGTTTATTTAAACAACGGTAGTATTTGTGTCCGTAGGAATGTCGTTCAGCTTTAGTTATCATACTATATCCTTTAAATATTCTAGACGATATTATATAATTAAACTGTAGGATATAATTGTACTCACAAAATTGCACTATATCAATATTTACAGTTGTCCAATACATGTCCGTTCATTTTATTACTATTTAGAAATATCTTGCTAGTCAAAACTTCTATATTTGGTACGCCGGTAACAGCCATTACATTTCTAACGTTTTTTTTTTTTTTTTGGTGGGGGGAGGGGGGCAAGGTGCCATTGCATAATTAGTCTATAATATGCGTGGAAGAAAACGGGATCTAACATTAGCATATTTTGAAAAAGTGAAGTCATACACTCGCACTTTATATTAAAAAAAGAAAGAAAAAAACCTGGCAACCCCCGTGGTTCTCTTGAAGTTCAAAATGTGAAATGTTGACGGATGGACGGACGGACGGATAATGATGACAATTGCTGACCTGTGAGCTAAAAATAACTTTTCGACAAATTATTCTTGTTTTGTTGAAATTATTTATACAATATTTGCACCTCACTATCAATCAAAATTGACAAATTGTCATTATTTTCTCCTCAATTGGACACTAACATTGTTTATCTATACTGTGTAATCTTCAAAGTTTTGATATTGCTGTTAGCTTGGTCGATGTCTTCCAAATATTCCATAAGTGGCATAAGTGTTTTTATGTCGAATAAGTTCTTCACAAGATTTTAGCACTTGCAGCAGATTCATTTTTAATGATAAAGAGTCATATTAGTTGGCGACAAGGAGGATCAAGGAAGGAATTAACAAAAATGAGTCTTCCAATTTTTGATAAAAAAAGAACAAAATTAAAAGAAAATTGAACAAAAGGCTGGGTGGAATATTACCAAGATTCGAAGTCTTTTTCGGAAAAAAAAATCTTCGCCTGCAGAAGCACAAAAAATACCCGTTTCCATATGAATTCTCAATCATGGCTATTTATTACAAGCTCTGAATGAAACATTACTACATATTCTATATTTTTACCTGGATCAAAGTGTTAAAATTCTAGTTTCTTTTTACCTGCAGAAATTTTTTTTCTATTTACAATGTAAAGGCGCATACCATATTGTTATATAAATTCTTTAGAATAACCCAAGAACTCAAGAAGGGCCAGTCTTGCTTGGACATTACAAAGGATCTCAATTCAGGTTTACAAATCATTAAGTTATGTTTAATTTTGTTGTTGTTCCTTTTAACATTGTATGTAATAGAAAGGACAAATATACTTAGGGGCAATAAAAAAAAACGTAATCCATTGGACAGACAAACCCGGGAAGACAAATGAACAACCACAAGCACAACAAATAATGAAAACTAAAAAAACAATGAACAACACCAACTCCTATAAAAACCAGCAGTGAACCCATGTGCTTCGGAAGGGTAATATTATTATATTTTTCTGACATTGACCTAAATGTTACAAAACCTGGGCCAGTTGGCAACAATGTAAATATAGTTACACCCAACTTGGCAACAATGTATATATAGCTGCACCCAACTTGCCAACAATGTATATAGCTGCACCCTACTTGGCAACAATGTACATAGACCTACACCAAACATGGCAATAAATCATGGAATGAATATGATATTTAGAACAATCTTGAAAGACGAGGGTTATTATAAATATATATCTGTTTTTACTTTTGTAACTGTTTCAATCTGTTCTTTCATTGTATGTTATCTAATATATGTCTGTTGCTCATAATAGAGCAACAGTTTTATCCAACATGAACTTGAGTAAATTGCTAGTAATGGTTTTTGCAGAATTAATAACTTGATAACTATTAATCATTTGAGGTCTTCTTTGACATTTGTGGATCTGTTTATGTGACAATATATGATGTTCTGATTTTACATAGAACAACTTATGTAAGCAGTTTAAATTCAAAATCGAAATACATGTAGTATGAATTGTCCTTCTGATGAACTATATTGATGATTATCCTTAACTATCACAGATACATATTTTTTGATCACAGTAGTCTGCTCTTTTGACAAGAACCAAATGCTGCTTTGGCACATTTTCAAGTGAGAAGGAAATTTTACATGTCATGCATAATGCACAAATATATTGACAATTTAGATAAAATATAGCCAAGAGCATCATTTTTATGATAGGCATGATAGATATAGATATGCACAGTATTCTCCATTTGGGACAAGAGGTGCAATTGATTTCCTGTCACAGAAGTCATGATATTTTATGCTGTCATTAAGTTTGTAAGTTTCGTTGAGACATGGGAGATGGCTCAAAACGATCTCCATACACTGATACATACCCAGTTAAAATCTTGGGGTGTGATGTCTGTCTACTTTTTTTGTAATTTTACAAATCACGAGCCATGGTAAAAATATCCCCTTCCACAAAGCAAAATGTACCTCTTTCATGCTCCCCAGCAAGGACGTATATGTTAGTTATACGTCCTTGTCCCCAGGTAGAATAAAAATTTTCTTGGTTTTCTTTATTTCATCCTTTCAAACTTTTTATGACAAATGTCTCAGGTAAATACAGTTTTAAAACAACACTAGTTATTCTGTTATCAAGCTTGGTTTTTTTTACAGTAGGTCCATTTATCATGGTGCAATAAATTTTTTTGATAGACTTCTTTTGTATCCCTCATGTCAAAGTTCATTGCAGGGTTGATCCATTTATTTCATATATTTCCACTGCAGTATTTTCTATCACAATTCTCAAACACTGTATGTTTAAAACCTTAAAAATGTAGTCAGATCAGTGAGAATAAATATTTGGCATGTGTATTGATACATGTATGTTTTTGTTCATAGTTACAGACATGGGATATATGTATAGCAACAGCCGACACTTCTGTAATAATAGCTGCAAACAACAAAGTTCTGTCAAGTATCATCTCAGGGGACGAATCTTCATTGTCGAGGATCATATCGGGTGTAGCATTCTCATTGTTCCACATTTAGATCCCGCTTGTCTTGATATCTATTACACATTCCTCTAACAAGTAATTCAGTATGAATTTGTCTTCTTCATGTTCATAACCTATTAATTGGCAGATGTGTGTTTTCTCTGGAGGGGATGTCTCAATCTATAAGTAAAGATAGATGTATAGTTTCTCAATTAGTATTTCTGGTGAAATTAAGATAAAAATATGGTCAATTTATGTTCACCTAATTATATAGCCATGATAACATGCTCAGCTTATACACATGTACATGTATCCGTGTACCCGAATTATTGCTTTCAAATTGTCAATACTTAACTTTGATATATAGCATGTAGTGTAGAATCAATACCATATATCAAGGTTAAAATTCTCTGTGAAATTATCATGGCTTAATATTACTCTAACATTATATAGCACTGATCATCTTAGACATAAGCCAAAGTCAGGTTTTTCTCAATATAGTTTAGGATGTTCATATTATATCACATTATTGCTCTAATGTAAGGCTCACCTTTGCTCAAAATATATCACTGATCATCTTCTCAAACATGTGCTCAATTTAGTTGGGCTTGACATGCTCAAGTAATACATCCTTATTGCCCTACATTATAATAGATTAATTATGAATTAGCTCTTATATAGCACTGATCAAATACACCTATGATGAATTCAGGTTCTCTCCCAAAATACATATATCTTTACATGTATTCCAGAATATTAATATTTAAGTACGATAAATTTAACTTGTATGTATATAAAAATATTTCTGGATTCTTACATATGTAGGAAACTGATTACTAATTATAACCAATGTTACCATATATATGCTGCATCTGCACACACAAACATTATTTGTGCATTATGGAAAGATTATATAACTTTAAGAAATGAGTAAAATGGCCAGGTATGGTACATCATAATTACATATGTATTAATCTCAAATAAATGTGTGATAATGTTACAGCTCTTTTCTGATTAAAACTGCAATATATTCGCTCATGAAAATCATTTACATTTAACATGGTTTCAAAATCTCAAACGGAGGACACGGTTTTTAACTTTAACCCAAATGACTATACTTATCAGCTGATACCCAAGATGGCCACAGGGGACGCCGAAAGAAAAATTGTACCCGATTCAATAATATCACTGCTCTCCTTCGACAATATCTCGTTAATATATATTATATTAAACTATGATTAATGCTAAAACGATTAAATTCCATCAAGTATAATATATTTACCTTTCTTGTGTTAAAATAGTTACTGATCACCTCTCATTTCCTCTTTGTCTAACCTTTGACTGCTGAAGCTGATATGCATCACCAATTCAGAAATCCATCCGCGTTTATTAATATATATTATTCTTGGTACAAAACATGTTGATATATAAAAACATGTCATAATAAATATGTTCATGAAATTGTTTTGAAAGCAAGATTCAAATATATGAGTTGATAAAGAAATTCATTTTGTACTAGATAATGTCAGCATATTCACACAATAAACAAGAGTTGACACACAAAAATGTCTCGCCTGTCGTGTATTTCTAATGAAAGTAAATGCTATCAGACATATTGCATACAGTATTCGAAAAACAGGCCAAAACACAAAAACTTAACTATAACCACTGAACCATGAAAATGAGGTCAAGGTCAGATAACAACTGCCAGTTGGACATGTACACCTTACAATCCTTCCATACACCAAATATAGTAGACCTATTGCATACAGTGTTCGAAAAACAGGCCAAAACACACCACTGAACCATGAAAATGAGGTCACGGTCAGATGACACCGGCCAGTTGGACATGTACACCTTACAATCCTTCCATACACCAAATATAGTAGACCTATTGCATATAGTATTCGAAAAACAGGCCAAAACACAAAAACTTAACTATAACCACTGAACCATGAAAATGAGGTCAAGGTCAGATGACACCTGTCAGTTGGACATGTACACCTTACAATCCTTCCATACACCAAATATAGTAGACCTATTGCATACAGTATTCGAAAAACAGGCTAAAACACACCACTGAACCATGAAAATGAGGTCAAGGTCAGATGACACCTGACAGTTGGACATGTATACCTTACAATCCTTCCATACACCAAATATAGTAGACCTATTGCATATAGTATTCGAAAAACAGGCCAAAACACAAAAACTTAACTATAACCACTGAACCATGAAAATGAGGTCAAGGTCAGATGACACCTGCCAGTTGGACATGTACACCTTACAATCCTTCCATACACCAAATATAGTAGACCTATTGCATACAGTATTCGAAAAACAGGCCAAAACACAAAAACTTAACTATAACCACTGAACCATGAAAATGAGGTCAAGGTCAGATGACACCTGCCAGTTGGACATGTACACCTTACAATCCTTCCATACACCAAATATACTACACCTATTGCTTATAGTATCTGAGATATGGACTTGACCACCAAAACTTAACCTTGTTCACTGATCCTTGAAATTGGGTCGAGGTCAATTGAAAACTGTCTGACGGGGATGAGGACCTTGTAAGGTACGCATACCAAATATAGTTATCCTATTACTCATAATAAGAGAGAAATTAACATTACAAAAAATCTTTAATTTTTTTTCAATTAGTCACTGAACCATGAAAATGAGGTCAAGGACAATGTACATATGACAGACGGAAAGTTCGTAACATAAGGCATCTATATACAAAGTATAAAGCATCCAGGTCTTCTACCTTCTAAAATATAAAGCTTTTAAGAAGTGAGTTAACGCCGCCGCCGCCGGATCACCATCCCTATGTCGAGCTTTCTGCGACTAAAGTCGCAGGCTCGACAAAAATGAGTAATTGTGTGTTAAAAACAACCCAGAGTACGACTGATTTTTCTCACTTCGAAGACAGCCAACCGAGTTTCTAGCGGAAGTTGGTCAGCTGCCGGTTTAAGATTTGGGGCGATAGCTATACTACAGATAGCCATCCTTGTAAAAATGCGTTGGGTAAAAACACTCTATGATTGAGGTTATTGCGAATTTAGAGTGGTTCTGAATAGGAAGATGTGGTTGTAAAGCAGACAGATTTTTAAAACTATTATTTCGTCATCAAACTGACAAACTGACATAGAAAGTATATTCAGATGGATGGTGGATTATAGTTCAACGTCCATTGGCAATCATTACACATGCATATCAGGAAAAGAACATGTGGATGTGATATGACTATGAACCCTGCTTTTTGCCATATTTGTCCACATTCTAGACAAGATTCTAAAGAAGTTTTCCTAAGGTTTACTTCAGCAAAGTTTGGTATAAATTGTCCCAATAGTTTCAAAGAAAATGTTTAAATATTTTTTCGGCTATACATTGTACTTTCGTAATTTTTAGTAACTCCAACCATAATAGTCCAAGGTCCAGACCATCTAAGGATCACTCTTCCAAATTTTGATCTCAATTGCAATACTACTCTTAGTGGAAATCTGTAGATATATTGTGCTGATTTTTTCAATTTTTCAAAGTAACGAAGGCCATATCGGTTTAAGACACAAGTGAGAAGGGGAAAAACTAGTCCCCAGACAGCTTTCCTCTGTTAAAATTTTGCCATAGTTACAGCCTTAACTGGACAATTCCAGTCTTGATACAAACATTTAAGGAACATTACACCCATGTTTGGTCGCAACTGACCTTTGGCTTCAGAAGAAATATATTTCATAGAGAAGTTTACAATTCCAAATGAAAGGAAAACAGGTCTCATTTCATATTTTGACAAATGAGCTCACAAATATTGGCTGGTAAAAGTGAATCATTCTACATTCCTGTAGCATACTATACATATATAGCCAGTATTATTTCTAGACATTCACAAATGAAATACTTACTCTTGGCTATCATTATGTACTGTTTAAATGTTGCATATTAAGAAACATGTTTTGTTTTTAACAAGAAATTTCTGTAACAGTGATTTACACCATATTTCACTCATTTTTGGACCTTTGAATTAAAATTCGATATGAGCAACAGCCTTGCCCAAATAGATATTTCACTGAAATGTGTCTTTATGTAAGACATACATTATAATAAAAAATCTTTTTGGGCAAGGCTGTTGCTCATAGTTGTTTTGACCAAAATCTACCGTGAAAACACTCTTCTTCAAAATTTAGCAGATGTTCTTGACGTTGCTGTTGCATCATGGGAAGGACTTTTTTTCAATGATTGATGGATTTTTAAAGTTAGATCATTACACAAAAAAAATAATGAAATTTCAATCTGAAATCTTACTTTTAATTTTTCATGTCAGATGGGGCCAAATAATTGATGAAATCATACCATCTCCTTTGGCAATGAAAAAATAAAAACTCTGGGGAAATAATAAACGATCAGTTTTATAACAATTTCATATGTCAATAATTCAATATTAAAATTTGTGTGGAAGTTCATACAATTGGACAATTAAGTTAACATGTTATCAACATTTACATTAAAATCTAATTACATGTACATTTCATTTCATTTTTGAAATTTGATTAAAATTTTAAAGTTCTTAACATAAATTGTTACATGTGAACTCAATAGGATTTTATCTTCTTATTATTACTGACCATACAAGAGAGTCCTCATACAACTTATTGCCTTTTTTGAAATTGGCTGAAGCAAAGGGATTGCAAGAGCAAATTGACATACAATACATTATTTTTATCTCTAGAATGGCAATGTTTTTGCAAATGATGTATAATGATGATAAATTTGAATACCGGTACCTGTCTTTATGCTAAGTATTGATCTTTCTCTCTAGGAACAACGAAATCCAACTCTATTGTTAAAAACATGTTACCATGTTATAATCCTATCACGATGAAATCGTCAAAGCCCGCATCAAGCCAAACAAACATACAAATGTACAAAGTAGAAGAAAATATTGCATTGGTCCAATACCCAACCAGAAGTTCAGGAATAAAAATAAAATTCCTAAATATAACTGAGTAGAATAACTTGCTAAGAATCTAAGTCTCAGTTTAGGTCTGCGTAGTTCAGAAAGGCGATCTCCACTTATAGGTGAACTTGGCTGTTGATTTGGTGGTAGAGCAGGGGCAAACAAAACCTGTGCCAGCCGACCAATGAAATCTCTTCTCTCATACAAAGTTTGTATCTCATTTGAAAACTGAAAGAAATTGTATTAGAAATAAATTTCTAATTTTAATCATCACAAAGTGTTTATTGTTTTTTAGTTTTACCTATGTAAAATTGATGCTTGTTGATCCTTTCGGACTTAGGGTAGGTTGAATTTGTAATTGCAAAAAAATTTAAATTCATAACTTGCAATTATGTCAAAACAAATGCCAAAATTGAAACAATAAACAAAAAAATATTCTTACTAGTCAATAAATATTTCTTGAATAATTACATTTTTCACTAATTAAAAATAATTCTAAATACCTGCATATTGATATAAGAACACAACTGATGCAATAGTCGGACAGCTGTACCATTTTCATAACTTCTGATTGGCTGAAGATCTGGATCACCAGCATAAACAACGTCAAATCTTTTTAATTTGTTCATTACCTACAATATAATTTAAAATGAATACAGTGAAACTTTGTAGTATTCAAGTAGTTCTGTGGACTGAAAGAAAAATTCAAGTTATGACTACAATAATCACTCTATTTTTTCTACACTTACATACACCTATTTTTAAGGAAAATTGGAAAATCATTGAGAAATTAGAGTTTTTTTCTTTCTGTCCTCATTCTTTAGACTCAATAAGATCGACCTGGTCAATGTCATTTAAGAATAGGAAATCGAAATAATACGTCATACTTGTGGTTTTTCTATTTCATTTAACCTTTTTGTATCTTAAACTAGTTGTTTTAATGTTGAAGACGAAAACAGCAGTATACTTCAAACAACCCCCCATGTTGTTGACAAATATGCAACATATGATCTGGATTCAGAGCATCTCACAAATGATTTTTACAACACATGTTCAACGTTCTTTGTCTTATCGTCTTGTTAGAATATATATAACTATAACTTTTAAAAGTCTGATTAGAGGATTTTTTTTCCAAAATCATTTTTCATTTCATTTAAATATTTCAAATTAATTACTATGAGAAAAGTGAATATGCAATTCTGTTCCAAACTTGTTTCATGTTTCTTTTCAAAAATAAACAGAGGTAAGAAAAATTCAATAAAATTTACTTAAAAATCGATCTTGTTTCAGTAAATTTTATGAAGATAGATGGTTTAAATGGTTTAGAAAGACGAAATAAACACTCGATAAGGACTCAAAGTAATTAGAATAGAGAATGGAAACCGGGAATGTGTCAAAGAGACAACAACCTGACCAAAGAGCAGAAGACAGCTCAAGGCTACCAATGGGCCTTCAACGGAATAATACCTACTTAAGAAGTTAAAATTACCGACTGTCACAAACTGATTACAATGATCATATCTTTGAAAATTTTGAAAGTGTAGAAAAATAAGGGTTATCGAAAAATTCAATTTTCCTTGAATTTTCAAAAGTGTTGAAAAATTAGGGTGTCAAATAATTAGGTTTATTAGGGTAATCCATATATTCAGTTTAAATTTTAAATTCTTTATACAACCTATTCCACCATGAAATTTTCTTGACTTAAATCTAAATTCTCTAAAAAATGTATTTTGGAAAAAGGATTGTGATTAAAACACTGGGTTTACATTTATGGGAAACTGAAGTCATAACTCTGGAAAGTGACTTGAAACTTTCACAAGAAGATAGATTTACAGAAGTGAAATATATTAAAGCCGATACGGTTTTCCCACAAAGGGTTAAATAACATTTTTTTTTTAAATAAAGTTTTGCACTCCACTGATGTACAAGACTGAAGCAAGTATTACACTTATTTAAAATACTATGGTATGTGTTAATTGTGGCCATATTACTTGTCAAACCCAAATGGAAACCTTATAATGTTCTTTGTCAAGATGTTTTACCAAGTTTTAGTTCATTTCTGAGCAGAACATTTGTTTTTGAAATTCAACCAATTAGAAATAAGGTCACCAATGTTAGTTGTTTGGCCATGAAAAATATGCACACTTTATACAGACCCTTCTATGGATGCTTTATATTAGGTTCAGTTTATTTAACCAAGAAATTCATAGGAGTAGACTGAAATGTGGAAAAGTTATCTGATGAATATACAGACAATCAGTGGCAAGTAATGACAAAACGTCACATGGCTCCTTGTGTCTGCTGAGCTAAGAAAGATAACAAAAGTATCCCAGACAAAGATTTCACCGCGCTGAACAATTTTTTTCCTAGGTAACTTTAGCCTGAAGGTATGATGATTTAACTACCTGATATCTTCCAAGTGGAGTTAGTGAAATTCCATTATAAGATTCATCGAGGTCTGGAGTATCATCTTCGAATCCAGACTTGATAGATGAATTCTGATAGATTAAAGAGTTTTGTAGATTTCCATTCTCTACTGTGTAATTTGACTGTGGAAGCTGAAAAAAAAAATTGGAAACACATTTACTCATTTCAATTAAATAAAATTGCAAAAAATTGCAGAATTACATGTATTGATAAATAAAATTCATTATGAGAAACAAAAAAAATTAGCATTTGTATTAACAAGTGCTCAAAAGAGCATGGCTCATTCCTCTAGAACCTTTAAGAAATAAAAATTTGGTGAATTTTACAAAGAACATTCCTGTGATTTCAGTTATATTTTTTGAACATTAATCCAAAGAAAGTGAAACAGATTTTTTAATAAACGTTAGCTGGTAATTTTAGAAACATAAGTGTTGTCATAAAGTCTGTCTGGCAATGTAGCTATCATAATGTTTAATATGGTGTCATACTTTCATCTGTATTGGACTGTGTGGTGACTACATATAATCAATATCCTGTCAACTTTGAGCCTGTGAATTGGAACCCACCTTGTATTGCATTGTGTTAAACTCTAATCTTCATTGACAAAGATTGCTAACTTCCTGCCACAGGTCTGAGGCGCTATTTCTCTCAGCTTTCACTACCAGTAAACACTGGTAGCCACATTATAGCTGACTGAGATGAAAGCAACAAAAAAAAATCAATAAACCAAGGACTGCCTTTCATCCCAAAAAAATAAAATGCAACCTTAACCTCTACTCTACAAACAGTAAACCATATAATGAATATAACACACTTAAATTTATAACTACCTCATATATATGACAAAGGTTTTCTACACTTTTATCAAGAAAAACATTTAATCTCTTGACATCAGCTGGACTGAGATCACCAATAACTACTGTACTGTCTTCAAAGAAAGATGAAAAGAAAGCTGCCAACCCTGACTGAACTGGTTTAGTTCTCTGATGAAACTGTATTTGTGTCTTAACCTGAAGCATTTGCTGCAGAACCTGTTTCACCTAAAAAATATTAAATTTCTACTGTTCATCTGTGTGATTTGACCCGTAATGTTGTTTTCGTCTGACGGCCTATTGATAGGATGGAAGTAATCGATTGATACAGTTGACTCTCGTTATCTCCATCTCACTAGAGTCAAATTTTCTATTCAGACCAAAATCTTTTATAGTGCAAATATATGTATATTTTTAAAATTTACATACGTTTGAAGGAGTAATTATATACATGTATAAGTACTAAACCTGTCTACTCTTCTTGGCATGGCTATGAAAAACTATTCACACAAGACTTCTTCTAGGTTTGATTGGCTTAAACCAACACCTATTCAACTACAATTTAATTTCTCACAAGATTTGTACTCATTGTACTCGGTGTACACTCTAAAGAAAATTGAAACCACTGAGCATTATTTGTTCCATTACGATCACTATAGACACCTAGAACAAATATAAAATATTTTATGTCCAGATTTGAATATAGCAATGTTGCGAGATTTTTGTTGATCTTATTTCAGTTAAATTTTAATTGAAGGCAGTGAAGACCTGTCGACTTAAACAAACCTCAAATTGTTTAGATGTGTATTCAAACATTTTAAGTCATCAAGAAGATTTTCCTGATAATATAAGTTTTCATTCTACATGTAAATAATGTTTTTATAAATAATATTTTCTACTATTTTGTAATACCGACTTAATTATTGTGTGTGTGTGTGTGTTATTTCTTTGTCTTGTATTTAACTTCTTGTATTATTGTAGACATACATGTATATTGTTAAATGTTTAAATGAAATATATTAAATAATTCTATACATGTATGTTGAGGAGAACCGCTTTTAGCCTTTTGCTGTTGGTAACCCTCGTTAAATAAATGAAGAATTAAATATCTGTAGAAATGTAATACGTAAGTCTTGCATGACATCACAATGTAGACAAAAGCTCTTATGAAAACTCCTGTCATGATGAATATCCAGAAAGAATAGTATTAAAATAGGAAAACTGAAAAATTTACACATTCTGCAATATACTATTTATTTGTTGCTTTTAAATATAATATCCTATGATATATATATATTTATTATATTTTATTTAAATTTCTCTACTGTTAATGTATTTTCATTGGTTTACAAGAATGTAGAATTTTACTGGAAAGAAACAGCGGGTGGTATTTTATACTGTCACCAGCTCATAAAATTCCAGAAATTTCTAAGAGGGTGACGGAGTATATTGTTACCCCTCTGAAAACATTGTCAACCTCAGCTTCGCCTTGGTTGACAATGTTTTCTCGGGATTACAATTAATATACTCCCTCACTCTCTTAGAAATATGTTATTTATATAATAAATTGCCATACAGCTGAAAGTACTTGTTACGATGAATGAGTCAGAATAGTTTAAGAATGCTGCCTCTAGTTGAGGGTGATATAAGGTACAATGTTAAAAAATTAATTCAGGAAGTCATAAGATTTTGATAAATACAAATCTACCGCAGGATAAGCAAAATATGCATTTATATATGGAGTGTGTTCCCACATGCCATGACCCAGGCAGTTCAAAAAATGGTTATTTAAAGTATGATGAATTTAGAAATAAAAATAAAAGTTCAGACAGTGATGGCAATAGCACACATTGATGAGTGACAGTAAGCTAACCAATAACTTACAGAATTCAAAGCTCTTTCTCCAAACATTGGACTGTACACAAAGCCTGGTTTTTCTAAGTCTGATAAATGTAACATTAGACTGGACTCTGGGGTCAGATAACTTCCACCTAGGTCACGAGTCACATGACCTGATCTATACATATACAACTCTTGCTCAGCTGTAAAAGAAGCACCAATGAAATTATTAAAAAGCCATCTTTTTCTTGAGTCACATGACATGATCTATCCAGCCAAATATAGCTAGCTGTGATATTGATAAAATTTCAGTCTTGACTTTCAGAACCTAATTCTATTTTTTTATTAATATTATAAAATTAGAAACATTTAATTAATATCCTATTATCTAAATTGTAACTTGTCAAAAAATTTTAAGTGAAAAGATTTGTGAAATACAGAGGTGAAACTTCCACATCAACAGACCACTGCAGAATTGATACCAAAAGATTTCTAATGAAAATCAATGTTACACAAATTTGCATTAGAACTTTTTGTTTCATTGCTTTGGATTTCTATATTTCAGAACTTCTAATGAGAAAAATGATTGAAATGTGCACCTATAGTGCATCATAAATGTCAATCACAGAATGTTTATACCACATTACAATTTTTAGATTTCTGGTTACAGATGTCTTTTTTTGTTTTTCATATAACTTACCAGTCCTTAACATGATACTCAAATTTTCCAAGTTAAAAACCTGAAAATAGATTATAAACATTATGTTACTATTGTAAGACACAGATGCCTGGTTCATTCAATCTGAAATATTTAAAGGGATTACAATTAAACAAACTTTAAATCCATGATCAGCAAATGACCCAAATGACGGGTCACATCAGCAAAAATGGGTCTTCAGTATCAAGTAATCATGATCCTTGATGCTTACCAGAATCAGCCACAAAATTGTTTTCCACCTTATCACCTATCTCGCCATTCATGTACATCAAATAAATATATCTCTTACTAATTGATAGATCAATTTCATCCTTAGACAATAAATGAAAATAAATAGAAATGTCATGTTCCTGTCAGCTTTAAAATATTGAGAATCCTCAAAATGAGGGTATTTTTCATCCTTATCTTACTGAGTGGATTTGCTGCAAGATGAGATGAGAATGAGAATTAAGACTGATTTAATGTTCTATTGGGCATATTTAAGTTTTAACCATATTTAACTTTTAATTTGTCTATGTCGTTCTATTGCCCGTTGTAGCAGTCTATTGCACGCAAATTTTTGACCTGCTTTATGATTGGTCAATTATGCCTCATGAATATTCATTAACTCGATCAAATCTTTAACAATCCTTCTATAACATTAAATACAATTTAATTTTCTAATTATCTCTCTATCCAAAAACTTACAAAACTGAGCATCCCAAAACTACTATTAGGTAATAAAACAGTTACTGAATGTGTAGCCAGGCATTTTCCCTCGGTACTGGGAACAGCTCATGTGTTCAATAGCCGTCAGCCTTTGGCTTTGGGCAATAGAACACTAAGCTGTTTCCAGTATCTTGGGAAAAAATTATGGTCTATTTCCTGGCTACTCATTAATTAACTGTATAATATAGAATAAAACATTATAATGACCTTTGCAACTCTGTACAGCATATGATTATTTGAAATGTTCATTAAATCCATTCTCTTCACTCTGTTGAAAAATTCTTGAAATAAAACTGAATAAAACAGCAGGTTTTCTTCTATAAATGTTAACCTAAGACAAATATAAAGAATAAGTTACTTCAATTAACAGGACACTAAAATTAATTTCAAGCATGCAATAATTTACTTTATTATACTTTATGGCAAAATGGTTTGTTTAGATTTGCTTATACTTCATAAAAAATTAAAAGAGTTCTCATTGGTTGATAAAGATATTGTACTTTAAAGTTATAGTAGCTACAAAAATCGTAATTTCAAAGTATCTTGGAAAATTGTAATTTCGCATTTGGATGACTTCAACTAAGATTAATAAAGGGCTTCGCTAATGATACGACCGCTACGTGCTTTTTTGGCACCTTTAACCTTTAAGAACTGTGAAAGATAGTAAACATTTGTTGAAATATTACCAAAAGTACTCATCAAGATGAGCTAAAAAATCTCAATTGAAATCGGAGGAAAAACAAAATTATATGTTTCTTCCAAATTGCTAACTTTGACCCTTTGTATCTCAGAAACAATATAAGAGAGAAAACAATTGCTGACACTAATGAAAGCATTCACCAAGGTAAATTAAAAGAAAAAAATCCCATTAAAATTGGACGAAAAATTTAAACAAGAGTGGACACACTACAGTCTTGCCTGAGTATGCACATGGACACAAAATAATGATTATCTGATACCCGACATTGAAAGTCAAAGGAAAATGTGTTAAAAGAAATAGTAATGGTCAGGCGATAATTTGTCTAAAAAATCTCATGCATGTCATTCAAGCCTAAAACTGTGTCCAAGGAATTAAAATAGATTTTTTTGTCACACCGAATAAAAATAAAACCACAACAACATTAGATTCGAATTTCATTTCTTACTCATAGATGATTGCAGGATTGAACCCCTGACACAATTTTAATATATAAGAAAACAACTTAATTTCACTCCTAAACATTCTAGAAAAGATTATTTCAGAGTAAAAAAAAATATTTTTGAATTTTCACCTTTCATCATCAAGGGCAATACTAGAAAGTAATACATTGACCCCCCCCCCCCCCCCAACAGTTTTGAAAGGTGAGACTAGACACCTTTGAAATGAATACCATCTCTTGGGGCCACCACTTGCACATATCCTATTGTGTAACCTAATGGTTTGCACATTAAGTAAGTAGTGTGCTCCTTCAGATGGCTGTGACCCATCATATAAATTATCATCGTTTATCTCTACACAGTTTTTAAAACAGAGAGATGTGAAAACAAAATCTATGGTCTGCAAAATCAAACTAAGATTTGGCTTTGACTTTCAAGGTTGAAATGTTTTCACTATTTGGAACACACCTTCTACTGATGAAGAATAACCACACAAAGTTTCCCTATTTACTAATAACATCAAGCTAATTTGGAGATTTGTCCTTGTGATTTTCATTGCCATTTGCAAACCTTCTTGTGATGGAGAACAATCATACAAATTATCATTATTTAACTCCAAACAGTATCGAAGATAGATAGCAGATATGGTTTGTCAATATGTACACAAACTAAGTTTTTGACCCTGACTTCAATACTAGAGATTTCAACACAATTCATGAAACATTTTAGAAGAAAAAAGAATCATCATTGTACTCCAATTGATCCTAAAGTTACAGACATGACACAGTTTATGAACATGAACCTATGATTAGCAAAATTTAATTAAGATTGTGACCTTGAACTTCAAGGAAGAGATTTCAATATAATGACAAACCTTCTAGTAGTGGTGAACAATGAAACAAAGTATGATCAATAAACTCCAAGCAATTTTCAAGTTATAGACTTGAACGTGGTTGCAAAAATCGATCTATGATCTGTAAACTTAAACTAAGATTTTGACCTTGGACTTCAAGGTAGGTATTTCAACTAAACTTATGACACACCTTCTAGTAGGGGTGAACTATCATAGTATTATTATTGAACTCCAGGAGGTTCTCAAGTTTATAACAGAAATTCTGGATGGATGGACTATAGGGCACTGGCATCATAGATGTAGGGTCCTAATTAAGGATCATTTCATCAACCTGTGTTCCAATTTGCTTAGGACTATCCAGATGATTTTATCTGAACAAATGTGGTTGTTAATTTCCATGAAATGGACTGCTGAAGTATTTCAATAAGGATCCCATCAAACGACCTTACCACCAATATTTGGTTCTAGTAGTTTCAGAGTAGATAGTTTTTTTTACAAAATCTTTCTTTTTTTTTTTTTGGTTATACATTTTTCTATTTTTAGTTATGTAAGTGTTCCAGGAATGTCATAAATAGGAGTTAATTATTAAAGATTAAAGACACAATTTACCATTTCTCATCTACCATTTTACTGTCTCCCTCGCTATCTCTTCTACCACTTGATACACTCTTTATATACCTCCATGGCTGTATGTAGGTCAACCAAGTTTCCAATACCTGTAACATAAATAAAACACTATACATTCTGTATATAAACATCCATAGCTGTATGTAGGTCAACCAATTCTCCAATACCTATTACACAGAGAAAGTCAATAAATAAAACACTATATGCTCTAACTGTATACCTCTATGGCAATATGTAGGTCAACCAAGTCTATGGTAAGTTATAACTTTTCAGTGTTGACTGTAAACATTCTGGGTTAAGTTAAGGTTGACAAAATGAACACTTCACCTTAATTCTTTTGTCATAGAAGTTTAAGTTAATGAACATATTATTCAATAAAATTTTGGGCAATTTTTAAATATTTACCATTCTGAATGAGGTATCTAAGGGCCATCTATCAAAACTGTGTCCTAGGAAACTGTAAACACTTTTCTGTAGCAAATTAGGAATAATGGATCTGAAAACAAGAATTTTGTCACTGTATAGTATCCACTGTAAATTGTAACTAAAATTTATAGTGCAATATTCACTGCAATAGACTAGTGTATCAACAGGTAAACATTGTATTCTTGTCATTTTCAAAGTTTTGCTATATTTAATGAAAGGGTTACTGATTAATTTTGGTAAATATTAATATTACCCCTGGCTTGTAGATTAATCACTGCAATGCAACCTTGTGCAATACCATTGTATTCTCAGGTAAATATTCATCAATATTCCTCAACAAACCTTATATCATTAAACATGTATATCTTGTTTTACACAAAACATGTAATTAATGCAGATTCCATCTTTAACAAACCTCAATGGACTTGAACATTTTACCCATATGCACATCTAAAGACAAGGTTCTAATATATATATAAAACACAAAACACGTCAGAGGAGTTGCAATGACAAGGTGTTGACCATAAAATGTTAAAAAATTTCAGTCCAAAGGGCAATAACTAAGGAAAAACTCAATGGAACAAAACATCCTATCTACACGCAAATCTGCACATTAGGATCTATCAATGCAAGTTTCATATGTATACAACATATGCATCAAATTTGGTTCCGTTTCACCAAGTGGTTTTAGACAAGATTTTTAAATGAATTTCATGTGTGACATGAGGATTTGTCTGCCTGAGAAAAAAATGGTCATGGCACACTCCTGCAATTGTGATAATTGTTTTCTTACACCTAACATATAGTTTTATTACATCGAATACATGCTTTGAATTATCAAAAATGTCTTGTCAGGCTGAGGTTTATCATGGAGGCAATCAGACTAATGGTTCATTGCATGAACTTGACATTACAAAGTAACATGATAGAACATCATATGTCATGTGCTAGATTTTTATCAAATCAGATTAAAGATATTTATATGAATATTCAATAATACAATAGTACTACCTCTTAAATTCATCCAATGGAGAAATGATATGAGACTGATATGGTGACATGATGATATCTTGTGATGCTGTATTGACAAAGTAATGGACATGTTTTAACATCATCCTAACAAGTCGGACATGTTCTAAACTGGGCATAAAATGTACCTGTAATATAAATATTCTAAATGAAAAGACAAAACAAACAAAAGAAAACATTTTAAGTAATTTCTGAAATTCAAAGCAATAAAATTTAAAACCAATCACATATCTTATTAACTTAAACTATCAAATCAGCATGATCAGTGCTCTCTATAATAGTGTGAATTTTGAATGGTGGTTTCAGAGAAGAAGATGAAAATGTGAAATGTGGATGGACGACGGACACAAAGTGATGGAAAAAACTCACATGGCTTTTTAGGCCAGGTGAGCTAAAAATTGACAACTGTAACCTGTGGGTTACAAAAGTCTTCCAAACAAAAGCCACAATATACAAATACCTCTGATGAATCTATACAAACAAATGAATGCAATATTTTCTTATTCATTTGAGCCCTGTATCCTCTGCACCCCTTTTTTGACTTCCTTTTAAAAAAAATTTGGGCAAGGGTTCCCTATGCCCAGCCTATCCTGGCTGGGCCTGGGGGTATTCACCCAATTCTACATTGCTGAAAACAAAACATTTTTCAAAATGATTCTATAGTATCAACCACTCTACTTAGACCCCCAAAAACAACCTTAAAGACCCCCACAGAAAAAGCATATATAACATATCTCATCAAAACATTTGTTTGAACAGAAAAATTAGTGCGCGACATAAGAGAAATTGTTATTATTTGGACAATCTAAGTCTCGTAAATCCGGATCGACAAAAGAGAAAATCATCAAAAAGTATGCAGACCCTCAGACGACCATTTGTGAGAAAGTATTAAAAGTTTGGATAAAATATGTCAAGGCGTACTCAAGTTAGTCTACGACATGTGAAAATCATCAAAAGTATACAGAAACTCATTTGTAATAATGTGTTTAAGTTTGAACTAAATCATTCAAGGCATATTAGAGTTAGTGCGCGACATGCTTACTCAAGCTGGCCGGACATATAGATGGAGGGACAACAGTATACCATAATATGTTCGTTGTTGACGTATATCAGAAAAATATACTGCTTATTTGAACTCACCTTTAAATATCTGAGAAATTTTCAATAAACATAGCATTTCTACATATTTCTAATACTTCTT
Organism: Mytilisepta virgata; assembly: GCA_028015205.1. NCBI lineage: Eukaryota > Metazoa > Mollusca > Bivalvia > Mytilida > Mytilidae > Mytilisepta > Mytilisepta virgata. Next base: position 38,522,931 of record CM051520.1, read on the forward strand.
CATCTACAATATTATATCTTTATTTAACCAACTGCTTTGACACTGTTCATAAAATGTGTTTCATTGATCATGTGTTTCATTGATCATGTTCTTAATGAAACTATGTCTGTGTAGTTGATATAACTCATATTGGCCTCATGCAAATGCTATTATAAAATATATTCAACAACCCTCTGAGACATATTTGCCTTATAAATATGTGTAGGTATCTTTTACCAGATAGAGTCTGACACTATTCCATTGCCTAACACAGTATAACTTTTGCAGTCACTGAGATCCAATTAGTCTGAAAATTTTCAACACCTCTGAGTATATTTACTCCCTCAAAAATATTAATATAATGTGAAACCAGATAAAATAGGTAAAGCAAACACAATGCAATACAAGTCTAATGAAAAAAAAAAAAACACTTAAAAAAATCATATGTAACTCAAATAAAACTGACACAGAAATTGAATCTATAATCAATAAGGACCTCATTCCAACAAACCAGTAGATAGCTTGATAATAAAAATTTTCCACAGTTGACAGAGTTAAAGTTTAGGACTCAGGGTCTCTCATAACATACTGACTACTGTGTGTCAAATATGAACTGAAAACTTTTTACTTTTATAAAAGTTTCAAAAATGTTTTTCAGATATCAATGTCAAAGCTACTTTCTAAGCTATTTTCTGACCTTTTACCTTGAATTGCCTGATAAATATCCCCCAATGACAAGAAATAATAGTCTCATATGACATGATCAAACACATTGCCAGACAAGGGCAACCTTTGTTTCAAAAAATTTTGAGCCATACATTATTATTTGAAATGCACAGAAATTTACCAAATATAAACTTTTTCATCATAGAATTAATTTCTGAACTATGTCAGACACACATTAGTTTGAGATACTCCTGACATTTCTTAAGTGTAAGATGATGCCAATGCTGTTGGAAAAGTAACACATATGTCCTTAAGTCATTGCATGAGAGACACAAACTATACATTGAATACATAAAAGCACTCATGCAAATTTAAATTCAAAGTGCACATGCTTTACTTACAAATGAATGGTTAAATAAAGACTGACGGTTTGCCCACTGAAATACATTTTGACAACTCAGTGATACTTTAAGAGCAAAATTTCAAAATCCAATATTTTATAAACTATTTTTAAGTTGTCAATGTTGACAAATCTTTAAATGAGTCTAATGAAAATAGTACATTTTGTACTTTCAAATTTAAAAAATATAAATTTTAAATCTGGGGCATTATTCTTTTAATTAAATTTTACATATCCAACCATTAAATTGGCAGACAAATTGAATATGTTTTTTTTTTTGGCCTGAAATATTCTTATCGTCTGTTGTTGTATCATAGGTGTTGTCATGGAGATAACATGATTGGACCAAAAATAAAATTAGGTTTGTTTGCCCTTCCCCGACCGGCACAACAAAATCGGCATGACCAAAAAACTTTAAATGAAAGTGAAAAAGATTTTTTTTTCGTGGTCTATGGCAGTCATTTTTTTTAGTCCCATATGGTTCTGTAATTTACATATTTCGATCAATGTCAAAAGTGTGCATAATTGTAAAGGTTGTGTATTTTAAAATCTTGCTGATTAGAAATTATTTCACTCCTCATGTGTATCAATGGGGAGGGGGTCAAATATGCTATGGTCATGAATAAAATAAGATATTTAACCTACCTACCTACTTAATTTATGAAAATGTCTGACATCATCGAAGGTTGGTATGCCTTGTCATTTAGGACAAAAATATCTTTAAGCCAATTTTAAAGGTTTTTATCTTGATAAGTGAATAGAGTACAATGCAATTAATTTTTGATTGTTTTTTTAAAATACTGTGCCCTTACAACCATTTCAGCCAAACGGTTTCTAAACAGGTCAAATTTTCCTACTGGCTTCTGTTTAACTTAGTTTAAATGTGGAATTCATCCTGGTGGTTCAGAAAACTGGATTCTAATTCAGAGGAATACACAGAGGTAAACTGTTACAAAGTCAGGCACCAACTATCCAAATTGTTTTGGACAAATTAGAATAGAGAATGGAAATGGGGAATGTGTCAAAGAGAACAACCCGACTAAAACAGTTCAAGGCTACCAATGTGTCTTCAACACAGCTAGAAAATCCCGCACCCGGAGGCGGGCTTCAGCTGGCCCCTAAACAATAATGTATACTAGTTCAGCAAAATTTACGGCACACTAAACTCCCAAACATAAACATTAACAAAAATTCAAAAAACACACAAGACTATCAAAGACTAGAGGTTCCTGACATGGGACAGGCGCAAAAATGTGGCAGGGTTAAACAACTGGTTTCAGAATAAATGTGTTTATTTCCGATGCAAAGACCCTATGAGTGAATCGATATTTGTTCCAAAAAATGCCATCTTTAATGACTTTACAACAGTATCGTAACTATATCCCTCGTTGATAAGTCTGTTTAAAGGTTTGATTAGCTTTTCAGGTGAATGACGACATTTTTGTGAACATTACCATAAAAGATTGGATGTAAAATACCTGAAAATATAAGATGTTTGCATGTTGATTTATATTTATGAATGAGGTCCTTAGTTAAAGTTTTGACACATTTGTGATATCGAAATCCCTGGTGTAATAATTTTTCAGTAATACGGAGATTTCTTTCATTAAAATCAAATACGTTGTTACATACATGAGCAAATCAAACAAGTTGAGATATATATAAACACATAATGAAACACCATACGATGGTGCAAAGGGAACTTCGCCATCTAAAAATGGACAATTTACAATAGGAAATGAAAAATCATCTCTCTTATCATAAATTTTAGTATTAAGCTTCCCATTAGAGATATAGATATACAGATCCAGGAAAGGGCAGTGTTTATTGTTAGTATTAGATTTATTTAAAATAAGTTCAACAGGATAAATATGTTTATCTAAGATTACAAGATGTTTATTTACATTTTCCTAAAAATTACTCTTTGTATTGAAGTCAACTGGGTTTGGATGTGGTGGTATCTTGTTTATATGGTGGGGTCAAAGGACACATTTCTCAAAGAGGAACAATACCTCCAAGTTATATACCACTTGAGCATATGGTTCCATACAAATAACTTTTAACACATTTTCTCATGGAGTCCTATGTTATATATAAAGTTCAACTCTTGAAGCCATAATGGTTGATAGCAAGGTTCAGATAAATGCCAGAAAACAGATCAATGCTGGAAGTATTGATTCAAACAAGCTCAGGGTTTCAGATGAGAAGATAAAAATGTAATAGTCAATAGATGCAAGCTATGTTTAAATAATATATTGGAAAATTCTTTAAGGATGACTTTTCATTAAATTTATATTACCATATAATAACCTAATATGACCATAAAAAATCCTTTTCTCACGATTTTAAATAAATTTAACAGTAAGTTTACTGATAATTTGTAAAATAGGAGTTCTCTAAACTCAGCAAAATTTTTGAATCATCAAAAGTTAACATCACACAAGGAATTATGCACAAAGAACTTACCATGCGTGTGGCTAAGCTTCTGTCTGTATCAACTGTACTTTGATTCAACCAAAATTCAGTGAGAATCTTGAAAAAAACAAGAATCATAATATGATCTTTTATTCATTATAAAGTCTCAATATAATGCTCAGTATATATTTCTTCATAATTCACAATTAATTCACAAAATTATAATGCCTTCAAAGAGTAGTATAAAACACAAGTGGACACACTACATGTCTCGCCTGAGTGTGCACATGGACACAGAATAATGATTATCTGATACCCGACATTTTGCAAGTCAAAGGAAAATGACGTTAAAAGAAATTGGGGTCAAGGTCAAAAGGCAGGTGTCATATCGTCATGTATCCACTAAAAATTATCTATTGACCAAATATGGTGGGTCTAGGTATTAAAGTTGCTGAGAAATGGATCTAGTCTCGAAAATGTGACAAAGTCACTCAAGCATGCAATTGAGGTCAAAGTCCAGAGACGGGTGTCAGATTTGCAAGTACCCACTAAGAACTATAGACCAAATACGGATGGGTCTAGGTATTACTTGTTGAAAAAAGGACTTAATCAAGAAATTTGGATGAAAGTCACTCAACCATGAAATTGAGGTCAAGGTCCAGAGACAAGTGTCAGACTGGCATGTACCCACCAAGACCTATCAATAGACCAAATACAGTTGGTCTAGGTATTACAGTTTCTGAGAAATTGACTTAACCACAAAAAAGTGACAAAGTCACTCAAGCATTAAATTGAGGTCAAGGTACCAAACCAGGTGTCAGACTGACATATACCCACCAAGAATCATCTATTGACCAAATATGGTGGGTCTTGGTATTCTATTTTCCGAGTAATGGACTTAACCACGAAAATGTGATGCAGGTCACTCAAGCATGAAATTGAGATCAAGGTCCCAAGTCAGACTGGCATGTACCCACTAAGAACTATCTATAGACCAAATATGGTTGGCCTTGGAATTACAGATGCTGAGAAATGGGTTTAACCACGAAACTTGGACGCAGATTTTAAATTCATGTTTATGAAGTCAGTAAAGCATGAAAACGAGGTCAGGATCACAAGACAAGTGTACGGCGGCAAACCCTTATATGATAAGTGGACCATAAATCTTAATTGTAGGTATTACATGTGCAAAGTATTTAAGTTTTAAAAAAGTTTACACCGCCACCGCTGGAAAGTAATACCTATATCTTGCCTCCGCGACTTTTCATCCCAGACGTGACAAAAACTAATTAACTGCAAAGAGTAAAAAATCCTTCACGTCAATGATATTCCTGGCAGATAGCATATTTATCAAAATATCTTTTCACCAATGTAAAACCGATTTTAACACAAACAAGGTTAAAAGTATATCTAATGTCACAAGATTGTCTACCTTCAGCGTGACTGTGTAACAAATCAGAACCTTGCACTGTAGCTTGAAAGGTGTTTTTACCATATAAAAGTAAAGAAGGAACATCAGCATATCATGATGTAAATGTCATACTGTAACTGTAAGATGAAGAACAACAACAAATTTGCTCTTTTTTTTTGCTTGAACTTTAGTCACATGCAAGTGTGGATTTTGTGTCAAAAATTTATCCCCCATATTCTTTCTAACACATCAAGACATACTGCAAGGAATTGAGACAGGAATAATATTGAAAGTAAAAAACAAAACATGATAATCATAATTTGAAAAATCCTATATTTTAGGAAACATAAAAAAAATTACAAGAAATTCCATGCAAAAGAAAAACACTTTAATTGCTGTCTTAAATCACAATGTAGCACAAATCTGCACAGCAATGTAGGTTAAAAGTTCTCTAGTAGAGAATTCTCATTATAAAAATAACACATTTGTAGTGCTAAAGTTAAACACACTAAAATAATATAAATCCATAAAAGTCTTCATACCCTCATATAAACATATGAATTTTATCTTTAGTATTTTTTCATTTTTTTTATCTTAAAAGCCCAAAATTAAACACAGTACTGACACAAAGTGTCAAATTTACCAGCCATGATCTAAGCAAAAACCATCAAATTATCCCTACAGCAAAATACCCCGAACAAAGAGGCTAAAATCTGTAAAGAAACTTAACAAAGTTTAAACATATAAATGAAAAAGATTACTCAGAAAAATCTATTTACTTTGGTCTCAAAGTAACAAATGACTTTAAGAATTTTATCTACTCTTAAATTATATCTGAAAAAAAACACCTTATTTTTGAAAACGATCATCAATAGTAATTCTTCTTACATTGTAATTATAACAGCTTAACTAAATTACCTGTAGCAGTGTTTCTGATCGCCATACTTCAGCCTCACTTTGGCCAAGAACTGGAGAATTCTGTGAATGCTGTTTCTGTGTAGCTAAAAAACTTTGTTTCAACAATCCTAGTGATCTTCTTGGAGTAATCTGCTGTTTACTTCCAGGACTAAACACAATGTAAAGTAAAAAAGATCATACATTCATAGTTTTTTACCCAAATACTGTAAAATAATTATTATTTAATTATATTAATCAAATTTTGAAAATTTAAAAAAAAAAACATGATAAACTCATTTGTTTACCTTTGTTTAATATATAGACAGGATCTGTGAAACAAAATTATTTTCTATGACTCTCTTTAATCTGAATGACTGATTTAATCTTCTGTTTCTAAGGAAGATTTGTTGCTTACCATATGTATGTTTGGTGGCATTTGTTGACCTTTTGACATTATTATCATAACAGTACAAATATATTATTATTATTTTTATTATGGGAAATTATGCGATTTAAAATTCACTGAAAAACTATTTATGCAAACTAACTATAAGGAAACAATTCTGGAATAATGAAAATGCTCTTGAAAGACTCATTTAATTACATTTGCACAGAAGTGATATGATATTTACCAAAGAATTCTGCTACCCCAAAGCTACATGCAATGAACTTGCATTGATGTACGAGTTTTGTCTCCGAGTTGAAAGTCTCACCATGACTTTAAGATGGAGAACAGAAATAAAACCATTGTTCCATGGCTTCAATTTTTTTTCAAGTGTATGTGTGGATTTTGTGTCAAGAATTTATTCAGCATATCTTTCTTTATACCTATTTTTTTTAAGTAATGACAGGTGAATGTATTTATCAAAAAATTTTCTTTAAAGCCCATTATTCACATTAAAATGACTGAAATGTTCTGAAATTTAATACACAAGGTTTTCAAAAATCTTATGAGAATTAACCATATATTACACTGCATTCCAAAATATAAGTGAGAATTTTCAAGTTCTCAAAACAAAAGATTTCAGCTGAGAAACTACAATGCTACCAAGTGAAAATCATACCTGCACGGCTTTGTTTGTAGAACAGGACTTCTGATTGGTGACTGCTGATGTGTTACAGGAGGAAGTGTTGATTTATTGAGTGGCAGGAAATAATTGAGATAATCATCCAATAAGCAAGGGTATAGGTGGTCTATCAAATTATTCCAAGACAGGTTCTTCCACTCGACTAGACATCGAGAAAAGCAAAAAAGATAATACTCAAATGGTGCTGAATTAAAAGTCAAGGTAAATCTAAATACAGAAACAATTTTATGTTCATCTTAAATTGTTCATTGTCATTGGGTATTTTTCAAAATCACATTAAATGAGATCTGACCTTAATTGTTTAAATAATGCCACAGACCTTGCAGGTTTAAAAACCTCTTCAGTAGCTTTCAAAAAAATAGTAACTCCAATTAGATAAGGAAAAATTATCCAGCCCTACCCAACTCTGAATTTTTCCAGTGGCAGTCAAAATTCATTGAAAAATTTCAAACAGCTTCTCCAAAATTATGAAATCTTAGCTAGAATGCTTGAACTATGAAAATGTATTGTATGTACATTTTTATTTTTAGTTTTTAACTTTGTGTACTTTCAACAACATGTGCATAGTGTGCATTTAAATTGTATTGTATTAGTTTCTAATTCAGATAAATTTTGTAATAAAGTAATTTCTAATTATATTTAAGGATACACAATAATAATATGTAAGATCCATAGCCTTGTGGATGTAACTTATTTATGTAGAAATATGGTATGTTCCCTTCTTCTATTATCTGTCGTGATGGCCCCTGAAATATAAAACATGATTATCCTTCCTGTACAATTGTGATATAATAGTCGTTCAGAAGCTATTTTGGAAAACATACAATGTAGTGTTGATGCACTACTTGAAACAGTACACTCAACTATGCCATTTTAACATGCACTGGGGAAAGTTTATATTACTAATAATGTCACTTGCTTTGAGGAGGGAAAACTAGTAGAATAACAATTTTTTCAGTAAAAAGAAGCATAAATACAGGATGAATATTTTTAATCATGTAATAAACAATTTTAATTGAAAATGACAGTCAGCATAACAATGATGTGTAGCACTGACCATTCGAAATAATAGCCTTGGCTGCGTGTCTTGCCCTATTTCCAGACCTCAGCTACTATTGAGCGATATTCAGATTTATAATTTTTTTTAAACATGTCAAAATACTACCAGTAAGGCACTATTTAAGCAGATACTTACTGGTATAGAATTCAATGGAAATTCATACATCAAAGTGGCATCAGTTTGCAAGTTATAAACTAAATTCAATAAAGGACCATCAGGACTGAGAAATCTTCTTGCACTTTCAAATTCTGGAGTAGTATAACCCCGACTAATTAAATTCAACTGCCAATTCACCTGTGATCCACATCCAAATATATTATCAAGTAATGATGGCAATGCATTCTTCAGTTCCTGAAAGTAATCATGCATGTGTCTGACAAATATAACAACGACAAACAAATATTTGTTAACAACATAGAATAATTATCCTTTCATCAAAGCAACAGGCAGATTAATTCAAATTTATTATACATTTTTCCGATAATTCATGTAGAAACACCATACCCCTCATTTTTGTAAGACTGTCAAATGTCCCCTAATTTTGCACACCTAGGTCAGAAAACATGAATTGCATCAGAAAAGGCAGGTGTAGAATGGTAGAAAAAGTTTAATATTCTAAACTATTTCATCAAAGTGTTCTTTCAATTTGCCAAGAAAGATTTTAATGGGTGGGGTTTTAGCATTTTTAAAGATTTATTTGAAAAACCATTACAAAGATGGACTGTTGATTTACGATAAAATATATAAATATTTCTAAATATTCATCTGGAATGTACCGCAATAACAGATGCGCATACATAGGGGACATCTGTTATTGCGGTACATTCCAGATGCGCATACATAGGGGATATCACTATATATTTTATTTATATCTATGGCAGTAACTCACTCTATGGCATTACTTGATGAAATCAAAATCGTGTCAAATTAACAATATCGAAAAAGCATGTGAAGGGAGTATACATTAGATTTCTTTCATAAAGTTTACAAATTTAATAAGAGAACTCCATATGTTGATTCTAACAAATTTATAGTTGAAAGATCCTTAAGTAAATTTAGAATTAGTGCACATTTGCTAGAGATTGAAAAAGGATGTTATAGGAATAACCCTAGAACAAGTCGTTTTTGCTCCTTGTGTAATACAGGACAAATTGAAGATGAGACCCATTTCCTTCTGTACTGCCCAACCTACAATATATTTCAGAATGCTAATACTTAAATTGTATAATAAACAGGACTCCTGACAATAATGCTTTAATATTGAACGATTGCCTCTGCTGCTTCATTACAACCTATTATTTTCTTTATATTGTATATTATTGTTTATGTGTCATAACTATTTATTGTAAATGTGTTTGAACAAATAAATATTTCTATTTCTATTTGTACCTGAGTTCCTGCAGAATTGATAATATTTTCTATTTCAATACATCTCTGTTGTAAACTTCTGGAATATGCTAACTGAAGACGTGACTGAAATATTAAAAATCATCACATTTAATTTAAACATACTATGAAGAATATTCATGATAAAAAAAGGCAAAACACAATGTTTAAAGTGGAACTAAAACGCTTATAGCAAGTTATTTTCATTTTATAGTACTAAATAAACGTATAAAAACGCAAAAAACCCGATGAAATTTGGTCAAGTAATAACGGAGAAAATAGTGAGTGAAGTTGGATTATTTTTACCTGTGGGAAATCCAATCAGCGCTATTTCCGGAAACAGGGTTTCCTCGATGAGTGACCCCGATTGACCGGAAATGACGTACAGTGCGGGCTACTCTTGGACTTGTTAACATTGACCAGAAGGAATATATTATGGATGAAGACAGCAATGCTAGTGATTTATAATAGTATAGCCAATAAATTTCAATAAATGCCCCCATATACATATATATAAAAAGAATGAAAGTGAAAGATATTTTGAAAGGTGTGTATAACATAAATACAAATGGAAGACCATCTTATAGGAATAAAAAAACAAACACTATTTTTTTAAACAAGCAAATATAAGACACAATATTAATTGATAGTTTTAAAACAGATGTTTTACAAATAGTGATATAAGTTACTGAATAGTAATATAGATTTTGATGTAGAATTGTAATGTGTTTTTTTTATTGAATTGACAGATTCATAAAATTTCAGAATTTTCTTATAAAAATGTAATAAATTTCTTAGTTTAATCAGAGACATATATGTAGAGAGGGATAAGTAATTTCTTACAATCCTTGTTGTAATAATAAAAATATGTAGAGAATCATTGGAGAAACTGCACTGTACACCTAAAACTTTAATAAAAGATCTTGATGGATTTTAATAAAAAAAAAATTATTCAACTTATAAAATAATTCCCACATTTGTAGTTATAATTTGGTTAATATTGGTTATGGGACTTTATGCTCTTTGTGTAATTTGAATTATAATACCAGTCAAAACTGGTTTTCATAACAACTTTCTAATGACTTTGTTACCGGTATATTGATTTACTCCACAGGTGGTAGGTGCATGGCCAAGTTGTTATTTACCTGATTGGAGGGATTAAAACTTTTGTTTGATCTTTATTACTAGATAACAGGATGTTAATTAATGCGGTGCTAAAACTGTTTTAATTACCAGGATTAAAGGTGATAAATATCCATCCACATGTTTACTAATTTGTTTTATATCATGAACTAGTTTTAATTTTCACAGGTGTTTAATACTATTTAGGGGGAAATCAAAATTTCTTGCACGATTGGAAGTGTCATATATATATTTTTTTTTATAAATAATGAATAAATAAATACATATTCTTTTAATAAATAATTAGACATTCAAACTTTGCTTTAGCTTTACATTGCTAATGAAATAGAATGTCTTTAAAAAAAGCTACATTTTTACCCAAATTATTTTCTGCATTATCAGGATTATGATCATGAACATGTTATGTAAATAGAGAGGTAGTTATATCATGGAAGTACATGTATTGTTCTATATTGTATTATTTTACCATAGTCAGCAGACTCTTAATATTTGAAATTATTATGGTTACAAATGTATAACTTTTATGCTCATAGAAAGAGAAAAAAATTCAGAGGGACATGGGACCAGAATAACTTTTTATGGAGCTACACATTTCGCTATAATAGCCTCTTATTGTACTACAACTTATGTTAGCTTGTTGGCTACATCTTTTCAAAGTCATGCCTGTCAAGGCTCTGCATTTGATATAAGCGGCCTTACATGTACCTTCTACTTGCTCCATTAATAATATTTTTAAATAGCCCTATGTTCAGGATGTTGGTAAATGTGGTGGTTTGAAAAGAAGGGGTGTAAATCAAACACAATAACTCTAAAAATACCCTTAAATATACCCTATGTATGATGTAAAGGTACAATATAGTTATACATAAAAAATTTTGATTCAACAGCAGAGGCTGTATAGGCTTAATGTAGGCTTATTCTCACAATGACATTATGATAATGCATTCATTTTCAAACATGTGCATATATACACATAAATTTGATGTATATATAAAGACATATGCATGGTATATAAAAACAAAAAAGATCAGACATGTTAGAATTATTTTTTCAAAAGTATTTTAGTGCAGACAGTCACTATACCATGTATACTGGTCATGCTGGTTGGGATAAATGCTTGGCACTGAACCTGGCAATAGTCTCTTGCCGTTATGAGCAGATAAACCAAATAACTCCTTGAATCTCAACCGGTCAACCTCATAGCATTCTTCTGAGAAGTGTTATGAACATATGGCTGAGTGTTTAGTTGGCACAGTAAAATCCACACGGGTTAGTTTTACAAAACGAACCCACAAGTTACGTTGTCGGTCATCTTTTGGAAAAGCGTGTTGAGTATGTCCCGTTTTTGCAGAGTTGCTGCATCCCGCAACTGCACAATTCCTTCCCATTGTTGAATTGTAGATTTAAATTAAGTACAATGTTTCATCAAACAAGTGTCGGTGAATATATAAGAAGCACTGTCAATCGATAGTTGTTACCAATAACGTATAAACAATCGACTGAATCTGCTTTCACTTTGCAATTGACCTGTACCTATTTATGTACAAGATCTGAACCGCACAGTACGTCACTTCCGGCGACTAGTAATATTCGAGTTTTTTAACAAATCGTTCAGGTGCGCAAATGACGATCGGCCAGTATTTTGCTAATATCTCCAAAACTAAGTTACCGAATTTCATCGGGTTTTTTGCGTTTTTATACGTTTTTTTAGTACTATAAAATGAAAATAACTTTCTGTAACTGTTTTAGTTCCACTTTAAAGGATTGTTTGAATCAAAACTGACAAAAAGACAAAGAGTCTTTTTAAAGAGACAACTAAAAATGGTTTCTTTAGAAAGAATTATTTCAAACCTTATCAAGCAAATGAAATGGGATTAGATATTACTACATGTATTTATTGACATTAATTATATTCATACTAAAACAGAATTTGCAGTTGATGTCATTTTCTGTAGCACTACTGACTACTGTATTAAGGGAGGTAATCTGTTCCTAAATAGATTCTTTCTAATGGAAGGAAATTAAAAAAATATTTTCAATTTTAGACTTTAATTTCAGTTCAAAGATATTTCCTTTTTGTTTACAATGTTTTATTTTTTGGAATAAAAAATTCATGATTTTTATGCAATTTATAACTTTTTAATGGTTCTATACATTTTTAACAAAGTTGATCGGTATCAAACGGTAGAAGTTTTAGACTGTCTCATAAAAAATCATCATGGCGAACAAGGATCAGTTGCCGAATTTAAAAATTTGTATCGACAATACAGAGTCGGACAAGGAAATGGATGATGTGATATCTGTTCATGACAATAATGATAATCTAAATAGCCCCTATGAATCTGATGACGAAAGAAATGTAGAATTCAACGTGCGGTTAGGAAACATTGTACAGAGCAAAAATGAAAGTAACAGGAAAAATAGAGTGGTATATATACTGGATATATAGTAATATACATTGTATTGACCAATTTCCTATTAAATGTTTATTTAGTACCTTCTCCTTACAGGAGACATTTTGGCATTACAGGAGGGTAGGAAACATTGAGGTGAAATCAATAAAGTTTTAAAGTCACCCGCCGCACCACTTAAATCAAAAATCTGCATGATCTTTATAAAAAAAAACTTCAAACATACATTTCTTGAATATCTAAATGATTTTGTATTTTGTGAAGACAAATTTTTATCACTGGGTTGGATGATAACTTTAAATTTAATTTTTAGTAGTTACTAGGATATCATTTATTTTCACCGCAGATATGGTAGATTAATGTTTTAATATGATCTGCTTCAAACGCTTTCAGTCTAAATCTATGGTAAAATATGTATAATTTTTTTTCCAACATCACAGACATAAGACAGCTTATTTGGCAAGGTCTTAGTAAGTGCCTACAAGTTTTAATGACGTCAGTGTTCTCCCTGGGCCCTTTTCCATGGTGCTATATTTTTGGGCTGTGGCGCTATCCAAATGACCGTAGTGTATAATTTTTACCAAGGTTGACATATTTCCTATTACGCCGGTAATGCATATGACTCAGATCAATGAAAATAATTTCCAATCACACGTTGTCGACAGTCTGCTTGGATAATTAAATTACGATCAATAGACGATTAATGATCTCTGATGATAGTGTTAATTAGTTTATTGCTTCCCAGTCTCAAAATAAACATGATCAGTATTAGAACCGATGATGCACGCTTAAATCATTGAACAATAATAATATGGCACCTGGAAATCAAAGCACGTTTAGCAAATTTGGCAAAAATCAAAACTTTGATTGGAAGTTGGGAACTACATGTATATTCTTGTCAATGCTACCAAAGTTTTTTGCCGGAAACAGTTGCAAGTCTACGCAATTGCCGAAGCGTGAATGTGTTGAATATTGATCAACGTTGATCCGGGGATATTTTTCAAACGGCCAGTTTCATGTTTTATACGGACGACTTTCATCATTACTGATGCTTTGAAAATAGATATTTCAGTAACTGATCGTCTTTAACAATGCCAGAAATTATGAAGACAAACTGGACAAACCATTATTACAGCCACCTCTTGTCACAACACAGATTTGAATAACTAACTCGGAGATGGAGGTCATAATTCTGATCTATCCATGAAATGAAAACTGATCTCTTGACTGTACAGCAATATATTTTGTGTAGCTACATGAATTTTTACTTCAGTACTGACAGTAGTTCAATAAAAATAAAAATGTCCATCAATTTTCTGGCCCTTCATCTAGTGTAGCCCTACTCCTGTGGCCATTGTAGGGATATATGATTTGGTTTTAGGTTAGAGTGCAAACAACAGTTTTTCTTAGTACTTTTCATGACGTCATGAATTGAAGGAACATACTCAAAAGATTGATAGCTGGACAATTGGCTGTATCATATACCCATAGACAACCATATATCAAATAAGACATATTTCTTCAACCTTTCACTGTATATAAGAAATTTTTAAGGAATTCCTTTCCAAATTCTTACCATTACAGAAAGATAACTGACAGAAATAGGCCTCCCCCTTCAAATATTTCAAAAACAGACCAACCTCAGAGCATCCTAGCAAGGATTCCTACGTAATTTACAGAACTGATTATATGTGTTTTCCAAAGAACACATTCAACTGGTTTCAGCACATGTAGTTTCAGGGTACATTCGCTGCTTTTAATATTGCTACATGAAGTGGTATAAAAATGTTGTGATTTCACCTACCCTATTTTTGGATGTTTTCAGAGTAGTCTCCCATTAATAAAACTTTTCTGAAAAAAATTACTTTTTTACATTTCATGCATTTTTTAAAAAAAAGCCAAGACTCTAATTTAAATAATGAAACCAAAAAACAATCAGAAATCAGTATCTAGAACTTATAAATAGAGGGAATTCCATACCTATGACATAATATATTTAGGGAAAAATCACTGGAATTTTATACGAAACTGTTGTTTGCATTCTTAGGTGACGGAAGGGTTTCTTCATGCAGGTTAGAGCTTGTTACTTTCATAATTTGATTTTTATTCTCATTTCTATTTACAATATTAAGCAGTACCATGCTGCTATCCAAATTTTCTGGGGAGAACACTGGACGTCATAGTATAACTTGCGTTTTGTATTGGTGTATTGGGGTCTTCGTATCTGAATATCTATGTTGCAGTGTATCAAAATTTTGTAGAAACTGTCGTATTAGAATATATATTTTCATAAATCATGTGAGTGATAATACTTCCAAAATACCCCTATGTTTGCGAAACAGCTCATACTACAATGTAATACAAGGAATATATATGGAATTGGTGACCTGTTAAAGGGGCAAAGAATGAATAAATGTATAAAAGACAAAAAGTGTAAAAAACTAAATTTCACTCGTGCTTATCTAGAACAATTGAACTTACTTTGTTTAATCATGTTTCAAAGAGAAACAATATATTTTTTTTACTTGCAGTCATCTAAAGTTTATGAAAACAAATTTGGGGATTTTGTCACAGGCATAGATATCACAAAAAAGGTAATTTTAAATACAATAAGTTTCACATTAATCAGGAGAAGTGTCCATTTTATTTTATAAATGGAGCTCTACATTGTAGGTAAATGTCTCGAAATAGCTTTTAATACATGTGTATAAGTTTAAGGATCACAATGCTTCTGAATTAAATTTGAAGATAATTTCTGTAAAAGGGAATAAACAAATATAGTATTTTTACAAAGTAACTTTTAATTGTATTGACTCTGTCCCAAGCGGAAGTTTAGCAGAAAACTGTAGTGTCACTTTTAACTGCTGAAAAATTAAAAGTCATTGAGCAATTGACCAGCAAGGCCAATTTTGATATTTTCATGATTTTATCCAGGTCCACTTTTCCTATAAGGAACAAAGATACCAGTTTGATGCACTTGAGATAGACATTTTTTTGACAATTTATGTCTAGTCGTGAGTGTTCAAAGGTGAAAACCTAGAGTCATGGCAGTTAAACCCAAAATATAGAGGAATGGAATAAAATGAAAAACAAATCTCAGAATAGAGCTATGCCAAAAAAACAATGCAAAAAGAAAGTTAAAATGATTAATATTAAAAAGGATGATTTTATTCCATTTTTTATCGGAATTCCGCTTTTTGCAATCTGGATTTTTCAATACCAGTTTATTACACATACAAATAGCAATATGGCTTCTGGTACAGCAATTCCAGGTTTTTTTCTTGGCTGGAAAAAGCCTCTGTATTAAAATCTTGCCCTCCTTATCTTATGACAATTTTTTACCAAAAACTTTTCGACATTGGTTAACTTACTAACAGTCTGATCTATTGACTGACATACATGTAGCTGCTGTTACTATTAGTGGAAAGGTTGTCCCCAAAAATGATGCTGAAAAGATATCTCCTTGAAATTACTGGATGCATTTGGACTGATATTAAATACGTTTGTAAATGACTGTATAAAGTTTCAAAGTTTCTTTAATTTTGTCTTGAGATTCTCCTTTGACAAATTATATCAATAAATATGGATAAAGATTCGTATACATGTAATTTTGCCTTGGCTATAAAATATGTCAGATTTGCATAAGGCAGCAGTTGAGCAATGTGTGCTCTTATGAATTTAAATAGTTTTTTACTATTTTATATTTTAATTAAAGATAAAGTATTTTTATATCAGAAATTTTATTAAAGATTTGAATGTGTACACAATCACTGAAGGGTAGAACTAAATTGTGAGGATGTTAGTATACGTAACAGTTATTTTTTTTAACTGAAGTTTGAAAAAAGAAAAACAATTGAAAGAAATGAAAATTAATCGAATAATTGAGTATGTTGTTTGGAGGACATATCAAATATGTCTGATCTATCTCTAGGATGAAATTAAAAAGAAATCTGATAGGGCAAAAAGATTTGGAATAGAATCAAAAGAGAAACACAAAGTTGATTTGGAAGGACTGTATAAAAGGTATGTATAAGTATGCATCATCTGTGATTGTAATCCTTCTGGTATCTACCTAGATGTACTTATGAAAATATGAGGATATGAATAAGTGTCAACGAGAAAACATCCAAGAGAATTAAATAAGTGAAAAGGCCTATATGACATACAAGAACCTTCATGTGGTATTTGAAAAGTGTTGAAAAATTCCACAAAAGTACCCACAAACCTAAAATACATATACATCTCAATAAACTTACAACAATAAGTAGATAAGAGATCGCCACTAAAAATACAAGATCCTGGCTTGGGACACCAATAGAATGTGATGGGGGTTAAACAGAATTTATGAATACTCAGACTTCCTCCTAAATCCAACGCATTAAAAATTACTTCAGATAGATTTGGTACAATACATGAAAATGATGTGAAAATATTTCAAATCAAGATGAAACAAAATGTAAACAGTGCAGAGAATATTAGATTCAGATTTATATCTCATTGTAGTTTTGGCTTTCGACAAGAGGATCTTAATCGAGACCATAGAGGAATTCGTTTAGAAGCAATTCATTTTCGTGGTTTGAATCAAATGCATACTATTGATGTGTTTAATTACTTTCAAGAGTTTGGACCAGGCAATGTAGAATGGATTGATGATGCTTCATGTAAGTCAAGCAACATGTATCATACTCCATCTTCTTTCAAATTTGTATTACATACATGTATATTATCCAAATTATAGCTACAGTTCCTCCAAATCACCACAACAGTTTTGGCATATAGGTATCTCCTGTCCCTATGTTCATATGCCCTAAACCATATAATGGAATTCAATGAACTCAATATTTTGTATATAAAGATTTGCATGAAAAAATTAATTTTGGTCCAACATCTTGTTGGGGATAAGGTAGGTCAAGGGGGGGGGGGGGGGGGGGGGGGGAGATTAATTTGTGAGCTTGTGAGTTTTAACTTACTTTTAACAGCTTTCTAATTATTCTAACATTATAATTTTGATATCAAAAATGCATCTGATAGTCCTAGTCTTGGACCACTACTGGCCAATGGCAAATAAATATTTATCATTATTATTACAACAAAAACTACTATTTTGCCAATTGGAATTACAAAAATTATCTTCTGAAACTTCAGAGATGATTACCTAAAAAATTCTTTAGTACACTACACATAACAATTTTTCCCATTTTATACATACTGTAAATATGGAAATTAGTGCAATGTTTTTATTATTGCGAAAATTGCGATTGTTTGAGGATCGCAATATTAAAAACTCGCATTTTTAATGCATATTTTCATGTCTGATTTATTATACCCCACTCTACGGAGTGGGTGGTATACTGGATTCACCTTGTCCTTTCATCAAATTTTTCATCACAATTATCTCGGCTTCTGTGCAACAGAATGTTTTGATATTTGGCCTGTAGCTTTATTACCATGAGTTGCATTCTCTCTCCTATTTTCAAGTCTGTCAAGGAACTACTTCCTGTTTGCTGATACTTACAAATTTTACAATACCTTATGTTTACATGAAAGTTTTCGTCAAACTTTTCAAGTCTGTTTTCCCAATTTTCAAAATTAAAAAAGAGTGGGGTATACTTTGCACAATAACACGTGCAACCTCATGTTTTAGATTTGTCTCTCTTTGTTTACATTTACACTGGTAAGTTTCTGCTCATTGATTGCCGACATCCGGAGACAGGTTAATTGGTAGATACTTAGTTGTATATTTATTGTTTGGACAGCTATTATATATATGATATCATTTTAAATTCTAATATTTCTAAAAACCATTAATCAAAACTATTATATTAATAAAACTTCCACTTTCAAGTTTTACAGGATCTCTGATCGCAATAATAAACTTTTTTTCACACATGTGGTGATCGCAATAATTAAACCTTGCAATTTTGCCTGAGGTATAAGAATTGCAATAATAAGTGCACACGAAAATTTCCAAATTTACTGTATACTCTGGTATGTTCAAACAGAAGGAGGCTGGTTGGTTTGTTATATTGTTCAACTTTAACAAGCATAAACTAATAAAAGATTTTTTTACAAGCTATTATAAAAATTATATGAAATAATGGATATGGTGGATTAATTCTTGAAGCAAAGGAACAATGCTTTTATTGCTGTTCTTCATCTTTAGGTCAGAGTGAGGCCTCCAACAAACATAAAAATATTCCATGATGGCGACCAACACTGGTTTTGGTGGAAGTACACAAACTAGATCACATCACATCATATACTTTTCTTCCCTTTAATATGGGATTTTCAGCTTTTGTCTAATTTTGGAAAAAATTCTTGAACTGTAAAGTCGACAGTTAACTTGTGTTTATAATCTTTACCACCTGCCTTATCAAACATATTACAGGTAATGTTGTGTGGGCCGACAGTTTGTCAACAGCTAGAGCAATGTTGAAGCTGAGCAAAAGTTATGATGAAGTAATGAGACAGTATGATGGAGATGTTAGCGATGATCCTGATGAGGACAAAGGTTAGAAAAATTATATTTAATTTTGTGCAGAGATGAAATTTACTTCAATTCTAGTAATAGCCATATTTATAAGTGCTCATGGTATTGCATTATTTTTTACATTGTCATTTGTAAACTTTAATATTACTCCTCAGAAACCAGCGGGCTAATTTGAACCAAACATAGCAGCAGTGTTCCCTAAGACCTTTAAAGTTTGCCTGAACGAAGTTGAGGGGGACTAATGGAGTACCCCTGGCATCCACTTCCGTGTGTGCCTCCACAGCCAGTTCATATTTACTACTTGACATAGGGTCATATATTTTTGTATGCAGGTGCATGTTCTAGAGACTGACAATGTGACATAAGATGAAGGTCACATGACCCATATTACATGGTTGATTGCCTTTCAAGTTTTATGTCAAAAATCAGTTTTAATATACAAAGTGACCTACCATCCTATTCCTTGGTATGAGGATGCATCTCGGGGAGTAACAGTTCTAGTTAATTTTTGAATGTAGACATTTGTCCTTTTGTCATTTTGTCTAGATTTCACGTTAGTTATTATTTTGCTAATTTTGCTTTTCTTAGAAGGAAAAAGAAAAAACAACAAGGAAAACAAAACAAAAATCAAGAAAAAAAGAAGAAAGAAATCATCATCATCATCATCTTCTTCATCTGATGAAGATGAAAAAGATAAAGAAAAGAAAGATGAAAAAGATAAAGAAAAGAAAAATGAAAAAGATGAAAAAGACAAAGAAAAGAAAGATGAAGAAGATGAAAAAGACAAAGAAAAGAAAGATGAAGAAGATGTATTAGATCTGTTAGATGACAGTGATACTGTAAAGTTAGCTGAAAGTATGAATTATATATATATATATACATAGAGTATCCTTGTAATATGAATGGTTTACAATTTTTCTGCCCTTGAGATTCTTAAGGATATGATCAGTAAGTAAGCTCGTACTTATCATTTTTGTCATTGACAGATTTTGAATTGCACGAATTAACATGATGGTACATGTAGATCCATCACTACATTTTCGCAGGCTTAAAACATAAAAAAAAGTTGCAAAACAAGTTTATTTTATAATCTTTAAAAATCGTTTACTGATCTTTTAATGCTTAAATTCCTGTTAAATGTCCAATAGAAATACAAATTAGCCAACAAAGCTTAATATGATGACACTGAACTTGCAGTTGACATAATTATGTAAAAGTAATCAGTCAGTCTTATAAGTTTTATTGCCCCTAAAATTATTTTTGTGATTAACTGTTGTACATTTATCACATGTTTAAAGGTCCAAATGCTATCTAAAAGTTTATTTTCATAAAAAAATTTTAGGAAGTAATTTTGCTTTTAGAAATTTAAACTCATATCATCAAAGTACAGAATAAATAAAAATATTCTCATTCAGTTTTTTTTTTTCATTATGAAAGAAGTGCTAAAATCTACTATGATACAGTATAATTACATAGAAAACTTACTGATCAGTTCAAAAAATGCAAAGTTCCTTATTCCATAAATTATCCTGCAAAAGTGACTAATGATCTCAAAACATAAATCCCTCATGATCAACATTCAACAAAGAATAATGTTCATAACAGTGCTAGTGGCCATCTTGAAACTGTGTTGAAGGGCTCTAAGTTGAAGAACAGCAGTTAAAAGAAATTCTGTGATAACAACTATTACAACTCATCAGTGATGCTCAAGACCAAAATGTAAACCATATGCTGTCTTACCCATTAAAAAATTAAATATATTTTTTTTTAAAGAAACTATTAGTAAACCATCAGATAACATCAATGTTACTCAAGATACAAAGGTAAAGGAGAAATCACAATTAACAGTAAAAAAGAGGAAGAAGAAGAATTCTGAGTCTTCAAGTTCATCTTCATCATCGTCATCATCATCTTCAGGGTCATCTTCTTCATCTGGATCTTCCTCATCATCATCAGATGGATCATCATCTTCATCGTCTAGTTCTGATGAGGTAAGTTTTATATCTTTGCTGCATATCACAGTTATTTCAAACATGTGTAATCTTTGATAGATTGAATTTTTAAGCAAGGGAAAATGTGTACAACATATTTGGCAGTTATTGGTTTATTCATATGTATAAAAGACTTAAGCGATCGATGATCTGCTAAGCTATGTGAATAATGAAAAGATACATATTAATGAGTATTGTTACCACAATCTGTGTGATCGATTTGTTGTTTGCTTAACATCAAGTGGCAAATATTTCATGCTTCTTTAGGAAGAGAACCAGTTCAACAATTTAACAAACAATTCAAATAAGGATGGGGCGGAACACAGAGAGAAACCAGTTTTGACTGCCACTGTAAAAGGGTGGATGGATGGGTAGGGTCAGATAATTTAGCCTTCTGCAGTGGCATTAGCCTACTCTTTTTCAAAAACTACAGAAGGGATCTTTAGCGTGCAGGGAGTGTGGCATTCTCTAAACACATTACCCACTATTGTCCACAGTCAGGCTTTCTGTATTATGATCTGACAACCCCCCAATGAGAAGGTCTCCCCTATCTGCCACGTGGGGACACACTAGGCAGCTCTGTGGTTTGAGCTTCAGTGAGCCATCATAGGTGCCTAGCACAGTATGTGTGGAATTTAATAATACTGCCCAAATGTGAACTTCTTTAAAAGTACAAATCGTATTCAGATGAATAAAATTTTGACCTTTATTTCATGCAAGAGTGATTCAGTATACCAGGAACCTATTGTGATATCAGTAACTTTGGTTGACTTTGGTTAAGATATTCTATCCTTAGGTGCATTTGTCAATGTTATTTATAACCACATAAACAAAGTTTGAGGTGGAATAAATGATTTATCTTGTCCCTTTGTCTGTCTGTGTATAAATTTTGTAAGTACAAAGACTGTCCAAAACTATCTACTACATGTAAAATTCAGTGATTTTCACACATAACGTAATACACCATGTGGTGATGTTCTTGAAGCAGAATAATTCAAGCTTGGAGAATGGTGGGTACACTAGGATACCCTTGTCAATTTGTCTGCAAATCTTGTGTACAAACTAATCAATCATCTTTTTTCTGATTTTCTTCATATTTCGCATCGTGGTTGTGCGTAACTTAAATATGCCCATATGTTACTGATTTCACAAATGATTTATTTTTGCTAAAAATGTTGGATGGAATTCAGTGAAGTTTGTCCATGAAATAATCTCTTACATTTTAATAGGAAGGTAATTAAATTAAGAAGCATACTTCTGGCCTGAAATTTGGAGCTGGGCATATTATTTTGTGAGATTGCTCATGGTATCTCTGTAAGTTCATGATAGGTAACATTTGAGTCATTATTACTTTCATTTTACACTAAAGTGATTTACATGTATGTTTAATTTTCATCTTAGTTTTGTTTTCACCTTGGTAATTCAGCAATAATTGTTTAGAAAATACTCTTTCATAATAAGGCAATATCGTAACATTTGAGTTACCATGAGCTACATTATTATGCATGAGTTTATTTTTGAATTTGCATAATATGGCCTATTTTTTGAACGGCTATAAAAAAACACATACAGTGATTTATTTGTGCATTCACTACTGACTAGTCACAACAAATTTTTGGATTATTATTAGGAAGAAGAATCATTATCAAAAGAAAAAAAGGAGACCAATAAAAAACAAAATAACAAACAGCCAATCAACAAAAAGGTACCTGACATACCATGGCCACCAGGAAAATGGAGATTAGGAAACCCATATAAAAAATCAAAGTTCATGTTTTTACGGTTTGCTACTAAAGGTAAATTATATTTACTGCTGTGTGAATCACATATTTCTTCAACCAATTTTTTGATGAAAAAACTTGTGGCTGTGCAGCAGTCCCATACATTTAAAATAATGATTACATGTATGATTTTATAGTCAGCATGGTACAAAATTTTGGAAAATAAACTTTTATAGTCTAACAATGTCACATTTGTTTGTTGTATTGTCATATTTTACATAAAAGACATTGAATCATAAACACACTCACACAAAACAAAATCTTCTCGTTTGGAAATTTTGAAGAATTTCATCATTGAAAATGGCAATAATTATTTCGGACTGATTGAAAGAAAATAGTACTTTTAATAAATCTTGATATGACATATTTCATTTGCCAAAATGCATGAAGAAGTAATGAAGGTTTCAAACTAATTTCATATTTAGACTTATAAGATGAAATTTATAGGTTTCTCAAGGAGTGAGAATTAGATATCGCTTGATATCAAATCGAGTTGTTTAATTTGGATATAATAATAAACGAGCCTTTGGCGAGTTTATAATTAAGTCCAAATTAAATAACGAGAGTTGATATCAAGCGGTATCTAATTTTTACGAGTTGTTTAACCTATTTCTCTTATGATTCTTCAGGAACATTTGTTTGTGTGTGATTTGGCGTCTGACCCGCAGGAAATCTTAACGTTCATTTTTCTGTGACGTCAAATGTTGCTATGTAACGGTGGCTTTCAACGATGACCACACAGATTTTAACCAATCAGAAAACAGCAACGTTTGGATCAAGGCCAATCAAGTAAAAGAATTTCTCGTAAAACTTGTATCATATTATGGGGAATTAGTTATGACAAATAATGCATCGCACGAGAAATAGATAACAACGCACCATCATAAGAGAAAGTGATATAATGTTTGTGGGTCAAGATTACAACTCTGTTTTGTTACTTTGAATCTATTAATATTAGTATTTTATTGGATAATATTACTCGTATATTTAATTAAAACTTATCATTTTCAGCCGATAAAAAACTACCAGGTGCAGAGAAACGAAGCAAATTTTATGTTGAACATGGCAACCCAAATTATGGAGGTAAATCATGAAATATGATTTAGCAGCCATTCCTATGGATTGGATTCACTGATAATTTTTTAAATATTTAAACATTTGACAATTGTACTTCTTAAGAAACTAAATCATATGATGTGGAGAATGGGAATGGGGGGTTAATTCTTGACACAAAAAAGCTACATCTTCATGACAAAAAAATATAGCAAAGTAACTTAACATCGGTTTTATTGCTGTTCTTTGATAAATAACACAGTGAGGCCTTCCAATATAGAGGAAAATCTCACACTCACTGCAACTTCAAAACAGCCGAGACTGGTCAGTTTGTACCAAAATTTGATAGAATAGTGCCAGAGTTGTGCCTTTTTGCTCATCTTTTTTGATCCTGACATTGGATCTTTATAAGTTGGATCATTATAACTTATATTCTGAAAATAGAAGATTTATAAAACTGTGAGCCCATTGGCTGGTCCTTTTCAAAGTTTAAAACAAGGGCACCCACCTTGATCCTCAGCAGTATGGCCACCATTACTGAATTAAAAAATCCCGAAAAAATATTTGAAGTCTTTCTTTACAGGACTAATATAGACAATATTTTGATTGAATCATTCTTTAGTGGTACATTTGTGTACCTAAAATTATGAATACGGCCGATGACATTACATTCTGCAAAATCAAGTAATGTTTTTGTTGAAAATTGTGAAATATTTATAGACATGTAACCTGAACTGCCTGTTTCTGTTGTAGGTATGAGAGGTATCATTAGTAATTCCAGGTGGGTAAAGTTACAACAAGCATTTATTACTAATCTGATAAAAACATTGTTTTGATTGGTCGGTAGAAAACATATTTCTCATGCTTTGTTAGGCCACACCAAATTGGTTTTTAGTTTTTTATTTTGGAGGGCAAAAATAGGTGTGATCAAGAAAAATTTTAATTTTTTTACTTGAGGACTAATTTTTTTCAGGAAAAGATCAAATTTATGTGCAGAATCATGTTTTTTAACAAAAATCCCAATATTACAAAATGTAACAAGCGGCAAAACAGTTTTTATTTTTTCAAATCTTGAAAAATGAAGAATTTGGGGCAAATTTTCAGCATTTTTCCAAAATGAAGCAGCAAAAGTACATCTCATTTGTATATAAAAAAAAAAATTAATAACACTCCATGGGTTGTGTTAAAATTGTTTATCCTGTAGAATAATTTGTGAAATGTTGATACCAAGTTAACAGTTCCAGTTATTGACTTTTCCCATATTTATGGTCCTTTGGATGTAAAAATATATAATGCAGATGTGCATGTTGAAAGAAGGATTTGGTTTATTGAATTTTTTCAGAGCTCTGTTATTTTGGACTCTAGTCTGTTTTGTCATTAGACCTAGCCTTGTTGCTTTGTTACATGTATATAAGTCAAAGTCAATACAGTTGTACATGTGTAAGCTTCTCTGTAGATCTGCTACCACTTTACACTTTCTTTCAAATTAATTTTTCACTGAATTATACTCAAGAAGAATGAATCCCACTCCTTGGACAATTCTATTTGCCTTAAATTGTTGCCATGGTAAATTACACAATAAACATGATTGTAAGTTGTCCGGATTTTGACCATTTTTTTGAGCCTGCAACAAAAATCGCAGAAGCGAGACATAGCAATCCTATATTCCGTCGTCATCGGCAGCGATAACATTGACATTCACTCTGTGGTTACAGTTTTTGGAACATTAACCATCTTGGATGTTTACCAAACTTGGACAGAAGCTTGTTCATGATCTAATGGTAGTATTAAGAGGAAACATTTGTAATAATTTTGTTTCCATTTTTCCGTATTTTACTTATAAATGGACTTAGTTTTTTCTCCCACTTAACGTTACATACAGTCTGCTGTTATAGTTTTTAAAACATTAATTACTTTCTTAAAGACTCCTGGATTTTTAATAGACTTGGACAGAAGCTTGTTCAGGATCAAAAGATAGTATCCAGATGAAAACTTTATAATAACGTTTTTCCCATTTTTCGGTATTTTACTTATAAATATTATTTTCTCCCATTTAACATTACATGAAGTTAAAGTTTTTAAAACATTAATTACTTTCTTAAACCATCCTGGATTTTAACCAAACATTCACAGAAGCTTCTTAATGATTAATAAATAACATGTGGAGAAAAATTATGTAAATTCAACTATTACACTGAAAACATAGACAATAATGAAAACAGGCGAGACACTGAGTTCCCTGGAACCATTATGAATTTTAATCTCTATATATTCCCATATAAAATATTGGATTTCTCCCAATTTACTGTTTTTGGCACCTTCTGTACTTTCACCCATGAATAAAAGTTGAACATACGGAACATTTCTTGTCTCCGGCTTAACAGAATAATGGAGCACTGTCGTATGGTATGTCAGTATTCTAGGTTGCTTTCAGCCTTAGGCTACTCAGAAGTGCTGCCTGCAGTATATTTGACTGTTATGAGCCTCAGGCTCTTCAGACATGCTGTCAGTAGTATAATTCACTGCTAGATTGGCCTTAGGATGTTCAGAAGTGCTGTCAGTAATATGGGTGATTGCTATGAGCTGGGAGGTTTTGTGACTTGGTCATGTATATGGAAATGGTAGAGGTACCATGCAAGAACTATGAGAGCTATAGGCTATTCAGAAGTTGTATCAGTAGATTCTAGTTACTAAGTACATGTGAACTTTAAAATTGAATTGTGAAAATTATTATTGTTCTATCATCTACATGTAAGTTTTAATGTTATCAATAAATAAAATGTGGTTTAAAGTGAAAGAATTTTTGTCTTTCTTTTATTTTAGGCCATAATAAAATAAATTCTAGATTTTCATCCAATCTAATTAAAAACCGATCTCTCATCGCTCCCGTTTTCTGATATGTCGCGTGGGAGATCTAACGAAACCCGCTTTGAGGTCACATGTGAGTGACCTCGTAGGTGTGTCCTGTTCGACCAATGAAATTGCGGCTTACGCGATCTTGTAAGTTGATTACGAAGAAATCGTCAGTCCCCAGAATTCATAAACTTTTTTGATTGGCTTACTGATAGGAAGTCAACTCATTTGCATGTCATTATAAATTCATAAGTTCCAGTTCACTCACATGTGACCTCAAAGCGGATTTCGTTAGATCTCCTACGCGACATATCAGAAAACGGGAGCGATGAGAGATCGGTTTTTAATTAGATTGATTTTCATCCAACCTTTTAAAAAAATTGTGGTGAGGAAAGCTGGTCCAATTTAATTTCCCAGTAAAGAAGATAAATTTCAGATGTAAATATGTTTTCTTTGGTAAAACAGAAATGCAAAAAAATTGGGTGGGTAATCTACGACTTTATTGTTTTTACCTAAGGAGAGTTTATTTTACAGAAAGCGTAGATTACATGCAAATCAGTATAAAGAAGAGATAAAAGAGGCAAGAGAAGCTGTGAAACGTGATGCTGTGACATATGACGATGTTGATATGTTTGGTGATGAAGGCATTCATGTTCCAATAGATTCAGAGTCTTCTGATTTTGGTATGGATTAAGTATGATTGATGAAAATATTTTATTATAAGAGTGTTCTGATTTGGGTATGGATTAAGTACGTCTGATGAAAATCTTTTATCATCAGAGTGATTTTGGTATGGATTAAGTACAGTTAAGGAAAAAAAAAATTATCATCAGAGTATTTCTGATTTTGGTATGGATTAAGTACGGCTGATGAAAATCTTTTATCATTCCTGTAAATTTATATAATTTAAGGAATGAAGATTATGTGTCACTTTAAGATATTGACAGAATTTCCTAAAGATTACTAAAGACAACTATATGCTTCTTTAAAAGGCTATTTTCAGTGTGAGATGACCCCTGGAAGATTGGTTTCACGCGACCTTATCTCCCACTGTACCAGACCTCATCTTCCATTGCTTTTAGACCAATCAAATCACGCCATTCACATATATACATACCTTTTGACCAATCAGGCACAACATTATTTAACTTCGTTTACTGTGTTCATTGAAGTTACCTGTGTACAGAAAACTTAAAAATCGAGTATTTACGGAAGAAATAGGTACATATACTTGTTCAAAAGTGAAGCAATGGAAAATCTTCAACTTGTTTTTAAAAATATTCAGACTTTATAGACTTTATATTGAGTAAGAAAGGATATGGTTTGTAAATATTTTCCCAGATGCCATATTTTCAATCAATTGAATACAGTATGAATTTTTTATCATAAATGAAAATGTTTCATTGACAAAAATCGGAATTTTAAACATTAATTGAAACAGAAAACTACAGAAGTCTGGATTTAAGGTCCTTAAAAATAATGAAAACGACTGATGAGGTGACACTGTGCAGATGTGCCTTAGTTGCTAATTATATATTTGGTCTTAGGTACCTCTGCTACAGATCAGAAGACAGTTGAAGAAAGATTAGGACAGTTCAAACCACTTGAACATTTAGAAGAAGGTGAATTGAGTCCTGACAATGACAGTGATAACTTAGAAGACAAACGAATATTTGAAAATAAACCTGTTGATGAGGAAGCTATGGAGATGGAACAAGAATTGGAAGTGTTATTAAAATCTCCTCTAAAAAAGAGACCAATGATGAAAATGTATGCTGATGAAGTGGAAGAGCAGATTCAGGCAAAAAAGTAAACTTTGTAGATCTTGAAATTTTTTTACAAGTACAGTACCCCATAAAAAAGGTGTACTGTACATAGACTGGGTATTCCTTTCATGCTCATCTGTCACATTTTGGAATTTTTTAAAATTGAAGTAGCACTTTATGAGATGCTCTAGAACTTTTATATGTTGTTATAGACCATTAAATACAGTAAAATTTAGATCTTCGAGGTTTTGACTTTGATTGTTGCCGAGTTATGGTCCTTGGTTTAACAAAATCTGATGAAATAGAATGTTTCCCGGCAGGTATCTGTAATCCAGGTCAGCTTTCTTTTGCTTACCTCTGAGAATTTAATTAATATATAGAATTATACCTCCAATGCAGTTATCTTCCATTTTTCCTTACTTTACATTGGGAAACAGCAAACTAAATTTTAAAAATAAATCTAAAAATGATTTCCCCTTATAAATAATAGATGGCAATTCTATGTTCATAATTAAAGGGCATCTTAGGCTTTCAGATACATTCTCTAGAAAAGCATTTCATTTTTTATTTTAAAATATCAATTTGAGATGATACTAATCCGTGAATTCAGATTGAAACAAAAACATTGAGTGTTTACGGAATCCATTCACTCCTTCTACTTTGCATTAGAAATAAATATGGTTAGCTCTTACTTAAGAGAAAGAACAGATATGGAATAAAATGTCAAGAGGATAACATCCTATCTTTTAATAGAACAGACCAAAAATAGACACATCTAGTTGTAACAACAAGACCTTAAATAAGTGGAAAACCCCACACCATGGGGTCCCAACAAAATAACCAAGTTTTTAAATTTGTGGAAACAGCCTTACATCCGGTCATCAGTTAAGTTTGTATATAAATTATCTTTCATTTTCATTTTTACACAGGTTAAAAAGAAGTGGTCTATTGACAGTTACAACAGATAACAGATCTGAGGGAGATGCACGAAGTTTGATTCGAGGACAATCACAAAACAAAAGAGTTGATCTTCGAAGTAAATTAAAGAGACGTAGAACATCGTGGGATGTATGACACATTTTATAAAAAACTGTTTAACCATTATTGAAATGTAAATATGCTGGACAGAGAAAATAAACTATGTGTCATGCCCTTTTTCTTTTTCTTAAAACATTTCAGTGGTATTTTTATGCCCTGATTATGATAGTAAGGAAAATAATTCAGAAGTATAGTTTAATTGTGTCTGATTGTTTTCTGTTATTTGTGCTGCTGGAAAGATTTTTGGGGAGTATAGTAATAAAATATAAAACTTACATTGATAAACTACATGTACGTATATTCTTCTTTGGCATAATAAGATGATTTAAATATTATGTATTTTATTAGGTCTTTAGAAGGGGGAGGGGGATATACCCATAATATCCATTTTAAAAATCTTCTTATATCTAAAATGTAGTTGAGATTCTATCCCTAAATCACATATTCTGTTCTTCAGTAAGTCTCTTGGGGTGATCTTAACGCCTTAATTTGATAAATGTTAAGTATCTTGAAAATGGTTTTATATTCTTCTTTTTTCTTAACAAGACTCATTAATTTATAATTTACTGGTATTAGCCCCACAATTTTTTAAAATGTTTAAATATCTTGAAAATACTCGGAAACCCCAGGTTACCCCACCCTTCAACCATAGAAATTCTTTTTTTTTATATAAAGATAAATTCAGAGCGATACTTTGTTGGTCCCTGGGAGTTATCCCTAACTTATCAATTTCACTAATGTTCAAATACATGTATCTTGAAAATAGTTGAGATTCCAACTCTTAATACTTATTTTACTTTTTGTCATCATATGATGAATAATTATATATTTCTTCATTTCGTTGGAGTGATCCTCATCACACCCGTATAAAAAATGTTCAGAAATGCTGAAAATTGTTGAAATCACAAAACTCTTAAACCATTGACTAATTGGGGTTTACACCACTTTCAGTTCATTTGGTAGTTATAGTAGCCAGTTTTTATTGACGGAGGAAACTTCAGAAATCTGAGAGAACCACAAAAATTCGGAAAGGAATTTGTTTTCGTCCCATCTGCTAAGGATGCCAATAATATCGTTATTGTTTCACTTAAATTTTATATTGAGGTTCTGCAAAAGGAAATCACAAATTCACACTCAATTTTCGGAAAATGATATTGTTATAACACATAAACTTTAATTATTGCTACCTCTTTACAACCAGAACTGAATAACATGAACCTCCCAACTATGTACTGGCTTCTGAAGCTACACAAAACACCTTACAAATATATATTTCGTCTTCAAGCCATTGTTCCACCACTAAACCGTCTATTCTACTTATAGTACACTTGGTACAATCAAAAACCTGGTGATAAATTTTTCAAATAAGGTATATGAAAATAGTGGTATTAATTACGTTTGGAGAGTGAAAAATTCATTGGAAGTACTTGATAAATTATAGATAATTATATCTAAAATCAGCAAAGACCCAACGAAACAACATTTGATACAAAAATTAATAACACTTTTAGATATTTTGGCTCTCAATAATGACGACTTCAGTATGTACACTAAAGAGACTTATCCTGTTTAAACTTACTTAAAATAAAGCTAATACTAATAATGAAGAGTGCCCTTTCCTGAATCTTGATATCTATATCTCTAAAGTGAAGTTTAATACTAAAATATACCATCAGAGAGATGATTTTTCATTTCATATTGTTAATTATCCGTTTTTAGATGACGACGTTCCCTTGGCACCATCGTATGGTTTTTTTATTTATCTCAACTTATTCGATTTGCTCATGTATGTAACACCATATTTGATTTTAACGAAAGAAATCTCTATTTATTTACTGAAAAATTATTACGACAGGGTTTCGATATCACAAACTTGTCAAAACTTTTTACAAAATTTGATCGGTACAAGGACCTCATTCGTAAATATAAATCAACATGCAAACATCTTATATGTTCAGGTATTTCACATCCCATCTTTTATGGTAATATTCTATACAAAGCACAAAAATGTCGTCATTCACATGAAAAGCTAATCAAACCTTTAAACAGACTTATCAACAAGAGATATAGTTACAATACTGTTGTTTGGGGCCGCGGTGGCCGAGTGGTCTAGGCAGTTCGTCATGACTACTAGTGATCACTAGCCTGTCAACGCTGAGGTTGTGAGTTCGAATCTTACCTGTGGCGGGTGTGTTCAACTCCGATCTTAATTGACAAGGATTGAAAATTTCCTACCGAAGGTCGGTGGCTCTCTCCGGGTACTCCGGCTCAAAAACTGGCCGCCGCGAAATAGCCAAATGTTCTGAAAGCAGCGTAAAAACCCAATGAAACAAACAAACGATACTGTTGTCAAGTCAATAAAGATGGCATTTTTTTGGAATTAATATTGATTCACCCGTAGGGTCTTTGCATTGGAAATAAACACATTTATTCTAAAACCAGTTGTTGGCATCATACGGGTTATATTATTCTCGTATAATTTATGATGGCATGATACTAAACCCCTAATGGGAGGGATCGTGGCTGATTTTCTATATGATATAGACATAATCTTTCGATCAGTTTAAAATTCAGGTCTGGAGCTGGCATGTCAGTAACTGCTAGTAGTCCTTTGTTAATATATATTGATCGTTGTCATTTTAGTTTCTTCTGTTACCTCTTTTAACAGCGGACTCTGACATCTTTTGAACTGAGTTTTACTGTGTGTATAGCTGTGTGTTTGTTTATTCCACATTGGCTAGAGATATAAGGGGAGGGTTGAGATCTCACAAAACATGTTTAACCCAAGTCAGGAACCTCTAGCTTTTGTTAGTCTTGAGTGTTTTTGTAATTTCGTTTTTTATGTTTCGGAGTCCATTTTGCTGAACTAGTATAAATTATTGTTTAGGGGCCAGCTAAAGCCTGGTGGGGGATTTTCTCGCTGCGTTGAAGACCCATTGGTAGCCTTGAGCTGTTTTCTGCTCTTTGGTCCGGTTGTCTCTTTGACACATTCCCCTTTTCCATTCTCTATTCTGTTTATTTTGCTATAGGCCATGTGAGCTTATGTCATCACTTTGCTTCCGTCGTCCGTAAACTTTTCACATTTTCATCTTTTCCTCTGAAACTACTTCGCTGATTGTAACCATACTTGGTAGGAATGATGCATGGAAGGACCTCTACAAACCATCCACCACTGGTTCCTGTCTTTGATTTTTATTGGCCAATTTTTAAAAAATCTTTCCTTCTGAAGCTACATTATGAAATATTTTGAAACTTTGCAGGTTTGATGACAACAATGCCCTCTACAAACGATCCACTTTTGGTTGAGATTCATCTGCTCAACCGATGGCTGCTGCTGTTCAAAGTTTCCATTGAAACCATATGGGAAAAGACTTTTTTGTCAATGGCTCAGGAACTAATGGGCATATTGTAACCAAAGTTAGCAGGAATGATGTACGGACAGACCTCTAGTAAAGTTCCACCTTTGGTTCCAGATGGATGAACAACATGGCCACCAGAGCCCATCTTTGATTATAATTTGCCAATTTTCAAAAACCTACATCATGAAATGTTTTGAAACTTTGTAGATTGATGACAACAATGCCCTCTACAAACGATCCAGTTTTGGTTGAGATTTATTTGATAAAAACCGATGGCTGCAGTTGGTCAAAGTTTCTATTGAAACACTATGGAAAAAGACTTTTTTGTAATTTTCTTAGGAACTAATTGGCAGACTGTAACCAAAGCTGGCAGGAATCTCATATGGAAGGACATATTCAAAAAGTCAAATATCAAGGTTACTTTGACAATTTTCCATTTCTTTAATAAATGGCCTAATAGAAGCTGGGTGAGCGATTCAGGATCCTGTGAGCCTCTAGTTTATTATCATATACCCCTATTAACCCATATATCAAATAAAAGATTTTTTTTCTCAATTTTTCCACTATATGACATATATTTGTGATAACTGTACTAAATTTCAGCTGCTACATGAAGAAAAGTGACAAAGTACAGCCCTGGTGTCACTACAAAAATTCCAAATATTGGCAGATTTTATACCAATCTGGTGGTAATATGAGATGTATTATAACAACCATTTGAAAGGGTATTTGGTATTTCAATTGGTTTTTAAAATATATATTTCATGTTAAATTCGCAGGTGTCCAAAATTGCTACATACCCCGACACAAAAAAGTTGGATTTTCCCTCTACTGGATGATTATAGAGTTGTCTTTTTATAGTAAATATTCTCTCAAATGTTTTAATATTCCTATTTCTGACCTTTTTATACAACTCAAATAAAGTTGCAAGTTTTCTATTAGATAATAAAACACGCTATCATTTGCATTCTTAGCCTAACATGAAGTTTCATGAAGGTAGATTAAATTTCAGGGTTCTTTTGTTAATTTTTATCCTATTTCCATGGTAATGGTGGCCATTTAAAAAGTTCCAAGACCAAAGAACATCTAACTTTCCTTTGAAGTTTCAAAAAGATCGGATAAATTTCAGTTTTGGGAATTTTTTTTCTATTTTCACGATTACAATGCACATTTTGAAAATTCTGATACAACAGCTCATTTCCAGGTTTGGTCCCAAATCCTCACATAAAGTTTCATGAAAATTAAGTTGCTTTTTTTTTTGTTCACGTTATTTTAACAGACTGATGATTGATAAAAGATTTTGGACAGGATTTCATGATACTGCTTTGACCTGGATATTAATAAACTTTGTATACACATATCACCAGACTAAAACATGTAAATCAGACGATAAAGTGTTTCATGTTTTTGAGATAAAATGGATAAGCTAAGATTCTTTGGAAGTGTACATTGTAGGTCAACAATATTTGGTGTATGGAATCATTGTTAGGTTTACATATCAGTCTGACACGTCATCTGACCTTGACCTGAATTTCATACTTCACCGACTTGTCAAGGTTTTGTGATAAACTCAGATTTCCAGTAACTTTACATGGTATGTGAAAATATATATATATTGTGTGTATGAGCAGCCATTGTATGGAGTACATTTCAATCTGAAATATGTCACTTGACCTTGACCTCAACTTCATGCTTCATTGACTTAGGCCAAGTTGTTATAAGTTTTTCAGTATATTTATTGTCCCTCGCCGCAACGCAAATTTTACAGAAGTTATAGGACTTTAACTTTTTTCTGAATTTGACATTCTAGGGACATTTTGTCAACACAACTCCTCTGAGATTGCTGATCAGATTTCATTCAAATTTTGTAGGATTGTTAGTCACAATATGTATTTGATCCTAACATATCATGATTTTAATTTGACAAATTTTACGGGAGTTATGGGACTTTAACGGTTTTGTGCATGTGACACTATAGGAACACTTTGTGGACGCAACTCCTTTGAGACCACTGATAGGATTTTGTTAACATTTTGCTAGTCACCATATGTACTTGATTCTATAGCACCGCAATTTTGATTCAATAAATTTTAAGGGAGTTATGGGACTAATGTTTTTGTGCAATTGACTATATGAACACTTTGTGGACGCAACTCCTCTGAGACCGCTGATTGGATTTCATTCAAATTTTGTAGGATTGTTAGTCATCTTTTTACTTGATCCTGTTGCACTTCGATTTTGAATCAACAAATTTTATGGGAGTTATGGGACTTTATACCAGTCTTTGTTCTTACACCTAGATGCCATGTGCTTGGCAGAGATGCAGGAAATACCAATTTTAATGTCATTGGTTTGACTCGACCAAGACATTCAACAGTAGAGGCAAAAACACTACCATGAGGGGTGCACAATTTTTGGCCTTGAGCACCACTCATGCACCAGACATACCGGTACCCTACATTACATCAAATCAGTAAACATATCATTTCCCATATTATCAAGTTGTGGAAAAAAATGTGACCAAACCTTGACTGTAAGATCATCTAAAAATAAAATATAAATATCTATAAAATAATTTTTAAGTTTTATTAGATGATGTTGTCTGTTGTGACTTGACAAGATGAAAAGCTTTCGGTTCCAAGGAATTAGCTTTCATTGTAATTTCATGTTCTATATTTTCATTAATAGCTTTCTCCAATCCCTGAAAAAAAAATTAATTTTAACACTGCCATAAGAAAGTAATAATACATTTAATGTCCTATTCAATGATTTTTTTCATAAGTTAAGTAATCTTTGAGAATGGAATTTCCCATGTAAAGTGGAATTAACTGGTACTTTCCTGGCTTTAAATCAGCAAGAACAAAATTCTGTGGGGCCCAAGTTTGAAACTTGGTAAGTTTAAACACTTGAAAACTTACCGAGCAATATGCTGTATGACAATACTTAAATTGAAAATTAAAAAGTTTTAAGTCTCAAACTTAGATTTAATTTTTTTTTTAATTTGACCCCTGTGGACCCCAAGTAAATTACAATTCTGAAACCTGCATAAGGTGTGAGGCAATATTGATCAGAAATAAAATGAATAAATTGAAAAATGAAAGGGAGTTTATGTTGCCTTATCTTCACAATTTTCGAAGTTTGTGGGCACAAGCTTAGAAAATCAAAATTCTAAAACCTTATTGCAAATCTAAACGTAACATGCAGCCATTCTTTAAAGCAATATTTATATGATGCCTAATCCTTTTTATTGATTACTAATAATAAACAACCAAGCATCACACTCATTTTGATAAACAGTTTAATTAATGCAGATTTTGTAGCATGCATTTTTCAAATTCCTTCCTTGCCCCATCCCGAAAACATTGAATCAGAGTACCCTAATGATACTTACTTTTTTAAATTTTGCAGCTTGTATATGCTTTGTCTTCTTTGGTGCTATAACTCTTCCTAAAATAAAACTCAAATAAAATTATATTATTCAAAACCACTCATTATTTTTCAAAATAAATTATAAATATTAAATGTTGTATAAGGCAGTAATTACTTTGGGGCTTATATCTCTTACTTGGATACATGCTTATTTTCCAATGAATGGGCATATAAAAAAAATTTTACTTAAAATATCAGAATTAACTGCAATCTTGTTGCATGAACAAAGACACTTACTTCCTTTAATGAATTAAGATTCACAGATTCAGAGCTTGTTTCGCATATTTAAATATTTATATTCAAATTTCCATTATGTTATAATTAAGCCATGAAAGTTTCACTTATGTATGAGCTTGTGTGCCATAAATTACATCTAAATGTGAAAGTCAATTATAATTGGTCCATATTGAAAATTTTAAGTAAATAATTTATTTCAACAAGTAATTTTTGACTACCCTTTTCAAATAAATTATGATTATAAACTGCATATTATTAGTTACAGTGTAGTTAACCTAATGCGGTATATACGGGGTTAGTAAATTTCGTACGAAATTTACTTACCCCTTATATACCGTAATAGGTCAACTACACACTCTATAACGAATATATGTTACCGACTGCCTTTCTTTTAACAATAATAACCCTTTGCTAAGCCCTCTTCATAAGAACTATATAAGGGGGCAACCATTTGATTTTTAGGGGGGAGCTAGGATCAAATTTATGATCCTGCCTATGTTTTTCGTCGAAATTTTGGACCTGGCTTTTTTTATCGGCTGCTATTGTGGCCTAAATTTTTATTTTCATTTAAACCCTAAAATTTCCTGATTGACACAGGTCCACATCTAAAGTGATCCTGTCTTTTTATTTTGGCAAAATGCTGGTCCTGCCTTTTTTACTTCAAATCTGATCTTAGCCCCCCCCCCCTCCCCCCATAAAAATCAAATGGTTGCTCCCTAAATTCCCTTTAATGTATCTGCATGACAATTGTACAATGAGAAATAATACATGATTCTGGAATTAATAGTTTGCTTAGTCTTCCGGAGTACCTTACTGTATATTGTTTTTGTTGCTCATTATCATGATTACCATTGCTTTATGTGCATATGCTTTGGCAAAATGTACTTTACTATGCACAATATTCAAATAATACAAACAGTATTTCAGCCAAATTGCTGTCGTCCGCCAAACAATATAAAGAGAGATAACTCTAGCGGAAACCATGTATTAAAGAAACAAGATGTCAACTGCCTCATATTAAATATATGGGGTTTTCACGTGTTCTCGTTTAACCAATCATATCCTTGCAATTTAGCAGGAGGTAAAATTCAAATAGTTAAAAATATGACACAAAAAGTCAAAATCCATCTCTAAAATAGCAAAATTTTCATTTGATTTAAAGATGTTAAACACTTGAAGACTTATATATAACTATCCAGTATTACAGGTAAATTACAGATAATCTTTATCAGAAATGAACTATAAGTACTATAACAACATTCCCTAATTAGTACAGTTATTTCGGGTAATTCTGCGCATCATCCTATTCGGCGCATTAACATGAAAATGATTTGAATGCGCCGAATTACCCGACAACATAGTATATTTATATAAGGGATTAAAAGTGGGAGAATCAGGATGACACGGACTCATTATCATAAGGGTTTAATTTATATTAATATTACTTTTAGAGGGCATAAAAATCATTGTCAGGATACATACAACATTTCAAAAAAAGTATTCAGAGGCCATGTCAAAGCCTTTGAAAAAAATTTACCCGGACTTTCCAAATTTTAGAAAGAATTTAAATACTAAATAGGATCTTCAGTTAACACTAGGTGCAGCACTGGGCAGAAACATCGATTGCAAACATTATATTGGTACCAAAATTGTCGATAGATAAGTGATAAATATTTTTAACCCAAACTTTAAATAACATCCAGAAAAACGGCTCTGCCTGGCGTTAGTTGAATATCCTATACTAAAATAGTTATAAAGAAGGGCATTAGAAAATATGTGATATTATTGTCAAATCCAGGGTGGGGTTCGAGATTATGTCACCCCTTGTCTTTTTCAGCAGCCGATGTGGGATGTTAATCTTTTTCAAAGACAGGGAGTCAGTCCCTGGACCCTGTTTTACTTCTGTAACATTCTAGACGTTGAATTAGTCTATTATCTAAAATTTACATACTTACCCCCTTTCTTCAATCCAATGGACTTGTTTTGTTTTTTACTTTTATTTTTGGTCTTTAAACCACTTGGTAACTTATTAGTTTTATTCAATTTCGCTTTTCCCTGCACCATTTTTGACTATCACTGTCGAGGGGTTTCTGTAAGAAAGGGAAGGGAAACGAACGAAAAAATGTACTATCGTAATACTATTCCTGATCACCTCCGAACGGTCTTACATTCTGTTTGTTAGAAGGGTTTACTTGTTAACAGCGTATTTTATGTTATGAACAATTTTGAGTCACGAGGTTGGTGATCTGACTGAAAATTCTGCGCGAAAATTTCTAGCATGATTTTCCAGACTCCGGGTCCAGACTCAATCTCCGACATTATTATTGATTTTTGAATCAACAGTTTGTAATTAAAATGGCTTCATGTTTTCTAATTAGTTAATTAATATACCTTTTAAAGAAATTATAGATTAATTAAACTATTTAAATTCATCAAAGTCAGGTGGCTGTAAACAAACAATCAAGGATCCTCCCCAGTTTAATGCCCCGAACTATGGAATGCCGTAACTGTCTTGTTATGACTACTATTCATTATATGATGTGCAAATAACTTTATATTATGTGCACATGTCTTTATATTATGTGCAACTACCTTTATGTGATGTGCAAACATATTTATATTATGTCCAAACATCATTATATGATGTGCCACTACCTTTATGTTATGTGCAAACATCTTTATATTATGTCCAAACACCATTATATTATGTACTTTAACAATTTTGTTTTGTGCTGAATTTCATTTCATTATATGCGGTCAGTTCGTCTTTATATGATGTGCAAACATCATTATTATGTCCAAACAACGTTATGATGACGTTCGAAATCGAAAAGGTGATTCCAATCCGGTTCCGAAAAATCATACTATCACTTCCGTTGCTGAAACAAATTTGGCGGTATAAACAATTAGTTTTACAGAAAGATGGCGACTTCTGTAGAAATGGAGTCCATATTAAAAAAAACTGAACTTGGAAATGTTCGTAGGGAAATTCTTGGAAGAAAAAATAACGCCCGATATAATTTCAAAACTATCCGTATATGAGTTGCGCAGTTTAGGCTTAGTAGATAGGTCTTCTATCATGAAACTACGTATAGAATGTTTGAATTATGGGAGAACTCGTCTTTACCAACAGCCAGCTCGCCTAACATTTACCATACCAGAGGAAATATTGCAATTTCTTATAGAGTCTGAATTTTCAATTTCGGAAATAGCCAAAATTCTATCAGTATCTGACAGCACAATATACAGAAGAATGAGACAATGCAACCTTACAAAAATGTTTTTTTCTGATATTTGTGATGAGGATTTGGACGCTATACTGCAAGAACTCGTTGAAGAATTCCCACGTTGTGGGGAAGGAATGATTAAGCATTTACTGCGACAAAGAAATATACAGGTATAAACACGTCATGCTTCTTAGAAAGGAAAGGGGGGGGGGGGGAGTTCTGATCACGAAAAGTATTTTTCATGATTCAGTTCACGAAAAATAAAATTATTTTTTTCACGGTTCTCAGTTAATTTTATTCCTATTTGAAGGTAATATTAATTCATTTGTTAGAAAGTAAACGTTTTTAAAAGGAGACATCTTGCACTTTTATTAAACCTATAGTTTTTTTCATCGTTTAAAAGTTTTACTATAGAAGGATTATTGCGCGAATATTGGTGGAAACGTTATACTGATTTTCAAGCATCTGCATGTGTAATTAATGTAAGACTATTACTGCATAAAATTGCATTATTAACCGTAGGAGGTTCACGAGACAAGATTCGTATTGGTTACGGGATCCTAGAAAAGTCATGGAATTTAATTTCAGCAAAATAACCTAAATAAGGCATTGAAAATTCGTGGCCTTAATGTTTAATTGTGATTGCAAGTCCTTGAAAATTGAGGAAATCTATTAATTGGCACTGTATTATTGCAATCCGTTCTCTTCAAAACTATATTACAAACGTTCTTTCAGTAAAATACACACAGAGATATTAAAAAGACACACAGAGAAATAAAAAAAAACACGCACCGAGATTTGAAAAATTCACAACGAAATTTGAATTTACACAAGAGTTTAAAAAAACACATCGAAATTTAAAAATACACACCGAGATTTCAAAAATTCACAATGAAACTTCGAATTTACACACACACAATCGAGATTTGTACGCATAGCTTGTGCGCATATTAATGAATATTCAGAACATTCTATGATCTGATCTAGATCTTTGACGTGTTTTTACTCCTATCGGAGATGGTACCGTATGAATGAATTAATATTACCTTCAAATAGGAATAAAATTAAGAACCGTGAAAAAAATAATTTTATTTTTCGTGAACTGAATCATGAAAAATACTTTTCGTGATCAGAACTCCCCCCCTTTCCTTTCTAAGAAGCATGACGTGTTTATACCTGTATATTTCTTTGTCGCAGTAAATGCTTAATCATTCCTTCCCCACAACGTGGGAATTCTTCAACGAGTTCTTGCAGTATAGCGTCCAAATCCTCATCACAAATATCAGAAAAAAACATTTTTGTAAGGTTGCATTGTCTCATTCTTCTGTATATTGTGCTGTCAGATACTGATAGAATTTTGGCTATTTCCGAAATTGAAAATTCAGACTCTATAAGAAATTGCAATATTTCCTCTGGTATGGTAAATGTTAGGCGAGCTGGCTGTTGGTAAAGACGAGTTCTCCCATAATTCAAACATTCTATACGTAGTTTCATGATAGAAGACCTATCTACTAAGCCTAAACTGCGCAACTCATATACGGATAGTTTTGAAATTATATCGGGCGTTATTTTTTCTTCCAAGAATTTCCCTACGAACATTTCCAAGTTCAGTTTTTTTAATATGGACTCCATTTCTACAGAAGTCGCCATCTTTCTGTAAAACTAATTGTTTATACCGCCAAATTTGTTTCAGCAACGGAAGTGATAGTATGATTTTTCGGAACCGGATTGGAATCACCTTTTCGATTTCGAACGTCATCATAACGTTGTTTGGACATAATAATGATGTTTGCACATCATATAAAGACGAACTGACCGCATATAATGAAATGAAATTCAGCACAAAACAAAATTGTTAAAGTACATAATATAATGGTGTTTGGACATAATATAAATTAAGATGTTTGCACATAACATAAAGGTAGTTGCACATAATATAATGATGTTTGGACATAATATAAATATGTTTGCACATCACATAAAGGTAGTTGCACATAATATAAAGACATGTGCACATAATATAAAGTTATTTGCACATCATATAATGTTATTTGCACATCATATAAAGAAGTTTGCACATCATATAATGACGATCGCACATCATATAATGGCATGTGCACATCATATAATGACAAATGCACATCATATAATGATAAATGCACATCATATAATGAAAAGTAGTCATAACAAGACAGTTACGGCATTCCATACCGAACACAACAGAGAGTCAGGATAGTCTGGCTTGGTATTGGTGGGGTTAAACCGGTTTTAAAATGTTTATCCAAACCTCCTCCTTATCTATCCTGACACTCTGAAGAACACTAATGACATGAATAATTGCCAAGTGGACACTTCCAAATATTATATACTTGTCAGAGACATAGATCTAGATATGTTAGTAAGTAAGTAATGTCTGTATTTGAAGAGGGTAACACAATAAGTAGACTACTATTTAAATGCTTGATTAATGTAACAATATCTACAAAGATCCACAGCACGTAGACCATCTATACATATAAAATAAAAGTATATATGCATTTAATATAAACATTGATGCAATAGAATATCTCGCCATCCAATATTGTGACTATACTACTACAGAGGAATTAGTTCAAGGCTATTAAAGCTCTTAAAAATGGTAAAAAGTACTGCAATTGATTTGGTATCAAACGAAATGCTTAAATATGCAGGACACAATATATTAAACCCTCTTAAAAAGCTGTTCAATTTCATTTTAAACACTGGCTACTTCCCTCATAAATGGAATGATAGTTTCTTAGTGCTTTTACACAAATCAGGTAGTAAAATGGACCCCAGCAATTATATGGGCATTTCTATCACTTATAATATGGGAAAGCTTTTTAATAGAGTCATTCATTCAAGATTATTGAAATTCATTAGTAACGTATGTCTCTAATCAGTCAATATCAAATAGGATTTAAACAAAATGGTAGAACTGCCGATCATATATTTTCTTTAACCATTATTGATCACTATAAAAGTATATATGTGCTGCTTTCATTGACCTGCGTAAAGCCTTTGATACCACATGGAGAGTTGGCTAATTTCATAAACTTTTGAAATCTGGTCAACCAAAAAAAACTTTTGAATATTTTATCTGCTATGTATGCAGATAGTACGACTAGAATTACATTTTCAAATGGTCTTAGCACTGTTTTTACTTCAGTACGTGGTGTTAAACAAGGGGATATTTGAAGACGTACTTTTTAAATATTTTTATTGATGATGTCATAAAAGATTTAATCAATA
The DNA here is from genome assembly GCA_028015205.1 of Mytilisepta virgata. Classification (NCBI taxonomy): domain Eukaryota; kingdom Metazoa; phylum Mollusca; class Bivalvia; order Mytilida; family Mytilidae; genus Mytilisepta; species Mytilisepta virgata. Next base: position 38,566,281 of record CM051520.1, read on the forward strand.
GTTAGAGCTGGTGATTTGTCTATTAATTGTTTATTATATGTTGATGATATTGTATTACTATCAGAAAGCAAAACTGATTTACAAACCAGTCTCAATTGTCTTGATACATATTGCTCGAACTGGAAACTACAAGTTAATGTGCAAAAATCAAAGGTATTAGTATTTAATTCTAATAGTAAATCACATTTAGATGAGTTTATTTATAATGATAATGTCATACAAACTGTGTCAAAAAATTGTTATGTTAAAGTGTAATGGCAACTTTAAATTAACTGTATCCTTACTTGTGGAAAAAGCTTGAAAAGCATGTTTTAAGATTAAGAAAACAATCGGTTTGGATAACCCTTTAACCAGCTATTAGTACGTCCAATCTTGCTTTATTGTAGTGGCGTTTGTGATGTTTTTGATAATTCAGGAGACAGTTCCATTTTTGAAAAAAATTCTATATGAAGTTCATAAAAGAAATTTAGGTGTTCATTGTAAAGCACTTAATGCTACTTGTGGAGCTGAACTTGGCAGATTACCATTGCGGTAAAAAATATCATTTTCTTGTATTAATTTTTTTTAATATATTTTGAAGTCTGAAAACACCTTATGTCTAAAATTTTTCTTGCAACTGAAAAAAATAACCTCTGGACAAAGAAACTTTACTCTATTTTAAACAATCTTAGCTGGGAGAAAATGTTCTATTAAACACTTTCTACCAAGCATTAATTAAAACGAATGATTGATCAGTGCACGCAGGATCAATCTTTAAAAATTTACAATTCATCCAAACTAAAATTTTACCAAAAATTTTATAATTTAAATCGGCGTAGTCCTTACGTTGATGTACTAAGGAACAAATCAAAAAGCTCATCTCTGTGTAAAATAAGATCTTGCCATAGAAAACGAGCGTCGTTTAGGTTTACCCACCAATGAACGAATTTGTAATGTATGTAAATCTGGTGAGGTATAGAAGATGAAAACCACTTTTTACTGAAGTGTGAAAAACATTATATCTATAGAACAAGTTTTAAAAATATTATTTTAAATATGCTCCATACAAGTCACAATGGGGATCAGGTAAATAGGAATTGTTGCATTAATAGGAATTCTTTAAAAGTCCGGAAAGTAACTAGTTCCTACATACGTAAATGTCTAGATTATAGAAATGAGATTTTAACTATAACATATTATTTCATTATACAGTATCCATTGTAACATTATTGTAATTGTGTTTGTGCCAATAAATTATTTGTATTTGTACCAATCCAAGAATTTAAATCCTTGACCAATGTTACTTCTGGAAATTAGTTGCTTGTATATTGTAAATTGAATTTATATTTATAATACATATGTTTTATTATGTGAATCACTGTAATGACTCTGTCCCTTGCTGGGACCTTGATTGGACAATAAAATCTTATCTGATACTTAGTCATAAAAATACAGGTGCCAATAAACTGGGGCCATCAGTCAACGAAAATCTGTGGCTGTGGGAAAAAACCCAATAAAACACGACTATGTCATGAAAAAGATAAGATAAGATAATGTTTATTAACCAGTTAAGGGCCCTCAAAGGGGCAATAAGTAACAGAGTAACAAATAAAAACATTGAAAGGGAAGACGTTACTTGATTGACATAAAATTAGACAACTGCAGTTACATTACAGAAAACATTCAATATAAATAAATAAACCATGATTATATAAAATATAAAGACTCATGGCATATTAACATGTAAAAATTTGCCAACAGAGTTTAATATATCAGGATCTTCACAATTGAGAATATAATATAACTTTTGTCTATCTGATAAATTTGTGAAGGGGGGGGGGGGGACTTTTGATGATATAAATTTAAATAGTTCTGTCCTCACATTAGTATACTTTTCACACCTGGTTAGAAAATGTTCTTCATCTTCAACCTCCCCAATGGAACAATTTTTACACTTTCTTTCATTTCTGACTATTTTTTTGTAACGACCTGTTTCTATCAAAAGTCTATGTGAAGATACACGAAACTTACAGAATGCTTTTTTAAATTCAAATTTCTTTAGTCAAATCAAATATTTTTCTAATGTAAAATTACTTTTTAAGAAAATATTTGTTGTAAGTTTACCATCTTTAAAATTATCACTAGATTTTTTCCAATCATTGAGATATTTCTTATCTATATGTATTTTTAAAGACTTATTAAATCTGTATTCTCTTTGATTCAGGAGATTAGTATCAATTTTTAATATTTTAAGTAATTTTTCAACTGATGAATACCAAGGTGGTTTGTTAGACAGATGAAGTTCTTTAGAGCATCGAAAAGCATCCTAGTGTAGAAGAGGAAACTCTGTTGACATGTTTTCCAATCTGTAATAGTACTTAATCATACTTTTAACAATATCATAATGTAGAGGGTGTCTACCAAGTTCTGAAAGAGAAGCATGGTTAGCACTTTTCTTATGTATGCCCAATATAAATTTGCAGAATTTGAGATGCAGTGTTTCACATTTTAAAGTTTTATAACAATCATCTAAATCAATATCATCAGATAGCTTAATTCTAGCATTGTTTACATTAAAAATACCCCATATTTCGGAACCATAATAAAATAGGTTTGATGGTATGGTCAAATACATTTAATGAAGTCTTGACATTTGGATTAAGACTAAGGAACTCCTTTCTTAGCTTGTAAAATGCCTTCAGAGCTTTTTTGTGTAATTCATTTTTTGCATATGAAAAAGATCCAGAGGCAGTGAAATGTATACCTAAATATTTATAATTTCCAACACATTCAACCGCTGAGTTTTTGTATGTAAATTTGTGTTTTATGGTTCGTCCAGCTTTATTAAATATAACCACCTTAGTTTTCTTGGTGTTTACTTTCATGCCCCAGTCTCTGCTATATTGTTCTAAAGAATTCAATTTAAGCTGAAGGCCTTCTGCAGAATTTGAGAAAATGACAATATCATCCGCATACATTAGACAATCGAGTATATACATATCTTCGTTAAGGGGGGAGTTGTAATTATAAATAGTTTTCCGTACAGTCTAGTCACATTTGAAATGCTGAGGGTTGACTATTCTCCGATGGGATCGAATTTGAATAATATTTTGAAGTCGAACGAAATGTCTTGAAAGTTGGGACGAGTTTGTTGAAAAGAGAGACGAGTTGACACCGAGGCGAATTGTCACGGTGATGGTACGAAATGTCAACGGTACGAAGTGCCAAGGGTACGAAATGATCCCTATGTTGATGTTGATGTTGATGAAACTGAAAAGCCAAACTGAAATAACAACACAAGTCTACACAAGATTTAATATTACATAAAAAGACCAAAGAATATCAGTGGTAATATGGACAGCGTTTCTGTAATTTTAATTTGCACTATTCCGAGAAAATTCCAATATATTCATTTAAAATTTCCTGTTTGAGATTTATCCTACAGTAGGATCGACCTTTTATTTATTCCTTCTTGGAACTAAAAAAAATGTTGATGATTAGTGGTAGACAAGTGTTTTTCAGGCATAAGGTGGGAAATCTGCAACTTCATGGTTATTCATAACTGACTGCATTTAAGTGACAAACAACCCCACAAAATTATGCAGAGGGTACCCAAAGTCACTCCTTTCCAGATGTAATATCGCACTCCCAGCTGGGCTACTCCCATTTTTTGTTTATGATAATACCATTCCTATTTTGTATACATATTTCCCATATCCTCTTCTCCTTTAAATTTAGTGTGTCTACTAGGAAGTATTAGACATTTACCATTTAAACAGGCATTTTGTCTACACCGATTTATTTATTTTTTTTTAAAGTTTTTCTTTTTTCTTTACCATATTTATTTGATTATTTTAATTTTTTGTTCGTGTAGTGAAACTGAAAAGAGACCAAGTAGGTATAAATCACAACATTGGACATTTTAATGAAAAATAAGTTAATATTAATCAAAGATTTATAATTATAAACAACACTGAACATGCTGAATATAAAATGGTTTCTTCCAAGGGCAGATATTATTTTGATTCTGTATTTATTTTTTTTCTAAGCCATTTTCTCAGTTGTAACTAGATCAAAGGCCATTGTATAAAAAATATATGCTAAACAAGACATAAACATGATTTATAAACATTAATTAATTTAAAATTCATTGTCTTCATTTTGAATTGTTAACATATAGGTGGGATTTGAATCCTTTATTACATCATCAAATTGTAGTATATAATTGGAGTTGACCAAGTGGCAATGCACCTTTCCAGAAACTGGGTCGATAATTCAAATTTTTGTGTAAAACTTCTTTTAGCTACAGTAGATATTACAGTGAAAATTAGAGTATCGGTTTAAATCACATATCCTCTGTGTACACTGAAACAAATTTTCTAATGAATAGGTAAATTTGTTCATGGAATCTTTTGAGTCTTTAGGTATGGAAATAAGTTTAAAATAGAAAACGAAAGGTTTTAAAAATGATATATTATTTTAAGTGTGTACATGGAAAAAAAAATCTTATTGATAAAATAGCTGGTTACGTCAAAGCCCAGGAAAAATGTGTTTGTTATTTGTATTGTAAAATGGGCACCTGTTTTGTTCCTGTTGGGTAATGTAATACCTGAGTTCACCTAAGTGAAAAAATATGACATTAAACAAGACAGGATTGATGTAAATTTAAGCTGGAGATAATACCTGGTTTTGCTATAATTTTCTTCATAACCCTTATATGTTGATATTAATTACCTAATAAAATATAAAGAGTTAATATAAATATTATTATACTTCATGCCAGAAACTACTGTGATATTTGGTACATTAATAATTCGCATATAAATTACAACCTATCCGGCAAATACGGCATATAAACTACAGTAATATGTCCATGTGCGGCTTTATATGTCGCGTGAGTTTTTGTGTACATTTATCCGCCAAATACTGCATATAAACTACAGCAATATGTCCCTGTGCAGCTTTATATGTCACGTGAGTTTTTGTGTACATTTACGGTTACAAGAATAGTACGCTTTTCATGAATATTTATAGTGTCTCAGTCAGCGATGCGCTTTTTTACATGAGAAAAGTGAATTAATTTGAAGTTATATGGATTCTTAAAAGGAAGTATAATAATCACAATATTAGGGTCTTGTGACAGTTATATGCAAAATATTTGCCAGGTCTGAGTGACATATTTCCCTCTGCTTCGCGTCGGGTAATATGTCAGTCAGACCTTGCGAATATTTCGCATATAACCGTCACAAGACCGTAATATTATGTAAATAATATATGCCAGAAATTCAAAGAAAAGTGTTAAATTGGATGATAGTTGATCTTTTTTCACCAAGTTTTTGTGATTTATATATTGTTTGTTATGTTGTCTCAATATTATTTGAATTTATTTAAGTAAATTAGAACAAGCATTTAACTGTTGTAATTAATAAGTACATTTTGTACCTTGATTACCTGAAATGAGTAAATCAATATTACATGGTGAACACGGTTTCTGATGTTTTATATCCTATTTTGTACTTAAACCATTAAATATTGAACAATGTCAACATTAAATTTTTTTTAAATTTTTTGATTGTCCTATCACACAGAGTTTATTAATAGTTTTCTTTATCTGCCTCAAAAAATATTATACTGATGTAGAATTAACAAAACAACATGGTTTTACTTGGTTATTTGGACCAAAGTTTATTTTTTAATCTGATGATTATTATTGCCAAAAATTACATATATAAGTGTAAACTTAATGATAGGCATCCAAACTTATTAGAACTTAAGATTAAAATTAAAAATTATTACATCTTAGAATTGTATGTAGCTAAGAAAAACCACAGAGTAGAGATATTTGAAAAATACTGGGCCCCTATACACAATGTATTTCCAGATTTTGATCTTTTATAATATAGTTTTGAGATACCATATTAAGTAAAGTCATTTTAATGTTCTTTTTAATCAAAGCACAAAGTTTTGAATGTAGAGATAAGGTACAGTGTAAAACTATGTTTTTTTTTAAAAAATGTATGTATGGTTGTATGTGTGTTTTTAGCTCACCTGGCCATAGGCCATGTGAGCTATTGCCATCACTTGGCGTCCGTCGTCGTCGTCGTCTGTCGTCGTCGTCGTCGTCGTCTGTAAACTTTTTCAAACGTTAACTCGTCCTAAACTACTGGACCAACTTCAACCTAACTTTGCAGAATTGTTCTTCAGGGCATCTGGAAAATTTCTATCGTTTAAAATTTTTGAAATGTCGAAAAACATGGCTGTCGTTACTATAAATAGAACATAGGGGTAAATTGCTGTTTTTTGCTAATAACTCAAAAATCGTTACAGATATCGAAAATCTGACAGGGGTAAAATTGATCAGCATGACAAGATCTACCTACCCTGAAATTTTGAAGGAAATTCCAAAACCCATTTAGGAGTTATTGCCCTTTTTTCACATTTTTGGCTTTTTTTTATGTTATTATTTCAAAAATCTTCTTCTCTGAAACTACTATTCAAAATCATATGAAACTTGGTAAGATTGTTGCTTAGGGTACCCTGCATAGAACTGATGTGGGGATTTTTGATTTGTCGAAAAACATGGCCGCTGTTACTAAAAATAGAACATAGGAGTAAATTGCTGTTTTTTGCTAATAACTCAAAAACCGTTACAGATATCGAAAATCTGACATGGGGTAAATTTGATCAGCATGACAAGATCTACCTACCGTGAAATTTTGAAGGAAATTCCAAAACCCATTTAGGAGTTATTGTCCTTTTTTCGTCAAATTTTCATAATTTAACATTTTTCGTCATTTATCTCCAAAACTATTTGAGATAGAAGTGAAATGTAAATTTGAAAAATGTTTGCCATGTTGAGATCTACATACCCTGAAAATTTAAAGGAAATCCCAAAACCCATTTAGGAGTTATTGCCCTTTTTTGTCAAATTTTTAAAATTTTAACATTTTTGCATTTATCTCCAAAACTATTTGAGATAGAAGTGAAATGTAAATTGAAAAATGTTTGCCATGTTGAGATCTACCTACCCTGAAATTTTGAAGGGAATCCCAAATTCTATTTAGGAGTTATTGGTTTGTGTAATTTGAGGTCGGGTTCTGTTACATTTATTTAAGGTTCACCCTTATTCCTGGTCAATTTTGTCAACTTCCTGCCAGGACTACCACCATCAGGGAACATATTTTAACATTAAACCTTATGAAAAATAAATCTTCAACAAATTTTCCCTGAACAATTGAACCAATTGCAACAAACTTGGTCAAATAGTTGATTAATTGTCCAATGAAAACCAGACTCCAGGTGAGCGATACAGGCTCTGGTGAGCCTCTTGTTTGTTTTGTTTTTTTTGTATGCAATGTCAACTCAAAATATTGTATATTAATGTTTTAAATTTACAATTTAGGAAATTAAATGTAAAATGGTCATGTAAAAATATGATAAAACCCAGTAACACCTTAGTCAGGTTGTAATTGTAGGGTTAAGTGTCAAAAATAAAAAAAAAACCATCAAAATACCGTTTTCGAGATATAAGGGACTGAAAATGGGACTCACCTTAACTTTTTCATTTCTTATCTGATTTTGAAATTTTTTTGAAAGGTTCATCATAGAAATACAATAAAAGTTTGTGTGTGGTTGTTGTTTCAGAGATAAAAGGAATTGAAGGGGCCAAAAGTAGCCATTTTGCGGGACACCTAAAATTTTTATTTTTCATCCAATTTTAATGGGGCTTTTTTCTTTTAAGTTCATCTAGTACTTCCAGTAGGATATCAACAGATTTCTTCTATAATTTATTGTTTTTGAGATATAAGGGGTTTAAAGGGCCAAAAAGCAATGTGGCTTGGTATGTAATATTTTTTAATTTTTCACTCCTTTAATTTACCTTGATGTGTGCTTTCATTAGTCAACAAATTTTTTCTATTTTTTATTGTTTCTGAGATGTAAGGCATCAAAGTTTGCATTTTGAAAGATACATAAAATTTTTTATTTTTCAACCGATTTCAATCGAGATTTTTTCTTTTAATTCATCTTGATGAGTGCTTTCAGGAATATGTCAACAGATTTTTCCTATATTTTACAGTTTTTGAGATATAAAGGACTTTAAATACGATAATTTAACTATCTATATTTGAAATATTAATAATATTCTACTAAAAATGTAAGAATGATTATTAAGCATGTTAAGTAAATTTTCATATTTGTTAAACCAAAATTCCTTTTAGGGTATGTTCGTATTGCTGATTGTTACATCATACACTTAGTCAACATGTTTATTTGTTGCTATTGTGTTATTGATAGAATACGAATGTAAAAGTCATTCTGATGGTTTATGACCTTTTGTTTTAACAAATCAACGACTGAGATCATCTGCAATCACACGTTGATAACAGTTTTTTTAATGAACAACGGGTTTCAGAAAGGGTTAAATTGACAAAGAATTAGAGAAGATTAAATATATAACAAGATAAAAGACAGATTTTGAATCTAATGAATATTCCACATATAGTTTATTTTATAAAATGTGTACTTATAAAAACAGTAAAATGGAAATTATCAGAATTTCATAAATTCTAATAACATTATTCTATATATATTTTTGAATACAATTATTATTATAGATAATTTAGTATCAATTTGTTTAAAGATTTTCCATCTGAAAAATTACTTTAATGAATGATCTATTAAATGATCTATAAAATTTAGAAATTCCCAATATGTTTTACATTTATTTCAAAAACTGTATTTCTTCCTAAATATAATGCAAAATTTTTCTGACTTGATATTCAGTTATCAAATTGCACCGAATCTTCCAAGGTTTTCTCACACAGTATTTGTTAATTACACATATCATAATTGAGAGTATTAACATGGTCTGTTGATGTATAGTAACAATGGATCCTTTCCAGCAGTGTACTTGTCCCTTTTGGAAAAAATACTCTAGGGTGAAAATTCCACGACTGTTTTACATTAGAATTTTATTTACGATGGAATAAAATGAACAGTTAAAGGAAGAAATGTGCTAAGGATATATCATGTCCCGGAACTTCTGCACACCTGAAGAAAAGTACACATACATTAAGCCTATCCATGACATTAGCTAAACATATCAGTCTTGCATGAAAATTTGGATTATCTCCCCCGTTGACTATTCTTTGTATGCATTTAAATACTATAACAAATAAAAGAATATGACTTTATAATAGAATCTGCCAAGCTTATTCAAATGTTTCAGGTGAAATTAAAACATAAGTACAGATTGGCAGTCTCGGTATCGTGGGCAATTTGGTTCTCCGATGTTACAACTGTATACAGGCACTTGTATCTATTAGTGTGGGGTCTTACATCAACATTAGAGTGTAGTGTGTAAGCCAGAAAAGTGTCCTGTGAAAAATTGTCTCATTAATTTTCAAATCTGTAATAAACAACTAATGACTCAAATTTTTTATCTAATATTTTTTAGTAGCTCAGTAGAAAAAAATGTTCTCTGAAACTACCTGTGCAAATGAGACTAAAATTTGAAGGAATGGTCCTTTGGTGGTCCCCTTTCAAAATTATATGTGGGGGTCTTGACTGCCAACAGATATGGCCACCATTAATTAAAATTGATGCAAAATTAACTAAAATTTTATCTTCTGAAACTACAAGATCAGTTGAGAATAAACTTTGATGAAGTTTTTCTAATGCAGTCCTCTTTCAAAATTGTGGTTGAGGGTCAAGACCTCTGACCAATATAACTGCCATTACTAAAAATAGAAAAATGAGCAAAAAATAAGTTTTTAAAAATCTTCTCTGAAACTACTAGATCAATTGAGACTAAAGTATGATGGAATGATTTTAATGGATTTTATTCTCTCATTTGCCATATTTTTACCAAAAAGGGATCAAATGAAAAAAAAAAATAATAAATACAGTTGCTTCTTCCGTTGTCAAACAATTTTAAGGGAACAACTATTATATTGTTATGAGGGACAAGGAATTTAAGCAAAAAGAAGGCAGGCTTCATAATTTTCTGAAAAAAATCAAGGATCAGAAATGGGTTGAAAAAGGGCATGGTTAAATGTTACCTAGAATCAATGCAAACAATATATAGGTAGTACAATGTATGAAAGGGGGAAAAATAGAACCAACAAAGTCTCCCCCCCCCAAATATCCATGTTCACGGATGTATTGAAAAATAAATTTCAGGATCAAAGGTCATTTCCTTGAAACACCCCTTCCTCTTAAATAAAAAAGTTGTATGCTTCTTACAAAGAATTATTTCTGTTTATTAAGTTTAGATGAGTGCTAAAACTCTCTCTTTTGTTTTAAGATTTGTTGAATGGATACCCAGGAAAGCAAAACAAGTGTTAGAAGGATTCATTCGGAGGCAAAATTTGTTGGCCTACCAGCAGATCCTTACAAGGCTTTAGAAAGATCACAATCGGCCAAAACATTACTTCAAGATATTGATGATAGTGAAGAGACAACAGATAAAAATAATGAATCTCCACATCACAATATTTCTGAATGTTCAAAAGTGTACTTAGATCTGTCTCAAGTAGAAAATGTCAGTGACAGTCTCGTCATTGATACAGAAACCACTCCACACATGGAAGGGTTAAAAGTCGGATATGAGAATAAGAAATGTATTTTTTCATCAGGAAATGAAAATCTAAATTGTGTGACTTCAGATAACTCAGAAATTAATTCTGATTGGACAGTCAGTCTGCAACAGTTAACCAAACTAGTTAAAATAAAACTTAATGTCTTAAAATCAGGTTCTGATGAGATCCAGATTCAGGCACTTAGGGATATAAACCTGTTAATGGAACAGGCATGGGCCATTCCTACGTATGGCAGAGATGTTGCATATAGTTTATGTGATACTATTCGAGAGGATCATGCTTTAGACATTGTTATAAATAACTGTAGTTCTCAGAACAAAGAACTATTAAAAACTTCAGGACGACTATTAGATAAAATTTTAACAACAGGAAACAGGCAGTGGGTAGCAAGTCATGGATTAGAAACTGTGGTTAAAATGACTGTTGATGCAAAAGGAGAATTTGATATGGCTCGCTTCTGTACAGGAATTCTTGAGAGTCTTTTCAAAACCTCAGAAGATACTTGCCGAAAAGTAACATCATTAGGTGGACTTGATGTCATATTGTATTGGTGTAGATCTAATGATCGTCTAACTCTACGTCACTGTGCAATAGGCTTATCAAATATGGCCTTATACGGTGGTCCAGAAAACCAGGAAGAAATGGCGAAGCATAAAGTCCCAGAATGGCTGTTTCCGCTGGCTTTCAATGACGATGATAGTGTCAGATACTATGCTTGTTTGGCTATATCTGTTTTGGTTGCTAACAAAGAGATTGAATCAGCTGTTCTTCAGTCAGGGACCTTAGATTTAGTGCTTCCGTTTATAGCTAGTCATACTCCCAGTGAATTTGGAAGAATGGACTTATCACATCGCCATGGAAGATCAAGGGGATGGTTGAAACGACTTGTACCCTTATTGTCCAGTAAAAGAGAGGAGTCTGAAGCACTAGCAGCTTTTCATTTTGCTATGGAGGCTGGAATAAAATCACTCCAGAAAAAATCAGAAGTAAGGCTGCAGTTATATATGTATACAGTTAGATATAAATATTTGCACATTTGCACATCTTCTCAAATGATATAACACCAAAAAGGTATGAAGTTACATGTACATGGATGTCATATCCACGTCATAGCTATTTTTAACATAATTTGGTTACAGCTTTATCTGAGTAAGTCTGCTATGATAAGCACATACCTAATTGTCAGATATCCTTTTAATTATTCAGTCAATTAAAACAATGAACAGACAAATGCAGTAAATGGTGATTAACCAGTGATTTTGGCTCTATACGCATAAAAGCTGTAGTTTTTATGCTCCATCCACCAATTTGGAAGGGACATATAGATATATAGATTTGCCCTTGTCCGTTGTACGTACGTACAACCATCTGGCTTAGTTTAAAATGTAAAGGAAAAAAGAGTGACAAAATTATAATAGTACTAGTAATTATAAAAGTTTTTAGGTTAGGTCCATTTCTCAGAAACCCAATGATATTACACTACTAGTACTTCAATCTCCTTGTTACACTGAACACGGATGAGCAATATTTTGGTTATTTTGACCTACAATTTATCATATTCATACATTAGTGACTCTGATAAATTTTTGCCTTTAATTTCATATCCTAGGAATCCATGGAGTTATATCAATGATACTTCACCACTATAATCCTCTTACATTATATAATGCATTTCTCCAACAGTTGAGTCACTGTCACCAATTATTTGAGCATGAGTGACTTGGTTAAGTTTTTCAGTTTAGGTCAATTTTCAGAAACCTATTGAGACATATCATTGATATTATATCTATTCATCTTGTACAACAAAAGTCAGCAACATTTGCATCACCATGATCTCTATTTTATGCTTGAGTGACTTTGAATTATAGCATTTAGGTGTATTAAAGAACCTTCAGTAGTGTATTAATGATATTTCTCAAATGCATTCATCTTACATAGTACAACACAGCTTAACTGCATTTGGGTCACATTACATACATTTTTATGTTAGAGTGACTGATTAAATTTTTCATGTTTTTGCATTTTAGTCTATTTCTAAAAAAAAAAACCTGTGATAATATATCAATAATATTTTACAACTACACATGTCTTCTTTAGTTCAACAAAGATCACCAACATATACATGTAAGTTCATGACCTACATTTCTTGATTGAGTTACTCCATTAAATTTTAGCGTTTTGGTCCTTATGTCAGGAACAGAATTGATTACTCTGGATTCATTATTCATGTTATTTTTAATGGGGTAAAAGTTAATGTTAGCTGGATATATTATGAAACTTTTACATATTTAAAATAATTCCCAGAACATTTTATCGTCATTAATAATAGATGGGAATTCTATATGCAGGAGGATGGGGCATCTGTATCTTACTGACACACAATCTCTAGTTGTGACTTAGTGTAAAAAATATCTACCTTTCCAGAAGGAAACGATACTAATAGTTAAATACAACCTTTTTTCATGTAAATTTCTTTACTTGTTTTGAATGACTTTGTATGATATTTGCTTAGGCAACTTATACATGTATGGTTTAGCAATTAAAGGACTAGTTTATTTCTCTTCTGATATTTTTAGGTATTTTATGAAATTGGGGCTATTGAACCACTGAAAAGATTGGCTAGTAGCCCTAATTCGACCACATCTAAATTAGCTTGTGAAGCTTTAAAAATAATTGGAGAAAATCTACCACACAAGCTTTCTGCACAGGTACCAGTGTGGACAGTGGAAGATGTCAAATTCTGGGTATCACAGGTAATTTTCAAAATGAAATAAAGTGTAAAGGAAAAAAGAGTGACAAAATTATAATAGTACTAGTAATTATAAATGTATATAATTTACCTGTAAAATATATATGTTTTCCTATATATGAGAAGGTCAAGGATTTTATGCTGTCTTCATTCTTTAACCTTAAATAATATTTTATTCATCATTTTGCATGGACAATTTTTGTCTATAGTTTTACAGTTGTAAGGATCAAAATTGAATAAGGAGGAGTTACAGAATGATATTTAAGATGATTTATTATTAAACATCTTGAAAAAACTTACCCAGTAACAGAGGTATATTTTACTAGTATTTGTGCATGCATCTTTATAAATTCTTATGATTTTAAAAAAAATATTTGTATTAAGACACAAGAAAGGGTAAAATAAGAAAATGTGTAACTTTACAGATTGGATTTGAAGATACTGCACAGATATTTGAGAAGTGTAAAGTTGATGGCGATTTGTTGTTAACATTAACAGAAGATGATTTGTCAGACAGTCTTAACATAACCTGTAGAATAACTTGCAAAAGGTACATATATACAGTTTTGTTGCAAACTTACATATGTTCAGACTATCATACTAGCCTGGTAAATTATGGTTCCTTGTTAATACTGGATATATGGCATATAATTCCAAAAGTTTTTTTTTACATTAGAACCAACATTAGGCAGAAAAGCTTTGACAAATAATGTGTTGGACAGAGCCCCAGATAATTTTTTTGAATTGGGGTAATTACCTCCAGCTTTTTGAAAGGGGTAAAGGGGTAAGTTATGCTTTTAACCAGTAAGATGAAAGGGGTAAAATTAGAAATCAGACATTTTATGATACATACATTGTCTCATAAACAGTTCAAGGCCAAAAAACAGTATCAGCACAAACCTATGCCTGAGAAAGATACTTCTGAATTTCCAAATATTTACCAATTTTATAGAAGTAAATTTTACAATGTATGTATTAATTTCGTGCTGAAATTTTTCAGTACTGAATTACTAGCAGATGAGCTGATGCAAGATATCCTGTAGGATGAGTGTATACTGGTATCTGAAATACATTTGCTTAAATTAATTTCTTCCAGTTGTCGATGAATTTTGTTTTTAGACAACCTGATGCTGTAGTTCATTAAAGTGAAGTTTCCTTGCTGACTGCCATTGACAAAAATAAAAAATATAATGTGTCTATTCCATCTCGGATAGAAGACTAAAATTACCACCATTTGCAATTTTAGTTTCCAAATCAACAAAGTTTTAAAATATTCTTTGAATCCAGTTTGTTAAATACATGTAAACTGAACCTTAATTTTTTTTTTAGGTTTATGAGAGAGCTGAAGAAGCTGAAAATAACAGCAGATTATGCTTCAAATGATCCCAGCAAACTGAATGAGTTTTTAACAGATTTAGGGTCTGAGTTTAGTCAGTACACATATTCTATGTTACAAGCAGGTGTAGATGCTGTATATCTTCCTTTATTGACTGAAGAACAGCTTACTCAGGACTGTGGCATTATAAATGGAATACACCGTACAAAGATACTACACAAAATTCAGGGTTAGTCATTAAATAAGAACTCTTCCCATGTCCCAGTGTTGGGTCAGTTTCCTGATAATGATTGAGATCCAAATTGAAAAGGCATCAACAATTTCGAGTCAACAAAAGTATATGTATCTTCTTAATAAAAAACGAAAAATATCAGTGTGTTCATTATTGGTCAAGGGTTTGAAAACAGGTTATTTAAGCAATCAGCTTATATTGCCATTATAATTAAGAAGTACAGATTTAGAAAATCATACAGTTTTGTGGTTCATGTGATGATTATATAAACGATTTATTGATTTTCAGCCATTTGTTTTATGCTGTATGTATTATAACAAAATGAATTTATCCGATTTAAATAGCTATTGAGGAACAAAGAGTAAGCAATGATGCAGAAGATTGTATTGATGGACGAAAGTGGACTGATGTGTTTATAAGTTACAGGCGTTCAAATGGTTCAATGCTAGCAAGGTAAGTGGGCTGATTTGTTGATAAGTGTTGTAAAGTTACGGACTGATGTGTTCATAAGTTACAGATATTCAAGTGGTTCAGTTGTTATGGACTTCCATGTTAATGATTAAAGTTACCAAACTGTAACAGGTTTATAACCACCATCCTTAGATTTTGTGATTGTAATTTTTCACCAGAATTTTGTTTTTTGATTATTCAGCCAAATTTTAGGTTTTCTGAAGATGCGATGTCTCATGAGTGGGGCATTTGTGTCTTACAAACACGCTTTTTGTTAAATACATGTATTTTAATGAAATATCTTAAAGAAAGAGTGAAGAATTTCCTGTTTTTGAAAATTTTATTAATATGCTTAAAATATTTGTAAAATGTTTCTTTTATAGTTTGTTAAAAGTATTCCTGCAACTCAGAGGTTTTACTGTATTTTTGGATATTGAGAAATTAAATGCTGGAAAATTTGATGAAGGATTGTTGACAAGTGTTAGATCATCAAGGAATTTCATTATAGTACTTACCCCTAATGCACTGGATCGCTGTATTGGGGATTCAGAAAGGAAAGATTGGGTACATAGGGTAAGTATGGAAAAGTAAGGATATGGGGTAAACAACATCGAGACAACATCCCATTGTAAAAAAAAATCAACTGGGAGTTGTCTTGTGGCCTTCAACAGGAGCCCCCCACCACAAGACATAGCACTACATGTATATGGTCCCAGATCACTGTGCCCTTGGTGATATTAAAATTTTGTTCTCTTGTACCATGTGCACACATTTAGCTAAAATTCTGGTTTTATATTGGTCTATTTTGGCCCCTGACAAAGTTTAGTGAAAAATGTTATGGCATGAATAATGCCTTAATTTTTTATTCTTATTATTAAAGGCTCCTATTTTTATCAATTATGTATGTACATGTATATATATTTGATATATTGCAGGAAATAGTTGCAGCTTTAGAGAGTAAATGTAACATCATTCCAATAATGGATAATTTCCATTGGCCATCTTCTGACAAGCTTCCAGAGGACATGCGACAAATTTCTTACTTTAATGGTATAAGGTACAGTCTCATTAGTAAAATAAATTTGTATTTATGTTGTCTGTTAACTGTGTATTACTTAATCAAAAGTTCATTTAAAATATTAATGCCAATGTCTTAGTAAGTTCATAGCTTACTAATTAAGTGATTAGCTTATGCTCAGACCATAAGGCAAGCAGTGGATCCTAAGCATATTTTAAATTGGGGGGGGGGGGGGGGGGGGTTATGGGAGGGTATAGTGGTGGTGGTAGTCATATACATTACTAAATGAGCTAAGTAAGAATTGTCATTGCTGCCATTGATTGATTTATATCACAACTAATATTTTCATTTTTCACCTTGTCTTGATAAGGCTGCTTATGCCTGTAGTAAATATAACATTAAGACTATACCCATACTGGTAGCAAACTAACGTTAAATAGCTCACCTTTTAGTCTGTTTTTGAAGTTTTTTTAGTCTGTTTTTGAAGTTTAGTACAACTGTAAAATTTTGTCTTAGCACTTTAGTGTAAGGGACATACTAGTCACTTCAGATTTTTATATGATTTTGCAATTTTAAAATTGTAATAAATGAAATGCAATTGTACAATTGCAACCTGCTGATACTGACATTGTACTCATTGTGATGCAACAGTAATGTTGTAAAATATCCAGTTAATCTGCTTGTACAGAAGATTCATGCAACTTTTTAAATATTTTCTATCAATGATTGATTTTCTGTATTAAGTTGAAAACTGCCTGCATGCTTGCATGCCTTTGTAAATGTTCTTCTATTTTATTTGCAGTAGTAACTTTTAATTTAATTTTAGATGCAAACTGTTGTTTGGCATTAATTTTCAATATTATTTGAAATGTGTTGTTTCAGATTGGTGTAAGAAGATAACAAAAAATGTGTTTATCTTTGTTGAATGTGATTGCATGGCAATTGTGTTAATTCTATTGGTACAGTATTTTTATTGCACAATTATAACATTTGCTTGCTATTTAGCACTTAATTTCAGTTATATATCTTGCTTTGCTTTTTGTTATTACATCATGTGAAGCTTGTTTTACAGGACAATAGATCCACTTACTTAGTTTGTTGTAGAAGCTAGAACTTTCAACCTAAATGTAACAAGCTTGCTGAGAGTATTACTGAGCAATTCAATGTCCCCTATCAGCTTGAGCTGTGAGAAAACACATCAAATGCTCCTTGACTATGTGAATCGGATGCAGACGTATGGACAGAGTGATTCTTTAAATCCTAAAACTACGTTTGCAAGGGATACACAATAATTACCCGATCAGCCTGAAACTCAAACTTGATCTGTAGCTCATCATTATATGCCCATATACCAAAAATATGATTCTTGGTAAAAAGGTTTGCAAAAAAAGTCCAGAAAACTAATATTTTGACAATAATTCCTATTTCAAAGGGCAATAACTCTCACATTAATTATCTGATCAGCATGTAAGTCAAACTTGACCTGTAGCTCATCATTATAAGCTCACATACTAAAAATAACATCAGTTGGTAAAATGGTTTGCCAAAAAAGTAAGAAAAGACTATTATTTTGGCAATAATTCCTATTTCCATGGACAATAACTCTCACAATAATTATCCGGAGGCAGCCATATTGTGCTACATACTAAGGCTAGAAAATGTTTCGTTTGCCGGAAATGTAACAAGGGAAATAACTTATAATTTTAGAGTCAGAATTGTGATACCAGAAATGAGTTTCTGGAAATGGATATTGCTGTGCTCGCATCATTGGCCACGCCAACAGCATATTAAGATTTTAAATGTAAAATGGCAAATGATATAGGCAACAAAAAACCAGACAGAAAACCTTTGTATTGTTAATGTCACAGTTTCTAATATATTCTATACATGTAGTACATGTATTTGGTGTTTTGGAATTTTCATTACTTTGTATATTTTAAAATGTTATTATGGATTTAATATCTATACATTGTATATGGAGGACATCATTTTATTTTGATATTTCCAATAAACTAGTCTTAGTCTTAGTCTTAGTCTTAGTATAGGTTTAACAGCTGCTGTGTAATTTTAAATTGATTGATTGATTGATTGTTGCTTAACTTCCAGTGGCAAATATTTCATGCTTCTTCAGGATGAGAACCAGCTCAATTTATCAAACAATTCAAATTGGGTCAGCACACAAAGGGGAACCAATTTTGACTGCCTCTGTAAAAGGAGGATGGTTGGGTAGGGTCAGATAATTTTGCCTTCTGTAGTGGCATTAGCCTACTATTTTTCGAAAACTACAGAAGGGGTCTTTAGCGTGCAGGGAGTGTGACACGTTACCCACTTTGGTCCGCGGTCAGGCTTTCCGTATTATGACCTGACAACGAGAGGGTCTTCCCTATCGCCTAATGTAATTTTAAAAAAAGAATCAAATTTCTTAATTGTTTATATTAAATTTTTTTCAATCTTGTAGATACAATATCAAGTATAATTTCTGCGATATCAGTGTAACAATATTTAGTTTTAAATGTAAAATTGTGAATTCACTAGCATAGATAGAGTGCATTATGAATAGAAGACTTTAAATAGGACATATTCACAACATGTCAGTATAAACTGATTTGACATTTCCACTCTTTCCCTACATGATTGGCCAGTTGATCGAATAAAAACAAAAATATAATCACAAATTTAATCCCAGTGGGTTTGGTACTTGGACAAAAATCAAAATTATAATATACTGGAAAATAGCATAAAGAAACCGTGATGACAAAACTTAAGCTTGCATTTATAATATTACATGTAGGTCAGCACTTATAAGTGTAGTGATTTTTTTTCATCTTATATATATTATAAACTATATGAGATATCTTATAAAGTTTATTAGATATCTTGAAGTTAGAATAAATAGTAAAACGGCTTGCCATACAAATTTAATCATGCACATAGAGGGTTATTCTTAGGTGTACATCATATGCATTAAGGTTATTGTAAAAAAGACTGAAAAGATATTACAGTCTATCCTTATAATTTAATCCTAGTTTTGTTGTAAGGCCTAAACAGAGGAAATCCCATTATAGATGTAAATTTTCTGTTTGTAGATGGATTCATGATTACCAGGATGCATGTATAGAAAAGTTGGAAAGATTTTTGCGGGGAGAAGTAAATCCAAGTGGGAGAAGAGCTGGACTTTTCCAAATGGGATCTTCTTCCGAAGGTGTATTACACCAGGCTAAATACAGTTCAAGTTCTAGTGCTGAAAACTCACCGAATTCTGATTGTAGCTGACCATGTATTATACTAGTAATCCAAGTCATTGTATTTGTCAAATTCTATTTAGCCAAAATGTTGTATTTAACTGTGTAATGATACAAAGTAGTTAATCAATTACAATTGACTCTTGTTATCTCGATGTGATGATACTGTTAAAAATATACTGTAAATTTAGAAATTAATGCAATGTTTATATTATTGTTTATGTCATTGCAAAAAAAAGTGAAAGGATGAAGATTGAAATAATTAAATCTTGCATTTTAATTTTTGCTGATTAAATTCCATTATAAAAAGTACCTCAATCAAATTATTACTGGTAATCTTGCAGTATTGTCTGTTTTTATATTCCATTTTAATAAAGTTTATTAATCAATTTAATTAATATTAAAATATTTCCATATTTAACAAAGATTTGCAATAAAAAATGCATTGCAAAAATTTCTAAATTTACAAATTAAAGAGTATTTAGGGACCAACTAATTACATTTAGATAGCAGGACTTCTGAGGTAAAAAAAAATTGACTTAGTGTAAGACAACTGAGCTACTGCTATTATGTAAGATTTTACGGGATATTTGTCAATATAAGTAACTCAACTATTTTGAAAATTTAATGTTCAGTGATTAATCCTTACTGTATTACAATGATAATATTTATTTGCAGTGCCTAACCCTTATTATTAATTAAAGGTCTTTAAGCTTTTTTACTTAGAAGTACCCAATTTTCTATATTGACTGGCTGAAAGTCACAAATATTCAACCGTTGAATCATTGAATCATTGTCTTAAACTGCATGACATAGACACTGACATATAAATGAATCTTTATAGGCAAAACAAGGGTTACTATGTAATAAAATATATATAGACTTGTGGGGTGGTCAATATGGTAATAATATTGACCTTCACTCTTTGTCAGTCAATATCATACCACATTGACCACCTCACGAGTCCTTAATTGTAATATGATGAAAATGTGCATGAATGTGATATCATACACTGTAGGGGAGAGACCTACCTTTTTTTATGCCCGTCAAATAAAAGTGGAAAGGGACATGTATATTTACCCTTGTCCGTCCGTCTGTCTGGCTTGGTCAAGGTTTTGCGTTTAGGTCCATTTCTCAGGAACCAGTTGACATATATCAATGATATTATACCACTACAATCTCCTTATAAGACTGAACATAGATGAGCAACATTTGGGTCACTTTTACCTACATTTAATACATGAATGACTCCAATAAAGTTTTGCCTTTAATTTGATATCCAAAGAATCCATGGTGTTATATCAATAACACTTCATTACTTTAATCCTCTTACATTATATAATGCAATTCTCCAACAGTTGGGTTATTATTTCTCCCCCCACTGAGGTGGGGAGACATATTGTTTTTGTCCTGTCTGTCAGAGCGATGACAAAATTTTGTGACGGACAATCTCATGCATCATACTTTGGATTTGAACGACACTTGGCAGGAATACTTGTTAGGATATGTAGATGTGCATATGTTCTTGATTTTTATTAAATCAATTTTTGACGGTTAACCAGGGTAAAATATGGACTTAGCCATTTTGCTAATACTTATTAGGGTAAGTACACATGCTTATGTTCTTGATATTGCGATAAATCAATTTTTAATGGCTTACTGGGGTGAATTATGGACTTAGCCATTTTGCCTAATAGGACTATATGGAAAAAATTTTGTCATGACTCCATCTTATGCACCATACTTTGGAAATGGATGAAACTTGACAGGAATACTGATTATCGTATGCAGATGTGCATGTGTTCTTTACTTTATGATAAATCAATTTTTTAGGGTTGACTGGGGTAAAAAATGGACTTAGCCATTTTGCCTTAGGACAGGATTGAAGAAATTAACATTCATGCTCTTTCTTTCTAACTCATTATGAAATCCAATTAATTGCATATTTGATATCAGGTTTGTAATACAATTATTTTATGTTCCCTCCCGATAACATGCTGGTGGGGGAAGATGTACATTTTTGTGTGCAAAAACAAACTTTCATTATGACCAACATTTTGTGCATGAGTGACTCAGTTAAGTTTTTGTGTTTAGGTCCATTTCTAAGAAACCTATCGAGAAATATCAATGATATTATACCTATGCATTCATCTAATATAGTACAACAAAATTCAGCAACAATTTATTTACATAGTGTTGGGAATCAGCAGAAAAACAATAATCGATTAATTGAAATAATCGGAAGCCTAACCGATTCGATTATCGGAATTGTAAAATGCAACTAAATTAACTGCCAGATTGATATAAAATTATGTTTTTATTGTCTCTTTGACCAGAATCTCTTATAACCTCCTTATAACTGAACCAAATACCAAAATTCTTGCATTTTGTTTAAAAAGTCTGTTGTGACCGATTATCGATTATGAAAAAAATAATCGATTATGGCCAGAAGAAAAAATAATCGATCAATTTTCGATTATAATCGATAATCGGAACATCCCTAATTCACCATGACCTATACTTTATGCTTCAGCGACTTTGGTAAAATTTTTGCATTTAGGTGTATTATTAAGAACCTATGGGGATGTATTAATGATATTTCACGATTACAGTCATCTTATATGGTACAACACTGTACACAGCTCAGCTACATTTGAGTCACCATGAACTACATTTTATTGTAGAGTAAATTTGATAAAATTTTAGTATTCTTATCTATTTACAAAAACATGTTATGATATATCATTGATACAATCATCTTTAATTCAACACAGACCATGACCATATAAGTCCACATGACATACATTTCAGCCTTCAGTGACACCATTAAATTTTAGCATTTGGATCCTTATGTCAGAATCAGAATTTAGTACTGTGGATTTATTTTTTTAATGGGGTAAAAGAAAATGTATATTATGAATATATTATGAAACTTTCATATATTTAAAATAATTCTCTAAATGATTTCCAATCATAAATGATAGATGGGAATTCTGTGTTCAGAAGGACAGGGCATCTGTGTCTTACAGACAATTGATCTCATGCTTATCTTTTTGGTAAAATTATGAAATCAGAGACCATTAAATATAGGTTATAGAATGGATTTTCACTTATTATGAACATTAATGCCTAAGGCAAAGCTGCCAGGATCATTTTCATAATGCGTGGAAAACCATTCTCTAACCAATTTAGAACATAATTCACTTCTCCGAGAACCATTAAATAAAGACAATACCTTTAGTACTCCAATCACACTAATAATGAAACCATGAAAAGTAAAATTAACTCAGTTAATATGAAAAACATCCTGTTGACAAAAACTCCATGTTGTTAAAACATTTGTAAAATGCTAATACAGACGAATGGACGAAAATCAGAATTTCTAAAAATTTCCTTTTGAATTACTAAATATTTTTTATCAGACAACTTCTGAAAAAATAAATAAATAAATAAAAGAACAAAATATGACGATAATTATGATATTAGATAAAAAAAATACTCCCTTCCCCTCCCCTCCCCCCCCCCAAAAAAATTAAGATGTTTCTAATTACATTTTCTTTGAATTTAAAATTGGATAATTTGAATTGTTTTTACTTCATTATTCACTTAAACAATTCTGTAAACATTTGTTAGATTAGGTATGCTTTTGTTTGCATGGTAGTAAGGTGCTGAAAGTCCCCCTTTTTTCCGAAGAAAATAAAACAAAAAAGAAAACTTTAAAAATTTTCCAAATGTATAAAAATGTCTAAATAATTTCGTGAAATTCATTAAATCCCAATAACCTTTTCTTTCCTAAATGCTCATAATGTCACAGAAATTCTTCGTCCTTTGTCTTGTCTTTCTAGTGGCCAGGCAAGATAATTGGTCATGCATGTGATTTCATAAAGCATGGAAAACCATGTACTATGAAATTCAAAGCTACCAATAACAGCTTTTGATTGGTTGAGGAGAGGTGATAATGTTCTAATTCCTAAAAGTATTTACCATTCTTTGTTTATATTTAAAATATTATCCTAAGTTATTGAATTAATAACATATATATAAATATGTTGTAGCTATTAAATGTTAACTGTATCAGTATTATACAATTGCTAAAACTAACCATATCACAGTAATTACTAAAGTGAATTTAAGTTATAACTATAATACCATCTTTTGAATTAACTTCATTAATTAAAATCCACATTTTGGATTATTCTGTTAACATACTTTATTAATTCTTAAGGCATCAATCGTTTTAAAAAAAAAAATTTAAGTGGGGGGGGGGGGGGGGCTAAAATATTTGAGACAAAAGCAGGATTAATATTACACCTATTCAAATTGTACATAAAAAGTACCTATGTACTATGTCTAGCTTCAAACTGGCTTTCGTTCATACATTTTGTAAGTTATCACCCAGTAACCTAAACTAAAGGGGGATATAAATCTACAAGAAAAAACACCATAATTAATCTCTTTTCATAAGATACACTGAACCAATCTTCAATACGACTTTTCAGTCAAAAGTTATCATCCAGAAATTGAAGCAGATGGATAGATGGACAGACAAGACCCATTGCTGTAGATCCCTTGGACAAAGCATCTTGGGGCAAATATAGTTAACTTAAAACCAATACAATTTAAAAAATAAGGTGCCTTTACAAAAAGAACTGAAGATGGGCAACCTTTAACTGTTAGCTTATACATGATTTTCTTTAAATGAAACATTTGATACCATAGTTTGCTGTGATTGTATTTGTTAAAGTTATAGTCTGTTTAATGACAAATAAACAATATTGCATTTGAATTTGATTCTATACACCTGCATATGTTCAAAACATTTTTGGTAAGTAGATGTATAGTGGTGAGTTACCCATAAATTTGTGTCTTGTTGCAGTTGACCTGCATTTGATGGAATTACTTCCCTTGCAAGTCTCCCTGTATCTTTTTGTTTAATGTTATTGTATGTAGTTGTTTTGATTGTGACCTGTGGTTGTCTTCATGTTTGCTGAGGAAATAATGACAGTTTTTGCAGGAACATTGTATTATAATTACAATCAAGTACAGATATACAAGGAAACACCAACCAATAAGTAATGGCACTCCCTTCAAACTGTCATAGTTTCCATCAGCTTTAGGTCAGTGTTGAAGACTTCACAGTGGTTTTCAAGATGCTTACCTAATTTTTAGCTCACCTGGCCTAAAAGTCCATGTGAGCTTTTGCCATCACTTTGCATCTGTTGTCCGTATGTCGTCTGTCAACATTTCACATTTTCATTTTTTCTGTAACCACCAGTCTAAATGGAGCCAAACTTGACAGGAATGTAAATTGGATGGTTCTGTACAAAACTTATGTTTTTTGTGCTGATTGGATATTCAACGTGGCTACCAGGGGCAGATAATTCGTTCTTATTGGACATATCTTTAAAGCTCTTCTACCAAGCCAATTGAAATATTTTTATGCATGAACCTCTACAAATGTTGTTTTTTCTTCCAATCGGAAATTTAAGATGGTCGCCACAGCCGGACTTAAGTTTAACATTGGACCCTATGGGGAAATTTGTACAGAAGTTTTCTTGTCGGAAACTACTAAGCCAACTGAAATATTTTTATATACTGAACCGCAAAAGAAACGTCACTTTTTCAAAATGTTAGCAAAATTCAAAATAAATATTAATTAATGATTTTTATATAATCAGTATTACGATTACATCACCAGGTAAGATTAAATTACCTGTGAATTAAATTTTCGGTTGAATAATTTTCAGTTGATATCGTAGAGCGACCGTACCTAAAACCGCTCGTGGGACACACTTGGCCGTAATTTTTCTTAAATCTTAAATGTTCGTGAAATTCATGCTCCTTTATGGGTATAAAAGGCCGGAGAAAATTAAAGAGTGTTAGTATCAGTGTTGACACAGAAGCTATGCCACGTCTGACTCCACAACAGAGAGAACAGGCCATTGGTCGATTGGATGCTGGGCAATCTGCCAGAGTTATTGCCAACGACTTCAACTGTGCTGTTCGAACAATTGAACGTCTACGTACACGGTACAATGCAACAAACAGCACAAATGACCGCCCACGGAGTGGTAGACCCCAAGTCACTACCCCTAGACAGAATAGAGGCATTGTTCGTCACCATTTGATGAATCGGTTCACCCCAGCTGCCGAAACTGCCAGAAACACTGTTGGAACACATGGACGACCCATAAGTGATGATAAAGTTCGTCGGCGATTAGCTGCTAGAAACATGAGATGTCGCCGTCCAGCAAGAGGACCTATTCTTACTCCTCGACACCGTCAAGCTCGTCTTCAGTGGGCCACTCAGCGACAGAATTGGCGAAATCGACAATGGCGTAACATCATCTTCTCTGACGAAAGCCGTTACTGCATTTCAACAGCCGATGGCAGAACCAGAGTGTGGAGAAGACGCGGGGAACGTTACGAAGACAGCTGCATTCTGGAAACAGACGCGTGGGGAGGACCTAGCATCATGGTATGGGAGTGGAATCGGCCTTAACGTTAAACTTGGTCCAGTCATCTTTCAGAACCTTGGCCCAGTCAGAGGAAATGGCGTAACAGCTGCCCGTTACATCGACCAAGTCTTGACACCCCATGTTCAGCCCCATTTCGCACGTCATCAAAACAAGACTTTCCAACAGGACAATGCACGTGCGCATACCGCAAGAGCCACAAGAGACTTCCTACAGCAGAATAACATTAATGTTATGGATTGGCCGGCTTTGAGTCCAGATTTAAACCCTATTGAACATTTATGGGACGAAGTTCAAAGACGGTTGAATAATGAGCAGCCAAGTCCGACAACTGCAGCTGAACTTTCACAAGCATTTCAGAGAGTATGGGCACGTATTCCGATGGCGTTTATTAATCGACTCATCAACTCCATGTACCGAAGATGTGCCGCATTAATTGGTGCCGGTGGAGGACATACACGTTATTAACGGACGTGGGAGCACAGCATTGAAAACATGTGACGTTGCGACAATTGTGACGTTTTTGTGAACATTGTAACCAAAAGACTGTAAATCATTCATTAAATTTTGTAAAAATTAATTTAAAATATATGAATGTCACTTTGCAATAAATGTATGTGAACATGTCATTTTGTGCGACGTTTCTTTTGCGGTTCAGTGTATATGAACAAGCATTGGATGAACCTCTACAAAAGTCGATCGAAATTCAAGATGACCACCACAGCCGAACTTAGGTTAACATTGGACCCTATAGGAAGTATTGTACAAAGATCTTCTTGTCAGAAATTACCAAGTCAATTGATATGTTTTATGTGCCAATTTGAAATTCAAGATGGTTGCCACAACCGGACTGTTGTCTGAAGTTGTAAGGAGTAGGAAAATATTGATTTTTTTAGCAAATTAAGTGTCATGTTACTTTTTCAATGGCTTAACATATCTAAATTATAACACTGTAACAACAAAGTAAATATCATCTTTGTGCAAGCAAGAAATTTGATACTTATAAAAAATTGCTTATATGTGTCTCTAATACACGGATGCCCCATCATAAAATCCATATAAACACAAAACTTAAGTTTTGTTGATACACTATGCTTAGTTCCAAAGAAATGAACCTAAACGCAAAACTTAACCAGTGTTGCTGAAGCATAAAAGGTAGGTCATAATGACCCAATTATTGTATGACTGCTCAGTACTACCCAAGGCACATCCACTGATGAAATTTCATCGATACATTATGCTTAGTTCCAAAGAAATGAACCTAAATGCAAAACTTTACCACATAGTTCGGACGGACAAGGGTAACTCTATATGCCCCAGGGGTATAAAAATCAGGTGTACTGGCATTAGTGTGCAACATGTGAAAAATTGCTTATATTTGGACAATGTAAGTACATTAACTCTGGAACGACAAAAATTAAAATTGTCAAAAAGTATACAGACTCTCATTTGGAATAATGTGTTAAAGTTAAGAAAAAAAAATCAGTCAAGGCGTACTCGAGTTTGTGCACGACATGTGAAAAATTGCTTATATTTGGACAATCTAAGCCCCATAACTCCAGAATAACAAAATTGAAAATCTTCAAAATCAAAAGGGAGCTTTCTTCCATCAATCCTAATGTTGTGTCCAATTTTCATGTGAATTGATTGAAGTACATTTGAGTTATGGTACCAAGTGTTGACAGATGGACATTGAAATACCATAATACGTCCCGCCTATGACAGGCATATAAAAAATACTGAACAAGTAAAAAGTAACTTAAATGCATATACAACATAAATGTATTTACACAAAGTTTCTGTTGACTTGATATCTATCTCAGGCTTGCCACTCTTTTTCAGATATGAAATTCAAGGGTTTTTCCAGGGTTTTTCCAGGATTATCAGTAGTTTTCAAGGATAAATCCAAATGAGAAATTGTGCAAAATACAACGCTTTTTTGAATTTCCATGTGGTTGAAATTGAGCTTGATAAATAACATTGCAAAACAATTCAAGACCATTTGCATCAAGCGTAATCGAGATCAGGATTCACCTCTATCAAATGGCCCTCTTCATATCGTCCCACGAAATGCGCTCATCAGTACCTGTTTAACATACAGGTACCAATTTTCGAGGGACAAATCAACGAGCACAAGGGAGGTAATTCAATTTGTTTTTAAACTTCCGGTATTTTAACTTTCAAGGATTTCCCCCCGGATTTTTCCTTTTTTATACGACCGCAAAATTTTTGCGGTCGTATATTGGTATGACGTTGGCGTCGTCGTCGTCGTCGTCGTCCGTCGGAGTCTGTAGACATTTGGTTTTCGCACTATAACTTTAGTATAAGTTAATAGAAATCTATGAAATTTAAACACAAGGTTTATGACCACAAAAGGAAGGTTGGGATTGATTTTGGGAGTTTTGGTCCCAACAGTTTAAGAATTAGGGGCCAAAAAAGGGCCCAATAAGCATTTTTCTTGGTTTTCGCACAATAACTCTAGTATAAGTAAATAGAAATCTATGAAATTTTAACACAAGGTTTATGACCATTTTTTGGAGTTTTGATCCCAACAGTTTAGGAATTAGGGGCTAAAAAAGGGCCCAAATAAGCATTTTTCTTGGTTTTTGCACAATAACTTTAGTATAAGTAAATAGAAATGTATGATATTATCTTGGTGGGCTAAGGGAGGTAATCCAAACACATTTAATTTTTTTCTCATTTCATATTTCATAAATTAAAAAGGAAATTTCAAATTTCTTTTAGCAAAAAAAGGGGGGTTACAATAAATTTTATTGTTTTTTGGTTTTTTTTTTTGGGAGGGGGGGGGGGGGGTCAATGTGCAACTTCATAGTGTATTGCACAAAAGCTAAAAAAGGGGTAAATTATTTATTTTTTTTGGGGGGGGGGGGGGGAATTTTCAATTGCACAGTATTGCACAATAGCAAGAAATCTTCAATTGCACAGTATTGCGCAATAGCAAGAAATTGATATGTGTGCCCAATTTTAAATTTTAAATTGGTTATTTCTGATTTATATATAAAAACAAATAATACTGATATTGTTTGAATAGGTAAATTAAAAAATTTTAAGTTCTTAGACCACATTAATTCTGTGTCAGAAACCTATGCTGTGTCAAATATTTATTCACAATCCAAATTCAGTCTCGTTGGGGGGGTTGTCAGGTCATAATACGGAAAGCCTGACCGCGGACCATAGTGGGTAACGTGTTTGGAGAATGCCACACTCCCTGCACGCTAAAGACCCCTTCTGTAGTTTTCGAAAAAGAGTAGGCTGATGGCCGCTACAGGAGGCTAAATTATCCGACCCTACCCAACCATCCTCCTTTTACAGTGGCAGTCAAAATTGGTTCCCCTTAGTGTCCCATCCCACCCCTAATTGAATTGTTTGATAAATTGAACTGGTTCTCGTCATGAAGATGCATGAAATATTTGCCACTGGACGTTAAGCAACAATCAATCAATCAACCAAATTCAGTGCTGTATCAAGCTTGAATGTTGTGTCCATACTTGCCCCAACTGTTCAGGGTTCGACCTCTGCGGTCGTATCAAGCTGCGCCCAGCGGAGCATTTTATTAGCAGCTTTTTCCAAGCTGGGAACACCTCAAATAAAATTCCCAGCATTTTCCCATTTTCCTGGGTGCATGGCAACCCTGCTATCTCAAACTGTCCTTGTTCAATTTTACAGCTTAAAAAAAATTTATTGCGGGCATAAAAAGTGCTGAATGGTTATATCATAAAAGTACATAGCAACTAGTATTGGAATGGAAGCTTTATTAAGTAACACATTTTCAATATATTCTAAAAATAGAAAAATAGCATCAATATATTCAACAAAAGCAATAAAGCATCACTGTTAGATAAACAAAAAAAAATTACTGTCACCATTATCTTGGATATTGAACAAATCCATAATTATTTAAAATTTTCATGTATCATGAATCGAATCTTCACTACTTCAGAAACTATTTATAAATAAATTTATCCTGCAATCAAGTAATTTCCGGTCTAATAAAAGGGGTAGAATAAACTTTAGTCGTATTAGGTCAATGACTCAATAAAGTCGACTGGTACTTGTTTGAAGAGCGCGAGGAGCGTAGCGAATGTACCAGATGACGTCGTGGCGTTTCCCGCGTTTTCACTGCAGTTGAATTTCCACTTCAAACTTAATTTAAGGGCATTTAACGGATCTAAAAGGGATTGCAGGATAAAGATAATACAAAGTCATTGTCGGAAAATATAAAATTTATTTAGGCTCGCTGCGAAACATGGGGAAAAGGCTCACTAAAGCTCGCCTTTTCTCATGTTTCTAAAGCTCGCCCAAATAAATTTTATATTTTCCGACAATGACTATGTATTGTATATATATAACAAACAGGTTAGTACAGTATAATAAATAAAAGATAAAAATGGATATAAACAGCAATAAACAGTAAACAGAACAATGTCTCGGTTAAGCAGCCTTATTATAGGCTAAAAAAGATTCAAAAACTTTCAAAGACTGAAGCCATACAGGTCTTTCAATAACAAAAATGTCACCAATAACAAAATCATCACCCGTATATAAATCACTGTACAATAATGTAAAATCCAGAGTTTCCTGTGTGGCCTCCATCAATTAATGGTTCTCTTTGTGTCTAAAACTGATCAATGGTTCTGTCTCGCTTCCTGTGCTCCGAGAAAAATTAACATTACTCACTGAAATATCTGACAACTGTGATGATGAAGACTTCCATATTGATGCAAAGGAGATTCTATTTTCTGGGGGTCCCCAAAATACTAAGGAGGCTAAAACTGGTTGTAGTGGATTTAATACACACTGAAAAATAATTGCATAATGTATCCGTTACATCATAATTTCTGTGATTTAGCTATTTCATGATATGTTTTAGTTATTAATATATGCAAACATTTTCTCAAAATTTTTGTTACCGGTACTTATTTACCTTCTCAATATTTTGTTCATTTTATTTGGGTTTAAATTCATTAACACTTGCATAACAGCATTTCAATTAACTACACAATGTGTCTGCTAGTGACCCCAAGAATAATTTGGCTTTTGATAATTGAATGGGAAACAAGCATTCTGAGAGTATTTGCTGGGCAATACAATGTCCCCTACTAGCTTGAGCTGAGAGAAAATACAACAAATGCTCATCTACTATGTGAATCGAACGCCTACGTATGGACAGAGTGATTCCTAAAAATCCTGATATATCTTTGCAAGGGGTACATAATAATTAACCGATCAGCCTGACTCTTAAATTCTATTTCCAAGGAAAATAACTCTCACAATAATATTATCTGATCAGCATGAAGGTCAAACTTGATCTGTAGCTCATCATTATAAGTTCAAATACCAAAATTAAGATCATTTGGTATAAGGGTTTGCTTAAAAACTCCAGAAAAGTATTAGTTTTTAAAAATTATTTTGGCAATAATTCCTTTTTCCAAGGGCAATAACTATCACAATAATTATTCAATCAGTGTGAAACTCAAACTTGATCTGTAACTCATCATTATAAGCAAATATACCAAAAATAAGATCAGTTGGTTAAATGCTTTCTTAAAAAAATCCGGAAAACTGTAGTGTGACTGAGGGACAGACGGACGGAGTGCAAAGCTATAATCCCTTTCCGTGTTGCCAGTAGGGGACTAAAAAAACTGAAGTAATTAATAAGTCGACAAGCAAAATGAAGAATGGTCAATTGCACTGCTTTAAAATAAATTTTTGGTTTGTATGTGTTGTTTTGTCAAGTCCCAATGATCTTAACATTCAACCTTCTGATCTCAATATCAATAGGAGTTTCCTCTATCAATAACTCCAATGCCTCTTTGAGTCAGGTTAGTTTAAAAGTTTATGAAAAAAAAAAAAGTCCTTAGGCCAATTTCTGATTAGTTAAATTACCACATCTTCTATGATTAGTCAAAATATCTTTATATATGTATTATTTCACAGAAATGAAAAATCTTTCAGTTTCTTTGACTGAAACAATAAAATTGTCATTACCATTAAAATCCATATTGCCAGTTTTAAAGTCAGATTTTCATCATCTGCCATATGGATTACTGCATCTATCAGATTGGGGAGCCAACTGAAATAAAGGTTTGACATTTATTTAACTTTTTATGAAAATCTAAAGTCAGACAAGAGTTATTTCCTTTTAATTTGTATTTTTTTGGGGGGGGATTTGAATGCAATCAATATAACATATAACATATATTTTTCAAAGGACAATTGTAAATTCTGTATATAATATGTCCATCATAAAGTCAGACAAGAGCTATTTCCCTTTAACATATTTTTTTTATTTTATTGGATTCGAATGTAATTTTTTGGTAGATTTTATCGGTGGGGCCAGTTTATTTAGGGTAAATTTCTTTGATTCTTGACTTATGAAAGAAATACAGGCTGATGTCTGGTTCCAAGGGGTGGCTGGTTTCCTACGGATTCATTCATGTACATTTTAATACAAATTGGCAGGGCTTCAAAATTTGACCGATATACAGGGAGAACAGGTTTTTAGAGGGACCGGTTTTCAGTAGTTTCACTGTATTCCTATATATTCATTGCTGGCTTTGTTCATTCTTTTTAAAGATTTTATTAAGTGGGTTATCCACTATCAATAATACTAAAATTAATATGATTAAGGGCTATTCTTTCTATATTGATTTCTTTGCGATTCGGTTTAATTAGGAAATATTGTTTTAATTTATCAAAATAAATTGGTACCATTAAATGATTATTGTTATAGGAAATAGACAAGTCATAGTTAAAACAAGGTACGGCAAATTTGCTTGGAAAAGCAACATAATGTTTTTCACCCATTGCTTTACAAGAAACAAATATGTCAACCTCCGAAAATGGTGGGGTGCTGTGTCCAAGAGGTAAGAAAAGCTATTCCACGGGTAGTTACCTAGTAACTACATAAACTGGAAGTTCTATATTGCAATATAGTATAACATTTTCCTATGAATATCTTACAGATCAACAAACCTTTCAAGTTTTGGGCCAGTTACAATAATGAACAGAAATTTAATTGGAAGAATCTTGACTAACCTGCAATGGTGAATTCAAATCGGGAAGGGCATCATAATCCTCCCCCACTGGAAACTGACAGCAAATTTAGT